>WAAF01015816.1:1693115-2293115 GCA_013400475.1 Tricholaema leucomelas
GCTGTGGGAGGTGTGCACGCTGCTGTGGGAGGTGTGCACGCTGCTGTGGGAGGTGTGCACGCTGCTGTGGAAGGTGTAGCTGGCAGTACCTGGGGCACGCTGCTGTGGAAGGTGTAGCTGGAAATACCTGGGACGTGTAGCTGTGGGAGGTGCATTTTGTGAGGTGTGAGTGCTGGGGGCTGTGCAGGCCGCTGTGGGGAGAGGCAGCACTGCCCGGTGCTGGGCATGGCATCTACAGCGGCTGCACCACAGCCCAGAGCAGAGCCCAGGCTGGTGAAACATGGTTAAGGAAGGACAAAACCAACAGAAAGGAGTGAGGATGGATGAAAAAAAAGAGAACCAGTGCTGTGAGACCTGGGGTTTGTGAAAATGAGGTGCGGGAGCAGGGCGGCGTTCCCTGACAGCAATGGCGGCCTGTGGGGGCCCCACAGGACAAGCGTGAGGAGCGGGGAGAAGCAGCACAAAAACTGCAATGTCCTGACCATACCTCCGCTGATTCCTCATCCCCTTGCATCCCTTGGGGGAGGGGTTGGAGCAATTGGGAAGGAGGAAGGCAGAGCTATAAGGAGGGAAGTTGAGCCACGAGGAAGAAGGGAGAGAGTGTGGGTAAGGTGTTGTGTTAGTTTCATCTTTGTTTCTTGTTATCCAAATCGATTTTAGTTGGCAATAAATCAAACTAATTTTACCCGAGTTGGGTTTGTTCTGCCTGTAATTGGTAAAGGATCTCCATATCTTTGTATCAACCCATGAGCTTTTTCATCTTCTCCCCTCTGTCCTGTTTAGGTAGGGTGATGGAGTGGACATCTGGCACAGTCAGCCCACCGCAGAGCCAAACATTTGGTTTTGCTATCCAAAGTACCGCTTTGGTGCCAAAAATGCTTGTCACAATCCCTGTGTCATGGCTGCAGTGGAAGCCAGATGACTTCTTCATAAAAAAGTAGTGCAGTAGTTGTTCCTGTTAAGGTTTTTGACCTCACTTGGCTGTGCTCTTCTTGGTGTGTCTGCCGTCCATGGAGGTCTCATGGGTTATTGCTTATTGAAGCTAAATGTGGTGGAAAGGTAGGAAGAGAAGTGTATTTGATTGCAAGAATGAGCCTTTTTTGTCCATGAGGTGTCCAGGGCATTAGCTGTTGCATTCATAACTTTTAATACAGTTGGTTAGGGTAATGTTGGTTTTTGTAGGTAGGAGGACTGCTCTTAGAGAAAGAGAAATAAAATGGATGAGAGCAGGAGTGAAGCTGTTGCCTTTTTGTCAGAGTGCTGTAGGATGACTGTCTGCTTTCTCTCTGCTCTCCCTGTGCTCAGGGCAAAATGGAGAGCTTGTGGGCTGTACACTGTCCACCTCTCAAGGGCTGTACTGCTTGTTCCTGCTCTTGCTTTCTTTTTCCTCCCTGGAAATTGAGGGAATTTAATCCTATTTAGTGCCTGGCATGAAGTTCTGCACGTCACAAAGGTAAAAGACAATGTGAAGACCTCCTTATGGAGCTGTAGCAGCAAGGCAGAGTGGGAGGTGCACCAGCAGAAGAGAAACTTTAAGGATCTGTATGAACAGAAGTATAAATGTATTCTCACAGAGAGTTTGGAGTGGTTTCTGTTACTGTAATACTTGCAGCTTTAATCCTATTCACTTAGGGTGGAACTCATTTGAGGGGAACGTGTGTTTCGAGTAGCACTGAGTGGTGACCAAGCAGCTTTCATTTAGCAGTCCAGTTCCAGTGAAGGGTTCCCATGCTGGTGCCATATCTGTAGTAGGAAAAACTTGGCTTGGATATTTCATGAATTTTCTCATATAGTATTTCAGACTTGCATTGGTTCCAGGAAAAGGCTCATCCTGACTTTTCTTTGAATGCTTGCTTGAAGAGAATGAGCTTGTTGGGAGTTCGTTGCCGGTTCCTGGCAGATGGGGCTGGTGGAGATGACAGTGACATGTGCAGGGCTGCTTTACTGTAATTTCCTCTTTTCCTTTCTGTCTTGTACTCTGATTCATTTAGAGTCCTGGCCACTTGCAAACCAAACCTATGATTTATGGTGTTCTGTGTACACTTTGTGGTAACTTTATTAATGCAGGAAGTTTATTTGGTATTGCTAAACCTAGCAGTCACTTAAATCAGATTTCAGCTGCTTTAGAATTCAGACAGTTTAGAAACAATATTTCAGCCTCACTTGAAATCAGTGGCAAAACTACCACTGCCACTGCAATAAGATTTGACCTGGGATACTTTAACAAATGTGGCTTCTAAAAAAGCTTTTCCTAATTGCATTCCTCTGTTCTTCTTTTCTTTCCTCCAGTCTTGTGAAGAAAGCAATCTGAAGACAATGCAGCTGTGACCAGCTTGCGAGCCGGGGCGATGGAAGTTCTAGAGGGCCGCCAGCATACTGGTTCCGTGATAGCTCCAAATGGATATGCCAACAGGATTTTCCAAGCAAACATGGAGGAAGGGAGTACTGACAAGTTGGAGGGCTGTAGTGCTGAGCACTGCACCTCCAACAACGCAATCCCCAGTGAACGGGAGGAAGCACCCAGGTATAAGAAGATGACCAAGGGCAGCCGGATCTGGAATTTCGTTAGACGAAGGAAGGGGCTCTCAGCCAATAAAGAAAGACCCCAGTCCATGATCCTACTGGGAGTTACCTCTGAGGTCACAGAAGTAAAAAAGCCATCCTTCATGGACCGGGTAAGGCCATCAAAAAAGGGAAGAACCTCCAGGATGGCTAAGAACAGAGATTTGAGAGCATCCACAGTCCAGGTTGCCTGTGACCCAGAGGAGGACCATCATGGCACTGGGCAAAGAGCTATCTACAGGGTTAAGAAACCAGGTGATGGTCGGAGGCCCTCCCGCCACTCATACGCGGGGTACATTGATGATTTGGATTCTTCTTTTGAAGACATAGAGCTGAACATCAGCATTCCTGAAATTGATGTCAGTGAAAGCAAATGTCTCAGGGATATTAATGTCAGGTTACACAGTGAGGATAATGATAGCAACTGCCATAAAATACCAGCCAGAAAAAGTGAGTCTTTGAATTTTGAGAGCTTTAAGAGCCCTTCAGTTATAGAAGGGGACAATCAAAAGAGGTGTGCTGTGCTCCCACAGGAGAGCAGAAGAGGGAGAAGCTCTGATGTCTGGAACTATCTGAAAGGAATTTCATTAACTAGCAAAGATAATTCAAAGCTTCCAGATCAAAGGGCCGAAGCCAATTTCCAGAACTTAGAAAATATAACTGATCCTTCTTATTTGGACTTTGATACGAGATGTGAGGAGAATCTCAGCCAGCGAAAAAAATCAAGCAGTGCAACCAAAGCCACCCACTTTGGGGGTGTTGTGAGGTTCTTCACCAGTGTGGCTGAGGCAGCTCGAAGGCTGCGAGGCTCCTCAAAGGCTTTTTCACCTGATGAGAAAAGGCCTCAGCGGAGTTTCCGTGGCTGGAAGCAGGATGTGACCTCCCACAAAGAGGGCTTAGTTATTGAGAATGAGAGCGCAAGGGCATTCTGCACAGTGGGAGCATGTCTGCAGTCCCCGGATTCAGGCATGTGGGACAATCTGAGCTTTGAGAGTTTGGTGGGGAAGGAGCCTATGCAGCATTGCAAAGCCACAGAGGTGTGTCACAATGTTGGTTCCTCTGCCCTGGACAGTGAGAATGGTAAATTTAATGGAAGATCACTTGGACCCTTTGGGCCAGAACTGTCCATCTCCTGCTTGCCAGAGCATGCAGATGACTCTTTCGTAGAGCTAAACACTAAAGACTCCCCTGAGGATCTGACTGACTTTCCGCAGGTGACTTTGAGTGAACAGACTGAGGGTTCAGACAGTATTCCAGAGCAGACACAGGCCATGAGCAGGGATGTGCAATGTTCTCAAGGTCTTCCTGTGAATAATCTGGATACTGCAGACCTGGACCATTCTCCAGCTGCTGATGGTGACTTCCCTGCAGTGACCGAGGTGCTGATCCACTTTCCACAAACTTCACGGACTAAACTTGATACTGAGAACGTGGCTTGTGCTCCAGTGGCTGCTAAAAAAATGGATCCATCTCCAGCAGTGGCTCAGGAGCTTTCAAGGACAGAACTCGATATGCAGGACTTGAGAAATCCTGAGCTAGATTTGCAAGACTTGTCTAGAGGTGAGCTGGGGATTCGAGATACTGGCAGTACTTTGGAGAAAACACAGGTCATAGGCAGGGACCTGACGTGTTTTCAAGGTCCCCCTGTGAATAATCTGGGTGCTGCAGATCCAGACTGTTCTCCAGCTGCAGATGGTGACCTTTCTGCAGTGACTGAGGATCTGATCCAGCTTCCACAGATGCGCTTAACTGAACCTGATATTAAGGACATGGGCTGTGCTCCAGTGGTTGCTAAAGACATGGATCCATCTCCAGCAGTGTCTCAGGAACTTTCAAGGACAGAACTGGATATGCAGGACTTGAGAAATCATGAGTCGCCTTTGCAAGACTTGTCTAGAGATGAGCTGGAGATTCAGAACTTGAGCACTATTCCAGAGAAGACACAGGTTGTAGGTGAGGACCTACCATGTTCTGAAGATCTTCCTGTGAATCAACTGGATTCTGTGGACTTGGGCCACTCTTCAGATGGAGATGGTGACATTTGTGCAGTGACCGAGGCCCTGATCCAACTTCCACAGATGACCCTGACGGAAGAGATTGAAGACATGAGCAGTACTCTGGAGAAGACACAGGCTATGGGCAGGGATCTGCCGCATTCTCGAGGTCTCCCTGTGAATGACCTGGATGCTGTGGACCTGGGCTGTTCTCCAGTGGTTGGTATTGACATTTCTGTGGTGACTATTTTAAAATGCACAGCAGGACAGGTTTTGGAGGAGGCTGACTGCCACCTTAAAAAGCGTGGAACCACTTCCTTTGTAGAAGAGAACTCTCTGGATCTGATGGATGGAGAGGATCAGTTTAACTGTGACGATGAGTGCCGGCCCTTCCAGGTGCGTGTCTCCAGAATTGTCTCCTCAGGACGCCTCAAAAATGGAAAGGTAAGAGGAACCTCTTCTGTAATGCTTTCTATAAGCCCATACTCCTAAACATTTCTTAGTCCCCTTTGCTCCAAGAAGGTTATTGGGAGGCTGGAGGGGGTCCAGAGAAGGGCAGTGAAGCTGTTGAATGATCTAGAGCAGAAGTCTTGTTAGCAGCAACTGAGGAAACGGGGAAACTTTGGAGGGTGAACTGAGGGTTGTTCAGCCTGATGGAAAGGATGCTGAGGGGAGATCTTCTGCCTCTCTACACTCCCTGAAAGGAGGTTGGAGCCCCAGTTGAGGGTTAGTCTCTTCTCCTGTCACTTGTTCCTTGGGAGAAGAGTGAATGACCTTAAGTTGTGCTTTATGAGAGGTTTAGAATGAACATGAGGAATAATTTCTTTGACAGGAGGATTGTCAAGCCCTGGTCCAGGCTGCCTAGGGCAGTGGTAGAGACCACATCCCTGGAGGACTGTAGGAGCTGTGACTATGTGGCATTGAGTGATGTGGTTTAGTGGTGACCTGGCAATGCTGGGTTAATGATTTGACTTGACAAGCTTAAAGATCCTTTCCAGCCTAGGTGAATATGTGATTTTTTGATCTTATGAAGATGATTATCCCTTGACAGTAAGCACCATGATTGAAGGCCTTATCTCTAAGCAAAAGGTGGGCCATGGTGGTGGCTCTAATTATAGCAGTGTATTCCTCTTTGTTTCTAGCAAGTCTTTCAATGTATTTGACAATTGTAAGGGCTTTGAAGTGATTACTGCATTTGAACACCAGGAAACCTCAGAAGTCCCATGGGTAAGGAAATCATACAAGCAGGATGAGAAAAGGCTTCCTAAGGCTGATAATTTTTCCCAATAACTCTCAACCCATCACTTATCTCTGTGTCTGGGGCCCAAATCTGTGAGCAGTTGCAGCCATATCAGCTGTGCCAGGCTCACTTAGCTCTTTGCCACTTGTGAAATCAGTGGGCAAATCGTCTTTGTTGTCTCTGTTGATTAGCTAAGGCTGAAATAATGACTTTTGCCAAGTAGGGAAATTGAATCAATTAATGAAGAAACTTTCTCCTTCGGGCTTGGAGGAGACCAACGATGTTACACAGGTGATGACACAAATCCCTGTTGGAAAAGGAGTCACTGCAACTTCTGAGCCAAGAGGGGAAGTGTTTGAAAATTGGCAGTGGATTAAAAATGTCGGGAGGGGAAAAGAAATCTGAACTTCTGACTCACAGCTGCAGTGGGCAGCAGCATTGTTAGTTATTCCTGGAGTTGTTTTTCTGCTTCCATTTTGTGTAGTACAAGAAAATACAGACAGCTTGCTGTGCAATTGCAGGAACTTGAGGAGTGGTTAGTCACTTCTGGTGCTGTCTGGGAGAAATGGTTTTAGGAGGAGCTTGAATGAGAGGGTCGTGGTAGGATGGCCCTTCACAGGGATGGAGCTGGAAGTGTTCTAGGTAGCAGAAAGATAACAGAGGCGTGGAAGGATGGAGGAGAGCAGAGGGAGCACTGCGCTTTTTTCCCAGAGCAGCCACACAGACTCACAAAATTACTTCAGTTGGAAAAGATCTATAAGATCATTGAGTCCAACCATCAACCTAACACCACCATGGCCATTAAAGCATGTCCCAAACTGCCTTGTCCATGCATTTCTTGAATACCTCCAGGGGCAGAGACTCCACCATCACCACCTCCCTGGGCAGCCTGTGCCTGACCGTTCTTGTAGGAAAGAAGTTGTTCTTAATCTCTGACCTAAAGCTCCCCTGGCACGATTTTGAAGCCACTTCCTCTCATTCTGTCACTTGATACTAGGGAGGAGAGATTGACCCCCACCTCAGTGCAGCCTCCTTTCAGGGACTTGTAGGGAGCATCGAGGTCTCCCCTCAGCCTCCTCTTCTCCAAACTGAACAACCCCAGTTCCCTCAGCTGCTGCTCACCACACCTGTTCTCTAGGACCTTCCCATCTCTGCTATCTTTGGGCAACGGCTGGATGCCTCTTGGCAGAGTGCTTGGACCAAAACCATTGCTAGGTCATCTGTGCTCAGGAGATGCCATAAGCCCCCAACTCAACTGGTACAGCTTACAAATACTACCAAGAAACTTAAATATGGTGCTTGAGATAACAGGACAGGAAACCTCCCCCCAGTTCCGGTTGAGCGTGGCGATAGCAGAATGACCTCGGAGCTGCTGTGGCTTCCGGCTTCACATAAGGGCTGCTGCTTCAGGAGGCAGAAACAGCGGTGGGATGGGAGCCCTGCTTTGTGAATGCCCCCTGCACTCCACTATCTTAGGCTAGGGGTTCAGAGGTGCACAGAGATCCTGGGGGCAGTGTCAAACCCAGACCCAGTGTATAGTTTTGGATAGACGCAGAACTATAGAATCCACTACAGCACCAGGGCTCCGCAGCTCAAGAGAGACAGGGACCTACTGGAGAGAGTCCAATGGAGAGCCACCAAGGGAACTGGGGGACTTGAGTATCTGCCCTATGGAAAGACCTGGGGCTGTTTAGTCTGGAGAAGAGAAGACCGAGAGGAGATCTCATCAATGTCTATAAGTATCTGAGGAGTAGGTATCAGGTGGATGGGGCCAATCTCTTTTCAGTGGTGTGCAGTAGTAAGGAACAATGACTACAAACTGGAACATAGAAGGTTTCACCTCAACATGAGGAGGAACTTCTTTACAGTGAGGGTGGTGGAGCACTGAAACAGGCTGCCTAAAGAAGTTGTGGAGTCTCCTTTTCTGGAGACTTTCAAAACCTGCCTGGATGCATTCCTGTGCAAACTACCCTAGGGGATCCTGCTTTTTGCAGGGGGGGGTGGGACTCAGTGATCTCTGGAAGTCCTTTCAAACCTCTGATATTCTGTGATTCCAGTGACAGATGTCCTGAGATGCCCAAGGGATTTCATAGAATCATAGATTGGTTTGGTTTGGAGGGGACCTTTAAAGGTTGTCTAGCCCAACCCCCTACAGTGAAGAAGGACATAGAATGGCTAGAGTTGGATTTGCTTGTCTGTCTCTCACCGGGGAGTGGCATTTGGAAATGTTCTACCGAAAATAAACATGCAAGAGGAGTAACTTCAGCCCAAGCACCACAGTAGCACCACAGTCCAACCTCTTACTGTTTTAGGGCTACATCCAGCTCTTTGTTGGCACTTGTTGTTTGCCCCCCTGCCTCCACTTCAGGCTGCTTTATGTTGCTCAAAGGATTTATATTTCAACTGAAACACTTGGCTCCAAGTAGGCAGAAGGTGTTGCTGGGACAGAGTGGCTTGGCTTGGTCAGCTCCTGTGAGCAGGCACTATGGCAGCTTTAAGTGTGCTGGCAGTGCAAAGAGATAGCTCAAGCAAATGCTCACTACAGGAAAGACATTGAGGTCCTGGAGAAGGTACAGAAGGAGGGCAGTGGAGCTGACAGAGGGTCTGGAGATAAAGTTTTGTGAGGAGCAGCTGAGGGAACTGGGGTTGTTCAGCTTGGAGAAGAGAGGCTAAGGGGAGACCTTCTGCCTCTCCACAACTCCATGAAAGGAGGTTAGAGACAGGTGTGGGGGTTGGTTTCTTCAGCAGCAAAAAGGACAGGATAAGAGGAAATGATCTCAAGTTGCCCTAGCAGCAGGTTAGGTTGGGTATTAGAAGAAACTTTGTCATGGAAAGGGTTCTCAAAGACTAGAATATGGTTGACTCCTCATCCCTGAAGGTCCTTAAAAGAGGCAGAAATCTGGTGCTAAATCACATCCCTCAGCACCATACATGGTAGAGTTAGGGAACGGTTGGACTTGATGATTTTAAAGGTAATTTCCAACCAAAATGATTCTATGAAAAGCACAAGAGTGCTGGTTCTCATTGAGGCTCCTGCCCAAACCCCCTGGGAGATAGTTGCAGAGGTTGAGGCTGGTGTAGCCCAAAACAAGCTGGAGTGGGATTTAGGGGATTTGTACACTGGGCCTGGCAACACAAGCAAATCAGTTTGTCCCTGCTCTCCTGCAATTAGTGCCCCTGTTTCGTGCTTTCCTACTCTTGCCTTTTAAAATTTTGATGTCTTTGGGAAGGAGCTAAGTGAAGTTATAAGCAAGCAACAGCCCAGTAGGATTTGGTCCTAATGTTCCAAAGGAAGGAGCACTGCAGCAGTATTTAATAGGAATTGCATCTGCAGAAAAGTCAAAAACCACTTCTGAAGTTGTGCTCCTGCCTAGTTGCTTTCTGACCTCATCCCAAATTCTCATCTGTTCTGGGAACTTCTGAAACACTGCAGATAAAAACACTTGGAAGAACTGATAGAACAGTAAAGGTCAAATTAGATTGTCGGTGGGAAATGAATGACTGATTCACCACTCACACAGCTGAAACCAGGGACTGAAAGTACCTTCCTTAATTTGAGAGATGGGTGTCTGTCAAGTGTGGGATTGCAACATCTCTGTGAGGAGGAAAGGCTGAGAGCCCTGGGGCTGCTGAGCCTCCTGAAGAGCATCCTGACTGGGGATCTGAGCAATGCTCAGCAAGAGATAAAGGATGGAGCGTAAGAGGATGGGGCCAGACCCTTGTCAGTGGTGCTCAGTGACAGAACAAGAGACAATGGGCACAAAGTGGAACTCAGGAGGTTCCACCTGAGCAGGAGGAGAAATTTCTTTGTTGTGAATGTGCTGGAATCCTGGAGCAGGCTGCCCAGAGAGGTTGTAGAGTCTCCTTGTCTGGAGAGATCCCAAACCCTCCTGGTCATTGTGATCCTGGGCAAGCTGCTGTGGGTGACCCTGCTTTAGCAGGCCAGGATTACAATGTCAAGTTTGTGCCTGTTGACTCTTGTCCTGTTCCTGGGTACCACCAAGAAGAACCTGGCCTCATTGTCTTGCCACTAGGTCTCTTTCAGCCCTCACCATGCTCAGATTCTGTGGTAGGAGAAACAACTGAGAGATGACATGGAGGTTTTACTAAATTTTGGACTGTTTAAGGCCCTCACAAATGATGAAAGTTTCCATTTTTCATGTTCCCACTGAAGTCAGTTATCTTCATCCTATCTCTTCCAACCCCGCAGCATCCCCCTGCTGCTGCTGGGAGTCAGGCACAGCCCCAGAAGTTCTTTTTGACCACTTTCAGTAGCTTGCGATGATGTTTGGGTAGAAGGAAGCTTTGCTAACATGTTAACTACTTTCTGACATTTCCATTGTGGTTTCAAACCATCCTGTGTGCCTTGGACAGGGTTGCTGGGGGACTTGATATCTCCTTTGGGAAGGAGATGAGGAAAGGTTGCAAAATATCCATCTCGCTTCATATTTCAGGCATTAGTTAGAAGATTTAGGATCCACTGCAATACATTTTGGTTTGTGTCACTCTTGCGGTGAGGAGCAGGGAGTTTTCACTGTGGGCTTTCTATGCCCTCTGCTGGCTTCCTTATGAAATAAGAATTTATTTGAGTGGAACAAAACCCACCTATTTAAAACCAAAATTGCTAGGACTTTGAATTTTCTCTCCATTTTGCAGCTGGCTGTTGTGGCTGCACGTAGGCACCACTTGGGTTTGTGATGCTGTTTTCTGGGGGAATGGTTTGTCAACTTGGGCTAGAGGTATCTGTCCTGTAGAATGAGTTGCCAGGCTCCAGAGATGCCCCAAGTTTCCCAGGCAGTTTGGGTTCAGAGCCCTGTGAGAGGCTGTAGGATCAAACTCTCTTGTCAGTGTCACAGCAGGTGGTTGCAGATCACAGAATCTGCAGAAGTTTGGGAAAGACTTTAAGATTGAGCATGAGCAGTGCCATTAACACAGTACAGTGAGGTCACCACTAAGCCAAGTCCCTGAGCACCTAATTTCCATGGCTTTGAAACTCCTCTGAGGATGGGGACTCCACCACTGTCCTGGGCAGCCTGGGCCAGGGCTTGACAACCCCTTTGGGGAAGAAATTGTTCCTTATGTCCAACCTAACCCTTCCCTGGCATAACTTGAGGCCATTTCCTCTTGTTCTGTCACTTCTTCCTTGGTGGAAGAGACCAACCCCCATCTGGCTCCAACCTTCTTTCAGAAGCTTGCTGAGAGTGAGAAGGTCTCCCATGAACCTCCTGTTTCTCCACTGTAGACAACTCTAGTTGTTTCAGCTACTCCTCCTCACCAGTATTGTACTCTAGACCCTACACCATCTTCATGAGGTGTTATTCTCCAGCATCCATCGAGTTTGTTCTTCTGAGTCTTGTGCTTAGAATCAGATCTGTCCCGGTACCATCAAGACACTCCATGCTATAGAGCAGGAATGTGAATGGTTGCTGCTGATGGTGCAGGATCAGAGCTTTCATGGTGTCATGAGGTGCCGTGATTTCTGTGCAGTAGCTGCATGCTGTGTGGGAAAAGCAGTGCCTCTCCCTGTGTGGTGGGTCTGACTGGAAGCACAGGATTACTGATTTGCCTGAGCCTGCACATGCCAGAGGATGTTTGTAGATTTGCTCTCTGATAACTGGGGCATATCTCAGATCCTCCCACAGCTTTGGAGTTGCACTTCAGTGTAGCAGCTGCCAGTGTCTGTTCAGGAGGGGAAGATAAAGCAACTTTGTTTTTCTGTGTTTGAGGAGAAATTTCCAGTGATGTATAGCAACTTCTCCTAGTGACTTAAGCTTGAGAGTGTTTTGTTGGCTCTCTGCTACAGAATATTTAGGGAGCAGCTGCATAAATGGGACTGCTGATTTGCCTTTCCCCTTCCCCACTCTGTTGCGTGATTCTGACTGGGAAATGGATATTTCTGAGAGCTGATCTTCAGAGCTTGCTCCATCTCCTGGTTACTGGCAGTAAACTGTGTCTCAGCCTACGGCTGGGAGTTGTGCTTACAAAAGACTTTGTAGTCTTTCCAAATGCAGAAATAGCACTTTCCTTTCTAAATCCTGCTGTTGCCAACAGAGCTCTTACGCTGCGCTCTGCAGCAAGCTTCCACTTAGTTGCAGAATGAGGATTCTGTGTATTTATGGCTTTTAATATAGCTCTGTCTGACAATCATCTTATTTTTAGAGGAGACAAAACCTCTCCAGCCTATCTCCAAGCTGTTCAGATTTTTCTGTTTTTAATAACCACGAGGTGCTAGCAAAATCTTGAATTAAAGATTATATTTAGTGCTAACTAGAGTAGGGTAGGTTTTTTTTAGGAAGCATATATTTAGGATTGTCAGGGGAAGGCAGGTGGAGTTTGCAAAGCTGATGGGCTTTATGTGTCTGTGTAACAGCACTGAAAACACAGATAACTCTCATTTCCACATGGCTTCTTAAAATACTTGTTGGATCTTGTGCTTATTTAGTTCTCCGCCTCAAAGTTACAACAGTCCACCTCCTGCCATCCTTGGTGCTGAGTAGTGACGTGGACAGGGACCTGTGGGCATTGCTGGCTGTTGTGCTGAAGGGATTATGTGGCCAAATCTCCTCTGAGTGGAAGGTTTGCTTTGGGGTTTACCTCCTCCCAGCTGTTACCCAGTCAAGAGAAGCATACTGGGTCACTGGGCACGGTGCTGGGAGCAGGGACTGGGAGATGAAGCCTTAATTCATCCCGCTGTGCTTTTGGGGTAATTATAGCCTGTCTGCTTTGCTCTTCGTCTGTAAATAAAGACAATGGCCTGTCAGTGAAAACTGGGGCTGCTGGAGCCTCCAGGCAGGTAGACCAAACCATATGGGGCACCCAGTTAGTAGTTGGGCTGTGGAAATATGACAAGTCTGTTCTAATTGAAGCTAGAAGTCTCCCAATGAGCAGCACCTCCTGTTTTGTTCTCCTGACCTTTGTAAACTGGTATTTCTGTTGATTTCTTGACTTCAAGATTACACACAAGGCTTCCAGGGGGTCATGTCATGGAGAATAAAATGAAAAGAAGTAGTTGGAATGGTGATTTATAGAAAGAAGCTTTCATTCTGCAAAGTGTTGCTGCATGAGTTACGGAATCCCAGCATCATGGGGTTGGAAGGGATCTCTGGGGGTCTTCCAGTCCAACCCTCGTGCTAAAGCAGAATCACTCACAGCAGCTTGGCCAGGATTACAATGTCAAGTTTGTGCCTGTTGACTCTTGTCCTGTTCCTGGGTACCACCGAGAAGAACCTGGCCTCATTGTCTTGCCACCCATCCTTTAGCTCTTGATCAGCATTGAGAAGATTCCTGAACCATGTCCCTCAGCATCACACCTTCATGGCTCTGAAATCCCTCCAGGGATAGGAACTACACCACTGCCCTAGACAATTTGTTCCAGGCCTTGACAAACTTTTTGGGAAGGAAATTGTTTCTCATATCCAATCTAAACCTTCCCTGGTGCAACTTGAGGCTGTTTCCTCTTGTTCTGTTGCTTTTCTTTGGGGAAAAAGGCCAACCCCCTCCTGGCTTGAGCCTCTGTTTAGGTGTTGCTACACAGCAGTATTCCCTGTTTCATGTCACACCATGAGCTAGACCTCAGTACTTTGGGAAAAAAAGCTAGAAAAAATCCTAAGGGTAACAAAAAATGTGAAAGAATGATCTGAAGCTGATGTCCTTGGTGGATTTGTTGCAGAGTGAGGTGAGGCACCTGCAAGCAGCTATGTACATCTCCCCAGTCCAGTCACACCAGGAGAAGATGTAGGATGGAGGGGAAGGTATCTGGAAAGAAAAGCATCTGTGCTTACAGAGAAACTTGACTTTACAGGTACTGGGTTGCAGGAAGCTCATTGCCCTTCCTTAGCAGCTCAGTCATGTAAGACTCAGCTTTTAAGATCACAGAATCACAAAAACGTTGAGGTTGGAAAAGACCCTTAGGATCACCAATTCAAACCGATATCCCTACTCTACAAGGTTCACCCTAAACCATATCCCCAAGCACCGCATCCCAAATGACTTTTAAATGCATCCAGGGTTGGTGACTCAACCACCTCCCTGGGCAGCTCATTCCAATGCCTGACCACTTTCTGTGGAAAAAAAAAATAAAATCATCCAATCTAGTTTAAACCTACCCAGTTGCAGCTTGAGGCCATTCCCTCTTGTTCTATCACTGTTACCCTGTGAGAAGAGACCAGCACCAATCTCTCCACAGATGTTCTTTTGCAGTTGCCAGTTGCAAAGTGAGTCAAGTCTGCGTGCACATGGAGAGTCCTTTCTCTGCCCATCAGGCTCCCTCTACCCTCCCGATGACTCCAGCCCAGTGAGAACAGCAGTGCTTCTGTGTTCATTCACCTCCTGTCCTCTTCATAGACCATCTGTAGGCTTCCGGTTATGGAGCTGGAAAAGACCTTGTATGACCTCTGGAAATACCTGGAAGGGAGTGTTTTGTTAAGATTTTTAGGAGTGAGGAAAATGACATCCTGTTGCTAATTTAATTCACTTCTGCATGGATCTTCTGATCAGGAAGACTGCTGAGTTTTGCAGGAGTTGCTCTTGATGGGTATCCCAGCTTTATTCTAAGAACTTGTAACTTTTCTTTTCCTCGTACTGTGGGCACATCTGATTTTCACACTGCTGGGTGAGCACCTGCATGGATTGTCCTCCTAGACCTCACCATTGTAAGCCTCTTGTTCTCCTCAGTGACTGTCTGTCAAGTGCTGGACATCTGGCTGAAAAATCCTCTTGTTCCATTTTCCAGGTCTTACTGGTGTCTCTCGATTGTGACCATACATGAAGACCAGTGGTGACTGCTAGTTGTAGCCTGTTTCTTGTAGGCCACCAAAGGATGCATCTCCTAGTTCAGTTCAGAAATGCCCATTGAAGCAGCCCTCCTAGCTGTCCAGTTCACTGTGCTTTGAATGCACTAGTTGCTTTTAATCACCCTTAGGAGTCTCCCCTGGGCTTCCACACTTCAGCCATGTTCCAGGTAGCAGTGTGTTTAATCTCTGCCTTGAGTGCTTGGTCCTTCTTTGAGCAATGTGGAAGGAGTGATGGCATCCAGGTCATCTACAGCTGTGCCTTTGTCTGGCCAGGACTTTGCTGGACTTGACACCAGCCTAGGGCCTGATTTCCTGTCTGGACCTTGGTCCTGCGTCGCCACCATGTAGCAGTCCAGCTATCACAGCTTTGACTGACCTTGGTCTGTAAAACTGACTCACCTGTTTTACCACAGACCTGCTTCATTTCCATGAATATGTCAAATGATCTGAAATCTAGATGACCCTGGTCACCATCCTCAGACTTAGCTTGGTCCATGGCTTGGGCACTGAGGTATGGAGCAGGCAAAATACTGTGCAGAAAGCAGACCTGTCATCCCATGTCACTCTCCGAAGCATCTTGGAAAGTTGTTGGGCTTAAGCACCATGAGCTGTGTTCAGGATTTGAGCCCCCAGTGGTGGGAGTTGGGGTTCTCCAACACCAAAACCAGCAAATCTTAGCCTTTCAGTCAAAAAAGTGGGATCCAGTGCAGATTGAGTGAGAGGTCAAAGGTATGTTGGAGTGTCTTGACAATGCTGCATGTCATTGTGTTCCGTGAAGGCTTTATCTGAGGTTTGACACCTGATAGTAAAACTCTGCCCCTTTTCTTGCCAGCCAATGTCACATCCTCAACCCTCCCCACAAGCAGCACCCTTCAAAGTCCTCGTGGAGAGATGTCGCTCCGAGCCCCTCTCCCAGAGCACCCCGATGGGGCTGGACCAGGTGGGAGGGCGCATGCAGCACTTGCTCAAGAGACGCGGTGAGTAGCTTTGGGCTGTTTCTCCTCTGGGTTTGTTTTTTTTTTGGTCTTGCCTGTGCTGCAGCTCAAGCCAGTACGGTGTAGGTTGAAAAGCTGGGAATGTGGCTTGTATCCATGCTTAGTACAACCGTGGAGCCAGGTGAGGGAGCTCTGAGAGCCACATGTGAAGGAGTTCCCTTTTGTGAACAGCACAGTTATGAAATCAGGCTGTTTTCTCTTTAATGTCTCTGAATGCAGTCCCCACTATGTGATTATGAGAAGATGAGCAGGCACAGAAGGTGGAAAAGCTGTTCAGCAGAGAAGGCTCTGGGGAGAACTTATAGCAGCCTTGCAGTACCCAAAGGGAGCCTATGAGAAAGCTGGAAAGGGACTTTTTACAAGGGCTTGCACTGAAAGGACAAGAGGGAATGAAGCTTGAGGAGGACAGATTTAGACTGGATATTAGGAATAAATTCTTTATAGTGAGGGTGGGGAGACTCTGGAACCAGTTGCCCAGGACCAGATTGGACATGGCCTTCTAGTGGGAAGGTGTCCCTGCCTGTGGCTGGAGGTATGGGACCGAACGATCTCTTAGGTCCCTTCCAGCCCAAACAGTTCATAAATCTGTGACCTTCTGACCTTTAGCAGCTCCTTCATGACTTTCTGTCTTCTCACCAGTCTCTGTGGTGAGTAGTTGCTATTTGGAGGTGGTGAGGGTGGTATCACAGCTCAGGTCTGCTGCTTGTTTGGAAACACAGTAAGGAGTGAGGGCTTTTTCGTTTTTCTCCTGTGCTTGAGTTCTCTTCCTCGTCAAAGCACATAATTGCATGAGCCAAAGATGATAAGCTACCTTCTGACTTTATCCTGCTTAAAATGATGCTGGAAAAAGCACTGCAGAATGTATTTGCTGGAAGAGTCTGGTTTTGGCAGGTGAATAGGTTGATGGTGAATATATGACATCATCTTTTTGGAAGTTCTAATTAAAAAGATTGATACTCAGTCAAGAAGTGATTTCCTGAAGAGCTACAGCTACCACCAGGAATCCTGTGATTTATCAACGAGTAGGTTTGGGAGTGGTGCCAGTGTGTGCTGGCATCACTGGGGAGGACAGCGGGGCAAAAGCTCTGCTTACTCTGCATTTAGCAGATCCATTCTGTTCGCTCTCTGATGGTGATTTATCAGATGAGGCTGATCGATGGCTCAGTTTCTTCTCCAGCTGCTGAGAAGCAGCAGGCTTGTGGCTTTTGGTCCTGAAGGTCCGTACACTTGTCATCTGGGAAACAGTTTGTAGGCAAAAATGTGTCAGAACGTGAGGAGGCTGAGGGGAGATCTCGTTGCCCTCCACAACTGCCTTAAAGGAGGTTGGAGCCAGGTGTGAGTTGGTCACTTCTCATATGCAAGAAGTGCAGGACAAGAGGAAACGGCCTCAAGTTGAGCCAAGGGAGATTTAAGTTAGGTATTAGGAAAAAAATTCTACACAGAAAGGGTTCTCAGGCATTGAAACAGGCTGTCCAGGGAGGTGATGGAGTCACCATCCCTGGTGGTATTTGAATGAGCTGAGGGATGTCGTTTAGTGGCAGTAGCTTAGCAGTGGTAGTGAGATTGTGAGCTGTAGGCGAGAGACTCGACTTGGTGATCTGGAAAGTCTCTTCCAGCCTTAACAGTTCTATCATTCTATGATCTGAGCAGATAATGGATGGTGGCCAGCACATCAGGCTTCAGAGGAACAAGGAAGGAGCAGACAAAGTAGCTGCATCTTTAGCTGCTGCCTCTTCTGTGAGGGTGCTGAGGTTCCTAGCACGTGGGGGAGCAGCACACACTCGGAGCTGTGTGAGCAGCGCTGCGTTGGCACGTTGCTGCCAAGTGCTACTACGTGGGCACGTTGCCTCTGGAGCCTGGTAGCAGCCTCTCGCTGGCGCTGCAGCTCCCTTCTCCCTCAGTCTAGAAACTGAAACGCGTGCGGCTAAAAATACCAGCGGCCGCCTGCGTCAGCAGCGCTGGGGAAGTGGGGCTGCTGCAATCTCTCTCCCAGCAACGCTGGGAGAAAACCGGGATTGCAGCCCACCCAGCCGTGCCAGGGCTGCAGCAGGGGCCCAGCTCTCTGGTGCTGCACTCTCTGGGCACGACAGAGGCCCCAACAGTTTGATTTAGGGGCAAGGAGCATGGAGCTGTGTGTGGGTTTTGCTGCTGGAAGGTGAAGTTGAGCTGCAGCTCAGGAGTTTAGGCTGAGGATCTCCACTGTCCTGCAGCCTGCAACTATTCACCCTTTGTTATCTGATTTCACAGATAGCATCAGGTTGGAAAGGACCCCTAAAGGTCATCTTGTCCAACTCATATGCAGTGAGCAGGGACGGCTCCAGCTAGGTCAGGCTGCCCAGGGCCACATCGAGTCTAATCTTGGATGCCTTCAGGGACAAGGCCTCAGCCACATTCCTGGGCAACCTGTTCTTGTATCTCACCACTCTCATTGTGAAGAACTTCCTCCTTATGTCCAACCTAAATCTACCCTGCTCCAGTTTCAAACTGTTGCCTTTCATCCTGTCACTACAACCCCAGCTTTCCTCTAGGTCCCTTTCAGGTACTAAAATGCCCCTCTGGACTGACAGCCTTTGCTGGGGTTAGAGGGACGTCAGGTAAAAGAAAACCAACATTGCACATCTTTGAGGGATGAAATGCAGAGTCTGGCTGCTTTCTGTGGCTGCCTTTCCCTGTGAGCCAGGCTGCAGGGGCTGGGGACACCTGTGGGTGTGTGTGTACATACACAGACATGTACATGTGTGCTGCTCGACTGCGTGCGCCTGAGAGGAGCTTGTACTGGCAGCTGCTGTGGGGACATGAGCAGTGCTCAGTTCTGTGTCTTCCTCCCAGCGGCTATCGCTCAGGCTAGGGGACGTGAGGAGTTCAGGGGAGGAACTGATGACAGTCTGATCTTGCCAAATCTGGGGGGGAAGCACCCTGACCTCGCACAGAATGGCATCTTTGCCCCCTAAAAGAGAGGGCTAAGATGGGGAGGTGAAAATTTGGGTTGATTAGCAAAGCAGAGCTTGATTTTGAAAGGTGAGTTGCTAGCCAGCAGCCCTCCTCCACCATTTGCTTCTTCACAAGCTGTTCTGTGCTGGGCTCTGCACCATCTGTAAGGCCAGGCTGAGCTTTGGTGCAAATGCTGTAGCTTGCTTCAAGCAGAATTACATCTGTGAGGGACCGGCCTGAAAGGCTGAGAAGTAGCCCAGATTCTTTGCAAACCCAGCTTTTGTGGACTTACCCAGTTTTTATTTTCTGCCTGAATTGAAGGAGCTGTTTCCTTTCCTGTGGACCCAGTGACTGTGAAGCTGGCATTTCTGCAAGGCCAAGCTGCTGAGGTGCTGGTAGCAGCTCTGACCCAGGGAGCTGTTGCACTTTGAGTGCTGGCTTGTACTGGCTGCTGCTCCTAGGAGAGCATTTGGGCTTCACACCCAGACTGTCTGACCCCACCACTTGCACCACCTCTGAATTTGGCTCTTGGCTCTTAGTTGGTGCCCTTGTTTTTGTAGTATCCAAGCCACGCAGCTTCTCTTGTATCCCAAGAGCACCGAATAAAGCACCTCAATATACTTTCTGCTCCCTTTCTCTAAAGAGGAGGTTGAATGAGTCTCTTGCAAACAATTTTGTTTCTTTCATTTCAAAGAACAGCCTCCGCCCCCAGCCTGAGCTAAAGCACAGCATTTATCTTTTGTCATTCCTCTCTGCTTTTTTTTTTCCTCCTGTGGATTTTCTCCTGGCAGCTGAGAACGAGCAGGCTTCAAAGACCCTGAAGGTCCGCGGGAACTGCCGCAACGGCGGCCGTCGGTGGAACCTCTTTAAGCCTGGAGCTGAGAAGCTACAGATCAGTAGGGTAAGGAGGTGCTGGGAATATGCCTCTGCATGTTTAGCCTCAGAAACTAACAGTGTGCTTTGCTAACAGCTTCCTGAATCTGTGGTTCCTTCAGCCACAGGTGGGTTTTTTGTTGTTAATTATGTTGTGGCAGTAAAATAAATGTGTTATTCTCCCCCCCCCTCCCCAAGGATTATTTTCCCTTCCATGTATTTCAAAAGCTTTATGGTGTAACAGAGGTGTTGGGCCTCCTTCTCCTTTAGCTGAGTGTTCTTTGCAGTTGGAAGGAGCTGTGAAGTATCAGATTGCCTGTAAATTTGATGATTTTAGTTTAATTTTCCTTCCCTTTTAAACTGTGTTTGGTTTTGGTTTTAACTATATGGGGTTTGGTACTGTTACTAGTGACAAATTCATCTCACTGATGTTTTCCAAAAGTGTTCTGCTCATCTAGGCACAATTTACTAGGAGTTTTTTTGTAAGTGATGCTTCTAGAAGGGGAAGTGGAAGCTGCTCTGGACCTGGGGATGTTTTTCCATGGCTTTCTCTGGGAAAAATTAAGAGAAGATGGCAAAAATGGTACCACTTGTCTGATATATTTCCCTGCTTGAGTGGAGGGTTGCTTTTCATCTCTGTTGTGCTGAACATTTGGAATATGACGACCACGGTTGTTCCATGGGTTTTTTTGTGAGTCTGATTTCACTCATACCCAACATTTAAGACTCTGGGTTGTCTGAAACCCAGAAAATTTTCCACCTGGCAACTAAGGTGACATAAGGAGAGTTTTCTAGTGAATAGGGCAGAAGAGGTGTAGCCCTTGTCGTTCTTCTGGAGCAGATAAACAAGAATGATCTGGGAGACAGGAATTTCCTTGCTGGAAATCAACAGAGTGAGACTGATTTTCTGTGGTTGTGTCTTTGCCTCTTTTCCTTCTTGTTACTGTCCTTCCTTACCAATCCTTTATTGTATCGATTTTCCCTCTGATACCTGATAAACTGTCCTCCTGAAAGGGAATTTCCGTGGAGGTTCTGGCCTCTGTCTCTCCACTGTAGAAGCAGTAAGTTGTCAGTGAGTGAGGCTGTCTTCTCCAGCTTGCTTGTGTTGGGCATTGTGTTGGCTTCCAGGGGACATGTGCAGGGATGGACCAGTGGTGTTTTGATCACTTGTGACTTTCTGTAATGTTGTCTTGCATCACTTCTGTTTTCTGTCCTCATTTTTTGTGGGCTCAGAAGCCAGAGGACAGTGAAGGAGTTCAGCCCTTCCTTTTCTCATCCTTCCCTTTGGGCCCTGTTTTGCTTCACACACAGATTGCTTCTCCCAGCTCAGGAAGGCTGTTTGGTTATGCTGCACATCCAAGCTGTTGGAAGAGAAAATGATCCAAATCCAGTAGAGCTTTTTGTCCTCAGGGCCAGAATAAAAGCAGGCAAGAGCAGAGCTGCCGCTGTAGCTCTGAAGTGTCGTGTTGTGCGGTGCACAAGCCCTGCTTTAGGTGCATTAGTTACAGAAACCATACCCATGTTCAGGGATCTGGCTCTGGATGCATGAAGCTGTTTGGTCTACCTTAATCAAACACTTCCTTTATTTCTTAAGAGAAGATAGAAATGTTCAGCCTCTGTAGCTATTCTTCAGACCCTGCGTGGAAATGAAGATGAGACATAAAGAATAAAGCTCTTTACAATGAGGATAGTGACATGCTGGAACAGGTCGTGCAGAGATGTGGCTGAGGCTCCATCCCTGGAGACATATGAGGCCAACTTTATGGGTCCCTGAGCAACCTGCTCGGGTTGGAGATGTCCCTACTCACTGCATGGTGGGGTTGGACAATGTGACCTTTGAGGGTCGCTTCCAACCCGTTCTGTACTTCTTTGAAGGTGCTGTTCTGTTTTGATACAGTATTGCTAGTGAGTGCATGAGAAACAGGATGGTGTCCTGGGTCATCTCAGTAGAACCAGACCTGCTGGGCCTGGCCGTGCTGGGTTGGACTTGACCATCTTGGAGGTATCTTCTAGTCAGAGTGATTCTGTGGTTGCAAACTGAGCCTGACATTGGAACACCCTTACGAAGGTGGTGGAAGATTGATGCTTCAGCAAACCAAAGACACTGCTCAAGTTTGGGAAGGATTAGATCAGAAACTTCTGCTTTTCCAGGGGTGTTATATAGGAAGGATGCAGAACTGAATGTGGAGATCTATGTGTGCTAAGACCTATGCATCACTGGGACAGAGAATTGGTTTTGGGTGATGATCAAGATGCCCTCAGAGACTTGTTCAGAGCTGCTGTTGGGCAGCTTGTTTAGCCTGAATTACAGCCTAGAGGCAGGTGTGAAACTTCTGCTGGGCTTTATAAATCAGAGGGACCATGTTAAGTGCTGCTACAGGAGGATATATAAACGTGGCTCACAACTGCGGTGCTGGAAAGTTCATCTGTTGCCTCTGCTCTAATCTGAGTGAAGATCTATGGGTCTGTAAATCAGCTCTTTGCCAGAAAGACAATTCTCCTTTGGCAAGATTTATAAATTTGGGGTAAGATTTGTGGGCTTGGGTATCCCTTGTTCATTGACAGCTGATGCCAGTCAGGTGGCAGAGTTAGCATGGAAATGAGGGATTTATACTCTCAAACTAAAGGCCAGGCTTCTGCAGTTGTGCCTGAATTCCATCTTGAATGAGTATGGTGGAGTCTCAGAGATAGAGTTGAGACCCCATCCCTGGACACATTCGAGGTCAAACTTGACGGGGCTCTGAGCAGTGTGATCTAGTTGAAGATGCCCCTGCTTGTCTGTATGTGGTTGGAAAAAGTGGCCTTTGAGGGGTCCTTCCAACCCAATGCATTCTTTGAGAGAGAGAGAGAGCAAGAGTGGACTAAAAAAGCATTGAGCTTGTCTTAATGGTGTTGGTGCCCTCTTGGCCTTTGGGAAATAGGGTGGTTGTACAGAAAGAGAATTGGTGTCACTACATGTCATGCGAAAAGGTGGATGAGCACCTTGTGAACCCTTGGAGACTTCTTATGCTTTGTGTCATACCCAGGTTTTTGACAAAAGCCATTCCCCTTCCTTTTGGATAGAGTTGTTAGGTGTGACTTAAAAGTGGCATCTCTTAACTACCTGCTGACACGGAAGTCTGCATTAACACCTGATCCTAATCCTAAGGTGGAAGAATCCCCTTCCTCAACACCACTGTTTGTCACATCTGGTACCAATGTCCAGTAGTTTCACAGCTGGCTGCATCTTAATCCTTGTCTCCAGACAGCAGGGATGACAAAATGCAATGGCAGCAATAAGTCGTGATAGGACGAAAGGAGAGAAGGGAAAGTGTCTGCACCTGTGCTCCATCTCATCATCATCTTAGGAGTGCATGTGATGCACTTCCCCTGTACTCAACACTGCAAGTACTGTGTTCAAGTTGTTTGGGCCCTCACTCCAAGAAGGACCCTGAGGTGCTGAAGCAGGTCCGGAGAAGGACAATGAAGTTGATGAAGGGTCTGAAGCACAGGTCTTGTGAGGAGCAGCTGAGGGAATTGGGTTTGTTTAGCCTAGAGATAAAGAGGCTTGGGGGAGGCCGCTTGGCTCTGCAACTCGCTGAAAGGACGTTGGAGCCAGGTGAGACTGAAATGGTTCTCAAACACTGGAACAGGCTGCCCAGACTGAATCTCCATCCCTGGAGTTGTTTAAAAATTGCAGAGATGTGGTGCTGAAGGACATGATTTAACACCAGAGTTGGCAGAGTTAGAGAACAGTTGGACTTGGTGGTTTTAGAATTGTTTTTGTTCAAAAAGAGGTTTGTAATTCTGTGCACAATCCTTTATTTTTCTTAACTGCTTATGGCTCTACTCCTCTCAGCCATGCCTGAAGTGTACTAAAGAGTATCCACAGGGCTGGGCACAGGCTTCAGACATACTCTCTGGAGTAGGTAATGTTTGTTAGTCCCACTTCTTAGGTGGGAATAAGGAACTGAAGCCCTGGAGGAGGTGCTACCTGTAGAGCCATGTATTGATTGATTTCTTTGTCTTGTAATTTTGAAGCAAGGAAAAAAGTACAGAGTCAAACTGAACTGGCTTTTAAAAGCTTCCAGCATTTGTTTGTTTTTCAGTATAGTTTTCAGTCTGGAGAAAACTGGATTGAAATAGTTTATGAGCAGGGCATTTTGGTTTAGGAATTAGGTCACTTAGAGCCTTTGGTTCTTATGGAGCAGCTTGCAAAGGACCTTGCAGTGCCCCAAACTGTAGGCAGCTGAAATGCCAGAGAGTAGACTGAAAGTGCCCTCAGCATCTATCATGCCTCCACAATTTACTCTCAGACAGATCCTGATCTATGGGGCAATGGACAATGCAGGAAATGAGTTGTGATCTGCAAACTGTTTTATGGTCTGGATGGGAGAAGCAGAGGAGAACGTACACATCCTGGGCTGGCTTCATTCTGACCCAAACCACTGGCCTCTGGTGCTATTTATGAAGCGACTTCTTGTATCTCCTTAACTGCCAAAAGTTGTCTCAGCTCTGCTCTGAGGATGTATTCCAGGAGATTAAGCCCATCTTAACATCAGAACCATCCTCTCCAGATGTGGGGGCGTGTGTGTGCAGGTTCTCTCCGTCTCACCTGTGACTAGAGATTTAATTGTAAGCCTTTCATTTAGCAGAGACCTGCAAACCTCGCTGTTTTGTGCTGCTTTCCCCACTTCCTGTCCTGGGTATACAAGGCACTTAAGCCCAAATTTCTATGCTGGAGGAAGCCCTTAATTGGGTAGAATAGAAACTTTGCTATGAAGTCAGCATCTTTGACAGCCCCCGTACAAATAATAGGCAGACTGCTGTGCAGAGGTGCTGAATATTCACCAGACAACCACCAGCCCAGCCTGTCCTTGCTCCTCTCCAAGTCCTGAGCTATTTTCAGAGGCTGGTGGGGGGTTGCCATTGCAATGATGGTGGATCTGCAAGTCCACAGCTCCCCAGGGCTAATTCCCTTCAGGCATGTTGATGAGGAATAGGAAATGCAGACAACGTGCAGCCTCCGAGAGAAGAGAGCAAAGAGAAAGTTGATGTGGATTCTCTCTTGCTCAAACTGTGCTGCATTGAACAGGGAATGCTGCTTGATATTCAGCAACAGCTCTCCTACTTTCTATTTTTAGTCTCTAGCATAATGCTGAGTGAGCATTTTGTTGAGTGGGGCTATTTTTTTTATTTTTCTTT
The DNA here is from genome assembly GCA_013400475.1 of Tricholaema leucomelas. Taxonomy (NCBI): domain Eukaryota; kingdom Metazoa; phylum Chordata; class Aves; order Piciformes; family Lybiidae; genus Tricholaema lacrymosa; species Tricholaema leucomelas. Next base: position 1,717,687 of record WAAF01015816.1, read on the forward strand.
CCCTGTTTGAAATGTGTCCTGCACTCTGTTTCTCTTGCTTTGCTACTTGGGGGAGGCGAGGAGTGTGGAGGGGATGGGAGATTGCTGCATTCAGCTACGTGAGCTGAGTGTAATCAGCAGTTTTCAGTCCTGTCCATGTGAACAGGCTGATGGAAAAGCAGAATCCCGTGGCTTTCCTGCTGCTTAATTAGTTTAAATAGCAGTGAGCTGGTTACGAGGGGTTTATCCACACATATGGAGGGCTGCCGGGAAAATGCATCCTCTTTGGATCTCTCTTCACTCATTTTAAACCTTCAGTACTTCTGCTGACAGGGTAGGTCCCATCTGCATATTTCTGGGGGATTTGTTTTATATCTAAACCTATTCCACTACTCAGTGCTTTGAAATCTTTATATAGTTTATTCCACTGCTCAGGTGGAGCTGTGTTCTAGTTTGTGCCTGTTGCCCCTTGTCCTGTCATTGGCCACCACTGAAAAGAGTCTATCCCTATCCACTTGCCTTCACCCTTTGACTGTTGCTGAGCATTGCTCAGATCCCCTCTCAGGCTGCTCTTCTCCAGGCTCTCAGCCTTTGCTCCTCACAGAGACGCTTCGGCCCCTCAGTGTCTTTGTAGCCTCCACTGGACTCCCTGCAGTAGTTCCCTGTCTCTCTTGACGTGGGGAGCCCAGAACTGGATTCAGCTATGGCCTCCCTAGGGCAGAGCAGAGCGGGTGGAGAACCTCTTCCAGTGCTTTCCTCTGTGAAGCCAGTCTTGGGCTTTTGTAGCTGCTTTTTTTTTTTTTTTTGGCAAGTTCTGAGGAGCTCTGCCTGTGCAGCGTTGCTAAAAATAAATAAACAAAAATTGACTTGCTCATTCAAGGAGGAAAAGCAATTCAGTCCATGCTGACAGACCCTGATGGCCTGCCTCAGAACTTCATAACTCTCTGATGCTGTTATGTTGTCCCATCTGCCTGGGTGAAGTGTGCTCAGCAAAGAGCTCTGAGTTAGTGGAGTTTGCCGCCTCTTAAGCATCTAAAGTCTGGTGTACCCAATGTGATTTAGTTTATGAACTGGTCAGAGCAGAGAACATTGAATGAATGTGTTTAGTCTCTTGTGGACTCCAGTTATCCTTAAACCCATTTGCATCCATTTTGCATGAATGGGTCATGCTTTGAACTTGCTTTGCAGGGAGTGTGATGAATATTAGGGCAAAATACACTTCAGGATGCGGAGCAGCAGAAGTGAGCAGCACTTAGCAGCTCACCATGCTTTGGCTGTTTTGTCTTGTTTAGAAATAATGTGAGGAGTGCTGTAGTGCTGCACAGAACAATGCTGGAGGGACATAAACCTGGAGCACTTTGTTGTTAAACCATCAGTGTGACAGTGCTATTGAACCTCACGAAGTTCGACACAGGCAAGTATAGAGTTCTGCACCTGGGAAGAAACAACTTTCTGCATCAGTATAGGTGAAGGGCTGTCCTGCTGGAAAGCATCTCTGTGGAGAAGGACCTGAGAGTATTGGCAGACAACATGTTTACTATAAGCCAGTAATGTTCCCTCATGGCCATGAGGGCTGTTTAGCATGGAGAAGAGCAGCCTGAGAAGTAATCTTCTCAATGCTCAGCAGGAACTAAAGGAAGCGGGGCAAGAGGATGGGACCAGTTCCACCTGAACAGGAAGAGAAAATTAACTGCTATGTGGGTGCTGGAGCCCTGGTGCAGGCTGCTCAGAGAGGTTGTGGGGTCTAGCGAATTTCCAAACTCACTCTGCGTATTGCGATCTTGGGCAAGTTGCTGTGGGTGTCCCTGCTTTAGCAGGGGAGTTGTACTGGATGATACCCAGAGGTCACTTCCAAACACCACTAATCTGGGATTCTGCAGTTTCTCTACCACACCTGGAGACAGCAGGGGTTGAGTGTGAATCCTTACAGGAAGGAGAAGCTTGAAATGACCAAAATTTGGAGTTTTGTTCTGGGTAGCACAGAAAAAGATTTGAACCTCAGCTCTTCCAAGGTTACATGCAGGCATATCTTAGAAGTCTCAGCTTCCTGTTTGTGATGCTCTTTATAGTCCCAGTGGACCTTGGGGTGTTTTGTGTGCAGCTGCAGCTAGTGGCTGCTACATCCTACATGGTGTTAAATGTGCGTATGGCAGTGGCTGTACAATATCACCTCTTCTAGAGTTTGAATTCAGCTCCCTGTCATCATCTTAAACATTAGCTCGGAATAGATCTTTCTCCTTGTTGCTCAGTAGTTCCACCTTGATTGCTCTGCTCCAGCTCGTTACTCAGCTGTGTCTCTGTGCTCCACTCTGGGCCATGGATTGTGCAAAAGCAGCTCTAATGGAAGCTCACTTTGCGTTGCGTTGCTGAAACCTTAATGACATTTTGCTTGGCAGCAGCCTGTGCTCTGTGTGGTTTGCCCTTCCCCAGTGCACTATGTTCTCAATAAGCTAAAGTCCGTGGTAGGTGTAGCATGAAAAATCTCTGAGTAAATGTTGGAAGAAATGCTTTTGTAGTGCTTCCTGAGCTCTGGCTGCATTTGTGATTCAAGGCCACTGCAGTGTCACCAGTAGTTAGCTGAGAATGAGCTAATTTTGGGAGGGAAAGGCAAAAGCACAGGTCATAGCTTCAAAATCTCCTCTGTAGCTGCCGAGATGTGAATCTGAGGTTGCGTCTTCCACAGAAAAGTGCTGCTGAAGCTGATGGTCACTGTCTGGATGCACGCACCCAGAAACTCATTGAGGGATGAAGGGGGTGCATGTGGCTCTCTGCACTCTGAGATGGGATCTGGAGCACTTCACTCTATCATCAAACTGACATAGCCAAGGGAAATTCCCCTCAGACTGCAGTGTGGAGGTGGGGGGGGACTGTCCTTCTGCTCCTGAGTGCAATATCATCATGTCTTCAAAGCTCTTCATTTATTTCTGTTGATGCTCTGGAAAGAAGATTTGGGACCATCCCCTGTGCTCCTTTCTCTCACCTCTTCTAATCTGATGATACTTATGTAAGGTAGATTTAGACTGGAGAGTAGGAAGGAATTCTTTACGATGAGGGTGGTGAGATGGTAACAGGTTGTTCAGAGAGGTTCTGGATGCCCCCTTCCTGGAAGTGTTCAAGGCCAGGCTGGATGAGGCTTTGAACAACGTGGTCTAGTGGAAGGTGGCCCTGGCTTGTGGGGAAGGTGCCCTCTCTTGTAGGTATCTGAGGCTTGTAGGGAAGGTGCTCTTTGTTATGCAATCAAGATGTTGAAGTCTGGTTTAGATACCACAGGTAGGAATAAAGGGTCTAATTTCATCCTGAGTTTTGTCCTACAGAACTACAGTGGTTTTCATATCTGAATTAAACTTGGGATGTTAATGCAAGACTCTGCTTGGAGAATGAAGAGTAGAAAACTATCAGGCTGAGAAGCTGCAAAGGGAACTGGGTTATTATATTAGTGAAATCACATGGCCTGCAGTGAGCTCAAGGAAAACTTCATCTCTTAATGGACTGCACAGAATATAGAGAATAATTCCTCTAATAAATCTCTTTCAGTCTCTAATACCTAGAGAAATACATTATCCTGTTGTCTGAAAGCCTTGAGAGATCAATCTTATCTGAACAAGAATAGACATTTCATATTGGTTCTGCCTGGTGTGATAGGGTCAGCAGTTGCACTCCATGTAGCTGGGAGGAAGCTGGAGCATCAGCTGCTTGCAGCGCTGTTGTTACCAGCATTAGATGCTGTTTGCCATCTCAATGCCGAAGAAGACTGCAGCAGCAGCATCGTTGCAGTATCCTTTGAGGTGAGGATCCTGAACCTCCATGAGCTGGCATCAGAGAAACCGCCCCCTTGTCAAGATCACAGCACAGAGCCTCTGGCCATTGGGAAACCACCTTTGGAGGAGTCTGCTGCTGTGAACCACTTTTGCCCTCAGCAGTTTAACTCCTGCTGAGCTGGAGCACCAGTTGCTTCCCGGGTCCAGATGCATTGTCCTGCAAATTTACATGTTACCAAAGTGTCATCTGTTGCAGTTCTGTTAGTCTGCTGCTGTGTCACGTTGTGGCATACAACACAGGGTTTCTCCCCAGTGATGCTGTGTATGATTTGGGAACTGAGAGAAAAGGAAGCAAAAAATATTGGTGCAAACCAGAATAAACCTGCTATAAACCACAGCTGAGATGGGGATGCCCAAGAAGCAGATTCCTTCAATAGAGATGAGTCAGTACCGAATGATTCCGCTTTACTCCTCACACAAGAACTTACTTATCTATGAGCAGAAGTAACTCCACTGCTGCCCTTTGTATGACAGGTACTCCTTAGCTCACTATCTCTTGATGTGCTTCCAAATTCTAGGTGAATTTAGCCTCGCCTGGAGAAACAAGCAGGTCCCACTGCAGTGAAGCAGTGATGTGTGACTGTCTTGTGGAGGGGACTTGCTATGCTGTAGAGGTACGTGGTGCCTCTGAGATGTTTAAATGTGGAAGTGGATATGTCAGATCAACATCAACATAATGCTGGGGAAGGGACTGAGCTGAATAGTGAGCAGCACGGTGCCAGGCAGTGACAGAGCTGCCTCGGTGCAGCTGTCTTACGGGCACTTAAATAGGCTGCAGTAAGGTCATATCTTCTAGGAAGTGGGAAAGCAAAGAGGAAAAAAAAGTTAATTAAAGAGTCTCTGGACTTCACTGTAGCAGTGATGCACTTAGGTTGCTTGGCAGTGACGTCTGTTCCTGGAGTTGCACAGGACAGTGCTGACAGAGGCTGTCTTGTGCGATTGCCTTTGTCTTCTGAGTGGTGGCTCCCAGACATTCAAGACATTCATTGTGTGAGCTGCTGCTGGTTGAAGCACCTCTGGGAGATCTCCACTGTCTGCAGTATGACAAACCTGGGCTTACATTGTGAGGCTTTCAGCTCCACAGCAACTTCATGAAATGGTTAATCATAGAGTGGTTTGAGCTGAAGGGATCTTCAAAGGTCATCCAGTCCAACTCCTCTGCAGTCAGCAGGGACGTCTGCGACTAGAGCAGGTTGTTCAAAGCCCAAACCAACCTGACCTGCAATGGTTTCAGGGATGGGGCAGCTACCACCTCTCTGGGCAACCTGGGCCAGACTCACCACCCTCATGGTCAAACATTTCTCCATTCTCTCCAGTCCCACTCTCCCTCTTTCAGTTCAAACCATCACCCCTTGTCCTGTCACAACAGGCCCTGCTCAAAAGTCTCTCCCAAACTTTCTTCTGGCCCCTTGAAGTCCTGGAGACCACGGTCTCTGTCCTTGCCCTTTACTGCATCTGGGCTTTATAAGGGATTGACCAGCTCATGGTCTTGGGTTACCATCTGTCTATGTGACTTCTCTGGAAGCAATGAATATGTGCAGTGAAGTGGCACAAGCCCTTTTAATGCTAGGTGCAGAGGTGGGTAAGGGTGATGGCTGAGACAGGAAGGCAGTGAAGGAAGTTGTCTCAAGTGTAAACTGAGCACTTACCGTGCCCAAGTGTGAAACTCTTTCTTAGGCAGAACCATCCCAGATGGCAGAGCTTTGGCTGGGAGTGAAGTAAGAACCTGAAGCACTGGTGCTTCCGAAACAAGACTGTGTTGAACCAAAAATGGACAATTCTCTTGACTCAGTCAGCTGGGCAAGGTAGGAGAACATACAGTCCCACCCCTGCAGCAGTTTGCAGTGACAGAGTGGCTACAGAACTGAAATTTTGTTTGTCTTCTGCCAGTAGCCGAGGACTGGTCAAGAAATAAAACTCTGGTTGGATCTTTTTTACACATGACTTACTTCCCTACATTCTTTATTAGGGCCACGTCTTCCTCTTCTTAGATATCTCACTTTTATTTTTAACACTGGACAAATATCAAACATCCCTCAAGAGAGATCTGTGCTTACAGCTCAGATTTGACAGTTGAGAAAAGTCCAGCGGACATCTTCGCCTCATCTGAAACGCTGCTATTTTGAGCTCTGCCTTTGTTTTTACCCATCAGTGATAAGTTTGTGTTTCCTGTAGATGATATTTTGGGTTGATGTGAGCTGTTACAAATCAGGTCTGCAGAGGATCTGATTGGAGTGATTGAAACTCCACTGCGCAAAATGGTTGTCTTCCTGTGCGAGGTTTGTTTTGTCTTTCCTGCTTTGAGACTCCTTGTCAAGGATCAGGCCCGGGCTGGCCACCAGATGAGTGCCAGAGTCTCCCCATGAACCTCTCTGTTTCCCAAAGGGAAAAGAAAGGGAAGAAAGCAGAGAGACTGCTGGGGGATGGGAAAGAAACAAAACCAGCTGGGATGGAAAGAAGAACAATCCCATGAAATGGGAAAGAGACAAACCAGCATGGACCCCAACCCCTGATGGCAATGGCATCACCGTTGGCACCACTGATGTGGGGGACAGCCACTGGACAAGTCTCAGATTGAACTCCACAGCAGATGGGAACCAGCTTCAGGAACTGGATTCTGAAACTGGATTCAGGAACACAGGGATTGGGATGGAAGGCAGAAGGGACAGAATCTTCCTGGGATGCTTGACCCTAATGATCTCTCAGCTGTCTCCTGAAGATGTCATCCATGGGATGAAATCCCTTGTTGGGCAGTTGAGGGTCACCTGTCTTGTCTGCTCCTCCCTGCAGGTGCCACCTCTACCTTCCTGCCCCTCAATGTAGGGCAGAAGATGTGGTAGTGCTCTTGGTGTGCAAAGCCTTTCTGCAGCCCAGCCCTTGGCAGGAGCTCTCCCCATCGGCTTCTTCCTGCTAGAAGCAGCCTCTGGCTGTGCAATCCTGCAGTGAACATCAGAAAGTGCCTCCCTGAGCAGAGCCTGAGCTGAGAAGTCCCATCCTGAACAGAATCTGCTCTTCTTTAGCTCACACCAGGACCTGACACTTTTTCCCCCAAAGCAGAGTAGAATTCAGCCCCTACATCCCAGCTGGGATTTATATCTTACTGAAGCACTTTATAAGTACTTCTGCAGAAAGACTTTGTTTTTTCCCTCCTTTTTTCTTTTTTTTTTTGTTTGTTTTTTGGCCTTGAGATAAAGCAGACTGAACTTTACAGGCACTTTCTGGGGAATCAGGCATTTTCCAGCTATTATTTTGCAAACTATTAGAGCGGCAGATCATGAGGTGGGACACTCAGTTATGCAAACAAAGCCACGTCACTCCTGGCCAAAAATAGCTTCAGTCCATGTGCATTAAGGTGGAAATGATGGCCTTTGGTGTACACACAGCAAACAGCCAGGGCAGAGGGGGGAGGCGAGAGGGGAGGCTGCAGCTTTTTGGTTAGAGCCTCTCGGGAGGTGTTTTGGGAAAGTGGGTTTTCCAGAGAGGAGATGAGTGTTGCTGCTCATAATTTTGGTAGGAAAAGAATCACTAACTTAGACAAAAAAGGGAGTGGGGTCTTGGGAGGTGGCACTCTACTCCCAGAGGTGTTCATTTTTAATATCCAGAGGATGAAAAAATACTGGAAAGTGGTTTAAAAATATTCTCTTTCTTTTTCTTCCTCTCCAGTTATTCTCTAGCACAGATTCCGCAGTCTTGTGTGATGCTTAGCTTGGTTCCTTACTGGGGAAGATGGTTTCACATCTCCTAACAGAGATGTTTCCTTTGCTACCTTGGCTTAAGTCTTCATCTGTTTAGATTTCATCCATCACTGCAGGACCCTAACTAATTTGGACATCACCCTACCAGCTGTTTGCTGTGTGTTCATGGACCTGCTGCCTGTTAAGTTTACTGGATGTTTGCAGCAGGGATATGGTCCAGCTTTCTCCAGTATGCTGCAGGTTACTCTCCAGCAGGCTTTAAATAACCTTTCTTCCTAACTCCTGTAATATCACTCCACTGAGATCCCTTTGCAGTGCTGTGTTTCATTGCAGTTTATCTTGCTGGTAGGAGATCCTGTAGAGTTTCTGGCCTGAGATGCAGCTTGGGCTAAACAGAGAGGATAAACTAGGAGCTGAGGTATGAAGATGAAGCTTGCAGATCTGCAGATAGAATTTCCATTGGATTAAAGCCTCCTTAGGCTGAAGAAGAGGAGGCTGAGAGGAGGCCTCACTGCTCTCTACAACTACCTAAAAGGAGGTTGGAGTGTGGATAGTGTTGGCGCCTTCTCCAAAGTAACTAACAACAGGACAAGAGGTAACTGCTTCAAGCTGTACCAGGAGAGATTTAAGTCAAATATTAGGAACAACTTCTTTCTTACAAGAGTGGTCAGGCATTGGAACAGGCTGCCCAGGGTGGTGGTGAAGTCACCATCTATGAAGATGCTCAAGAAAGTTGTGGACGTGGCACTTTGGGACATGGTTTAGTGGCCATGGTGGTCTTAGGTTGACAGTTGGACTCAATCTTGGAGGTCTTTTCCAACTGAAATCATTCTGTGATTCAGATGCTTTGCTGCTTCCAAACTAGAGTGTTTTCCAGACATGATTCCTGTGTTTAGGTTATGCTAGCTGTGTGTTGCTGCATTCCAGAAGAGCTGACCACATCCCAGCATAAGCATGAACACACAGAAAGGGGAGATTAGTGCTGACTTTTTTTTAGCCTGTCAATTAAAAGAGAGCACAAGGATTCTGACTGCATGGCTGAGAGGTTAAGTATTGTGGTGACAGCAAAAAATCAGCTGTCTTAAGGGAACTCCTTGGTTTCTATACATTTACCTTTAATTAAAACATTCCTGCATCCTGCACTCTTCAACATCAATACTGAGATGTATTTGGAATCACTGCCAGGGGAATACATTGTTATGGCATCCTCTTTCCACATCTATTAGCAGGAAGAGGATAATTGAGGAAATCTCACACAGATTTAATTGGGGACTGAGGGCAGGAGCAGGCAGGAGAAACAAAACACAGAAGTAGGTCAGAAGTTTGACTGTGGGTAACTCTTGACACTGAGCAATTGAGCTGAGTGGCTCTGGTGCAGGCAGCTGTGGAGCTGCTGGGATTTTGGGATTAATCAGGGAATTGGTGGTGGTGTGAAAGGAGCTGCCTGCTATATAGCTTACATAATGTGCCATGTATAGGCTGGTGAGGAGTCCAGGTCATCCCTGTAGTGTGCAGCATGTAGTTGCAAGAGTGGGTGGTGATCCCTTGTGGCTCTGTTGGGTGAGGAAGTTGGGGTGGCCGAGGGCAGTTCAGCCAGGTTTGGGGCAAGCTTTGTGCACTGTGACGCTCTAGCCAGGAAGGCAGGTGTCCAGCCACATGCTGGGGAGCAGCATCCATGCAGGGATGAAACCAGGGGGGTGTGGGGAATGTGTGCTTCCTTTGCACCCTGCAGTTGTGCCGTGGAGCTGTGGCTCTTGGAGCTGGCAGCAGAGCCTCTGAAGTAGGGCCAGGATCTTCTTCCAGTTGTGATTGCATGCCGTGCTCCTTGCCTGCTGTGGCTGCGACACGTGGCACTGTTCTGCAGATCTGCATGAGGCGTTCGAGTGCTGCTGCTGTCTGCTCTCTGCTCAGATCCACATGCCTGCTGTGCACACCTCTGGGTGCACAGTGCAGCTGCCTCAGCAGCCCACAGTCCAAAGCCTCCTGAAGCTGCAGGCTTTTAGTCAGGGCTCTAAAAACATGCTGATTTTCTTTGGGACACTGCTCTGTCTTCTAGAACCTCCCTCCGGCGGCTCCCTTCAAGGTCCCACGTGTGGTGCAGAGCTTGGGTCTCTATTTTGAACTTTCTGTTCTATGCTTCAACAGTCCCTAAGGTCCTGAGGAGGTCACAGCAATGATCCAAGGGCTGAAACCTCTCTGCTCTGAGGAAAGGCTGAGAGAATTGGGGTTGTTTGGCCTGGAGAAGAGAAGGAGTCTTCAAGGAAACTTTTCAGTACTTAAAAGGGCTGACAAGAAATATGGGGACAGACCTGGAATAGTTCCACAGATGGGGCATCTCACACCTCTCTGGCAACCTGGGCCAGGCTCTCACACCCTCAGTGTCAGATATTTCTCCATTCTCTCCAGTCTGAATCTCCTTTTAGTTCAAACTGTCAATTCTTGTCCTGTCAAGGACTGCTCACTGCAGTTGTGTCCCTTAAGATTTTTGGAACCACCTTGGGGGAGAGGAGCAGCAGCACCGTTGCACTGGGTGAAGCCCAGTAGTGTTGGTGTGCAGCACAAACTCCCAGTTTGCTGGATTCCTGTGACCAAGGATGTTCAGGATCAGTGACCAGAGTCAGCTGGAGGGTGTCCTGTGGAGTTGTCCAGTACTTCAGAAGATGGACACCAAGGAGAGGATGGACACTTCAAACTCTTTACTTTGAATCTAGTGAGACAGTGGAAAGGGTTGCCCAGAGAAATCATGAGCGCCTCATTCCTGGAAGTGTTTAAGACCAGGCTGGGTGAGGCTTTGAGCAAACCTGGTCTAGTGGAAGCAGGGGTCCATGGCAAGGAGATTGGAACTAGATGATCCTTAAGGTCACAGAATCACAGGATTCACAGAATTAACCAGGTTGGAAAAAGACTTCTAGGATCATCGAGTCCAACCTGTCACCTAACCCTTCTAATTAACTAAGCCATGGCAGTAAGTGCCTCATCCAGGCTCCTTTTAAACATCTCCAGGGATGGTGACTCCACTACCTCCCCATGCAGCCCATTCCAATGCCAATCACTCTTTTCGTGAAGAACTCCTTCCTAGTGTCCAGCCTGAACCTGCCCTGGCACATTTTGAGGCTGTGCCCTCTTGTTCTGTCACTGGGTGCCTGGGAGAAGAGACCAGCCCCACCTGGCTACAGCTTCCCTTCAGGTAGTTGTGGACAGCAATGAGGTCTCCCCTGAGCCTCCTCTTCTCCAGGCTGCACACCCCCAGCTCCCTGAGCCTCTCCTTACAGAGCTGTGTTCCAGCCATCTCAACATCTGTTTTGCAATTGAGGAGCCCAGAACTGGACACAGCACTCAAGGTGTGGCCTGACCAGTGTGGAGTACAAGGGCAGAATGGCCACACTGTTCCTGATCCAGGCCAGGATGCCGTTGGCCTTCTTGGCCACCTGGGCACACTGCTGGCTCATCTTCAGCTACTTTCTACCAGCACCTCCAGACCTCCAGGTCCCTCTCTGCCTGGTTGCTCTCAGTGACTCTGTCCCCAGCCTGTAGCGCTGCATGGGGTTGTTGTGGCCGAAGTGCAGAACCTGGCAGTTGGCCTTGTTAAAACTCATGGTGTTGAACTGTGCCCATCTGTCCAGGTCCCTCAGCAGAGCCCTCCTGCCCTGTAACAGATCAACACATGCTCCCAACCTGGTGTCATCTGCAAATGTACTGATGCTGGACTCGGTAACCTCATCCAGATCGTCAGTGAAGGTATTAAACAGGACTGGGCCCGGCGTTGATCCCTGGTCCCTTCCAACCCAAACCATTCTGTGATATGCCAGATGGCAGGCAGGCTGCTCAGGGTGCAGTGACAACCAGGAGCAGAGGGTGCACTTTGCTCCTTGTCTCCCAGACCTGGAGCTTGGCAAAGTCCATGATTGGTGCCTTTTCCAGCTTATCCCACTGCCACAAGCCCTTTGCTTTAGCTCCAAGCTGGAAGAGAAACAACTCAAGCCAGAGATGCCTGTGGTGTGTTAGGTGTTGAATACAGCTGATGGCTCTGGGTCAGAACTGAGTCTGTTGTTGCAAGCTTGTGCACACAGTAAGAAGCAGTTTGCCCTGAAGAGCCCACAGTGCAAACACAGACACTTTCTAAGAGGCAAAGTGAAAGAAGAGAAGGGCTTTATTTGCAAATCCTACTGTTGAACGTTTTTTACTGAGTTTCCCCACAGCCTATTCCACCAGCAATGCCAACCTGAAGCATCAACACAGTTCTGGCTCAGAAACAGGTTCAATTAAGAAATGCAAACACATAGAAGAGGGTGGGGGTGGCTTGCCTCTCTTTTTTGAGCCTTGAGGGAACTTCTTCAGCTTTTTTATCTACTCACACAGAGCAGAAACTTTTTCAGCTTGTATTTAAAAAAAGAAAACTGATTCTCACTCTAGTAGTAGGTGACAAAATCTTTATCAGACTGGAATATGGAGCAAACCTTTGCCTGCCACTTGGGGCTTTCACTGCCAACCTTTCCAAGCCAAGTTTTTTGGGTTTCTTTCCTCATTTCTGCTTTCTATGATTCTCCTCTCGTTGACTCGTTGTGCTGTGGGTGCTGCTGTGCTGGTTAACCTGGATATTTGTTCTGGGATGAGTCCGTTTTCCCCCGCCCCAGCTACCACTCATAAAGCCCATTGGGACCGGAGATGCGTTGGCTTGTACTGGAACAGAACGTACAAAAACTTCAGTCCTCAAGGACGTGGCTTTGTGTACCACATTGGCTGATGTCAGAGGATGGAAAAGGTCTTGTTTTCTCCAGAAATCTTTACTCTTAATGTGCATCGGAGAGAGAGGGAGAGAGGCAAAAAAGTATGTTCTGCTAAACCTAAGTTAAGAAGCTTGTTCAATTTTTAAACAGTTACATAAAGCCATCAAAGTCTGACAGGAGGGAGATGCAAGTTTGTGCAGAAGAGAAAGGGAAAAAGGAGCTGAAATGGAGTGTTAAAGTTAATTCCCCCAGGCTTACACCTAAAACAGCTTCAGCTTGCAGATGAACCCACTCCTGTTCTCCACTTTTTGTTTCCTTACTCATTTTTCCCCTTTCTTGGCAAAGGTCTTCATATTGCTGAACTCCTGCCTAAGTGTGAATGCTTCTTACCCAACACACTGCTGCTTTTAGCACACCAGCACGGGGTCCAAATAAGCATTTCTGTGCTACCCTTGGAGAAACAACTTTGTGGACATAAGCAGTAGGAATAGAGCTTGTCTGAAATGCAGACAGGGATGCTGGACTCCCTGTTCCTGCTCTTCAGCACCTAGGTCTGTCTGAGATTCCCTGCAAATGGTAACGTTAAGTGACAGGTTCTGCCCATGAATGCTTCAGGCTTGGGGCAAAGTGCTTGGAAACTGTCCAGTGGCAAAGGACCTGGAGGTGCTGGTTGACAGCTGGCTGGAGATGAGCCTCCTTGATGAGGAGCAAGTGCTGCTTTGGCCCGTGGCTCAAAGCCAGCCAAGCCTCCCCAAAAAGTCTGCCAGTTCCTGATGGTGGCTTTTCCTCAGTGTAAGAAGAAATTGGAAGTTTAACATAGTGAGCTTGATGTGAGGCTGCCAAGGCTCACAGCTAACTGCTGGTGAGAAGAAATATGGGTCATATCCACGAGTGTCAGGTTGTCTCTTCCAAAAGGAAGAAGCAGGGGTAGGCTGCAGGGACAGCATCAGCATTAAGCTGTGCTGTATGAGCCTCACAGTCAGAAGCACACCTGTCTGTGAAGGAGCACAGTCAGACCAAGTTTTGGTGCTGTCTCTGCATAAAGCTTTGTTGGTCCTGGGGCCAAATCTCTTTTTGACATGGTGCTGTCAATGGACCTGTGCTGAATGGCCAAAGGGGCCTGGGCATCTGATCTCTGCATCTTCCACAACAGCTGTGTAAGGTGCTGGAGTAAGTCAGCTCATACCTTTCCTGGTCTCCTGGCTGCAAAGGATGGGAGTATGGATTTCTTAGGAGCTCAGTGTTGGGAATTCATCTGCTGTCTTTGAGGGTTCCATAATGGAGTTGTGGAGTTCAGACTTGGGTTTGACCTCAGATCTGCTGGTTGTGTTTTATTGGCAGGTTGTTTGACTCCAATGCTGATGTTCAGAGGTTGGTTCACTTTGCTTGCAGTCTTTGGCTGCAGTTTCCTGATCTTTAAAGTTTGCTGAGGTTCAGTTTTGTTGATGGCTCTGATGGTGTTTGTTACTCCCTTTACTAGAAGAGATTGCCAAGTGGACTTGGAGCAACTCCTCAGCATCCCTTGACCATTTTCCTCCAGGTACTTTGCAGATAGATGTTCAGGAGCTGATGGTGCACCCTTTGTATCACAGAATACCTTTAGTTGCAAGAGATCTTTAGGGTTATGTAGTCCAACCTTCAACCCAGCACTGCAAGGTCACCACTAAACCATGTCTCTATTGTCATTAGACAATCAGTGCTTGGTGGGGTCTTGTGCTGTAGCGTCACTCCTCTCTGGATGATGTGCAGAGATGTTCCAGGTCTTTGAGTAACGTTAATCTATTTATATCTACTACCTAGATACTAGAAATCCATTATTTCAGGTTTTGTCTAGACATGATCAAGGACAGAGTTTCAACTCCCATTACTTTTTGGTAGCATTAATATTCAAGAGTGCCTTAGTCTTCAAATGTATTCTGAAAGCTATTGAGGAAATTCATGAAGAATAAAAAGAAGTCTCCTGACAAAAAGGATGTCACATCACAGGGGTATAGGCAGCAGGGAGCCAGCGTGGCTGCTACCAGAGTGCTTTCCTTTGGTCACCCCAGGACTCTGAGCTATTGATGATGTCTGTCTGAACAGGCACAAGAAACTCAGAAAAGCCCTGTGACAGAGCCTGACTGCGATAGTGTTAACTGCTCTGGACTCTGTGACCTCTGTATAGGTTGAGATTTTTTTATTCAGCTGCTGAACTTTCTAATGAGGACTCTATCAGGAACTCTGTGAGCAGCAGCTGAGGGAACTGGGGCTATTTGGCCTGGAGAAGACTGAGGGGAGATCTTCTGTCTCTTTAGTGCTCCACAAAAGGAAATCAGAGTCTCCTCTCCCAAGGAATAAGTGACAGAATAAGAGGAAATGGCCTCAAGATGTGTTAGAGAAGGTTTATAAAGGTTGGACGCGAGGAAAGATTTTATCCCTGAAAAAGTTGTCAGGGCCTGGCCCAGGCTGTCCAGGATAGTGTTAGATTCCATGTTCCTGGGGAAACGTCAAAGCCATGTAGATGTGGTGCTGAGGGACTTGGTGCAGCAGTGACCTGGCAGTGCTGGGTTAACAGTTGGACTCAGTGATCCTAAAGGCCTTTTGCAGCCTAAATGATTCAGTGATTCTGTGTCATCATCTTAAGTATCAAGAGCATAGCTGTGGTTAGCCTTAGCTGTTCACCATCTTCATATCTGCCATGAAGGAGATGTTCAGATGAATACTGCTGCTACATCTGTCATGAGCATAGTAGTTGTTCAGCTCAACTTTCAGGAAGTCACAGTTAATGGTGCTTAGTTGACAGATGAAAGCCCTGGCTTGATGCTCTTTGGAGAGTGAAGCAGAGCTGGGAGCCAAGAAACTTTGGGAGAATTAGGTTGGACTCGATGATCTCAAAGGTCTTTTCCAACCTGGTTGATTCTGTGGTTGTCCTTACCTAAGGAAGGTTTGTCTCAGGAATGGATCTATTTTTCTGCATGTATACCAAAGCTTTGTTCTGTGGGATGGATTCCTAGGAAAAAACAACTGGGAGAAAAAGTGCTCAAAATTCAGGTTTGCATGAGGCTGCCTATTAAAAATATGAGTGGTATCTGAGCCTCTGAAGTGCTCTTGTGCTCCCTGTCACTTGCACGGTCGGCTTCCTGCGTTCCACAAGTACCTGAACCTCCCCTGAGCTCTCCACAGGCTGCAGGATGCTGATGTTTCCTTTCGGGTACCCGACTCAGTGGCATTATCTATCTCACGGTGGTGTCTCCAGCCTGAAGCTCTAACCAAAAAAAAAAAATCTGTTTCCAGCACTGTTGGAGCAGAAGAGCTGCTGTTCTCTTTCTCTGTCTGAAGAGCTGCCCTGTGTCTGGGTGACAGTGTCATGAAGGGACTGGCTGATGTGGTAGCACTGTGCCAGAGGTCTTAGGGCTGGGGAAGTGCTGGTATCGTCTTTGTAGCCATAGATGATGGGAACGCTCAGGACTGGCCTTTAGTTTTTAAGTTGAGACACATAAGCTGGTCTGTGTAGGAACTTGGGGGAAGCATTTCCTGGACATTTCTCCGTGTTCCTATCTAACTCTGTTGATCTGAACCCAGTTTTATGCTGGTGCCAGTCAGAACTGTGCTGGGGGCACAGAAGACTCCCGGGCTGGTATGGTTTTTTATTACTGGTACAAACCTACTGTGCAGATCCAGTTTTCTGCTTTATCCAAACTACCCACTCCTAGGACTGAACCCTGATTTCTATTTAAGGTGTTGTGGCAGTTTCTGAGGTGAGCTCTTTGTTCTAGATGTGAGAAGCCTGGCAGGGCTCCACTTTGTTCCTGAGTTTTCAGAGTAGTCTGACTGAAATAGAAACACCACCCAGGAGGGTCTCTGGTAGAAAATACTTCCGATAGGCAACTCTCATCCTGGATCATCTTTCTAAGATTTTGTTCTACTTGGAGGTCATCCCTGCAGGCTCAGTCACACGGAGTCACAGAATTGGGGGGGGCTGGTGTGGTGTGTGGAAGGGACCTCTGGAGAACATCCAGTCCAATCCCCCTGCTAAAGCAAGGGCACCCACAGCAGCTTGCCCAGGATCACAATGGCCAGCTGGGGTTGGAATCTTTCTGGGAGGAATTTCTCGAGGCTACTTCCTCCTGTCCTCTCACTTGCTGTATGTGGGAAGAGGCTGACCCAGATCTCCCCTCAGCTGCCTCTTCTGAACACAAACCACCCCCAGTTCCCTCAGATGTTCCTTGTAAGGCTTGTGTTCAAGGCCCTTCACCAGCATGGTTGCTCTTCTGAAGTTACTGCTCTGTGGAGTATCTAGAAGGAGTAATCATCTTAACTCTGCTGGGCTCTCCAGCTGTCCTGGGTCATCCTGGGGATGGCTCTGCCATGCAGACTCTGCTTTCTTTCAGATAGGTGTCTTAGATGCTGCTGTCTGAATTATACCTCTCTGTTTTTCTCAAGGAAGTTTATCTCTTCTTTTTTTATCTTGCTGTTAGAAGAGTGAGAGGAGCAAAATAAGGCAGTTTTGTGGCCTGAAGGGGTTCCCCAGTCTCTGGTAATTGTTGGAGTGTTGGTGATGGTAAGAAAAGTCTCCGTGAAGTGTCTTGCCTTCCTTTCCTAGCATGGCTCAACTTACCCCTTTTATCACCTGTACTTACAAGTATCCATCAGTCAGAGGATGGAGATTTGCATAATTAGTGGGTTTGAGGCACCTCCTGAAATGCAGGAGCAGATACTCTTAACGCATCTCAGCTCCTATCTAATGAGGTGCTGACAAAGAGGTATCCATGGAGATATCCATTATGAGACACTGCTCTGAAATTGGTTCTTTCCCATGCCTGTTAAAATGCCAAAGGGTTTTCTTAAGCATAATTTATACCCTTTCCTTGTTCCATCTCTAAACAAAAATAATCATGCCTGGATATGCTGAGAACCATTGTTGGAAAAAGGAGATTTGCAAGCTCTTATTAAAAAACAAGGATAGGAGTGACCTGGGAGAGAGGTCTTGAGATATTTAAGGTTTCATACAGAGTATTTCAGTGTGGAGAGCTACTGCTGGGATGCCAGGACACAGAGCCTGGAGCCCTTTTGGCCGAAGTGAGGTAATGAGCATTGCTGACCTTGGGAACATCCTCAGCATCATGGAATCACAATGTAATGGGGGTTGGAAGCGACCTCTGGAGATTACCCAGTTAAACTCGCCTGCTTAAAGCAGGGTCACCCACAGCAGCTTGTCCAGGATCACAATGTTCAAGTGAGTTTGGAATCTCCAGAGAAGGTGACTCTCTGGGCAGCCTGCTCCAAGGCTCCAGCACCTTCACAGCAAAGAATTTTTTCCTCTTTCCTCACTTCCAAGTGTCTTCAATGATTCTGAGGTTTACTAAATTCCACCCATCCAGATAGGTCCATTGAACTTGGTTGTGGAGGTGTTTTCCTGTGAGAGGGACACCTGCATATTGTCAGTGGGCTTCCATGCCCTCTTTGTGAGGAGGTGAAACGGTGCAGCTCTGCAGTGGCTGCAGTCACTGCCTTAGGGTGTTTACCAGCCTGGTAGAAATTATGGAAGGATTTTAGATGGATAGGAAGCAATCTTCTATCTTTGCAGACTTGGCAAACATAGTGGGGCACAGTTTTGGTGTTTTTGAAGGAGAGTGATCACATCAGTGTTGCAGGGACCTTCTAGCTCTCTGCAGTTCCTTGAAAGGAGATTGGAAGTGAGGGTTGGTTTCTTCTACCTAGTTACAAATGGTAGGATGAGAGGAAATGTTTTTGAGATGCACCAGGGCAGGTGCATTAGGTTAGACATGATAAGAAAATTTGTCACTGAAAAGGTTCTTAAACATCGCATCAAGCTGCCCATCCCTGGAGGTGTTTCAAAGCTGCAGAAACATGGTGCTGAGGGACACAGTTTAGCACCAGCCTTGATAGAGTTAGAGAATGGTTGGACTGGATGATCTTAGAGGTTCTTTCCAACCAAAATATTCTATGAGTTTACAATTCTCATTTTAAGTTTCCTCTTTTTCCTCCCTTCTCTGCCATTGACCAGTCACAACACTTGAAAAAAAAGATGTTTGGAGGAATTCAGGCCTTTCTAAAGCAAGAAAGGAGCTGGTAGGGTCAAGCTTCCTATCACACAGTTCTACGTGTGCTGTGGCTTTTCTGCCCGAAGCCTTAAGTTCCTCCTTTGTCCCATGCGGGCTGCTCAGGGACATCTCTACAGCCTCAGCCACTGTGGTGGTTTATGATTCTGCTGCTCAGATGTGTGTTTCTTTGGCTCTGCCACCCTGCACAGTGCTTGTACACAGGCTTCAGCAGGTCAAGTGACTGATGAGAGGGGCAATGGCTTTGAGCTGAAAGATAGTAGATTTACACTAGTTATTAGGAAGAAATTATTTACAGTGAGGGTGGTGAGACACTGGAACAGGTTGCCCAGGGATGCTGTGAATACCCGCTCCCTGGAGGTGTTCAAGACTAGGCTGGATGAGACCTTAAACAGCCTGTTCTAGTGGAAGGTGTCCCTGCCCATGGCAGGGGAGTTGGAACTAGATAATCTTCAAGATCCTTTCTAACCCAAGCCATTTTATGAATCTGTGGTCTGGTGTTAACAGCAACAGGCTACCAAAAAACATAACACATGGCTCCAAGCCCACCCTTTCTCCTTGCATTTCCTGTTTTTTTGCCCTTGCATGGTGAAAATAGGAGCTTACTGAATCCTGCCCATCTGACTTGGTTATTTATAGCTTGAAGCTGTTTGGGTTTATTTTTGAGTTCAGCTAATAGGTTGTTCTTTGTTGGAGCTGTGAAAGGGACAGAAAATAATCCACAAAATACTAGAAACTAAATTGAAGTGGTGATTGAGGAGTGTGCATGCTCCTCTGATCTGTTCCTGTAGCCACATAAGGACCTGTGCTCATGTCTTCATTAAAAAAAGATAAATGTCAGCCTGTTTAGAGAAGGGTTCTCCCAAAGAGAATCTGGACCATGGTTTGGACCACGTTAGCTGATGTGAGGAGCATCTGAGGGAACTGGGGGTGTTCAGTCTGGAGAAAAGGAGGCAGAGGGGAGACCTGGAGACCTTCTGGCTCTCTACAGCTCCCTGAAGGAGGCTGGATCCAGGTGGGGGTCAGCCTCTTCTCCTAAGTAACAAGTAGTAGGACAAGAGGAAATATCCTGAAGTTGCACCAGGGAAAGTTCAGATTGGACATGAGGAGCAATTCCTCCCACAAAGGGGTTGTGGAGGCCTGAAGCAGGCTACCCAGGGCAGTGATGGAGTCCTCACCCCTGGAGAGGTTTCAAAGCTGTGGAGATGTGGTGCTGAGGGGACATGGTTTAGCAGCTGATTGGTAGTGAGTGCTGTGTTAGTACTTGGACTTGACTATCTTAAAGGTCTTCTCCAGTCTAAACCATTCTGTGATTCTGTGTACAATTAACACTGTTGGTTAGCCATCTCATTGAGGATCACACTTGTGTGACATGGGCTGAAGGCTTTGGAATGGAATTAAGAAGCTGGAGATGTGCTGCTGGCTGCTTGGGCAGGGCAGAGGTTGTCTCATCACCCCTCTGTACCCTACCCTCAGTACTTGTGCAAAAGTCCTGGTGCTGTCAGATCCCTTGACATGGGTGTTTGGAGGTTTTCAGCACAGGCCTGGGGAAGGTGAGATTGGTTGCTCAATGCTGAGCTGCAGCATCTCAGTATTTGCATGTTCTGGGCTGGTTTGCACAGAAGGAAGATGAGCTGCTTCATGTACACCTGAAGTAGATTCTTCCCTTAGGATTTTGGAGCAGTAGCAAATAACTGATGTGGGCATTAGGGTATCATCTCATGGAGAGGGCAGGCTCTAAACCTTGGTCCTTCTCTCTTATCCAAGCAATCCCTCATGAATTTGAGGATATCTGGGCAGCCCTCAAGCTGTGGAAACTTGCTGAGCTCCCACAGCTGGTGTCTCAGGTGATTACTTAAAGCCATGGTTTCTGAGCTGTGCTCCCTGTGCTGCTTTGAAGGGATCTCTAAACAATAACCAAGAAAAGTGAGTCTAAATAACAGGCAGCTTCACCTCATCTTTGAGTGGTCTTCTGCCCTGTGCTTCTCTCTCTGGAAATCTGTTAGAGCTGTGTCAGCCACAAGGCTGGGCACCTCTAATTGAGCTGACTGCTCAGGCACGACCCTTATGGGGTGCTGGAAAGATCTGGACAAAATTAAAGAGAACAGCTGCACTCCTCTGGCAGCCTGGAGCTCTGGGGAGATTTTCAGCAGGAGCAGGAAGGAGATGACTCCAGCAGCTCTTCCCAGGGAGTGCATAAGGTGCTGAAGTGACTTTATAGTAAGGGAAGTTGTGGATGCCCCCTCCCTGGAGATGTTCAAGACCAGGTTGGATGTAGCCTCACGCCACACCCTCGAGTGGAGGCAGGGGGTTTAGAACTGGATGATCTTTAAGAGCTCTTCTGACCTAAACCATTCCATAAACCTGTCACTTCGGACAGCTTTTTCTGGGAGTGGTGCATAAGCTGCTGAAGTGACCATGATGATGGCTTCAGGCTGAGAGAGTCTTGGACTGCACTTAGTATCTGAAGAGCAGTCTTCTCAGGCATTGGAACAGGCTGCCCAGGGAGGTGGGGGAGTTGCCATCCCTGGAGGTGTTCAAGAAAGGTGTGGATGTGGCACTTTGGGACATGGTTTAATGGCCATGGTGGTGTTAGGTTGAAGCTTGAACTTTTACAACTAAACAGTTCTATAATTCTGTATTTTGGGGCTGACTGTTTCAAAGAGAAGGGAAGATTCAGGGCGGGAGGGTGGCTGTTCAGGGAAAGCAAAAAAGATGCAAGCATCTCAGGGCATTTGGAAGAGATTGGCTTCTCTTTTCTGACAGTCTCCTTTTGGCACTTACTGGAGATATCAGGTTCTGTTATCAGAGCTATCTGAATATTCAGGCTGCTGTGGATAATGCAGACTTAAGAGGAAAAACAAAACTGAGAAAACAGCCACCTTCTGCCAGCGGATTTCAGTCTGATATCAGTCTGAGGCTGACACTTTGGATGCTGAGGAGGGAAGGGGGGAGGGGTGGTGGAGCTGGGTTTGTGCTGAGCAGGAGTTCTAAAAGCTCAGAGGAGCTGCAGCCTCCCAGATCTTTAAATACACTCTGACAGAAATCTCAATGGGGAGCTCCCCCTACGCAACTTCCATCCCCAGTGTCACCTCTGTTCTGCTCCTTCCCTGTCCCTGCAGATGCTGTGGCTGTGAGGGCTTTGATGTGCAGATACAGTGACGCAGTTTCAGTCCCTAATCAGAGCCTGGATGGTTCTGGGGCAGGGTGGATGTTCAGGGCTCCAGACTGTACACAATGCGGCAAAGATTCAGTGAGGAGGGAGGGCAGGAGGGACTCTGGAGCAGGCAGGAGAGTTGGGGAAGCAGCAGAATGTCCCTGGAGAACCACTCTGGGTTGATCCCTTGCTGCTACTGCAGCACTTCGAATTTTTCTGGTTGTGATAATTTTCTTCTTCAGGATTCAGAATCACAGAACTGTTTTGATTGGAAGAGAACTTGAAGATCATGAAGTCCAATTTTCAGGCACTGCCAGATCACCACTAAATCATGTCCCCTTATCACATCTCCACAGCTTTGAATTGCCTCCAGGGATGGGGACTCCACCACTGCCCTGGACAGCCCATTTCAAGCCTTAACAACCCTTTCAGGGAAGAAATTGTTCCTCATGTCCAACATAAACCTTTCCTGAGGTGATTCGAGGCTGTTTTCTCTCATCCTGTGACTTGTCACCTGGGGTAACTGGCTCCCACCCATCTCCAGCCTCTTTTCAGGGAGTTGTAGAGACAGAAGGTCTCCCCTCAGCCTCCTTTTCTAGAAGCTGAACTCCTCCAGTTCCCTGAGCTGCTCTGCTCCTCACCAAACCTGTTCTCCAGACCTTTCAGCAACTTTATTGACTTTCTCTAGATGCTCTCCAGCATCTTAATGTCATTTTTGGAGTGAGTGCCCAAAGTTGATCCCAGCATTTGAGATGTGGCCTCACCAGTGCTCAGTACAGGGACTCGATCTCTGCTCTGGTCCTGCTGGCCACAAAGCATAGCAGAAGAAAGAACATCTAGTGGTGCTTTCCCCTATCCTTGCAGCATGGCCAGCCCAAAGCATTCACGAGTCCTGAGTCAGTCCTCCCCACCTACTCCCAAATTATACCACTGGTGGTGAAAATTGCATCTTTGTTTTGAGTGACTATAAAAGGAACATGTTAGTTTTGGATTCTTTCTTTAAAGTGAGCTTTGAGCTGGATCTTTTGTGTTGCAGTTGACCTGTGTCTCAGTCCCATGCTCCTCTGCCTTCAGTTTTGCTTGAACTGGGTGCACAGAACTGCTGGTACTTGATAGAAAGGAATTATAAACTATCATTTGATGAAGCTATGACTTCTACATGATCTGTGACTTGAGCCAGGCTTCAAACCCTTCATACCTTGAGATATGAATGATGGCAGAACTCTGCTGGGAACATCCAGTGCTAATAAAAGACTTGAGTAACCAAACTGAGGTCTCGATTTTGAAGCAAAGAGTTACTAAGGATCTGAGGTTTAGCTTGAGGCTCATTTATATCTATTTTATGGATTAGTCAGAGAGAAGTGTCAGGGGTGGTTGTGATACAAGAGAAGGTGCTGTATTCCTTACAGGAATGATCCCTCTGCCTACCTTCAGCTTACAATGACTTCTTTGCTTTTGCCCCTGAAGATTGTGACAGAAGTGCTTATTTTGGTGTTCTGCTGTGTGATATCCTGCAGTGGGAAGAGAGCTCGTTGTTTTCTTGCAAATCAGTCTCCAAAGATACAAGATGTCAGAGATTTTGACCCTTGGCACTGCTTCTGGTGGGTGAAAGGCTGGACGTGAGCTGGCACTCTGTACTCACAGTCCAGAGCTGACCATGTCCTGGGCTTATCCCCAGCAGTGTGGGCAGCAGGTGGAGGGAGGGGATCCTGCCCTTCTGCTCTGCTGAGCCCCCACTTGCAGTGCTAGGATCAGCTCTGGAGTCCTTAGCAAAGAAGAGGCATGGAGCTGTTGAAACAGGGTCAGAGGAGACAGCAACAATGATGGGAGGGCTGGAAGCCCTCTGCTCTGAGGCCAGGCTGAGAGAGTTAGGGTTGTTCAGCCTGAGAAGAGAAGGCTCCAGGGAGACCTGGTGGCCTTTCAGGGCTTAAAAGGCATCAAGAAGAAAGCTGGGGATAGACTTTTGAGCAGGGCCTGTTGTGACAGGAGAAGAGATAATGGTTTAAACTAAAAGAGGGAGATAGAGACTGTAGGGAAGAGAGATATGTTTGACCCTGAGGATGGTGAAACTCTGTCCCAGGTTGCCCAGAGAGGTGATACCTGCCCCATCCTTGGAACTATTGCAGGTCAGATGTTTGAGGCCCTGAGCAGACTAGTTGCAGATGTCCCTGCTGACTGCATGGAGGTTGGACCAGATGACCTTGAAAGGCCCCTTCCAATCTCAACCACTCTGTGATTCTTTTCTGAGCTTTTTGCTTCCTCAGCATGGTCATGGCACAGATCTTGCCCATGTTTCTTACCCAGGTCTGAAGGGTGTGTGGCTGAGCTCCAAGATCCTCCAGTGGGTCAGGAAAATGGCTCTTGACTCAGTGCTCATCTTTAGGAACAGGCAATGGCTCATCTGTCTCTCAGCAGCATGGAATTGGTTTTATGTCCCACTTTGGCTCATGTTCACTTCTAACCCCCCTTTCCTCTCTTCTGGCTTCGTGCTTTAGCTGCCGATCTGGAAATTAGCCTTTCAGGTAATTTAAGGAATCCATATGTGAGTATATTCCTGGTGGGAACATCCAGCAGGTAGCTTCCCCCATAAAGAAGGTTAAAGGCTGCTGTGAGAGCTGGAAATTTCCTTTGCTTTCCAAACAGATTTTGAATCCAAAAATAGCAGCGAGCTGGTAGCTTGGCTTCTCCTTGTTTATTAGCAGCAGATGCTGCTAATGGATGCAGAAGCTTGTCTAGAGGAGCAACGTGCACCCAGGGCACCAGGGTGTCTTGCTGATTGCTGATCCAAGATAGACACTCATCAGAGGATCAGATCCACACATTTCCTTATGGGACTCCTAAGCCTGCTCACAGTGCAGGGAAAATGCAGCAGTGACAAACTGTTGTTGACTCTAAGCTCTCCAGACTGGCAAGGCAAGACCACAGCTGACGGAGCTGGTTTGTTGGGCAGTAGCTGCTGGCTGTTCCACCTGGGTGGGCAGGCAGTCCCTGTGATGGTTATGCAGGAGTTGGGGCAGGAGCTCTGGGCTCATTTGGGACTATCCATGTCCTTCTGTCATGGAGTGGTGCAGTTTGCAGGAACACAAAAAAGAGTGAACCCAAGTGTCTGTTCCTGTGACAGACCTGCTGGGGTGTCCAAAGGACACAGCTGGTGAACAGTCTGGAGAACAGGTCTGGTGAGGATCAGCTGGGGGAACTTGGGCTGTTTAGTCTGGAGAAAAGGAGGAGGAAGGAAGACCTCATTGCTCTCTAGAACTCTCTGAAAGGAGTTTGGAGCCAGAGAGGGGTCAGCCTCAACTTCCAGTTAAAGCAACAGGACAAGAGGAAAAGTGGCCATAAGTTGCTCCAGAGAAGGTTTATATTGGACACAAGGAACAGTTTCATCCCTGAGAGAGTTGTCAAGGCCTTGATCAGGGCAGTGGTGGAGTTCCCATCCCCGGAGGATTTTCAAAGCTGTGGAGATGTGATGCTGAGCAACATGGTTTAACGGTGACCTAGCAGTGCTGGCTTAATGTTTGGACTCAATGGCCTGAAAAGTCCCTTCTAAAGAAAACAATTCTATGAGTCTGGGATTTTGCAAACACACTCTGATTGCACAGGAACTACACTGAAGCTCAGGGTTCTACTTCACTATGTGTGGGCTGCAGTGATTTGTGTCAAAAACATCTTTGTCTCTTTTGGTAGCATCTCTACAGCAGGGAATCTGCACATGTTCAGTTTTTGAATGCCCTTTGAGTTTTTCCAGTGAGGGCTTTTCTTTGGGGAGAACACTGAATTGTTTCACTTTACTGTTCGCTGCCTGGCTGTGCAGTGATACAGGTAAATGAGAAGAGCTGCTTGAGATAGCCAAATGTTCTTCCTTCCTTGCTGAAGGCCCAAACCTACTGGCATGATCAGTTTCAGCTGATGTGCAGTTAAAGCCATCCCTATTTGGCAGTGGGTGTCACAGAGTTGACCCAAAGGTTTTAAGCAAGCTTTCCATCAAGTGACACCAAAAAGCAGAGGCTGATGGGGCTAGCAGGCAGGCTGGAGGAATAAAACTTTCCTGCAGAGGCTGCAGACAGTCTACTTTATCACCTTTGTTCTCTTTTTAGCCACCTAACTATTCCAGGAAGAGCTAATATTAGTTCCCCCCATCTCTTTCTTAGAAGCTGGGAAAACAAAAATCCCATTGAATGTCCTTGTTTCCAGGTGAACCGATGAGTGCTCTGTGCAGTGGCACTGAAAACCCCCACCAGCTCTTGTGCCTGCAGCACTTGTGTGGGGTGGCATTGAAATGGGTGCTCAGGGAGGAGGCAGCATGAGGGGAAGTAAAAGCATTGCACAATGTCTTTAATCTTAGCTACAGAGGGCTTGAGGATTACTTTCCATACCTTGTCATGGAACATGCCTGCACAAGGAGGGAAGTGATTGTGCACCTGTACCAAACACTGGTGAGGCTGCACCTTGAATACTGGGTTCCACTTGGGCCCCTCACTCCATGAGGGACGCTGAGGGGCTGGAGCATGTCCAGAGAAGGGCAACAGAACTGCTGAAGCGTCTGGAGAACAGGTCTGGTGAGGAGCAGCTGAGGGACCCAGGGTTATTCAGCCTGGAGAAAAGGAGCCCAAGGGGAGAACTCAGAGCTCCCTACAACTCCCTGAAAGGAGGGTGGAGTGTGTGGGGATCAGTCTTTTCTCCCTTGTGTCAGGTGATAGAACAAGAGGAAATGGCCTGAAATTGCTCCAGGAGAGGATTAGGTTGGAAATTAGGGAAAAATTCTTTTTTCCAAGAGTGGTCAGGCATTGGAGCAGGCTGCCTAGAGTGGTGCAGTCCTCATCCCTGGAAGTGTTACAGAGAGGTGTGGACATGGCACTTTAGGACATGGCTTAGTGGCCATGGTGGTGTTGGATTCATGGTTGGATTTGATGATCTTAGAAGTCTTTTCCAACCAAAATATTTCTATGATTCTCTGACTTTGCTGTGAAAAGGCAGGTCCTGAGATGGTTTGAGCAGAGGCTCAAATCCACAAGTCAGAGTTTTGGCAGGGTGTTGATCCAGGGTTTGACAGTATGTCTTGTCCTAGCACTTCACATCCTGTTGTATTCAGGGTGCTTAAGGCTAGGTTAGACACAGGGAACTGAGTGTGAAAATGAGTTGTTGAGGCTCATGTTTATTCCCTGTGTGACATTCATGGCACTGTTGCTCCAATTACAGGGGAAGGATGATCCTTAGAGCTGCCACTCACTCTGCAGCTCCATCTGGGACCTGGCAGACAAGTGTGCTCCTGATAAATAAAACCTTTAACTGGTGATTTTGCCAGTGAAACTCAGGTCAGAAGCAACTCTGCTTCACTGTCCCAGAGCTGTGATGTCTCTGTGGAGTGTGAGAAGCAAGTGGTGCATTGCCTCTACTGCCTTGTGGCTGTTGGTGGGGTGGAGAAAGATGTGGCAACCTGTGTGGATGGAGGGGTGGGCTGTCCTGGGATTAAGTGAAGGGAGGCAAGGCATGATTGTACAGAATCCCTGAGTACAACCATTCCCAGATTCTACCAACGCTGGTGCTAAACCATGTCTCTCAGCACCACATACTGCCTCTTTGAAACTTCTCTGGGGTTTCAAGCAGCTCCTTGGGGAGCCTATTCAGTGTTTGAGAGCCCTTCAGTGGGGAAGTTTCTGCTCATATCCACCCTAAACCTCCTCTGGTACAACTTGAGTCTGTTTCTTCTTGCCCTATCACTTTTTACTATGGAGAAGAGACCAAGCCACACCGGGCCCCAACCTTTCAGGGAGTTGTAGAGCCAGAATGTCTCCTTGTCTGCCTCTTCTCCAGGCTGAACACCACCAGTTCCCTCAGCTGCTCCTCATGAGATGTCAGTCTTACTTTCCTCGAAGCTGATGGAATGCAACTGGGACTGCCCTTGATTACAGAGAGACTAGTGGGACTTGAGAGCCAGGGCATGTCTCCACCTGGGCAGGCTGCATGGCCCATAAGGATGCTTGTTTGCTGGCAATAGTGCTTGAATGTTTGGGTGACAATGTTTGTGGAGAGGCATCAAACCCAACATGACAGTGAAGGCCAAGTCAGGTGTGGAAGAGCCGCATGATGAGGCCATCAGTGCCTTGAGACACCTGGTAGAAGAGCTCAGTCTCTTCCAGGAGTGCATAAGCTCAGAGAAAGATGAGTATCTCTTCATTCATGAATAAAACATGAGTGACAGCCAGGAGCAGAGTGTTTAATTAGGAAGCTCACTGATAGCAGCCATCTTGACAAACAATGTATGTGGCATCACTTGGTGAGCAGTTGGCATCGGAGCCATCTGAGGCACGGACAGAACTTCTCAAAGATGCTGTAAAACCAGCTTAATAATAATAATTATTAATAACAATAACAACCCACCTATTCTGACAAGTCCAATGTTTAAAAATTCAATGTTGTGATGAAATATTAAATGCTAATTACTTCCTTGCACTTGCTGTGCTGGCTGCGGTTGGCATGACGTGGGTGATAGATCTTCATGTATGTCAGCCTTAGCCTTGCATTTATTGCCCCAAGCCAAACAGTTATAAAGTGTCTGTTTGATTTGGACATTAGGAGGAAGTCCTTTACTATGAGGGTGGTGGAACACTGGAACAGGTTGCTCAGGGATATACTGGAGGCTCCATTTCTGGAGGCATTCAAGGTCAGGCTTGATGGGGCCCTGAGCAACCTGTTCTAGTTGTGGATGTCCATGCTGAGTGTCCATGGCACTGGACTAGCTGACCTTTAAAGGTCCTTTCCAACTCAGTGCATTCTATGATTCTCTAATTTTTAGGAAGGTGGCTGCTAATGTTATGCATGAGGGAAATGTCAGATACATGCCTCAGGGCCTGCTTCAGCAAACCCTCCTCTTGTTTTTTTCGCTTTGAATACTGAGGTACTTTACACATTGGCAGTCATCTTGAGGGGGTTTGCAAGCATCTGAGAGTCCTTTTTCACCTCTTACTGCACGTATTGGCATATTTACTTATGTTTGTCAGTTGGAGACTTCTTTCTCTGGCATGTACTTGGTTTTATCAAGAAAACCAATGTCTGCTGCTGTCACTTTGGGTGTTTAGAAGGTGTCTGTCCTGAGGTGCCCCGCAGAGGGAGCACAGCACAGCATGCTCCACCACTCCCAATTTCAGGGTTAAAAATCATAGATTTCTAGAATCCCATATTGGAAGAGACCTTGAGGTTCATCTGATCCAACCTTCCTTGGTGAAAGCACAACGTAGACAAAATGACCCAGTGCCTGTCCATCTGAATCTTAAATGTGTCTGATGTTGCTTTAGAAGTCATAGGATTGTTTTGTTTCAAAGAGGCTTCCAAAATCATCAAGTCCAAGTATTAACACAGCACTGCCAGGACATCATCCTCCTACAGAAGAGCTGAAGGTTACTGTAGAAGTGTGCAAGGTCTTATCCCTTCTCTGGGGCCTGACCTTGCTGACAGATGTCTGGAGGTCTGGATGGTTGGAGCACCTCTGTTCATCTCCTTGAGGTTTCTCATCTGACCCAGCAGAGAACCCCCTCTGCTTCAAGTTGTTGCATGGAGGCTGCCCAGTTGGCATCTGCTATGGCATAAAGACTGCACTCAGATTTGTGTGGTGTTAGCTCCTTAGAGAGAATGTTTCAGAGAAGTGAGAAGGAAGGGAGCAGTTTGTGTGGTCTTGCCTTCCCAGAGCACTTTGTACTTTAGACAAGACAGGAAGAAACTCTTAAATGTTTTTCATTTATTGTTTGAATCAGGGAAGTTTTTGCATGTGAGGGTGTTTGTCCTGCTGTTTCATCGTCTCACAGACATTCAGGCAGCTTTCTTTTTTTCTTCTCTCCCTCCCACCTTATCAGTCGATGAGTAAATGTTCTGCTGTGCCATTCCAAGAGGGATTTCCCAAGCAAGCAGGAGATGTACATGAATGTACATCTGGGAATAACAGCAAGAGCCTTGTTGAGGGAAAAGTATTTGTTGATTTGTTAGAATGTGCCTCGTTAAAGGGAACAGTATCTCTCGCCTCTGAGAGAGCAGCTTGAGAAGACAGATCGGAGTGGGAGAAGCAGTGAGAGCCCAGGGATGAGTTGGGATTCCCAAAGCTCTGCTCAGAATCTGGAAGTGATATTATGGGGCATATTTTCAGCCTAAGAGTGCTTCTGTAACGTTGAAGCTTGACACAACGTTCAGCTTTTGTGGAATGGTTTTGGAAAGAGAGAGAAAGAAGAGAGAGCAGAGGGTCTAGAGGTGGAATCAAAGTCAGGTGAAGAAGCAGCAGCATCACCTTCCGGCTACAGCAGTGACAGCTGGTGGCTGCAGCTTGGGCAGGTAGGGAATGGGGTTTATTCATCACCATGCTGCTAAAGAAAAGTATGCTTCTAAAAGAGCAAAGAAATGGTGATTTACTCTTGGCAACAGTAAGTGGAGGTGAGGCAGGTGACTCAAGGGACTTGGGCTGAGAAATGGGTTCATTCTCAGTGGTTGTCTGGCCTGTCCAACATGCCAGTGAGGAGGGAAAGTCAACAGGAAAAGGACTTTTTAGCAACACCTCTGTGGTGGGAGTGTTACTGCCTCCCATGCAATGGCCCAGGCACCATTGTGTGTGCTGGTGGCAGGTGAAACTGCTTTGAGGGCACAGAATGGTCCATCTCCACGTCCAGGAGCACTGTACATGGTGCCTTTGTGTCAAGGAGGAGCTGATTTGCTCTCAGAAGGGGCTGGATGAGGTCCTGCCTTGGGGCAGAAGTTGGCTTCACTGTGGCAGTGTCATGGGAGGATGGGGAGTGGACTGATTCTTTCCTCTTTTTGGAGTAGCTGGTCTCTAAGTCATGTTCAACGAGTGGAGCAGTGAGGGTTTTGTTGCTAATGCTTATCCAATACCTGTTTTGGAGTCTCGGGGGTTATTAAACCAGCATCTCTACCCAACTCTGCATTCACTAATAACTTCTAAAAGCAGAAACAATTAACAGACTCAGTGGGAGAAGAGCTTTCAGGGAGAAGCAATTTAATGTGCTGAAAGACTGTGCATGCAACATAATCAATGTGGTGTACTGCATGAACATACCAGAGGTAGTTTTCCAACAAGCTTCACATAGACTGATTTTCCAGGGTTCAATAGTCTCCCTAAACTCAAGAAAGCACTCATCTCCTTGGAGGAACAAATAAAGCAAGGGGATGAAAAGCAGAAGTAATTTCATCAAGGATAAATTGTTCTGTTGTTCTTACCAACATGCTGACAAACAGCTCTGGCTGTGAAGAATTACTTGGTTCTTGGGGAGCTTGTGCAGCGTTCCTTGGCTTCCCCAGGCAGGCCAGATCTACAGTCCTCCTGAAACTCCTTGTCAATGAGTTCTGTAGACCTACTGTGGACAGCAGGTCGAGGGAGGGTGTTCTGCCCCTCTGCTCTGCTGAGGTCCTACCTACAGTGCTGGGGCCAGCTCTGGAGTCCTTAGCACTGGACATGGAGCTGTTAAAGCAGAGCCAGAAGAGGCCACAGCAATGGTGGGAGGGCTGGAAGCTCTCTGCTGTGAGGCCAGGATGGGAGAGTTGAGGTTGTTCACCTTGGAGAAGAGAGGGCTCCAGGAAGACCACCTGGTGGCCTCTCAGGACTTCAAGTGGTTGATCAGAAAGCTGGGGACAGACTTGTGAGCAGGGCCTGTGGTGACAGGACAAGGGGTGATGGAAATAATTTCATGATGAGAGTGGTGAGAGCCTGTCCCAGGTTGCCCAGAGAGGTGGTAGATGTCCAATTCTTGGAAATAGTCAAGGTCAGATTGTCTGAGGCTCTGAACAACCTGCTCTAGTTGCAGATGTCCTCTCTTGACTGCAGTGGTATTGGGCTAGATGACCTTTAAAGTCCCTTCTGTCCCAAACCATTCCATGGTTTGAAGGCTTTACTAAAATCCTTACACTTTATAGGGAAGGCTTGCAGGACCTGGTGAGGAAAATGCAGGCCTACCAAAACTGCTGTCCTTTGTTTCTTTCTTAGCCTGGGGCAAACTTATCCTCATGCTTGGAGAAAGATTTTGAAGTTAAGGGTGTAAGAGCTAGTTTCAGAAAAACCCACCCAACCCACCAAGAGCAAGTATAAACCCTCCAGAACCTAAACCTGGTTTATTTTTTTTTTCCATCTGAACACGAGGAGAAACTTCTTTGGTGTGAGGGTGCTGAAGGACTGAAGCAGGCTGTTCAGAGAGGTTGTGGAGTCTTCTCTGGAGAGCTTCCAAACCCACCTGGACGTTGTGATCTTGGCAACCTTCTGGGGTGACCTTGCTTTAGCAGGGATGTTGCATTTGATGATCTCCAGAGATCCCTTCCAAACCTCACTGTGCTGAGTACTTAGTGTAGAAGCCATGTTTTTCTGATCAAGTTGAACATGAGGAGCAATTTCTTCCCCAAAACAGTTGTCAAGGCCTGGCACAGGCTGCCCAAGGCAGTCTTGGAGCCCCTAACCCTGGAGTAGTTTCAAAACAATGGATATGTGATGTGGAGGGACAGAGTTTAGTGGTGGCCTGGCATTGCTGGCTTGACTCTGAGCTTAAAGATCTCTTCTAACCCATTCTGTGGTGGCTGTGGTATGATGTGCATTTGAATGTTCTTCACTTTGGGACTTGATGTATCATGGAGTGTTTCTGTGGGCGGGCAGCTAATGGCTGCCTTTGCCAACTGGCTCCATTTCAGGGAAAGGGAAAGTGCACATTGCATTTAATTCCTGTAAATGAATGTGAAATAGTTTGAGGTCTTACAAGAATCAGTATTAAGAATCTTAGTAAAAAAGGGAATACATAAGCGGCACTAGAGCTCAGCCCCATTGCTTGTTCTGTTCTATGTAGGCTTGAAATCAGCAGGAGTGGAGAACACCTGGGGTTATCACAAGAGTTTGGCCCCATCTAGGATGGAGGGACCAGAGCTGTTATTAAATGTTAAAAATAACACTGAAATTCCAGAAAAATGGGAGAGGGCAAGGAATGAAAAAGCAAAAACACTTGTGTGTGGGGAGAGATCACAATGAGCCATTGTCTGTCTTCGTGCAATGTTCATAGCTGCTGGGGCCAAAATGACAGGAGGAGGTTTGTCTATCTTCAGAAAATGGAGCCTGAGCATCATGTGAGAACTGAAGGAGTGTGAGCTACGAATGAAACAGCAACTGGCAGGCTGGAAAGGTTGAGCAGATATACTGTGGTACCTGAGCATGTCAAACCAGGCTTGCTGTTTTCAACAGGATGCATGCAGGGCAAGAAGGTCCCACACTAATTTTTGGTGGTGTTTTTCTGTGAAGTTATTTGATGTTTGGGAAGAGATTTTTCTTTGAAAAGCAGAGAGGCAGAGGGGAAAGGCTAGATCACTGCTGGAGATCTTGGAGAAAAGAGAAGACTCTTGAGGAATAAGCACCTGGGCCTGGGTGCCCCCTGAATATGTGGCCTTCCTGGTGCTGAAGTACTCAGCAAAATGGTTTTCTGGTTTCCAGTTGGAGCTGTGGGGATCAAATGAAAGCATTGAACAAAAATGTTCTCTAATGAGCAGCAATTCTGGGAATCTTTGCCAAACACTGACTTTTCTTTGGTTTCCAGTACATTTTTGCAGGCTCAAAAGACTTGGGAAATCAGAATCATAGAATTGTTTTGGTTGGAGAAGACCTCTAAAATCATTGAGTCATTGCCATCAGGGGTTGGGTTCCATGTTG
The DNA here is from genome assembly GCA_013400475.1 of Tricholaema leucomelas. Classification (NCBI taxonomy): domain Eukaryota; kingdom Metazoa; phylum Chordata; class Aves; order Piciformes; family Lybiidae; genus Tricholaema lacrymosa; species Tricholaema leucomelas. The sequence goes on from WAAF01015816.1 coordinate 1,750,796, forward strand.
GTTTGTGTCTCTGTCTCTATTTCGTGGGACTGTTCTTTCCATCCCAGCTGGTTTAGTTTCTTTCCCACCCTATCAGTCTCTTTCTATCCCTTCTCTTCCCTTTGGGAATCAGAGGGGTTCGTGGAGAGCCGCTGGCGCTTGTCTAGTGGCTGGCCCAGCCCCAATTCTTGACAGCATGCTGCAGCAAGATGTGAAGAGACCTTCTAAATGCAGTTAGTCCCAAAAAAGATACAAAAGCTCTGCAAAACCTCTTTAGCCTCTTGAGGTGATGTGCAGTATTGACTCACTGGTTGGTGTTTGTGATGTACAACCCAATAAACTAAGGTTATACAGCTGGAAGTGAACTCATCTTTGTGCCAGGAACTGCAGGAGGGATCTACCACATCATGTGGACATTTGACTTTGAAAGAAGAAATTGCTTAAGCAATTCTGTAGTGCTAGTGCCTGAGTCCTTAGCTGCTGTTTGCTGATGATGGTTTATCAAACATTGGGATGGTCTGTCCAGGGCAGTGGTAGACTCACCATCCCTGGAGGTATTTAAGCAGCACTTAGGGGCATGGTTTAGTGTTGATCTATCAGTGTTGGATCAAGGGTTGGACTGCATGAGCTTTGAGGGCTCTTCCAACTGGATGTGTTCTGTGATCTCTCAGGTCTGCTGTTACTTGCTTCATTCCTGTTGCTTTGTGCCAACTGGACTGGGAACATCCCCAACTGAGCTGGGATGTTCTACCTAAATGATGGCTGCAATTCCAAGCTGGAATCTATGTGATGCTGATGTGTCTTTATAATCATAGAATCAGCCAGCTTGGAAGAGACCTCCAAGATCGTCCAGTCCAACCTAGCACCCAGCCCTATCCAGTCAACCAGACCATGGCACTAAGTGTCCCATCCAGTCTTTTCTTGAACACCTCTAGAGACAGCGACTCCACCACCTCCCTGGGCAGCCCATTCCAATGCCAATCACTCTCTCTGGCAACAACTTCCTCCTAACATCCAGCCTAGACCTCCCCTGGCACAACTTGAGACTGTGTCCCCTTCTTCTGTTGCTGCTTGCCTGGCAGAAGAGACTGACCCTGACCTGGCTACAGCCTCCCTTCAGGTAGTTGTAGATTGGGGTCATTTGGAGGCACTTTCTTCCTCTTGGTGGATTCCTTGGGATCGGTGTGATCTTAATAGAACTGTTTGCACAAGACTGAACCAAATTCCCTGTATGGGAGAGCTGCCACCTGAGCCTTACAATGCACTGAGAGTATCGGCATTAAGCATTTATGTACCCCAAATTGTGCTTATCCAGACACAAAGTGGGATAACATCAGAGCAGGAGTTTATTAATAGAACACAGCAGCCAACATATGGCTGTGTAGTGGAAGCAGGATAAAACACAAGCCACACATTTTCTTTTTAAGAACATATCTTTCACACCTTTTTACTTCACACAGGAACAGCTTAGTGATGCTTCTACAGATAGTCTGCTATTCCCCAAAGGCTATTTTTGTATTTTCACAACGTGGCTTAATTAAGAAAAATGGTGTTTTATAAACAATCCTCTGCTTTTCAAACCCATCCTCTACAAGTAAATACACCCCAGCAAGCTCCAGGTGCTGAATGGCAAGGAGAGGGCTTGGTTCAGCACACTCAGGAGGAGCTTCCTGGTTGTATTTATAGCCCGAGGTGCAGCTTGGTTGAACTCTTGTGCATTTCATGCATTTCAAATGCCATTGTAGGTCCCATCTGGCACAGTTTAAGCAAGCAAGGGCCACACCCCCAGCATTTGCTTCAGAGTTGTGCATTTGATTTTTGTCTCGGGTTTTCCACAGCTGAGATTGGAAAGAGTCTGAGTGATTGTCTTCGGCCACGTGTATCAGTGTGCCTGCTGCTTGTGTTTCCAGAAGCACTACATATGGGGGAGAAAAAGGTGATCTTGAAGTCTCAAAGTTAATGTCCCTCTGTTCTTGTGCTTCCAGACATTTTGTGTCTTGAAGTCAAGACAGCTGCTGCTTGTGCTTATAGAAGCTTTTAGATTCAGGGGGAAAAAGTGGTCTTGAAGTTAACGTGCCTGCTTGTTGTGTTTCCAGAAACTTCAGGTTTGGGGAGAAGAAGATTGACCTTGATGTGGTACTTGGCTTATGCAGGCGATGATGTGTATTTCTCTCTTGAGGGACTCAATGTGCATCTTTGTTTTATGAAAATCTAGAGGAAACTACCAAAAGATACCATTCTTGTAGATGGAACACAGGATTTTTGTTTCAATGACTGCCTGTCTGACTTACTTCTGATGCTGTACTCTAAATAAAAATTGTCAGCTTTCGGGAATTAGGCTGCTGGAAGCATTGGGACGCTCATCCCTTTCTAAGAACCTGTGAAGATTAGTTTGCAGCATTCCTGTTTTCCCATGTTGGAGTTTATGAGGATGAAAAAAGCCCTATCTAGAATATGGCCACGCGACTTCAGTGACAAAAATTGCTAAGCACATTACATATAAATAGCAAGCTGCCTTCTTTAGGGACTGATGCAGACAGCTCCTGAGATAGCAAAGTGACAAGTATATAGTAAAAGCTGGGTATATTTAGCACCCCAGAAGGCAATAGATAGTCTTCTGACTTCATGTGTATAGGCTCTTAAAGTCTTTACCTCTCTATAATCCCTTCTTGGGGCATATTTGGGATCTATTGAGATGCCTCCCTGCCAATCAAAGCACTAAATGGCAAAGGTCACTTTGGGAAGGCTCAGGGGAGCGCCGACTCTGGTCACTTGGGAAGGAGATGCAGGAGAAAGGTAGAGGCACTTTAATGATATTTTGGATTAAATGTGGTTTATTGGGGCTTTGGGGTTTAATACCTGCCTGCCTCATCTGGTTCTTAAAGGCATCAGCTTAGGTGTGTATGTTCTTGTTTGCATTCACAGAATCACAGAATGGTTTGGGTTGGAAGGGACCCTAACGATCATCTTGTTCTAACCCCCCTTGCCATGGACAAGGCCACCTTCTAGACCAGCTTGCACATGGTGCCATCTAACCTAGCGCTGAATGCTTCCAGGGTTGGAAAATGTCATTCTTGTAGCGAGGGGCCCAAAACTGAACCCAGTATTCAAGGTGTGACCTCACCAGTGCTGAGCACAGGAGACCAGTTGCTTACCAGTCCTGCGAGATGCTCAGAAACAGTTTATTGTGGAGCTCTTTGCATTATGTCTTCTCAAGTTTTACACTTGGTTTGTCTCCCTAGCGCTGTCTCTGTGTGGTCAGACCATCCAGGGTGGCTGGTTCTATGCCTTGTGATTTCCTACCAGCACTCTGTTCTTGTGAAGTGTGAGCAGACCTGGCAGAATGACTGGCGTGGGATGGCATGGGGAGAAAAAGCAGAGAGTGAGCAGGTTTTGTATGTTCTTGGCACATTAACAAGTCTTGTGAAGAGGAACTTTATGGAGAAGAAAAACACATGGGCAAAACATGTAGTAGGTGACTCTGGTGACACAGGCATGGAGTGGAAGCAGGATGAATTTTAGATGCCAGCTCATTACATCCTGATCTGTGTGGTGCTGTTGAGGAGTGGCTGTTGTGAAGGCTGTAGTACTTCTGGGCGTAGTACCTGCTGGGGTGGCTGCTGGCCCTCTGAGGGCTTTGGTGGACAGACTTGGACTTCACTTGATTCCGGGAACTGCAGGGTCATTTTCCACCCTCTTAATTTCCAAGCCTCCAGCCACTAGAGGGAGAGGATGCTACATATTTACGGCTTTGTGTGGAGATGTGTGATTAATGAAGGGACGGCTTCTGCAGAGGCTTTCCAGGCGGGAAGCAGCTGGGTTTAACCCCTTTAGTCATCTGACCACAGTTTTATAACTCCTCCTGAGATCTGACCTCTGTAGACTTCTTTTAGTTTACGACCTCACATTGTAAATGCTCCGGCAGATGTTAGCTGAACCTTGTCCATGTTTTACACCCTGTATTTTCTGTCGAGAATCCCTGCTGTGAGACGGCTTCTGTGGGGGACCCTTTGGCTCCTCCTGGATCTGCCTGTCTCCTCCTGTTACTGCACACACCGCTGCACTGATGGAGCATCGCACAACAGCGTGGCAATGCAGAAATGAAAGACACAGCAACAGCAGGAGAGCAAGGTCCCTTCCTACTCTGCTCACCTGGCAAGCCACGGACTCTCTGAGCCTGTAGTCTGTGTCCTCCACAGTGATCAGAGAAGCCCAGGAGGGATTTCATTGCGTTTGGAATTAAACCATTGAGTTAGCATTTCAAAGGACACTTGCAAGGGGTTGTAGGTTTAGGGAGAAGAGGGATTGAAGCTTTAAGAAAGGAAGTAAATTTTGTATGCCTTCATAAATAAAACAAGATTGGAAGCTTCCTTTGCAGATTGAGCTCAGTGGGGAAGATCTGTGGGCTGGCTGTGTCAGTGGAAGTCTGATGAGGGGACCGTGGGACTTGGACAGGTCTTGAAAAGTCCCCTGGGATGAAACCAGCGTGCTCAGTGGGTTTGAAGAGCTGAGATCTTGGCTCTGCAGGTGAATTTACATCCCTCTGTGGATGGTGGGTGGGCAAGAGGGACTTTGTCTGCATTTCTTTTGACTCCAGTGGGTGACACAAGGCAGTGCTCTCGCAGAAGAGAAACCTCATGATGCTTCAGCAGCCTGAGGGAGAGCATGTCTCTGAGTAGTTTTCCTATCTCTGAAAGTCAATAGCTCCAGTTAACAGACTCAGCAGAGAGTCTTCTTTATGTTCAGTGGAGCAATGGATGATGCTTCAACATCAAGATCTTCTGGTGAGTTTGGGGCTGGTCCCAGCTGCTCTTTTCCCTGCCTGTTTTCCTTGCCCAGCTGATAGCAATCAGAGAAAGCAGAGGGAGATGTGCAGGAAGGCTCTAGAAACCTTGGGATTGGCCTAACCCAAGCATGTCAGGGCAATACATATGTAAGGACTTAATAGAAAATGGTCACATTGCTTCTCCCTGTCCTAGGTGTTGGACACTGGACATCTCATACTTGTAGGACTGAGGTTTGGCTGCTCCATGAGCTGTCTCTGCCTCGAAGGTCTCCTACTATGTGTTTGTAACTCAGACTAAGTGAAGCCATGAAAATGTGGCCAGGGAATGAGTTGCTTAAGCTCAGCACCCAGGACCGCAGGTCACAGCTTGTTCTAAATAATAGAGCTAGAAGAGCAAGGAGTGAATTTGAAAGACTTCTCCACATCACTCTCTGCATTTTGATGAACTGTGCCCATAACCTTATAAATGCGACCTGCTCGTTAAGCTTTCACCTGCCTGATGGAGATAAGAGGTCTTGGGAGACCAATCTACTTGCCTTTCTGTACAACAGCTTTGCTTATGGAGAGCCAGACTGTCAGATGGTTATTCAAGCAGTAAGCTCCTGGACTTCAGTGAGAGTTTCAGCCAGCCGTGCCTTGGCTGGCTCATACTGCAACATCTCGCTGCTCCCCTCTGTGGGAGGAGAAGCACTTCTGGTTCAGGGTGTAGTGTCTGTTGGTGGGCGTAGAGCCAGGTTTAAGTGCTTCGTCCAAAAGCACCCGCCTCCACTGAGATCCCCACTGGCTTTGGGTGGGGGAGAAGGGACAGACAGGGCTGATAAAGCCCCAAGGTCATGAGGCTGAGGGCCCTGGAGGCTCTGTCCTACTAGGAAACATACTTTCAGGTAAGAGAGGAGCACAGCTGCAGGGAATGTGGCTTAGCTGGTCCCTTCTGACCTTAAAATGCATGCCCTGGGGCAGCACCGATTGTTTCCTTGTAGATCTTCTCCTGAACATTCATAGATTCATGGAATGGTTTGGGTTGGAAGGGACCTTAAGGATCATCTAGTTCCAAGTGACACCTTACACTAGCCCAGGCTGCTCAAGGCCTCATCTAACCTGGCCTTGAACACCTTCAGAGAGGGGGCATCCACAACCTTCCTGGGCAACCTGTTCCGGTGTCTCTTTGCTTTTACTGCAAAGAATTTCTTCCTGATATCCAGTCCAAATCTATTGTCCTCAATCTTCAGTCAATTCCCTCTTGTCTTTCCTGGCAGGGGGTTGGAACTCAATGATCTCTAAGGTCCCTTCCAACCTAGACTATTCTATGAATCTATGAATAGTAGTGTTAAGCTCCAGTTTTCTCTAAAAAGATTCTTTTTTGGATGCAGGTCTCTAAGTACACAAATGAAATGAATTTATATGCCAGCATTGTGCTGCTTTTAAAGCTTTTTCTTGCTCAAATTTAGTTTTATTCCTTGTTTTAATCTCCATAGGATTTTCCCTGAATAAGCAGAACTAGGGCAGTGCTAGTAACAGATGGACATAAAAATGGCTTGGATGCTGGAGAGACTTTTCAGGGGCCTGAGGATCTGAAGGTGCTTTCCTCATCACCCAAAGAGTGTAATTTGGCTGCAGGTTATTAATTTTTGCCTCTAAAGCAGAGGTCTTAGCAACAGAGCGCGTTCCTTGGCAACAGGCTGCCATGGCTTGATTAAAACAGGAGAGAGAGTTTTAAAAATGCCACTCTTGGAAAAAAAACATTGAAAGATATTAGCAAATCAAATGGGCTGAGGCGTGAGCCGTCTTGTCAGTCAGATGGGGGGAGTGAGGAAAAGGGAATAGTAAACAAGAGCTTGGAGAACAGAAGACTTCAGGGAGACCTGACAGCTGTGTTTCAAAGTCTGAAGGGGACCTACAGGAAGGCTGGGGAGCAACTGTTTAGAAGGGCTTGTAGTGATAGGATGAGAGGCAGTGGTTTGAAACTGGAGCAGGATAGATTGAGTTTGACCATGAGGAGGAAGTTCTTCACAATGAGAGTGGCAAAACACTGAAACAGGTTGCCTAGGGATGTGGTTGAGACCTCATCCCTGGAGACATTCAAGGCAAAAGTTGACGGGGCCCTGAGCAGCCTAATCTAGTTGGAGATGTCCCTGCTGACTGCAGGGAGGTTGGACAAGATGACCTTTGAGGGTTATTTCCAACCCGATGAAGTCTGTGATCCTAAGATGCAAACCATGGAGGTAATGTGGCAAAAGAGCAGTTCTGGGAAGGAGGCAGGTATGGTGCTCCCATGGTTTGCTGCCTTGCCAGGGGTTGGGCTGTGGCTCACCCTGGCCATAGAGTTGTTTTGGTTGGAAAGGCCATGGAGACCATCAAGTCCAACCATTAACCCAGCACTGCCAAGTCACCACTAATCCACATTCCTCAGTGCCACATCTCCATGACTTTGAAAGTCTTCCAGGGATGGGGACTCCACCACTGCCCTGTGGGCAGCCTGGGCCAGGCCTTGACAACCCTTTCAGTGAAAAGGTTTCTTCTGATGTCCAACCTAACCCCCCTCTGGAGCAATCTGAGGCCATTTCTTCTTGTCCTGTCACTTCTTACGAGGGAGAAGAAACCAACCCTGTACCTGTCTCCAGCCTTCTTTCGGGCAGTTGTAGACAGCAATGATGTCTCCCCTTAGCCTCCTTTTTTTCACGTTGAACAACCCCAGGATTCTCAATTACTATTCACAGGACCTGTTCTCCAGAGCCTTCAACTTTGTTGCTCTTCTTTGGACGTGCTGCAGCACCTTGATATCTGTCATCCTGCAGAACAGGCAGATTGGGTTGGGAGGAGCATCTCTGTCTGGGAGACCTTGAGCCGTGGACTCAATAGATCACTTAATTAAAAAAGTCCTCTTTAAAAAAAGGTTTCCAAACTGTGGTTCTCCACTAAGGCTTTCCTGAAAGTTACAGTTCTGAATACTGGAAGCTTTCATTTTGTTAGTAAAATCAAACAAAAGTCCTTTGACTTTTGCTGTGGACAGCATGGCCATGGCCCCTTCCATCATTTATCTCCTTCACTGAGGAGCAAGCTGTGTGTGATCCAGCTCTGCCTGGCGCTAGGCTGGGGTCTGTCTGGAGGTGTTCATAAAACATGTGAACATGGCACTGTGAGACATGTTTTAATGTCCAGCGTGGGCTTGGGTTGGTGTTTGGACTCGATGATCTTGGAGGTCTTTTCCAACTAAAACAGTTCTAGGATTCTGTGAAGTGGTTTTGAGCAGATAGAGTTAGGTTTGGGCTCCACTCTCTCTCCCTGTTTTTATGTGTAGCTTCAGGCAAGGAAATGGCCTAAAATTGTACCAGTGGAGTTTTAGGTTGGAGGTAAGGAGAAAGTGCTTGACTGAAATGTTTCTCAAAGGCTATAGCAGCCTCCCCAGGAAGGTGATTGAATCCCCATCGTGGAGGTGTTTGAGAGATGCGGTGATGGGGTTGGACTTGAGGATCTCCAGAGGTCACTTCCAACCCCTAACATCCTGTGATCCTGTGGTGTTGAGGGATATGGTTTAGCAGCAGGCATGCTATGGTTAGAAAGCGCTTGGAGTCTGTGATCTTGAAGGTTTTTTCCAACCAAAACAATTTCATGATTCTAAGTCAGGGTAGGACCTTATGATCCTGCTTTGCAGCTGCAAGAGACAGATAATGATCTCTTTTTTTTGGTTGTTTTCTGTGGGAAACAGCAAGATCCCAATTGCTGACTTCACAGCAAACGATTTTTCTGCACTTGAGTCCTCTAATTTATGGCTAAAACTCTTTCTGTGCCAGAGTTAGTTCAGAAGGATGCCTGTATCTCAGGCTTCTGAAGATGTCATCTCCTATTAAAGTACAAACAAACCATCTTGTAATGTACCATAAATAATAATAATACTTTGCAAGAGCCTGAAGGGCTGCGTTATTGCTGTGCTAATCTGGGAGGCACTGGGCCATTATGAAAGTATTCCATAGGGCTTGGAGGGTTTTTTCCTGCAGGAAGGTACGTGTCTCATAGCTGTGGAGCGTGGCTGATTGGTTTATAAAGCCAGGCTGGCTAATTCCTAGTAGAGGTTAGACAAATTCCCCTCCTTTCTCATTAATTAACCTGCAAGATTTGGTGCCTTTTCTTTGCAGTTCAATAGAGACAATGGCTGCGAGAACATATTTGTGCTCTCTGCTATGTGGGGAAGAACATCTGCCTTCTGCAGCAATGAAATAACCATTGTGTGCCAGGGCTCCTGCTTCAATGAGGCAATTCAGGGCTGGAATTTAAACAGGGAGGCGTTTGCTGGGCAATGTTCTCCAGAGCCTACAGTCACCGTCCTAGCTGGGGAGGAAAAAGAGAGTGGGAGAGAGAAGCAAAGGAAGGGAAATTCCCTGCTGAAGGCAGGAGCAGGGAAATGAGAATCATCTTGGAAAACATTTCCCTATCCAGAGAGGTTTATAGCTGTATTCTTAGGGTGGGATTAAAGAAAAGAGGCCTTGAAGATCTAAAGGAGATTTCAGTGGTGATGTGGTAATAGAATACAGTGAAGCAAAGAGATTAGAGGCAGATAAAATCCTGTAATGCTGCTGTGCTTCCTTCTCTGCTCTTGCAGGTTACAAGAAAACTAACCCCCAAGTTTGGGATCCCACAGGTGTGGCTTGGATCTGTTTTGAGCTAGGAATCTGCACCTAGGAGCTGCCCTGTGATGAGTGAGGGAACTGGGGTTGTTTAGCCTGCAGAAAAGAAGGCTGAGGAGAGACCTTCTGACTCTTTACAACTCTGAAAGGAGTTTGAAGCCAGGTGGGGGCTCCTCTCTCAAAGAACAAGTGACAGGACAAGAGAAGAAGTGTCCTAAAGTTGTACTAGGATAGGTTTAGGTTGCACATGAGGAACAATTTCTTGCCTTTGAGTGTTGTCAAGTCCTGGCCCAGGCTGCCCAGGGTCATGTTGGAGTCTCCATCCCTGAAGGAGTTTCAAAGCTGTGGAGATGTGCTATGGGGACATGGTTTAGTGGTGACCTGACAGTGCGTGAGTTAAGGTTTGGACTTAAAGATGTTTTCTAACCAAACAATTCCATGATTCTCTGATTCTCTTCCTGGCAGGGGTTCTGGGTTTGGTCCCCTGCCTGCTGGCTTGCTGCACAACACTTTTTGTAGAGAGGGAGACAACAGAGGTGCGTTGTTTTGGCAGGGAGAACACAGTTGGGTTTTTCTGAGATTGTGTGTGCCAGAGAGAATCACTGCCCCACTGAGCTGGGCAAGAATGAGTTTGTGTGCAGGCTGATGCTGATTCAGGGATTTGGCTCATCTCTGGTCCTTGTTGCCTTTTGTCACCTTGGCAGAGAGCAAAAAATAACCGAACAGACTCTGGTTTACTTCTCCAACGAACTTAGCATGAGTAGGGCTGGGAATTGAAGCAGTGGAACATCAGCTTTATTGACAGGCCTGCTCAGCAGCTGACAGCAGGAGGAGAGAAATAGGTGTAATTCTGCTTGTCTCTAACAAGCCTCAACAGAAATTGTCCTCCTCCTCCAGATCCATTTTACCAACTAGAGCAACAGGGTGGGACATGCCAGATAATTTCTCCCTCTGTTCGTGCTGCCAAGGTTAAGGTGGGTGTAACCTGGACTGAAGTTCATGGAGTTACTGGGGTGGTGCAGAGCATGTTTGAAGGAGGATCTTGTGCTTAAGAGAGTCTTGCTTGTGTTACTTGTTTGTGTGCTGGACTGTCATGCAGATCTCTGTTAATAGTTGCTCCTAGAAAAAACATTTACCCTTCACCCATGTGGAGTTGTTGTGCACAAACCCATGCACTCAGGATATCTGTCAGTTCTCCTGTCTCAGCTTTCTGCAGCCCCTGCTGCTCTTGAATCAGTTGAAGTTTGGCTGGCCTGCCAAAGAGGTGATGACCTGTGAGTTCTTTGAAAAGCAGAGCTGCACAAAGGTGTGGCCATCACATTTAGGAGGAGGTAGGGCTCTACTCAGGAAGGAGGGTGAGGAGCAGACTCAGACTGAAAACAAATAGGTTGCAGAAGGGTTTTCAGAGATGGGCTTTTCAGAGCAGAGTCCAAATTTGAACATAAATAACTTAGGTGAGGTTTATGCTACTTAACATCAGAAACTTAGGCAGAAAAGGGAGGCTGAGGGAAGACCTTCTGGCATTCTGCAACTCCCTGAAAGGAGGTTGGAGCCAGGTGGGGGTGGTCTCTTCTCCCTAGTAACAAGTGATAGGACAAGAGCAAATTACCTTAAACTGCCCCAGGGGAAATTTAGGTTGGACATGAGAAACAATTTCTTACCCAAAAGGGCTATCAAGCCCTGGCCCAGGCTGCTCAGGGCAGTGATGGAGTCCCCATCCCTGGAGGGATTTCAAAGATGTGGAGATGTGGTGCTGAGGGACATGGTTTGATGGTGACCTTGCAGTGCTGGGTTAAAGATTTGACTTGGTGATCTTAAAGGTCTCTTCCAACAAAAACGACTTGAAGATTCTGATTCCAGAACTTTGATGTCTATAAGCATTTGCCCCCTGACTGTCTCTGGAATAATGACTGTCAGTGGCTGTATACAAGGTGATGGAATGTGGCTTGATGTAACTGGAGCAAGCTACATGGGACACAAGCTATGCAAAGAAGCTGGTCATCATCCCCTCACTCCTGCCTGGACTTTTGTTCTGCCCTGTTTAAATAAAGGGAAGACACCTAAGCTCTGCTCTGGTGGTGCAGGGCTAGCAGAAAGGGGCAGTCATGAGGAGGTACATCTTGGTTTCTGACTCAGACTCTCCAGCTGCAAGAAAGGTGGTGACTCCTGAGGAGGTCAGGAGCAGGAGATTGAAATGCCCTTCTGCCCTTGAGAGGGGAGCGTGTGTGAAAAACCCCAAACCATTCAATCCTAAATCCTCTGCAAAATTAGAAGAGGAGATTGTAGCTTCTGTAGAGGCTTTGCAGTGTGTTGTGTGTAGGTCCAGTACATCCAGTGTATCCACTGTGAGTATATCCTGGCTTTGGGCTTCTCTACCCAGAGCAGAATGTTCACCCATTTCCTACATTGTCTCCACGATTTTTACCTATTCTCTCTGGCCTCTTAAGCTAGCTGCAGGCTTCATCATCTGCCAAAGAGGAGATCTTAGGACTGCTGGTGGGATATATTCTGCCTGTACTTAGGTGTGTGCCAGTCCTTGGACGGGCTGCTCCTTCCTGCGGGCACTTGGCTCCGGGAGGACGGGCGGAAGGCTGTGGCCACAGCGCAGCATCCTCTTGGAGAACAGCCTTGGCCAACATCTTTCCAGCTCCACATCTCCATTGAAATGGGGAGAACCATGTCGACATACATGTCCCAGCTGGAGGAACCGAAGGGATTCCATCCTGTTTCCAGTTGGCTCTGCACATCCCATATGCTATCTCCGCAGCTCCTAACCAGCGCCAGACGGACTGAGTTCATCTGCCCCGGCCTGGTGGGTGCCTCTGGTGATGGTGAATGCTTATTGAGGTCTTGTCTTCTCTGACTGTGTGCTGGGGCTGCTGCTTCTTTGTTCTGACCAGGAAAAATCAAGGGGAGCAGGCAGGAGGATTCAGAGTTTTAGCGGGGAGCAGAGCATGGGTGCTGGAAGAGGATAACCCCAGGCAGGTAGCACTTCTCACGGCGAAGACGGTTTTTCTGTGGTGGGAAGGGGACTTATCCTGCATGCGGAGAGCAGAGTGAGAACTTACTGCCCTTCAAACGTCAGCAGAATCCCCAGCCCCTTGCTGAGCTGGAGGCATGTGCTGGCTCTGCAGATCTGGGATCCCATCCTGCCGGGGGCGAGGGTGACCAGCCACGAGGAGGATGGAGGACAGGGGTACTGAGCACCCATGAGGACCCTCCTGAAGTTCTCATCGATCCTCCTCCTCTTCTTCCCCCCGTTCTACTCCCCTCCTGCATAGTTTTCAAAGCATGGCAAGGGGAAAGAAAATAAAAAAAGAAAAGGACATCCCCCTCCTCTGAAATCCCTGTGACTGAAATAAATAACAGCAACCCCAGGTAGTGAGGAGGCTGCTAACAACCTGCTCCTGACAGGCACGGGATTGCTGGGCTGAGGGATGTCTGACTGAAAGCTCCAGCCTAGGGTGGGGGTGGGGGGGGCTTCTTTTTTTTTTTCCCTGCCAGCTCTCGCCAGGCAGTAGGGATTTTTTTTTCCTTTCCCCTCCCTGATAATAAGGACATCATCAGAAGCAAGATGCAGTGGCTAAGGGATGGATCAGGAATGGTGAGTTCAGGTAGCTATGGCTTTCTCTTTTCCTCTTATTGCAGTACTTGGAGGGGGAAATAAGGCTCTGTCCTACCTCCTGACTCCTCCTTTACTCCCTGTCCTTGAAACCATTGATCACTCTGTAGCCATTTTATGGACTCTGCATTCCTCAAACTGCTGAGCAAAAGAAGAAATGAAGAGGAAGGGAGGAGGAGGAGGGTTGTGCATGTGCTGGGGCGTGGGAGGTGGGCTTCACCAGGGTGAACTGGTGGGTTTTGGGGAGAGGGGGGGAAGCAAAGGGTTTTTCCAGGTGCTGGCATGGGGTTGTGTGGTAGAAGAGCTGAGGGGAGAGGACTGGGAGGAGAGGAGCACCGAAACGGGGCTGCTGGCTGGCGGCAGCGTTCCTGGGACCTGTCAGATCTGCCCCTTCCGTGGATGATGAGTTGCGGTGCGGGGGGAGTCCGAATTTGCTGCTGAGACCGAGCCTTTGCTTGCATCAGGCTGTGAACCGCTCCTGAGGTGGGGAGCTTCGGGAGAGCGGCTGAGACAGTGACAATACTGCCGGTTTGCCCCTGCTGTGCCTGCAGTACAGCTCTGGGGGCAGCGGGGAAGTCCCCCCCATCTCAGCCAGGGTCCCCGTTTCTCATTCAGAAACTTCCCCGGCAAGAGATGCGGTTGTTATTGAGATCCTCCTCCTCCCAGCTCTCCCTCGCTGCGCTGCTTTGCTTTGCGGTGGCATTTCCCTCCGCTCTCCCCGGTCTCTGCACCGGGTTTTGCAGGGTTTTTCTGGTGTGTCTTACCCTTCCCTGGGCGTTTTTCATCCTGCGGGGAGCCGCGGGGCATCCCTACGGGCTGGTCCCATGGCATGGACCCGTGCTGGCGTCACCTGGCTCAGCCCCTGCGTTTGGGCGCTGTTGGGGGCACCCAGCAGATGTTGCTGGCAGCGGGAATGATTTTGGAGCCAGAAATCGCTGCCCACATCTCCCGCTGCCCGTCCGCCAGCTCCGTGATGCCCTGGGCAGCTTGCTCTTGCCCTCCATCCACTCTAAGATACTTAGACAAACAGAAGCTTAACGGTTTATGCTTCTGAAAGACTCTAACCCGGCACTGGAAGCTTGATGTGAGGGTACAGGCAGCAGCCTACAAAATATTTAGGGTCCTGCTTTTCTACCACCCAGCAACACTCTGGGGTGTTTTCTGCCTCCTCTCAGCCTCTGAGCATCCAGGATTTTCCTTCTCCTCTGCCACTCTGTTTGCACCTCTCCCAGCACAGAGCACTTCTTTCCTCTCTGCTGGTGTCTAAGCAACACAAATCTCCTCTCACCCCTTTGCCCATTTACATCTTCGGCAATTAATACGCTGAAAGAAAAGTGGTGGTGGAAAAGCTGGATCTGGCTCTTCTTTTTCCTTTCTTCCCCAATGACTGCTGAGCTCTGCTGGGGACGGGAGGAGACGTGGTGCAGGGCGAGCTGCTTTTCTAATTGACATAGCACAAAACTTGACGCTTTCTTGCCCTCTTATCTTTGCAGCTGCCTTTCTCGCTGCTGGCAATAAGAGAGACTTTGTTATTTTGTTCTGATTAGCTTAATCTTTCCCTTCTTTTAGAGAAGAATTAGAGTGGGTGCTGAATAGCATGTAAATTAAAATATTTGGCGGGAGGTGTGTGTGTGGCGGTGAAGTAAAAATTCCTGTGGTTGGTTCTGGAGCAGGTTTTACTCAGGATTTTCCAAATGTTGTTCCTTCTAAGGGAAAAGTAGAGGGCTGTGGTTTCTGTGGTTTACACAGCTCTCAACCTCCAGTATTCCAAGATGCTCCACATACCTCTAGATCACCTGAAAATAAGGTGTAAAATGACTGGAAAGCGATGAAGCCAAACTGAACCAAATCAAGCAAATCCAGCAGAGGTCTTTGCAGATTCTAGTTGATTGGATAGGGCTGGGTGATAGGTTGGACTGGATGATCTTGGAGGTCTCTTCCAACCTAGTTGATTCTATGATTCTTGGAACAAGAAGCCTGATGCCTGGGGTGGCATGGCTGTGGTCAGAGGGATTTGATGGGTGGACAGTGCTCCTGTGCTTGGAGATTCTGAGTTCTGAAGCCAAGGTCCTTGTGACACTCAGTGTCATAAATCCTGCTTTCTTTCTGCAAGATAAGGCATGCTGGTCCAGATGTCTTGGCCAAGTGCCAACGCAGACAGCTACATCCCATCTAATACAGATTTTCCCTGCTCTTCCCATTGATGAGTTACTCCAATTTTTAATATTTAAGAGGTTGGCTCATGTTGATGTACTCTGCTGAACAAACAGGTTACTTCACACTAGGAGTAGCTGCATTTCATCAGGTCAGTGTGAATAAGAGTTGGTTGGACTGGATGATCTTCACAGGTCCCTTCCATCCCCCAGCCATTCTGTGATTCTGTCATCTGCCTATGGATAAAAAGTTCATAGAAGTAGAAAATTACTTGGTTGCCTCTTAAGTGAGGCTTGGATGATCCACTCACAGTGATTAAACTGCCTACCACGCATTGAAGAACCTTCGTATTTCATCTAGAGCAACACTGGACCAGTTGTCCTCAGCACTGAGCTTTTCTTGTGGATTTTCAGCTGTGTCTTTTTTTCACCTTGTCTGTGTAACGTTCAAGAACAACTGCAGAGATCTATTCTGGATAGCACCTTGGATCTTGATTTATGCAGACACATCAGTGTGGCCCAGCACTGATTTTAGTGCTGGTTTATGTTGTTGGCAGTGCTTGCTTGGGTTGAAGAACCAGAGCTCTTCGTCTTGAACAACTCTGAGCAACTTGATCTCCAGTGCAAGGTGTCCCCTGCCCATGGCTTGGGGGCAGGGTTAGAACTAGATGATCTTCGAGGTTCCTTCCAACCCAAACCATTCCATGAGTCTGTGATCTAACCAGAGTTAGTAGTCTCAAAGAAGCATGTCACTAGCACTTTACAAGTGATAGTACCTTTTGTTCTTGTGGTGGGTGGCTCATTTTTTTTCTGCATCAGCCCTTTAAGCCATTTATTATCCATCAATACCAAGCTGTTAGGGCTGCTTTTTCCCTCCTTTGCATGTGCTGCTTTCCCTTTCCCAAACAATTAATCTTTTCCCAATTACACTGCCATCCCATGAGGGTATTTTACATGCTCCACTGGTACTCAGTTGCTAAACTCTGCTAGTATCTGTTTCTAACCCAGAAAGATGAAACTAATTGTCATCGGTAGTGATGAGAATAATCTCCATTTCTGGTGGGCATTGCGAGCAGGAGGATTATTTGGTTTGGTGTTCTGCACGGAGGTATCGATCCGGCACGACAATCAAATTAGCTGGGTTAAATCTTGCCCTTAGACAGCCTTTTCTGGGACAAGTTTCTCACCTGACAGGGACAGAGTTTTCCTCCAAGGCTTTGGTTATATGATAAACAAGACAAGTGTGTATCTTCCTTGGTTATTCCCCACAGAGGGCTAATCCTGGGCTAAGCGTTGTGCTGGGGAAGTCAGGGTGCAGCTGTGAGCCTGAAAAGACCCAGAATCCAAATGTGATTTTGTTAGTTTGTTTTTTTTAATACATAATCATAGAATCATAGAATGGTTTAGGTTGGAAGGGACCTCAAGGATCATCCAGCTCCAACCCCCCGCCATAGGCAGGGACACCTCCCACTAGAGCAGGCTGCTCAAGGCCTCATCCAGCCTGGCCTTAAACACCTCCAGGGAGGAAGCATCCACAGCCTCCCTGGGCAACCCGTTCCAGTGTCTTACCACCCTCACTGTAAAGAACTTCCTCCTAATATCCAGTCTAAATCTCCCCTTTTCCAGCCTAAACCCATTCCCCCTCGTCCTGACATTACTAGACCGTGTAAATAGTCCCTCCCCAGCTTTCCTGTATTTTTACAGTTCAAGTATTTAAAACAAATCTATTGATGTTTTCCATTTCTACCATCAACAAGAAGTAAACTCTCATAAATCATGATTTAAAATGTGTCTGAAAAGAATTTAATGAATAAAAAGTCCAGCTACTGCAAGTGGTGGAGATGTTCCTGAGCAGGACAGTTCAGCAGCCAGAAACTTTCATAGAATCACAGAACTGGTTTAGGATCAAGTCCAACCATCAACCTAAGACCATCATGGCCACTAAGTCATGTCCCAGAGTGCCATGCCACACTTGGAGATGTCTTAAATACCTCCAGGGATGGTGACTCCACCACCTCCCTGGGATGCCTGTTGCAGTGCCTGACCACTCTTGCAGCAAAGTGATTTTTTTGTAATAGCCAATCTAAACCTCCCCTGGCACAATGTCAGGATGTTTCCTCATCTTTTCTCACCTTCCATTTCTCCAGACTAAACACCCTCATTCACTCAGCCAGGGTGCCTTGTTCTGCAGACCCTACGCCAGCTTTGTTGCCCTTTTCTGGACCCACTCCAGCACCTCCATGTCCTTCTTGGAGTGAATGGCCCAAAACTGACCCCAGGATTCAAGGCATGGTCTCACCAGTGCCCTGGGAGGAGTAGCAAAGTTACTCATGTAACTGTCTTAAATCAGTCCCTGCTGACTTGGGGGGGGTTGGACTAGATGACCTTTCAAGGTCTTTTCCAACCCAAACCAGTCTATAATTCTACAGCTCTATGCTTTTCCCTTACTGATTCTTCTCCTCTTGTCAGTCTGCAAATCATGGTGTATTTAAAGTACAAAGACTCTCTAGGCTCCTTAATCCTAAAAAGCTCAGTGTGAAGTTGGGAAAAGAAAAGTGGAAGAAAGAGCTTGGATCCAATTTTCATTTTTTAGAAGTTTAGATAAGGAAATGGAGTTTGGTGAAGAGAAGCCAGGCCAGGGTGGGATGGAAAAACAATTTTGCAGCATCCAAGCATTAGGGAAAAATGGGACAAGAGGCCCAGAGAACCCTGGACTCCCAGAGAGATCAAAGAGAGCACGGAACACTTAGCTCACCACTGGTGGAACACATCAAGATGAAGCACCCTAGGAAACTGCAGTGACCTGTGGACAGCTTGGTTGTCCTGCAGAGGATGTTGCTTAATCTGTCATCTCTGTACTCCACAGCTGCAGCAAGGAGGGCCTTTTTCCATGAAAGAGTGGCTTACTGCAGGTTTGTTTGTGTTCCTCTTTGCATCTGCTGTCGCTGGAGGCTGCTACTTGGGTTGAAAGGATTGTCAAGAACTGGCCCAGGCTATCCAGGGCAGGTGTAGAGTTCCCATCACTGGAGGGGTTTCAAAGCTCTGTGGAGATGTGGTGCTGAGGGCCATGGCTTAGTGGTGACCTGTCAGTGCTGGATCAGTGTTTGGATTTGATGATCTTAAAGATGTTTTTCAACCTAAACAATTTGGTGATTCTGTGAATGAGCTCTGCAGGTGCTGGGGAGCTGTGTCTGCTGCAGTACCAAAGAGCTCCCAAAGCTTCAGTTAGTCCTAACTAGCGTCTTTCTTGGTGGGATTTTCCTCACCCACATAGCTTCTCTTCTGGTGCCCATTTCCCTCCCAGTTTGGGGATTCTTTTATCCTTCAGTTAGAGCCTCCTGCCAGCATTGCTGTAAGAGTACACAAGAAACGTGCAGGTTAAGGAGGGGGTGGTGTTGTGGTAAATTAGAAGCTTTGCACAAGTAGCTGGTATGTGCTGACAGTTGTCCATGTGGCAGTCCCAGGATGGGTTTAGCTCAAGTCCCACATGCAGACCATGGCTCTGTGCCCCAATTCCTCCCTGCTGGATAACTGACATGTTGATAACTTCTCTGTTTCCTGAGACAGCTTCCAGTGGTTCTGGGTGTCCCTGCTTTAACAGGGGAGGTTGGACCTCACTCATTGCTCTCTACAACTCCCTGCAAGGAGGTTGCAGTGAGGTGGGGGTTGGTCTCTTATTTCTAGTATCAGGTAATAGAATGAGAGGAAATGGCCTGAGATTGTGCCAGGGGAGGGTTAGGTTGGAGATGAGGAAAACATTTCTTTCCTGTAAGAGCAGTCAGACATTGGAACAGACTGCCCAAGGAGGTGATCGAGTCGCTGTCCCTGGAGGTGTTCAAGAAATATGTGGACATGGCACTTTGGGACATGGTTTAATGGCCATGGTGGTCTTAGGTTGATGGTGGGACTCAGTGATCTTAGAGATGTTTTCCAAGCAGAACAATTCTATGATTCTGTGACTAGATGATCCCCAGAGGTCCCTTCCAACCTCCACATGCTGAGATTGTGAGATTCATCAGGGCTGTCTGGAAAACCCTTTGAGATCATTGTTTGGAGGATTCTATGGCATCAAAACGTGAACCAGTTTTTGGTAGAGCATTGTGCAGAATGCGCTGTCTGGGAAACCACACGTGCCGTGTGGTCACCAAGTCCATCTGTCCCTCCTGCCTGCGGGGTTTTGGTGGCTGAGCACAGCAGGTTTTGTAAACTGCTAAGAACCTGTTTTCTTTGTATCTAGTCAAAGGCTTTTTCTCTTTTTTTAAACTCTTCTTGAAAAATCTCTGAACTGCTTCAAGCGAACATCTTAATGTATTTCTGACATTAGCTGCTTCTCCTCCAGAACGGTTTTGCTCTGAATCTCTTTGAGCCTGGCTGTTATTTTGAACATGGCTAATTCCCTGAGTGACTAAGCTCTTAGATAATAGGACAAATTCATCAAGTTTTCTCAGTCTCCCATAGCTTCCATTGTTACGAAAAGGCATTCTATGGAGGGGAAAAAATACAAAAGTTGTCCATTGGGTAATGTGGACAGGGAATAGTGAGACCAAATCTGGAGTGTTTGGTCCAGTTCTGGGCTCCCCTGGTCAAGAGAGCAGGGAAGTACTGGCATGAGTCCAGCAGAGGCTACAAAGATGCTGAGGGGTCTGGAGCATCTCTGTGAGGGGGAAAGGCTATGAGAGCCCTGGGGCTGTTGAATCTGGAGAAGAGCAGCCTGAGAGGGAATCTGATCAGTACTCAGCAAGAACTAAAAGGTAGGGTGCAAGAGGATGGGGCAAGACTCTTGTCAGTGGTACCCAGTGACAGGACAAGGGGTAGCAGGCACAAAGTAAAACCCAGGAGGCTCCACCTGAACAGGAAGAGAAGCTTCTTTGCTGTGAAGGTGCCAGAGTCCTGGCTGCCCAGAGATGCTGTGAAATCTCCTTCTCTGTCCCAGGTGGACATTATGATCCTGGGCAGGCTGCTGTGGGTGACCCTGCTTTAGCAGAGGGGTTGGATTGGATGATCTCCAGAGATCCCTTCCAACCCCCACCATACGGGGATTCTGTGAAGTGAAGCCCGGTTGCTGATGCAGAGCTCTGGTGATCTCCCTCTGAACCCAAACTGCTGCATTCATGTGCAGAAATGTTCTCTTCAGAGGAGATCCCAACTTCTGTCTGCCCAACTCTGCCATGCTACAGAATTCCTTGGATTTAACTTAAGGTGATGTTGGGCGTGCAGTAAATGCCACTGCAGCTTCTCTGCTGTAGTTGTTTCCAGGTTGCAGGCTGAAGGGCTCAGAGCTCCTGGTTTAGGTAACACAGCAAACCTCATCTCTATCCCCTTGAATTTCTGCGCTGGCGCTGCCGATTAACAAAGCACAGTGCAGTTTGTGCTTCTTGAAGGAGCCAACGCAGCACCAGATTCTGTTCAGAGCCTGTGGTGTTCAACCCATGGCCTGCAGTAGGCAGGTTGATCCCTGTGATCCCACCCAGCTGGTGTCCCTTTGGCTCACCACAGTCACACATTGTCATGAGCGGTCGGCAGGAAGGCAGCGCTGGTTGCTCCTGGAAGGATGTTCTATGGCAGCAGATGGGGACCACAGCCTGTGAGAGCTCCTGCTGCAAGTGATCCCACTGAGCTGGGGTGGAATAGGCAATGAAAGTGGCTGGCACTCATTTCCCTCTTTTGGAGAAAGAAAAAGCTATAAACTTCTCTTTCCTTTCTAACGCTGCTATTACTGCTGATAAAAATGCGTGGTTTATGTTCTGTTCCTCCATCCACTGATATCCAGCTGGAATTCCTACTTCATTAGCTTGTCACGCATCGTTTTCTTCATTAAAACAGTGCCAGGTTTGAGAGGCTGCTCCCTCTTCTTTTTTTTGGGTGGGGAGGCAGAGTGAGTGGGAGAAAATGATTTATATGGAAAGTATCTAATTCTCTAGGTTAATTTGTGTGAAGAACATGAGACTCGTGGGTCAGCCTCTTAATAAGATGGCTTTTGCTGTGCTCAGTGTCTTGACAAGAAGAAAACAAGGGAAGCTACAGCCAGCAGAGTCACAGAAGAACTCTGCCCTAGTGACACCACAGCTGAAGTGCTGTGTCCATCCAGTTCTGGGCTCCCCAGGTCAAGAAGTGACATGGAACTACTGGCGAGAGACCAGTGGAGGCTACAAAGATGCTGAGGGGCCTGGAGCATCTATGTGAGTAGCAAAGGCTGAGAGCCCTGGGGCTGCTGAGCCTGGAGAAGAGCAGCCTGAGATGGGATCTGCTCAATCCTCAGCATTAGCTAAAGGGTGGGGGGCAAAAGGATGGGGCCAGCCTCTTCTCAGTGGTGTCCAGTGACAGAACATGGGGCACAAACTGCAACTTTCAGTTTCATCTGAACAGGAGGAGAAACTTCTTTGGTGTGAGGGTGCTGGAGCCCTGGAGCAGGCTGCCCAGAAAGGCTGTGGAGTCTCTTGGAGAGATTCCAAGTCCAGCTGGACATTGTGATCCTGGACAAGCTGCTGTGGGTGCCTCTGCTTTAGCAGAAAGGTTGTAGAGTTGATCTCCAGAGGTCCCTTCCAACCCCTACCATGCTGGGATTCTGGGAAGGGATAAGGAGAGGGCAGTTTCGTTCCACCCTCATCCTCTTGTATGAAGCAGGGTTGTGGCTTCTCCTTCCATCTGCCTTAGCTTTGTGTCTTGACTCTCAGTAAGTCATGGGACCTGCCTGGGCTCAGCTTTCCTGACATACACATGGTAGATAATTTCCTGTTTCCCTCAGAGAGTGCTTGGGCTGACAGAGCAGCAGCGAGAGGCTGAATAACAATTCCCAAGGAGTGTGCTGCATCAGGACTCTCCAATTCATAACCCTTTGCATTTCTCCTGGTTCACTGAGGCAGGACCTGATTTGGCCAAGGCCATAAGCAGTGCTGGTGATGACCTGTTTGGAGGAGAGGGGAGAGTCCTGGTGCTCATTAAATGCAGGCTTTGTGCAAGGTGAGACAGTAAAGGCAGAAAGCAGAACCAGAAACTTCCTTTTTGCCTGCTTTCTCCTCTGGGTGGTTTCTAGGATTGCTCTTGAGCCGGTACATCGTGGACCAGATTGTTTCCATCCTGCCTTGCATCTTGCTCTTGTGCTGTTGATTGTTGGACCTCTGCAGAGGGAAACACTTCGTGAGATTGGCTTTTGAACCACATGGGAAATGTGATGTGTTGAATTTCAGAGGACCTTCCTGAGCTTTGACAGAGCTGGCTGCACTTATTGCACTTACCACTTTGTCCAGGCATGTGGTAGTGGGAAGATTTCTGCAATTTGATGTCAGAAATGAGTGCAGGAGTACTGGCATTCCTCTAAGAGCTCCTCTAAGAGTGCCTGAAGGGAGCGGTGGGAGGAAGAGGCTTGTCTTGGATGTTTCTGCAGTCTGAGCTTTGTTTTTCACCTTGTTTCCAGGCTCAGCTGCAAGCCCACAAGCCTGAAAAGTCAAATGCAGAAGTATTCCTTGAGGCCAGGGTGTTGTTTTTTTTTTCCCCTCTTCCCCAGACAAAAGAGAGCTTACGTAAGGTTAACATGAACGTCTGCATTCCATAGGTCCTTTTCTCAGTCCTGAAGTCTTTTCTCTGTGACCAGGGTGATTGGCATTACCACATCTGATTTTTGCTTGATTTCAGAGTTAGTTTTTTTCCTTTTCTTTCTCAAAACTGGGAGTCTGAGGATGCTTCTTTAGAGTTCAGGCTGGAGTATGGAGCAGATGCAAGGAGAGGAGAAAGCACTTCAAACATGATTGCTAGGGGCAGGAGATTTTAGTCTGCCTTAATGCTTTGAGTTCATATAAACTTAAAAATAGAAGTTTTGTTTGTTCTCACCACAGTCAAAGGAGGAGAGTGGATTCAGCCCCCCCAGACAGGCTTGTTCCAGCCAGATTTGTGTGATCAGAACATTGCTCCTTGTTGCTCCCCCAGGGCTGGGGCAGAGCTGTGCAGGTGTCCATATATGGCACATCATGGCAGCAGGGGCACCCTAAGCCATGCCAGGATGCAGGTGACACCTGGTCAGGGTGCTGCGGAAGAAGCATCTGGGCACCTTGTAAGACAATATTGAGAAGGCTTTTGCTTTATTTCCCCCTCCTTCCCCCTCCTTCCCAGCATCATGCAAGTGCTTTAATTCTTTGGCAGAGGAAAGAGCACCATCTGCTGAGATGCTGGGTCTGTTTGAGAAGGAACCAGAACTAACTGAGGTCTGGAGATGTGGTCTAAGCCAGCCTTGGTTTGTGTCAGATAGGTTGCTACTGCCCTTTGCTCGAGGGGTTAAGAGGTGTTGATCTGGAGCATGGTTGTTTTTCGAGGGGGGGGTTACACAAGTGCATCACTATCTCCCTGGCCCATCTCTGATTGTTATCTGACTGTTTGCATTAAGAGAAACTGTTAAAAATGAATGAACCTCTACACTGGGGACATCACTGTGGTGTGGGTCCTTTCTTGTTTTCAGAGATAAATTGCGAAATGGTAGTAACAAGTGATAGGATGAGAGAAAACGGCCTCAAGTTGCACTAGTGGAGGTTTTGGTTGGCTGTTAGAAGAAACTTCTTCACTGTAAAGGTTCTCGAAGACTGGAACAGGCTGCCCAGGTGGAATCCCCATCTCTGGAGGTGTTTCACAGAGGCAGAGATGTGGTACTGAGGCACATGGTTTAGCACCAGATTTGTTAGAGTTAGAGAAGGGTTGAACTTGATCTTAAAAGTCTCTCCCAACCAAAATAATTCTGTGATGCTATGATTCTGCTATGGCTTGCTTGAGCTCTGTGTGTCTGTACATAGTACCAGTGGTCAGGCTGCGGAGGTCACTGTGATGCTTCCTCGTTTTTGGTAGAAGTCTTGGTTTTATTTTTTCATGGAATATTTAGAGCAGTGACTCCAGAATGCTCAGGTCCATCCCCACAGCCTCTGAGCTTTGTCTGCTTGGCCAGATGTAGCAGCACAGTGGCAAACTCAGCCTCCAGCAGTGCCACACATCCTCTAAACATTGCAAAAGGGGGCTTAAATCTGCACTTCTCTATTCCAGCACTCTTAGTCTTGCTACAAGAACAGTTTGCTTCAGGAGCTCTTCAGTTTGCTCTGATCTCTTCCCCATCCACCTACTCTCCCATTTCACTGCTTAGCAGGGTCCCAACTCAGTCTTTTCATGTGTACTTATTTCTCAGGTCTTTTTATGGCTCACCAGCTCTTGAGATCATCATCCTATTTTTGCCCACCTCTGCCTCTTGTCTTTCTGTAATGGTATTTTCTGTTAGGTCTGTAAATTAATCATCTGCTTCTCTGTGTTGTGGATTCTTAAAATGTGGTGCAGTTTATGGAGGATGCTGGGAGAAGCCACCCCACTGCTTTGTTTGCCTCTCTGGTGGAGGACATTTCAGCTGCTGTGGGAGGGAGGACTGGGGCAGAGAGTGAGATGGAAAACAACCTTCTAAGGGACATGTGGAGAGCAAGGAAAAGGAAGTAGTAGAGGAGGTTACTGGAAGAAAGTCCCAGGTTCATGTGGATAAGGAGGAAACTTTGCACTAAAAGGGTGGAGTGGACAGGCAAGATGAGGTGAGTGTCTGGAAAGATAACTTAAACTCCCCAAATCAGCCTCCTGACGTTAAGTCTGCAGAGATATTCATCCATTAAGGGTTGGACTTGATGATCTTAAAGGTCTTTTTCCAGCCCAAATGATTCCATAATCTGTGATTCTATTTTGGGTAAGGAATTTTAAGTATTTGGGGATTTTAAAGGCTTTTTGTGAAGCCAGTCCACAAACACAGATGATTACAGAGATTCTCAGGGGAAACCTGCCCTTTGCAGCAGCTCTGCAGCCCATGGTGGTTCCTCCCACCTGGCTGGAGGACGAGAGCAGAGAAGAGACAAAGAGGCAACTCCCAGTTTAAGGAAATCCATCTTTTGGGAAACTTAGCAAATCATAATCCCCCTGACCTTTAATCTCCAAACTCTTGACCTTAATTCCTGGCTAGATTTAGAAAACATAATTAATTTGCTGCTCTCCTCATGATCTCTCATGAAGTCAAACCTTGCATCGGTGCCTGATGTTGCAGGCAGTAAGTGCGCAGCAGAGGAGTCTGGGAGTGGGAGAGCAGTTGCCCAACTCCTGCCCACGTGTCCCTGGGTACTGTCATTGTTTGTTGTTCTTCAAGAGAAGTGTTAAATTAAAATGGAAAGTTGAAACAGCTCTCGTGATCTCAGGTGGCTCTCTACAGCTCCCTGAAAGGACGTTGGAGCCAAGTGGGGATTAGTCTCTTCTTCCTAGGAACAAGCGACATGATAAGAGAACGTGGCCTTGAGTTGCCCCAAGGGAGGTATAGGTTGCATGAGAGGAATAATTGCTTCCCCTTAAGGGTTGTTAAGGCCTGGCCCAGGCTGCCCAGGGCAGTGGTGGAGGCTTCATCCTTAGAGGGGCTTCAAAGCCTTGTAGATATGGTACTGAGGGGCAAAGTTTAGTGGCGACCTGGCGGTGCTGGGTTAATGGCTGGTCTTGATGATGTAAGATCTGTTCCAGCCAAACTGCTTGTGTAATTCTGTGAGAACACAGATGCCTCTCCATGTCCCAAGAGATTGCTGCAGTGGAAGTGGTCAGTCTGCACAGGGGGAAATGGAGCTGAAGCCCTGCACTGCCTGGACTCTCCTGCCAGCTCCTGTGGACATAGCCTGCTTGTCACTGGGAGAGGGACATAGAGGGCCTTTAAGCATTCACATTTTAGCTCCTCTCTGTGTGTTGGTTTAGCTGAACCAGTGGGTTGTGCTAATTGCTGGAGACGTCCATTGGAGGGAGTTGTGGTCCCATGGCTGAGCACAGAAGGGATGAAGGCTTAGCATCATCTGCTTCGGGGGCTTACCTCAAATTCATGATGTAGTGTCCTTGATGTTCTGGTAGGACCCTTCTGTGTTGAGAGTCCAAAATGGTTGGATGTGAAGAGGACTTTTCCAACCCAAACAACTGCACGATCTGTACGTGCCAATTTCTGGATGGTGTGATCTGTGGGTGGAAGCCCTGGCTCCTTCCTTAGCTGACAGACCCAGAGCAGAGCTGCTGAACATCCAAACCTCTAAACCTCTTTCTCCTACAGAAGCGTCTCTGATCTTACATTAGAAGTTACGCTCCTGAAAGCTGCTGTAGTCGCAAGGGCATGTGCTGCAAAGTTGGGGTTTTATATAACTGTGGCCAGTCTTTTCTTTCTGCCCTCCCCCAGTTTAGCTCTACAGGGTTAGACCAAACTTCTCAGAAAACATGAAGCTTGGTGGTGGCTTGATGCAAATCCCGTCTGTGGAGGTGGTGTTTGTCATTGCAGCTTCCAGGAGAAAGCATCACCTGATTCATAGTAAAATTAACATTTAGTACATGCAGGAGGCAGGGGGAATTATATAAAGCAGCAAGTACTGGTGGGAATACTGGGAGTGGAATTTAAATGGAAGCCTCTGTGCAGTAAACCTGAGCTGAGCACTCACGGTGGCTGGTGGACACACACGTTCCACCAGAGCCAAGTGTTGGCAGCTGTGTGTGGGGAGGCACTGTCCTGCCTCATGTTCTGAGGTGTCTACCCTGGAGCAGGACCTAGGGGAGGATAGATTTGGCTGTATTTGCTCTGGAGTGTGACTGGAGAGGATGGATTTGGGGGTGTTTGCTCTGGAGTGTGACTGGAGAGGATGATTTTTGGGGTGTTTACTCTGAAGCAGGACCCGGGGAGAATGGATTTTGCTGCATTTTCACTGGAGCAGGACAGATATGGAGACATTTGCTCTGGAGTATGACTGAGAGGACAGATTTTTGGGTGTTTGCTCTGGAGCATGACCCGAGGAGGACAGCTGCTGCTCTCCTCCAGTCCCCCCAGCCAGGCAGGAGGGCTGGGGGTCTCTGCAGCCATCGCCCTGCGCTCTGCAGCTGCTGGTGACGCAGAAGCTGTAGGTGGGGAGCGGGCTGGTGGGGGACCTCCTGCCTGCAGCTGGCAGGGGGCTGGCTTCATTGCCTCTATTTATAATCTCTGCCCTCCCCTCTGCTGTGACTGGCTCCGCTCTGGCAGAATGACTGCCTGGCACAGTGCTGGCAATGAAATACTCCCTCTCAGTTACGGAAGGAGCTAGTGAGCATGTGTGGTAGACACTGCAACTTTTTCTTCTCGATATTTCTTAGGCCTCTGCTTCTATTTGCCCAGTTTTTGGTCTGCTTATCTATATGCAATAGCACGGAGGAGTCTGCTTTGAAATGCATCCTGTTCTGGGCTTGAACAGGACACAAAGAGCTGAGAAAGCAAGGGATGGGGCTGTGTCTGCAGAGGTGTGTGTGGACAGGTCAAACATCTCGACTTTGCTTCCCACCAAAGTAAGGATGAAGCTCAGACTGGACTCTAAACACAGGCTCCTGCAGTGCTGGTTGCAGTGTAGAGGAAATTATTAACTGACCATAAAGATGCCTCTAAATTTGGATCAGTTTTTTTTGTTTTGGAGAGGTCACTGTTATTACTGAGATTGAAACTGGAATTTCCTGGATGTTTGTGGGACTTGGATCTTAGAAAAGTATCTGTATTGTTTTGGGAAAGGATGGGAATAATAATCAGTATTCCACATCTATTATATGTTTGCCTTTCTGAATAGTCTAAAATGACAGACTGACTGTCTCAAAATGCACACTTGATAAGAAATGGAGGTTTAGAAGCTGGAGGGCAAGCTGGGGATCAGGACGTCCATCATCTGGGCACAGCCTGACAGGTGTGGTAATGTGGCAACAGGTTTAAAGCTAAATAAGTAGGCAAAAAATTGCTTTTCACTGGCCTTCTACATGAGAAATCCTCTGCTTGAATAGAACAGACAGACTCAGTTGCTGGGGACAGCCTCTGTCTTTCAGATAGCACACAAAACCCACAACCAAACAGTGCTCCATGCAGCCCACCCTCTGCATCTGAGAACACATGGTGCAAAGCTGATCAGAAATGAGGAGGATGGTGCCTCAGGCCTTGCAGAAACCACCAAGTCTCTATGTAGGCAGAGCAGGGAGGGCAGCGTGGAGCCCCAGTCCTTGCTCACCCAACGTGAGCTGTCCTTTGATGGTGTTTGAGAATGCGTATAGAAGAGTTCTGCTTCTCTAGCAACCCAAACAGCAAAGGAAGAAAAATGAAATAAGCCTTCCAGTAGAAAATTAGTAATGGTTTGCATGGTGAGGTGGGGTGGGAGCAGAATCACACCCGTCCCTTCGCCAGGTGCTAGGGACAGAATGTACCCACCCTGGAGGGATGCTGTGATGGGATGTAAGGCTGTGGCTTGCTGACATTAGCTGTCTTCAGGCCCTGTCTGTTCAGGTTTCAACATGAAAGTTCTCCTGAACTCTGGTTGCTGCTGGAGAAGAATATAGGCACTTGTTTGGTGCGTGTTGGCCTTGTGCCTGTGTGCAGATGTCCTGGGCACGCTTGAAGGAGCAGGTTTCCTGTAAGGTGCTGGTGCTCAGCCCCCGTACGCAGGTTTTAATGTGGTGCAGATTCATTGCCACAATTTCTGTATTTATCTTTGGAAAACCATTTGCTTTTCCCAGCTGAGCATGTCCCTGTGTATGTGATGCTTCACCAAGGTAACTGCTGGTTCTGGGCTCTAAGGAAGAGGTTTGGGATAGCAACTGGCACCTAGACTGTAAACCCTATATAGACAGGAACGAGCTTTCTTTCCTGGCTGCTGGAGAAACAATAAAGATCCCTCATCCTGTCCTCTCCCTTACTCTCTTTTATCTATCTTTATCTGTAGAATTGAGGAGTGTGGGGAGGGGAGCTTTAGACTGGATATTAGGTAGAAATTCCTTACAGTGAGGGCGGTGAGACACTGGAACAAGTTGCCCAAGGAGGTCGTAGATGCCCCCTCCCTGGATGTTAAGTGTTCAAGACCAGGATGAGGCCTTGGTCAGCCTGCTTTAGTGGGAGATGTCCCTGCCCATGGCAGGGAGATTGGAGCTAGATGATCGTGCCTTCCAACCTAAACCATTCTGTGCATCTATGACTCAGAATCCCGTTTAACCCTTTCACAGAGAACCCAGAGCCGTGCTGAGGAGAGGCTCTGCCATGGATTCAGGACGGGATGATGTGCATAGGATGGTACAGAGCTAAAATAGTGCTTCCCCCTAGCAAATCCCCGCATCACAGGCTCACGATCCATTTCCAGGTTGCCTTTCGTGTTATTTTGGCCGCTTTTCTTCCTCTCTCCTGCTGTTGCCTCCCCTACCTGGTGCGAGCAGGCTCCTAGCAGCACCACTGGCTCTTTTGGCTGGTGTTTAGATACCATCCGTCCGCGGCTCCGCGCAGGCGACACCGACGGGGCAGCCGCGTCCCCGCCGTCCCCAGGCAGCAGGCAGCGGGAATCTGCGTGGCACAGCAAGCCGGGAGCCGCCTTCCTGGAGCTCAGCGCTGCCTTCCCACCGCCTCGGCCCCCCGCGCACGGCCGCCTTCCCATCCTGCTGCCGAAGTGGAAGGGAAGGAGGCATGGCTGCGCGCTGCTCGCCGGCACGGCGGGCGGAAGAGTCGCGTATTTATGGAGCCAGCGCTTCCTTCTGCGTTTGACTGACAGCCAGGATCCCGTCGCCGCCTGGTCACTGGAGCTGATTAGTATGCGGAAGGGTCCGCCTCGCACCGAGAGATGCAGCCGCAGCAGCTTGCAGAGCTGTCACACTCACCCAGGCTTCTTATCTGCACTGGCTTGACGAATTAAAAAGCCAAGGCAGCCAGCAAGAGAGAGACCGGGAGAGAGAGGGGGGAAGAGAGAGAAGCTTGCAGACAGCGCTGGCTTTCTTTTCCTAAAGGAAGGATCTGCATCCTAAGTGCTCACTGGTTGTGATGATGCTTCACTTAGCGGGCTCCAGAATGAGCTAGAGACAGCACATAGGGGAGAAACTCAAAGCCAGACCACAAAGCATTACGAACAAAACCAAAAACCAGGAACAGTTTTCTCCTCTATTCTAGCATGGTGGATGTATGGACAGTCTTACAGAGCAGAGGTTGACTTCTCCAAATCTGCCAGCCCCACATCTTGAACACTACAGTGTTCTGCATTGCACCATGACCTTGGATGTTCAAACGGTGGTCGTTTTTGCAGTGATTGTGGTGCTATTGCTTGTGAATGTCATACTCATGTTCTTCCTGGGCACTCGTTAAATGGATTTTTTCTCCTGAGCTGTTGGGGGCAACTACTACCACTAGCAATTCAACAAGAGAGCAAGAGCGAGCGAGAGAGAGAGAGGAGGGAGAGAGAGAAAGAGAGAGAGATTTCTTACTGAGGGGGGAAACGAGCTTCAACATGGCCTCGCTGTGATATGTATGACGTTGGTATATTATCTCTCCCTAAATCTTTTGTCATGTCTTGTCTTTTAAGTATGCCTGTAAGTGTAGCTGCTTTTTTTTTCCCTTTCTTTCTTTCTTCTTTTTTTTTTTCTCCTTGAGTTTTGAATGTGATAAATAATAGTAATCCAGTCCTGGATCGTTCTGTGCTAGCCAGATAGAGCTCTACATCTTCAGTTAGAAGCAGTGGGGATATCTCTGTCTGGGGTAAGCACTGGCTGTGATGTTTTGCTTCCTTGAAAATAGAGGCTGAAGTTAAGAAGAAGTAATTTTGTTTCTTGTATGCAATTTTCCAGCAAGCAGTTGATGTGTAATGTCTGTCAGAGTAACCATGTAGCTGCCAGGTGAGAGGTGCTGGGGTGTGCAGTGGAATTGAGCTCTGGACGTTTTCAAGATGGGGGGGGGGGGAGGTGTGTGTATGAAGAGATGAGAAATTACTAAAGGCTTAAATCTTTGCTGAGATAACATTTATCCACAAGAGAAAAAAAAAAAGGGGAGAACTGCTACTTTATTTCTTTGTGCTGCCTTGATGATTCAATTTGATTTCTCAGTATTCAGCCCCAAGCCTCCAAATTCTGTATCCACACTGTTGTAGCTTAGTTCCTATCTTTAAAGATGGGAGAGGAACTGAAACAACCTGCTGGGTTTGGTGTTCCCCCCCCCCGCCCCGATGTCTGTATTTGCTTTATATCTCTGGAAATCGGGAAGGAAGGTTCTAAGAGGGAAAAAAAGAGGAATGCATGCTTTGTTTTTCCTTGCTGAAGTAACAGATTTGGAGAGGTTGGGATTTGCTTTGGTTTTCATTTTGCCTTTCTTATGTCCGTATGTGCATAGATATAGTTGTTGGTAATATATGTAAGAAGGATAACAAGGTTTTGAGATGGGTTTCTTTCGGCATGACTTTATTTCCATTGATTTTCCTGAAAATGAAGTGCTAAGTTGTATATTATGGGCTTTGAAAAGGTGTCTACTAGTTAGAGGTCCACTGCTGAGAGATGTCTGACCCAAAATTGCAATGTTTACAGCTTGGAGACAGAGCTGGCTGTGGGGGGATTCCAGTGGCAGTGTGTGAAGTTTACGAGAATATGAAGGGAATGTCTGAAAAGAGTAATGTTTTCCTCTTGGAAATATGTCTCTGTACTGCACTTCTGTTAGAAAGCCTGTGGATTTGTTAGATATTCTTTTCCCCCATAGGAAAGAAAAATCAGAATTGCTCAAAAGGAAAAAAAAAAGCAGTTTGAAAATGTATCTCTTGCTAGTGTTCACTGGAATAACATTGCCTTGGTAATTTACCTAGTTTGTGCTAATTCCAGCTCTCTCTTGTTTATCTGGTGGCCTCTATTAATCATAAAGAAAATACTCATCATGTAACTGAGTCCTAAAGATAGAGTTGGAGCTTCTACATGGAGACATACAGTTATTTCCATGCCAGAGTCTGTTTGCTGCAAGTTAAATGCATTGCTGGGCTTAGGGGCTGATTTTGGCTGCTGACGTGACTGGAAAGTGAGTTAAATGCTGCAAATTTGCCACTTTCCAAGTGGTTTTAGCTGTAAATTAAAGAGAATTTCCCCCCCTCCCCTGAGTTGTGGGGTGATAACAGTCAGCCCCCAGAGCTGACAAGAAGCATTTAGTAGCAGGAGCCCATTTTAATGGGTAGCAAAGCCGAGACCCAGTGATCTAAGTGCGGCGAAGATGCTCCCGTGCCTGCTGGTTCTTTTTCCCTCTCTTCACTTGTAGCTGTCTGTGCAAGAGGTGTCAGCTTCACTTCCTCAGACCTGACACAATCTGCTTTTTACTAAAGAAAAATAAAGAAATTTGAATCTGAGGCTGGTTTGGGCTGTTTAACAGCTCGAAGTGGCTTTATTTGCCCGTTAGCTGTCATGTGTCATTAGTTTTATGGGTTGCAGATTCTCCTGGAAATAAAAGAAATCAGCAAAGATCACTATAGAAAGCAGATCAATCAGATCAATCAGAGAGCAGCCCAAAGGACATTTTCACTGAGGCTGTTTTAAAATCTGGAGGAGGAAGGGTGGAAAAACAAGAGAACAGCCCCCCCCCCCCCAAAAAAAAAAAAAAAAAAATCAATCCAGTAAGTTAAAAATAAGGAGCAACCACGTCTGAATGTTTATTTCCCTCAAGGTGAGCCCTGGTGTGGAGGTTTTACCTTTCAGTGCCATTTCCATGAGGAATATGTGGCTCTGACTCTGCTTTCCCAGTGCTCCGTGATCTGGAGCTGGTAATTCTGGGTGGGATTTGGATGAGTGCGTGGAAGCACCGGCGCTTGGTACCTCATCTGTTGGAGCTGCTGTGTTCAGTTTTTGATTTCTCTCAGTGCCTTTCTCTTTCCTTCAGTGGCACTGTGTGTTCTGGGGGGATCTGAGGCTGGTGGTGGGGTGCATGGGGAGAATCAGGGTGTCCTGCACGCTCGCTCACTGCAGGAGCGATCATCAGCTGGGAGCTGATGCTTTTTCCCAGAGAAGTAATCTTATTTTATTACAACTTTCTCACCGGGAATTATCTCGAAGGCTGGTTTCTGCAGAGCAATACAAGCCTGAAAGTTGGAAGCAGAAAACTTTGCTATTGTAGCAATACCACCCCTGTTGTGTCAGACTTCCCTTTGGACTTCTGGGGAAAAGAGAGGAAAGAAGCCTAGGAAGTGAGCAAGGAGTGAGGTTAAGCTCATGTAGTTTCCCATCCCCAGTCCTCAGTGGTTACCTTTTGAAGTAGGCCTTGAGCCACCTGACCCAGCCCCAATTCTGAAGTTGGGCAGCTGCAGTTTTGCATTTTCCCAGCTTGCAGTAGAGCCTCAAGCTGCCTGCTTGGCAACAGCTCTTTGCCAGCTCTGTCCTGCCGTACTTTTCCTGAGCAGCTTCGTCTGTGACACTCTGCATTAAAAGATTTTGGAGGTGACAGCATTCCTAGTTGCTTGCAGTAGACCCTTCCTTCTACTCATAAGTGATTTTGCTTGCAAAATTTGGGGTGTGATTTTTGTGCTGTAGAATGTGTCCATGCAGTGGAGCTTTCCTGCTCTGGGGGACGATTCAGGTCATGCACCTTGTTAGATCTTGGGGGTAGTCTGGCCCCATAAATCCCCCCTTTATTTATGGACGTTGAGTTTGTGGGAATGCTCAAGCTCAGTGACAGGGAAGAAGGTTCATTCCTTTAAATAAATCAAAGTGCTGGCCCTCTGGAAAATACAACCCCAAAGACAAAACCTATTAATTTGTATGCAAATAGTGTCTCTCGAGCACATCCCATCCTTGCCGGTGATTGCTGCTGTGTGTTGGCTAAGGCTGGCTGCTGGCAGACCTGCCTTGCTGTTTGTCTGCTTGAGCAGGATTCGATGTTATTTGCCACAGGATTCAAGAAAATGCCTCTGACTGTATCATAGCAACCCTGTTTCACACAGTCCAGAAAAAGTCCGTTCCTCCTGAGCAGCAATCCGCCGGCGTCGAGATCCAGCCACCCTCCTTGCCACGGGGAGAGGCTGCATTGCTCCTGCTCTGGATGCTTCAGAACAAGCATCCGTGTCAGGACGATCCCTCTGATTTTAATGCTCTTTCTTTAAAGCTAATAAAAGGGTTTCCTTGTGGTTTGGTTAAAGGCTTCCTTCCCCACCCTCGGATGTTTCCCACCTCTGTTTTAAACCTCACATGACAAGTTAAAAGGGGGCCGGGGTCGCTCTGAGGTCTCTGTTGCAATGGCTCTTTTCTGTCCTGCCATTTGAATTTTCCCCCAGGATGGCAGCGGCAGCACAGCACTTGCTTAGGCTTTGTAGTAAGTGAAAATCTGGCCAGATCCCAGCCCTGCTGTGGGAACCTAGAGGTGCTTTCTCATCCCGTAGCTGAATGTTGTTGAGAGCTGCATGTTCACCTGACTCCTGCCCCCCCATCTGTTTGCATAATGTGCTTATATTTCTTTTTGGATCAGGTATTCAGTACACAGCCCAACTGCTGTGTATAATGTCTGAAGGAAAATTGCCAAAAATCCATGTAAGTTTTGGGTTTTGGTTTGTTTGGGGTTCTATTCTCTTTTTTGAGGGGTGTCTGTGCTGTTTTGTTTTGTGACTAGAGCCCCTCTTCTGTCTTGCTCCCTTCATTTCGGTGTCGGTCCTTGGTTTCTGTATGTAAGGAATGCTGGTTGTGCTGGGAGTTGGGGTGTTCCTTGTGCTTGCTTGCTTGCACGTGTGTGGACGGTGCCTGTGGTGTATCTATATGTGCTATACGTTGTTGATGATGCCTCTGTGTTGGTGTGGAGGGTGGGGGGTCTGTATTTTGCATTTGCAATGTGTTGTCTTCTCAGTGGGCTGCGCTAATTGT
The DNA here is from genome assembly GCA_013400475.1 of Tricholaema leucomelas. Classification (NCBI taxonomy): domain Eukaryota; kingdom Metazoa; phylum Chordata; class Aves; order Piciformes; family Lybiidae; genus Tricholaema lacrymosa; species Tricholaema leucomelas. The sequence goes on from WAAF01015816.1 coordinate 1,785,593, forward strand.
GTTCGGTGTGCGTCTCCCAGTGTGATGTTCTGAGAGCTGTTCTGCCAAAACACAGAGATTTGGCTCTTAGCTCCAGAATCACCAAGAAGTTAGGAATTCTTAGGAAAACTCCCTGAGGTTAATAATTGTGCAGTGCTTGTCCTAGTGTGAAGAGGATGGTTGTTCTGGGGGTTGCAGCAATAGTTCTGCCAGGTCCTGGTTTTGCCACTGATTTACTCTGTGGCCTTGGATGTGTTCCTTGGGGCTCCTCTTCCCAAGGTGTGCCCAAGTCAAGTCAATTCCTACTTCTTTCCTTTCTGCTATGTCCTGTAGCTGCCAAGTGTTGTTGTCTTGGTCAGATCGTGTGGGCACAGTGGTATGGGTGGTCAGTGTGTGTGCACCCATGTTGGCCCAGCTGTCAATAGCTGGATTTTGCCTGCTGAAGCTGTTGTAAATGAGCAAACTGGCGTGATTTATGCTCTTCACTAAAAACAGATGCTCCTGGAGGAAGAGCTGCTGGAGGGGGCACCATGAGTTAGTTATTTTATGGGTTATGGTTGAATTTATTTCCTGAATGGCAGCGAATCTTAATCTGAAGGAGCCCCTAGATGGCCAAGTTGTCTCTAACCTTACAGTCTTCCTCACTAGCAAAGCATCAGGCAGCCTCCACTGCTTATTTCCAGTTTTTACAGAGCTTTCATCCTGTGTTGGTAAAAACTCCACAGTGCTGGTGTGTTCACTAGGACATCTGAGCTCAGGGCAAGAAACCCTCAGAGCTCTCCTGATGATGGCTGTGTTGGGCTGGCCCAAAATCTTCACTGCCTGAATTAAAGAGGGCTTTAGAGGGTGAAGAAATACCTGCATGAAAGTCTTTAAAGAATTAAGTCTGGAATTCAGCTGTGGTTTATTCACACAGAAATTTTCATGGGAGTGTGCTTTGGGGAACACAGCAGTGTTTGGAGGAGCTACTTCTGCTGTCATCACAGAGCCAGAGAAACTGAGGCATGTGGGAGCAGGAGCAAGGCTTGGGGCCCCATTGGGCTGTGCTACCTCCTCTTGATCCTTGATGGAGCAGGGCAGGCATCGTGCTGTATGGCTTCTGTCTTGTCCCTTTGTATCTGAACCTTGCCTTTCGAGTGTCAGGGGAACAGGCTTGTGCCAGGGAGCCATGGAACAAGCAGTTTGCAGTGGTGGAGGATCTCCTGTATGAGGCTGCAGGAGCAGAAGAGTCTTTCCGGGCCCATGAGGAAGATCCTGTGTGGTGTAGTGCCTGCCCCTTCTTTCGCATCAGCTGAGACATATGTAAGAGAACGTATAGACTGCTGGCAGGGCTCGTGTTGCTATTTTGGGCAGCAGCTCGGGCTAAGTCAAGCCGAGCTGCTTTGCTCTGCCATCTCCTGTAAGTCTCCAAGGGATGAGCTGTTTCTCTAGCCCTGTCGCTGTCCTTCAGGATCTCACCAGCACTTGCAAGGCCAACACTCATAGCCTGATGGGTGCAGGGGCAGCTCTGTTGTGGTAGTACCATGGCCATGGAGGTAAAATTGTCTCAGGATGGAGTTTCAGCAGCAACAAGTCTCTTTTTTCCTTTTCCCCCCTTAATTTATAGATTCAATCCAAAGTTAATTTTTAGGTCATTCATTGTTAGAATCATAGTTGGTAAAAACCTCTAAGATTATCAAGTCAAACCATCAACCTAAGACTCCTATGGCCACTAAACCATGTCTGAAAGTGCCGTGTCTCCTAATTTCTTGAACACCTCCAAGGATGCTTATTCCACCGCTTCTCTGGGCAGCCTGTTCCAATGCCTGTTCTTAGATGATCTCACTGCCCCACCAGTACAGGCAATTGTGTGCTCCAGCATCCTGTCCTCTTCGAGTTAAGCTGCAAGGCCACATTACTCCATTCCATGATTGTGCCCCAAGGATATCTGTAGAAGGAATGCTTGGTCCTTCCCGTGTTGTTGCTTGGGGAAAAGCAGCATGTCCTACTATCCTATTGCCTGTCCAGCCCATGGCCTCTCTCTACAGCCCTGCTCCCTGCCTCCTGTGGTGCCCTTTGCTGAGCATTCCTGCCTGGAATGATGAGGATTCTTGTGCATTCTTGTCGTTGGGCTTGCATCTCAGGTGGGGATCTCCCTGAGCATCCCAGATGTGCCCTGAAAGCTCAATTGGCCTCAACAGCCATCAAGTTCAAATCCCTGGATGCTGCTGATGGGGTTTGATCTTACCAGTTCCCTCTGGATGCTCAAGATGTTCACCCTGGGTGTTTGTTCCTAAATGGATAGGCTGCTCTGGTGTCCATTCTTTGCCCTTTAAGCTGCTCTGAATGAGCTTGGAGCTCTTGCCTAGGTGAGAAATTGCAGCTCACACTCCTGAAAGATGCTGGGAGAGTAAAATCAGCCAAACTAGGAGGACTTTGAAAGCAGCAAAGATCCTGTGTAAGTGGGATGGTGGTGGTGTGTTCTGATCATCCAAAAAAAAAAATGCAACAGCTACACAAATAAAAATGTAGAAAAAAACCCTCAAAGGTCAATTTTTTTACCCTGAGAAGCCATGGGCCGATTTGCTGGGTATATATATAGGGAAGTTTCCTCAAGTAAAATTGTTCCATGTGGGAAAAACAAAGCAAAAGGCAAAAACAAAAAAAGCACCAGACTCTGGCTGGCGTTATCAGAAACCAGGATTTTTCAGAGGATTTCTGTGGACCGTGTTCCCCCTGTGACTTCTGGTGCACCCACTCTCCTCTATTGTACTCAGCATATCTGACAAGCTTTTCATCATCAACTGTGCTCTGAAGTTTGCTGTTCTGATACCAAATTTAGGCAAGGCTTGTTATCTGAACTTCTTTCTTCCTGGCTTGATAAGGTGCTGATTAATTTCATGCAACTCTCTGGCCTTATCTGGTTTGAGCTTCAGTCAGGTTTTAGTATGATCTTGGAGGAAGGAGATCAATCTTTAATGTTTGTTTTGAAGATGTATTCCAAAGGCTTTTAGGCTTACTGGATGTTTGGGCTTTGGTGAAGTTCTGGGAGAAATCAGTTAAAAAGTCACAATTCTAGAACAGGTTTTGAATCCAGATGAAGTTCCCGTGGAAACAGGAGCAAGCATCTGTTTTAGGATGGGCTGAGGGGAAGACTATATTGTTCTCTACAGCTCCCTGAGAGGAGGTTGGAGTGAGGTGGGGTCAGTCTCTTCTCTCTTGTGTCAGGAGGAGAGAAAATGACCTGAAATCACGCCAGGGGAGGTTTAGGTTGGATATTAGGAACAGTTTCCTTTCTGTGAGGGAAGAGGCTGCCCAGTGAGGCTCTGGAGTCACCGTCCCTGGAGGTATTCAAGGAATGTTTGGACGTGGCACTTGGGGACGTGGTTTAATGGTCATGATGGTGCAGGTTAATGATTTGACTCGATCTTAGAAGTTTTTTTCCAACCCAGGCAATTCTGTGATTCCACAGCCCTTTAAATGTCAGCTGGCTCTGACACAGCTTTAGGTATTAAGCAAGAATTGTTTTGCTCTGGGTCGCGTGGATGCAAAGCTGTGTGGAGAGACCAGAGTGCTAATGGTGCTCATGTGTATGTGTGTACCTATGGGACACAGGGGTGAAGGAGAGGGACTCTGTAAGGTAAGGAGGGGCAGGGCCAGCCTCACAAATCTCATCTCTGCCTCGCACCATCAAGAAGGGCTGTGGGGACTCAGTATGCTGTACTGGAGAACTGGCTTATGCTTTGACACAGACAAGACAAGGAGATGGTGCAAGGAGAATGGTTGTGTGTACTGGGTGCAGCTATCTCATGCTTGGTGAGGAGGGGGCTTGCTGTGGTGCCCTTGTGGGCAGTTCCCACCCCTGCCAGACAGTGGGAGCAGGAGCACCCAGGTAACCTGGCTGTCGGTGCAGGAGAGTGTCTGCCCTGATTTCATGATTGGGAGTTGACATCCAGATAGATTTTTCAGTCTCCTCTGGTCCAGGGTAGATGAATCTCATCTGATGCACAGCAGCAGATCAATCCCATCTCCTGGACACCGAGGGGTTTGCAGAAGGATCTCAGTCTTTTCCTGAGGATTAAAAGTACACAGTGACACAGAGCAGAGATGCCAAACCTCCCCAAGCTGTGGGCTGGAAGCAAATACGCTTAAGACTGACTACCTGTAATTAAAAGTCTTGAAGCAGGAGGAGCCTGGCTTCTTCAGTGGACACCTGGAGCCTGGGAAGCATGGTCACAGTGTTAGTGGGATCGAGACCCTGGATTTATGGAACTTAGCCAGCACTGGCCTTGCTTCCTCACTGCACCCAACTTGATTTTAAGCTTGGTGTGAGACTCTGGCTGGTTTGCTGAGCCTGTGATTGGCTGGAGGTTGTAGGCAGCACCTTCCCGGTGAGTCTTCTGGGGCTACAAAGATGCTGAGGGGACTGGAACATGTCTTTTATGAGGAAAGACTGAGAGAATTTGGGCTTTTTAGTTTGGAAAAGATCAGCCTGAGAAGGGACCTCATCAATGCTGATCAATATTTCGAGGGTGGGTGTTAGGAGGATGGGACCAGTTCCAGTGGTGGCCAGTGACAGGACAAGGGATAATGGGCACAAACTGGAACATATGGAGTTCCATCTAAACATGAGGATGAATTTCTGTAATTTAAGGATGATGGAGCCCTGAAACAGTCTGCCCAGAGTGGTGGTTTGGAGACTTTCAAGACCAGTCTGGATGCATTCCTGTGCAACCTGTGCTAGATTCTATGGTCCTGCTCTGGCAGGGGCAGTTGGACTCGATGATCTATGGAGGTCACTTCCAATCCCTACCATCCTGTGATCCTGTGACATGTTGCTGTGTGACCTTCTCTAGGTGAACCTGCCATGGCAGAAGGGCTGGACTTGATGATCACCAGAAGTCCCTTTCCAACCCACTACCATTCTGTGATTCTTATTTTGCCATCTCCCCCTCACAGCTTCCCAGTTTCTTACTCTCCTCCTACGCTCCCTGCGTTAAACAGTTACTGTGTTTTGCCCCAGAAAATGGTGCTGGATTCCTGTCTCTCCGGGGTGTGTATTTGGAGCAGATGCCAGGCTGTGCCCCTCTGTCAGCAGCCTGTGTGTGAGGGTGCAGCCCTGCATCCTCCTTCCTATTTATTTTTTACATATAGAGGGAATCATGGAGATTCAAACCACATGTGCATATGTTTTCCTTCCCAGCTATATTTTGGAAAATATGAGTCAGCAGCAAGCAAGAACATATTACATAATCTCTGGGAGTGAAGAAAACCTTGCCCTTTATTAGGAGGCAGGCTTTCTGCAAGCAGCCTCTTTAAACAGCGCTCCCATCACCATCTATCAGCCTGTGCCGCTTGGTCAAGTGGCCTCAATTCCGTCCTACATGGTTGTGTCCAGTGCAGAACCAGAGTCCCAGTAGCTTTGGATTTTGTTCTATTTTTAAACACCACCACCCCTCCACCCCCCCAGCAACGATATCATCATCACAGCCCTGAGCCTCTGCTAACGGCTTCTCTCCTCTTCCTTAACATGTTTTTCTGCACAGACTCCGCGATTTTCCTTTTTGGTCCCAATTCCCCCCCCCGCCCCCACTTCCCACTCCCCACCTCCTGCTGTTCCCAATCAAATCTCAGTGCAGAGAGAACTGGCACATGAGTGCAGCTGGAAATAAATGTTGCCCCCTCCACCTCCCCTCTGCTCCTGGCCACCCACCTCCGCCACCTCCACCCAAATGGGAGAGTGAAGTCAACAGCCGCTTTTAGCCCTTGTCTCTTGCTCTCCCTGCAAGCTCCTTCCCAATGCCTCACGGAGTGTGGCGGCTGTGCCTGCGGAGGGGGGAAATTTGGAGGGGGCTGGACACCATCTTAACAGCTTCTGCAGCCATGAGAGCACTTGTCTGGTCCCATCAGTGGTTGTGCTCTTGTATGCTGTAAGGTAAAGGGACGAGAGAGGACAGCAGTTTGCTTCTTGTTCACTAAGCATTGCAGGGAGTGGGGAGCATCATGAATTATGGAGAGACTGAGGAGCGCGAATGAAAAGCCCAACTATGATGGATCTGGCTCAATCAGAGAGCAGGGCTGCCAGGAGTTTGGGTCCTACATTGTGGGCTACAGTGTGTGCCCAGGTGGCCAAGAAGGCCAACAGAATCCTGGCCTGGATCAACAATAGTGTAGCTAGCAGACACGGAAAAGTGATTGTGCTGCTGCATTGGGCACTGGTGAGGCTGCAGCTTGAGCACTGGCTTCAGTTTTGGGTCTCTCACCACAAGAAGGACACTGAGGTTCTGCAGTGGGTCCAGAGAAGGATGATGAAATTGGTGAAGGGTCTGGAGAACAGCTCTGGTGAGGAGCTGATGAGGGAACTGGGGTTGTTCAGTCTGGAGAAAAGGAGGCTGAGGGGAAACCTTGGGGGTCTCTACAGTTCCCTGAAAGAAGGCTGGAGCCAGGTGGGCTTCAGCCTCTTCACCTGGGGAACAAGCGATAGTATGAGATGAATGGCCTCAAGTTGCCCCAGGAAAGGTTTAGGTTCGGACATGAGTAATAATTTCTTCCCCTTGAAGACTATCTAAGACCTGGATCAGGTTGCCCAGGGCAGTGGTGGAGTCCCCATCTCTGGAGGGGTTTCAAAGCTGTGGAGAAGGGGTGCTGAGTGGCATGGTTTAGTGGTGACCTGGCAGTGCTGCGTTAAAGGTTAGATGATCTCTTCCAACCAAAGTCATTCTGTGATTCTATGACAGTGTTGTATCTCAGTTTCTCCATTCCAGGCTGTTTAGTCAAATCCCTGCATTTCTTCAGGGTGCTTTGGAAGTCGAGGAGAGGAATGGGCATGAGCAGAGTTAAGAGGAAGAAAGGAAAGGACTTGCTTGTTTAGTTTTTAATTTGTCCAGTAAAACCCAGAGGTTTTGAACTGCTTTCATCTCCCAGGGCACTGCAAATACGTCTGCTGTGGCTAAGCTGGTGGTTGCCTTTCAAGCATGGAGAATGCTCTGTTGTGAGTTTAAAATATCAAAGCCTTCCCGAGGAGGCAGTAAATTTCCATGCTGGCTGAAAGCAAGAGTGCCGAGAGCTCCATGCCCTGTCTGAGATAGTGTCTGAGATACATGCTGTAGAGAAGCTTGAGAAAGACACAAGATTGGATGGTGGTGGAGTAACATTTATTCAGAGCATTTTTGTCTTCTTCCCCATTAGCTCCTAAGTTTCCTGATGCCTGAAGACAAGGGAATTTTAATTTCCTGTGTTTTTAAACCCACCAAAAAACCTCTGCTACAGGAAATTCTCCTGAGCTCAGCAGATGAGATGTCCTCTTCAGGCCACCATCCATCAGGGTTCTTCAGGTTTTATTCAGAAGCCCGGTCTGAGATCTGCCCAGTGTTTGGAGCAGCTGAGGAATGATGGAGTGGTCCTGGAGCTGGGCTTTAGGGGAGCTGCCCCCCGTTTCCAGCCCTTTTGGGGAGTGCTGCAGAGACCATTTCATTTGTCTACATCTCAGTTTCTCTTTCTGTACTGTGTGCAGAAAGAAATTGCCCTTTCTTCTTACGTGGTTTGACAGGGAGGTGGGGTTTGCAGGAGGGCTTTTGCTCCCTCCGTGGTTTCAAAGCAATGTCTTGAATTGCACCTTAGGTCCTAGTAGATATAAGATGCCAAATCAGGCCAGCAGGATTCTGCCAAAGATTAATTTGGCCTCCCAGGTTTTGTATATGCAATGTCAGGTTGCATCTTTATTGTTTCAGACAGCTTTCTGCTAGATGAGGTCTCTGCACCTTTGTAGAGCCTTCAGTGGTTACTCATTAATAATCCACTTGCTCTCTATTACTGGTTGATCCAAATTAGGAGGGGTTTTGTTTGGTTTTGGTTTTACTTCTTTTTTCCTTCCCCCCTAAGCCTTTTGCTATCTTTCTATGCAGTTAAGAGATTAATATGCATTAAACAGAGATACCTAAGTGAAAATAGTAGTTTTGGAGTAGTGGCTTTTCAAGCTTTCATGGCATAAGCCGCAGGGCAAAATCATTCAGGGTAACCAAGAATCTTCATCTCGTGGCATAAGATATAGGAGAAGTACACATAGGAATGGAACAAAAGCCACCTGATGCAGCCTAGCCCTGCCCTGGCTGGTGGCATCCCTTGGAAGTGCTGTCTCCTAAAGGCATGCCATCTCTCTGACCAAGTGACAACAGCTCACATCTTGCTTCCCACATCTTTTCTTTTAGAGCCTTTGCACTTGGCCATCCTCTCCACAAGAGGAAGGTTGTTCCCTGGGGCATGTTCCCTCCTGCTTTGTCAAAGCTGGCAGGAGACGTCTGGAATGGTTAGTTTCAGATGGTCATGAAAGACTTCCACTGGTTCTCAGTTCTCCCACAGCTGAGCATATCTCTCTCTTCCTAGCAGTGGGATTAGGTTTGGTGTCTGACATTATTGCTGCTGGCCTGGCTGGAAATCCCATGATTTGACATCTTGTTTTCATGGCCTTCCCAGTGCAGCAGAGGCCAGCAGGTGGCTGGAGTGGGTGTGATGCCCTTCTCAGTGGCAGCTGGACTTGCTTTACGATCTCTTCACACAGTCAGAGCTGTTTTCTCCATAGTCTACCCTTCTTCCTGTGACTTGTGAGGAGGGATCAAGACAGTAGATGGAAATCTATGTTGTGGAGGCATGAGACAAGGGTATCCTGAAGGTTCAGGGCACCTCTCAAAACAACTGCCTCTGATAAGGGCAACAAAGCTGGTGAAGGGTCTAGACAAGAAGTCATAAGGAACAGCTGGGAGAAGTGGAGTTGTTCAGCTTGGAGAAGAGGCTGAGAGGAGACCACATTGCTCCCTGCATCTCCCTGGAAGCTGTTTGGAGGGAAGTGGGGGTTGGTCTCTACTTCCTAGTATCAGGTGATAGAACAAGAGGAATCATCCTGAAATTGTGATAGGGGAGGTTTAGGTTCGATATTATTGGGAGTAATTTCTTTCCTGCAGGAGTGAACAGGCATTGAAACAGGCTGCCCAGGGAGGTGGTGGAGTCACCATCCCTGAAGGTGTTCAAGAAACCTGTGGACATGGCACTTTGGGAAACAGTTTAATGGCCATGGTGGTGTTGGGTTGAAGGTTGTACCCAATGATCTTTGAGGTCTTTTCCAACCTAACCAGTTCTGTGATTCTGTAAGTGCTCAGAGGGTTCCCCATGTATTTTCTCAGCAGCTCACAGTGGGTATAGTCACCACTGACCAGCTCTTCACAGGGAAATGTTACAAGGCCTCCAACAGCATAATTCGTGTAGAAATAAAACCTAATAATGAATGCAGAAGGATTTGGCCGGAGGAAGAGTGGAAAGATAAAGAGAGAGTTAAAATACAAGGAGTGGCTGTTGAAAGGCAAAAGGATCTACAAAGCAGAGATGCAAAAATAAAATCTGAAACGGAAACGAGCAAGGGTTTTACAGCATTGTGTAACTCACTTTAATTGCCACCCTGCCAGAAATCTATTTGAGGCAAGAAATCAAGTCAGAACTGGAGGGCAAAGCCTTGGTCTTCCAGATGTTTGCAGCTTTTGGATTGTTATTTTCAGCTTCTTTTCACAGCTCCTTTGAATCCCTTCTTCCTCCCAGTGGTCATGGAAATTCTCCTTCCTGGTTGCGTGGCAATTGGGGCAGTCAGTGGAGTGTCCTGGAGCTTTCTGCTCTCAGCTTTGCCTCTTCTCTCATGAGAAACACCATGAGATGGTTGTACTGGTGAGCATGGGGGTTGGAAGGTGGAAGCCCCAGGGCTTCTACAGGGTGGTCTTATTTTGGTGAGGATCACACTATGATTTCCAGGCTGGCCTGAGGTGGATGAATTGTTGCCCACACAAGGGAAGCTCTTGTTTGCCTAGACAGTGCTTGTGTGGTGCTCCTGGAGAGTGCTTTGCCTAGACAGTGCTTGTGTGGAGCAAGGGCTCTGTTGGAGCTGGGGCCTTACTGTGCTATTTACTCAGATTGCTTCAGATGGGATTGTGCAACTTAGACATTGTAGCTACCTACTCATCTGGTCTTCACCTTTTACCATTTATCTCCTCATCCTTCTTAAGAGCCTGGTTGAAGTACGTCAGTGTTAAAGGCTTCTGGTACCTGGCAGGGTGTGTGGTGTGTTTGTCTTGGCAGAATTAAGTCCTGGATCTAATGGATGTCATGCATGTCATGCCCAACAGTCTCCTGAAAGGCCAGCTTGGTGCACCTGACATTTCACTTGTGTTTGGTGGCATTTATGAGGTAGGTTTTACCTTACTTCTTGTCCATCTTGAGCTGCTGATGGTGATTTGCTTTGAAATCTTGGCAAGCTCTGTGCAGAGACTGAAGCAGGAATGTGCCCAGGCAGATCTCAGCTCTTCTGCCAAGCCACCATGTCTCGTGGGACAAACGTCCCTCTCCTCCTGAGAGGTTAGCTCTGATTCACTCTGCCTGTCACAGGCTTCTCTGAGCTGTCACTTACCCAAGCTCATAGTACAGGTTGTGCAGACTGCTGACCAACTGCCTCTGCTTTGAGCATTGGGGAATCGAGGAGTTCACCGCTTACTGGCTGCTTCCAGAATGTCACTTTAGACTTGGTCTCCTGCTGCTTCTTGTACTGCCTGGAGTACAGACCTAGGAGCTGGGCTCCATTAGGGGCTAAGAAGCAGGCAACCCAGGAGGGAAACCAGACTTCTCAAAGATCAGACATCTCCTTGGAAACCAGGCGTACAGACAGGTGAGGGTTTGAGACAGGAATCCAGGGAAACCAGAGACTTTCCTGGCAGCCAGACACTTAAAAAGACTTCCTAGCAGAATGGCCCAAAACATAAGCAGGAAAAGGAATGATTTGTTTCATGAAAGAGTGGTTGGGCAATGGAACAGGCTTCCCAGAGAGGTGGTGGACTCACTGTCCCTGGAGGTGTTTGAGAAATGTGTGGGCATGGTTTGATGTCCACAGTGGCATTAGGTTGATGATCTTAGAGGTCTTTTCCAACCCAAACAGTTCTGTGCTTCATTGAGACTCCGACTGGATGAGGCACTTAGTGCCATGGTTTAGTTGACTGGACAGGGCTGGGTGCTAGGTTGGACTGGATGATCTTGGAGGTCTCTTCCAACCTGGTTGATTCTATTCTATTTCCTCTGACCTCCCTCCTTGCTTCCAAATGCATCCTTCTCACCTTGTCCTTCTCAGACTGTCCTTAAATGCCCAATGGAAATGTATCTCTCACCTCTCTGTCCCATCTGGAAGATCCCATGATGGTGCTGCATGCTGTTAGTTAGCAGGAGCTGCTCTGATTCCCTGCTTGGACAAGGAGGAGGACATTTGCCTCCTGAGACAGCATGGCATAGTTTGGCTGATGGGTATTTTCACATGAGTGATAGATGCAGTCTCTAGCTCTTGTTTCAGCTGATAGGGTATAAAATAGGTTCACATCTAACTTGCTGGCTTAGAGCAACAGGGAGAAAGGGAAAGAGAGCTTGCAGTAGCTTTTCCAAGCCGAGATGGATCTGAAAGCATGGCACTGCAGTGGAACCATCCAGAATCTGGGGAGGAGGTGAGGAAAGAAGAGATGAAGACATTTCCATCTCCATGGAGAGAGTGAACCAGAGAAGTTTTGGAGAGGTTCCAATGGCGGACACAAAGATGCTGAAGAGCCTGGAGTATCTCTGAGGTGGAAAGAGCTAAAGGACTTGTGGGGGGCAAGAGGGGAAGCCAGACACTTTTCAGTGGTGCCTAGTGACAGGACAAGGGGCAACAGCCACAAACTGGAACCCAGAAGGTTCCATCTGACAAGGAAGAGAAACTTCTTTGTTGGGAGAGTGCTGGAGCCTTGGTGCAGGCTACCCAGAGAGGTTGTGAAGTCTCCTTCTCTAGAGATATTCCAAACCCAGCTGGACACTGTGATGCTGCGCAAGCTGCTGTGGGTTCCCCTGCTTGAGCGGGGGGCTTGGACTGGATGATCTCCAGAGGTCCCTCTCCGGGTCCACCATGCTGGGATTCTGTGAAAGAAGGAGAAGGATCTGATACAGGAGGTTTTACTGAGTGTAGAGGGGCGGTGTTAAAAAAGGAAAACTGGGGCTGGAGAGCAAGACAAATTAGAACGTGCAGAAAATGTAATCCACTAGGCCATGGATTTGTATTTCTGGAAAATAACTGAAATACCTTCACGTGGGACACTTCTCCTGAGATTGGAGAAAATAGCAGAACAGGCACTGGAGGGACAGGCTTCCTCTGGCTTTGAGCAGAACAGATGATCCAAATGTGTTTTTTCCAGCATAGAGCCTCTGAGTTTCTCAGAGCTCTGCATTTCCTCACACATGGATGTCTCTGGCCAGCATGGTTTAAGTATCTGGCACCAGCCAGATCTGCACAAACCAGGGTTTATTCTAATGGTGACTAGAGAGGAGCAACAGACCTCCTAGGGACAGATGGATTCATAAGTAGAAGAGCTTTGGAAATGGGCTGTGGTACCACTGGAGCAGAGGGGAAGGAAATATTTTGCCATTATTACCTGGAGTGGATTCAAGCCCTCAGCAGATGGTGAGGATTTGTGAGTGTGACTGTGCTAGAGAGCTGAGTGGTGGAGACATGCAAGTCACCGAGTCCCATCCGTCCTTCTGTCTGCAGGGTCCTCTAGGTCCACCAGTGCTGTGTGGAAGGACAGGTTACATGAAAGGCTGAGGCTGGGTTTGGTGTTGATGCTGATGTGCTTCTAGGTGTTAGGAGATTGTGGTGCAAATCAGCCTTTGGCATTGAGTCCAAAGAGAAGTAACAACCAAGTGAGATATTTTATGTGCTGGAGTCAGCGTTTTGATTACTGCTTTGGAAAGCCTGATAGAGGTGGATTTGGCTGGGAGAAAGGAGTTTATCTTGGCAGTTCAATAGCCTGTTCCAAACCTGCCTGATCTCTGTAGTATAGTGAGGAGTCTCCTGGATTTATGGATGACCTTAGAAAGCAGGGGCAGTATTTAGTGAGCTGAGGTGCTAGGAAGGCAGGGCTGTGGACTCTTATCTGTGTCCAGCAGCTTCACTATCTTAGGTTTAAAAAGGTTCCTACATTCACTACCAAGAGCATCAGGTTCTTCTTTTTACACAAACCCAGCTTTAATTCATAAGTAATTCTCTCCCATACTCTACTACTTCTTCATAAACTCTTGCTCCTTTGCACTGATGCATGAATCCAGAACAGGCATTTCCTCCCCACCACCCCTTTTCTTCACTTGCAGTATCATCATCCATTTTGAACCTGTGAGCTGAACATCCAGGGTTCTGCTAATCCTGATGGACCTACTGAGGGAGAACACCGTGAGCCTGGAAGTGAGCCCAAGAGCTTTGAATTCATGAGCCACATTCTCAGTTGATTAAAGCTACTGAGCTTTCCTAATGTGTTGGCAACTCACAAGATTCTTAGAGCCATCAGGTTTTGATTTTTCATTTTAGAATGTTTTAAGGGCCTGGAGCATCATAGTGATGCAGCTGCTCAACCTGGAGAAGAGCGGCCTGAGAGGGCATCTGAGCAATGCTCAGCAAGAGCTGGAGGGTGAGGGCCAAGAGGATGGGACCAAGCTCTTCTCAGTGGTGCCCAGTGACAGGACAAGGGGCAACAGCCACAAACTAGAACCCAGGAGTTTCCGTCTGAACAGGAGGAGAAAATTCTTTGGTGTGAGGGTGCTGGAGGCCTGGAGCAGGCTGCCCAGAGAGGTTGTGGAATCTCCTTCTCTGGAGAGCTTCCAAACCCTCCTGGACATTGTGATCCTGGGAAAGCCCCTGCTTTAGCAGGGGGTTGAACTGGATGATCTTCAGAGGTTGTTTCCAACCCCCACTATGCTGGGATTCTGGGATTCTAGGATACATACGCATGGTTGTATGCGAGTTTGGAAACTTGGAATTCTTATGCAATGTCTTCTGTCTGTGGTTATTGCGTGCAGAGGCAGAGCTCTGTTGCTCGCGGATTCTCATGGTGATGCCTGCCCACTCTGACTCAGATCCATGGTATTTTATTGTTGCTTTGAAGACTCTCTCTAAAAATTCCCTGGCATTTCTCCAAAGAGAGCTGCGATAGCCTTCAACTCAGCTCATTTCCTTGACATCAAATCACAAAGCTCATCAATAGCAATCTCAGACTCCAGCAGGGAATGCGAAGGCATTTTGGATTTGACACCCTCAGTAGCCTGGCGGTAAATAGGTCATTACTGATACGATGCAGTAATAAACCCCAGCCTGGGATGCAGTGGTGGAAATGATGCTGTTTGTGGTCCTTTAGCTTTGGTAGCAGAAATTGTTTCTAGTGCCAGCAGAATGATTTAGGTAAAATTTGCTTGCTCCCTTATGGAGTCAATGAACAGCCTGGCATCCTAGGTTGCTGTCTGGGGGTTGAATCATAGAGCCATAGCACTCTTGAGGTTGGAAGAGACCTTTGAGATCATCAAGTCCAGCCACTAATCGAGAGCTCACAATCTCCCCGCTGCTCGTGACCTACTACTGGTAAGCCACGTCCCTAAGCACCACATCTGCATGTCTTTCAAATCTGTCCAGGGGCATGACTCCACCACTGCCCTGGGCAGCCTGTTCCAATGCCTTGAGAACCCTTTCTGTGAACAAATGCTTTATAACATCCAAACTGAACCTCCCTTGGCACAACTTGAAGCCATTTCCTCTTGTCCTGTCACTTGTTACATGCAATAAGAGACAGACCTCCACCTGGCTCCGCTCTTCTTTCGGGAGGTTGTAAAGGGCAGTGAGGTCTCCCCTTAGCTACCCTTTCTGAAGTCTTAACCCCAGTTCCCTCAGCTGTTGCTCGTAACACCTGTGTTCAAGGCCCTTCACCACCTTAGTTGCTCTTCTTTGGACCTGCTTCAGCACCTCAGTGTCCTTGTAGTGAGAAGCGTGAAACTGAAGGCAGTATTTGAGATGTGGCCTCACCTGGGCTGGGTAGAGGGGAGAAATCATTCAATTATAGGGATTTGAAGTGCAAATGGACAAATTTTCAGGTGCTTTTGCACCTCTGTGGTTACTTTTATTGACCAACATGAGCTTAAAAGCCAAGGTGAACTTCGGGAGGTGGAATCATAGAACACACTGGGTTGGAAGGGATCTCTAGAGGGCCTCTAGTCTGATCTCCCTGCAGTCAGCAGGAGCACCCCAACTGGATCAGGTTACTTAGTGCCCCATCAAGCCTGACCTTCATCACTGCTGCTCTGACCAGTTGTTTGGAGCTTTTTCCCAGCAAGTTACTGT
The DNA here is from genome assembly GCA_013400475.1 of Tricholaema leucomelas. Lineage (NCBI taxonomy): Eukaryota > Metazoa > Chordata > Aves > Piciformes > Lybiidae > Tricholaema lacrymosa > Tricholaema leucomelas. Next base: position 1,800,753 of record WAAF01015816.1, read on the forward strand.
CTGAGCTTTTGGTTTCCTCCAGCAGGGACGGGAACGACACACGTGATAGAGAGGCTCACAGGGGTGATTTTTTTACCTTTAAAGTCTAGGTTTATTATTTTTTCTGTTGGAAAAAAAAATGTGTTTCGACAGTTTGTCACATTGGCTCAGCCTGCCGCGTCGTGGGCAGTCAAGTGTTAGGAAGGGAAAGCAAAAGGGATTTTGATGAAGGATCAAGCCAACTCACTAATGGGTTTTGAACATCTCCTGTGTTGACCTTGGTCCCTGCAGACATTCGCCCGCTCCTCTGCCTCTCTTGTCCCTGGGAGAACTTTTGGAGATGGTGAGAGAATTGCCAGGCAGGATTTGGGGAGATTTGGGTGCAAGTTTTGAAGGGGATTTGCTGAAGGTTTATGCTTTGCAACAGAGATGTGTTGCCAGCTTCCCCGGAACTGAATCTCTGTCATGGGTTTATTTTTGAGCCGAGGAGGAGGGGAGGTATCATCATCAGGCATTTTTATAGCTCTGGAGAAGTGGGGAGGACAAAGCCTGCATGTCACAAGAGACCCTAAATCTCCATGCTTGGGTTCGAGAAAAGCCCAAACCCAGTCTCTCCTGTGGTTTTTTTTGTGTGTTTGTTTTTCATTAGACAAACATTTAATTATTTTACCTTCATGCTGCTGATGAATCAACTGAGAAGAGCACAAAAGATAATGTACTTCTATTTTTGTATCTTCTAATGAATCTCAGGCTAGAATTTGTCCCTGTGTGATTGGCTGAAAAGAAGGTAGGAAAAATTGAGAGGGAGAGGAGGAGGAGGGAGTGAGACACAGAACATTTTGCTGTGTGCATGGCTTGGAGAAAATGTGCTGGGGAAGCTGGAAGAGAAGCATTTTATTCATGTAAAATTATGACTGGATGGGTTTCTCCAGGAGGAATCATGGCAGAGTGGATGAAGGCAGTGTCAGGACTGTGCTGCTGGCTCTGGTTTCTTGGCAGCAGGGCTAGGCACCAGGACTGCATTGCACAGCCCCCAGCCACCAGCCTGGTCTTGCTTGCTTTTTGTAAAGCATCCTCTTGGAGTTGGCAGGGTCCAAGTGCTCCATCAGAAGTTTATTAATATGTTCTGTTGGACACAGGGCTGTGTGCAGCCTGCTGGCAAGCTGTGGGGAGAGCAGCAGAGTGGACCAGATGAGACCAAAGAGCTATCCTCCTTTGCTATTAGTGGGGAAATAGCTGCAGAGAAGAGGACAGATCAAGGTGCCAGGGTTTAGGGCTGACCTGCGTTGACACATTGATCCTTAACTGTGGCGTTTGATACTCAAGCACTGCAAGGGCTGATTCCTCCTGAACATCTCAGCTAGGTGGCTGCTAGGCAGCACCAAGTGAGCTGAAGGCTTAGTATCAGACTTTGCTCAAAATCTTGCAATGGTTTGAGATGGAAGGGACTTTAAAGATCATCTAGTTCCAACCTCCTACCATGGGCAGGGACACCTCCCACTAGACCAGATTGCTCAAGGCCTCATCCATCCTGGCCTTGAACACTTACAGAGAGGGGCATCCTCCCTGGGCAACCTGTTCCAGTGTCTCACCACTCACACTAGAAAGAGTTTCTTCCTGAGGCTGATGTTTCCAGTTCCACACAAGGATGAAAATCAAGCCTAAAGTCTGTGTGTGTCTGATACTATCTTCTCCAGCAGTTCCAGTCCCAGAGGAGACTTTGTCCCAGTGCTTTAAACTGGGCTGTGCTGGGAGTCAGCCTAGTAAGATTTTACTACAGAGATGGGAGATGCCCCATTCCTGGAACCCTTCCAGGTCAGGTTGTTTGTGGCTCTGAGGAACCTGCTCTAGTTGCAGATGTCCCTGCTGACTTCAGGGGGATTGGACTGGATGACCTTTAAGGTCCCTTCCCACTCAAACCGTTCCATAATTCTGTGGTTCTATGACTTTAGGGTTTGCTCTGCAGCTCTGATGAAATCAGAAATTACATCTGGGGTTGTGTGTTGAGCAGTTCATGTGAGCTGATTTGTTTCAGAGGTGAGAAAACTGCTCCTAAACTGCTGAAATGCTTTTGAAAGATTCAAATTAAAGGTCTGAGCATTTGACATTTTCTTCAATAATAAAAGAGAGAGAGTAATCAACACACAGAGCCCAGGAGTGATTTCATTCATTTGCTGAGCTGCAGTGCTGTCATTCACTGGAAATAAGACGTTGACTTTTATTTGTGAAATATAAGTGGGGGAAAATAAAGTATAAACCACAAAAAAAAAAATCCCAACCCAGTATTTGCTGTGAGATTTCCCAGCAGCTGATCTGAGCTAACCCAAGGCACCTGAAGGCCACACAGGTCTTTGGTGTCCTTGCCTACATTATGGAAGGAATAATGTGCAGCACAAGCACCCTGGAGAAAACAGCTGCAATATTTCAGTACCTGACTGGTTATGTCATTGCTTTGACTCCTTTGAAAGGGACAAAGGGAGGAAGCACCCCCAGTGAGGGAAAAATGGGGAATGAGGAGTGTGCTTGGAGAGTCTCCCTTGGATAACAGCAGATCTCTGTAGGAATGTGTTCTCTTCCAAGTGGCCCAAATGTGGAGTGATGTTTTATAGTGCTCATATAAGCAGCTGTTAATAAAATTAATCTGGAAGGGAAGGGCAGCACGGAGAGAAAGATGTTTTACAGCCCTAATGTAGAGTAGATGAACAGTGTAAATCCAGCCCTGACTGGTTGTGTCTGGAAAGCATTACTGTGTGACCCCAAGACATCACACAGCTGCACTCCAATAGGTGCCTACCTCACCATCACCATAAGTCACATCCCTCTTTGAAGATACAGTTGTCACAGCATTACAGAATGGTAGGGATTGGAAGTGACCTCTGCAGTCCAATTTCCTTGCCAAAGCAGGGTCACCTAAAGAGGTTCACGCAGGATCATTCAGGTAGATTTTGAATGTCTCCAAAGATGGAGACTCCACCACCTCTCTGGGCAGCCTGCTCTAGTGCTCCGTCACCCTTAAATTGAAGAAGATCCTCTTCATGTTTGGATGAAACTTCTTATGTTCAGGTTTGTGCCCATTACCCCTTGTCTTGTCACTGGGCACCACTGCAAAACACCTGGTTGCATCTTCTTCACACCCACCCTTGAAGTATTGATCAGCATCGATGAGATCCCTCCTTTGTCAAGGTGGGAGACTGAACTACCTTAAGCACAAGGTGTTGCCTGAATGGTCTAACTGTAAGTTGTGGTGCAACCTTGGGCTGCTGCAGGTCTGGTGTCTTGTGTGGGTATGTCAGGAGATAAGCCTGCCAGTGGAACGACAGCATGTCCATAAGGACACAGAGAGGGAGGAAAAGGATCAAATTTTTGATCAATTCAGGTTATGATTTATGGGAAATTGTCAGGGCTCCTCAGTTCGAGTGAGACAGGGAATTGCTGGAGAGAGCCCGGTGGAGGCTGCAAAGATGCTGAGGGGCCTGGAGCATTTGGCATTCAAGAGAGAGGCTGAGATACTGGAATGTGTCCAGAGAAGGGCGACAAAGCTGTGAGGGGCCTGGAGCACAGCCCTTTGAGGAGAGGATGAGGAAGCTGGGTGTGTGCAGCCTGCAGAAGAGGAGGCTCAGGGCAGACCTCATTGCTCTCTACAGCTACCTGAAGGGAGGCTGTAGCCAGGTGGGGTTGGTCTCTTTTGCCAGACAACCAGCAACAGAACAAGGGGACACAGTCTCAAGTTGTGCCAGGGGAGGTCTAGGCTGGATGTTAGGAGGAAGTTGTTGGCAGAGAGAGTGATTGGCATTGGAATGGGCTGCCCAGGGAGGTGGTGGAGTCGTCATCCATGGAGGTGTCCAAGAAAAGACTGAATGAGGCACTTAGTGCCATGGTCTGGTTGATTGGACAGGGCTGGGTGCTAGGTTGGACTGGATGAGCTTGGAGGTCTCTTCCCACCTGGTTGATTCTATGATCTGATGTCTGAAGGTTCACCATCTGGATCTGAGCATCCCATCATCAAACCATGATGGTTTTTTGTAGCTTCTCAGGAAGAGTTTTATCTCAGGAGTGCAAAGAGCTTAGAACATAAACAAAGCAGCATAAAGTGGATGACACCAAATTAATATGAGAAACTCTCATGCAAGGGAAGCCCCAAACCTGATGGCTGGGACAACCAGATCTTTGGTAAAAGCTGATGGTTGAGGCTCCAGAGGAGCTGTGCTTGTGCTCCAGGCCTTTTAAAGAAGTGGAGCTGGAAAATCTGGAAGGAACTGACTTTTTATTTGCTTAGTGTTTTGGACCTCTAAAACCGCAAGTCATAATACCCTGTAAAATATGTGAGGTGATTTGGGAATAGAGCGTTCCTGGTGAAAGTCAACAGGCTTTAGAGACTTCTGAGGTTCTCAGAGCAGTGAGGGGCTCTGACCTCTATAATGTTCAACAGGATGCTGGAAAAATTGAGACCAATTTAACACAAATAGCTGCACCCTTGGTGCTCCATCTCTTCCATTTCTTTTCTGGCTGCAGTTAAGTTCATAATGGTCAAACTGAAGCTTTTAGGTGTTACCAAAAAAGTGATTGTTGTGTTCTGGGCATAAGGGACTAGTTTTGTGACAGATATTTTATTCATGGCTGGAGTAACAGAGTGAAATCTCATAACTATAATATTTTGAAGGTCAGAAATTGCCACTCTTTGCATATCTTCAAAGTTCTTTTTGGCCATTGTAACAAAAGCAGCTGTAGTTAGGAGTTTCAGGGAACATAAAAACCTGTGGATGAAGAGGAGGCACAGCAGTGGTTTGCTAGCTGGTGTTACCCCACATCTCAGGGTAGCAGTGTGTTTGCACCAGGCCTTAAAGCAAATACCCAAGTCCAAAGCATGCCAGCTGTAAGCCTGAAATCCAGCCACAGAGATGGTTTCTAAACAACAGGACAAAATTCTTTGGTGTGAGCATGCTGGAGGCCTGGAGGAGGCTGTCCAGAGAGGTTGTGAAGTCTCCCCTGGAGAGATTCCAAACCCAGCTGACATTGTGGTCCTGGGCAAGCTGATCTAGGCGTAGACCTGCCTTAGCAGGGGGATTGGACTAGATAATCTCTAAAGGTCTCTTCCAGCCCCCAGCATGCTGGGATTCTATAGCTGGAATTACGAATGCCATATATCCAAACATCAGAAGAACCAATTTATTTCAGAGAAGAAGCAGTGCACATCAGAATTCTGTGGCACTGTGAATGTTTTCCCCCTCTGGGATGCCAGGTTTGTCTTTTATCTTGTTTCCTCTTTGGTTCTAAATTAAAGTTGCCTAGTTTGCTGCCCTGGGCAGAGGATGCTGCTGCTATGGCAGCTTCAGGTGGAATTCTCTGCTTCCTGCACTCATTCCTGTTTTGGTATTGCTGATGAAGCTCTGGGTGTTTGCAGGATGGGCACAAGTCCTGTTAACTTGCCTATTTCAATGGCACTTGGGAAGAGCAGCCAGAGTAAACATTGCTGTATTTCTTTAATAGATGCTATTTCCTCAGGTGAAATAAGAGTGTTTCTTGAAAGAAAAAAGCCTTTCTGCTGCAAGAAGCTCAAGTGAGCTTTTAGAGAGGCTGGAGAAAAGTGTGGTACGTGAGACCAATGAAGTGTTTTAACCTTTTCCTAATGGACATATAATTTTTGCTGTTCAGTGCAGAACAATGAGTTTCTGTAGGGATCACTTAGAACCTCCCTTTTTTTTAACAGTACCTTGCTGATGAGTTGAGTCTCAACTGAAAATTAATTACTGGAATGTTTTTCTCTGTCCATGAGGCTGATCCCCTGCAAAGCCAGAGAGCAGCCAGTCTTCAGCCTCTAGTAATGACTACTCGGGACTGGTACATAGGGAAAATATCTTTCCCAGAAGACTTGTCAAGGCCTGGCCCAGATTGCTCAGGTCACAGTGGTGGAGTTCCCATCCCTGGAGGGGTTTCAAAACTGTGTAGATGTGATGCTAAGGGACAGGGTTTAGTGGTGACTTGACAGTGCTGGGCTAATAGTTATGCTCCATGATCTTGAAGGTCTCTTCCAATGAAAATGATTCTCAGAGTCTATGGCTACTACCACTTTTGGCAGGCAGCTAAATCAGTTGCCCACCCCGGAATGTCTCTTTGTCCTTTCTCCTGCCCCAGCTGAGTTGGAGCTTGGTTTGCTCTGGGTTCATTAATATGCTCATCCTCTGCCAGGCTGCGCTAGTCCCCACTCGCCAGGCTGGTGGCTAATATCTGCAGTTGCTGCAGAGAGGAAAAAGGTGATTGCCTCTCTGTGTCATCCACAGAGCCAAAGAGAGTGGCAGAAGGGTTTGAGCTTGCTGGATGAGAGGTGTGTGCCTTTCCTTCATGTTTTTCATTATATTTTATGTAGAAGTTTCACACTGTGAATGGTTGATGGGTGAGTAACAGCTGTCATGGTACTTGAGCGAGGAGTTACTGTCCATGCAGAATGGATTAAAGCTTGAGGAGAGATTCAGACTCAATATTAGGAAGAAATTCTTTATGGTGAGGATGGTGAGACGCTGAAACAGATTGCCTAGGGAGCTCGTAGATGCCCCCTCCCTGGAGGAGTTCAAGACCAGGGTAGATGGGGCCATGAGCAGCCTGGTCCAGTGAGAGTTGTCACAGCCCATGGCAAGGGGGTTGGAACTAAATGACCTTTAAGGTTCCTTCCAACCTCAACCATTTTGTGATTCTATGAATCTGTGAAAAATATATTTACTGTTGGCAAATCACTGGAATCAACAAAGCTTAAAATCTCAGAGCAAAGTTTTGCTACTCCTTTTCCAGAAGAACCACTGAAAGAAAGAGAATTTCATGCAGGACACTGAAAAAACACCCCACACTCAAAAAAGCCAAGAAAAAGAGAAGTCCCTCCAGGTTTCAGTTCAGAAATTACCCTGATCTGTCAGCTGCCCACGGTTTTCCTCTGCAAAGGATCCCTTGGGTCCCTCTCAGTCTGGAATTATTTCTGGAAGTGGAGATGCAGCAAATAAAGCATTTCTTTAGTGGCTGTGCCACAGGAGGACCAAACTCTGAGAGCTGGCATTGGGCACAGCTCCTGTCTGTGGCTTCCCAGTCAGCAGCATCCCACCAGTGGGGAACTGGTAGCTCTGCCAGCTTGTTTGCAGAGGCTGTCGTCTGTCAGGTATCCAGCAACAGCCTTTAAAAATAACAAGAGGAAATCTCCCTTCTAAAGGGTACAAATAAAAAGAGAATGGTTGAGATAACAGTAACTTAAAGCCTTCTGTTCCTGCCTCAGGTGCTGCAGGGGAAGGACTTGCACCTCCACAGCAGTTTTCCCTGTGGATAGCAGGTGCTTTCCTCATTGTCCAGCTGGGGGAATCCACTTTTCAGCCCCACTTTAATTTTTCCTTTATTTTTCTTCATCATTTTTAGACTTGTCCTGTGCTCATCAGCACTGCTGTCAAGGATTTGCAGTATGGAAAAAGCAAGTTGGGGGTGTTGGGGTCGGGGGGAGGTTTTGTTGGCATTCTCCATATGAAAGATATATCAGAAAGTTCTTAAGCACCACTTTATGAGGACATTTTATGATCTTGGAACATCTGGATACAGCTGGCTGCTTAAGTGGGTGTGTACCTGTATGTTGGCATGGAAGCATACAGGATTTGCCCTGTGTGTATGTAGGCCTGGGGAGGGTGTGCGTGGCTGCTGCTGCCATTGATTTGGTGTGGAATACTGCACCTAGCTTCTTTGTAAGAGCAAAATCGTGTCTGGCTGGGGTACAGAAACCTCTGGGAATTACCCAAGCTCCTTTTCCCAAATCTGGGTGACCCCTCTACCTTTTTCATTTCACAGAATCATAGAATGGTTTAGGTTGGAATTGACCTCAAAGGTCATCCAGTTCCAACCTCCTGCCATAGGCAGGGACTCCTCCCAGTAGAACAGGTTGCTCAAGGCCTCGTCTGACCTAACCTGGAACACTTCCAGAGAGGGAGCATCCACAGTCTCCCTAGGCAACCTGTGCCAGGGTCTCACCACCCTCACTGTAAAGAACTTCTTCCTAACATCTAGTTTAAATCTCCCCTCTGCCAGTTTAAACCCGTTACTCCTCATCCTGTCATTACAAGACCTTGTAAATAGTCCCTCCCCAGCACTGTAGGCCCCCTTCAGATACTGGAAGGCTACTACAAGGTCTTTTCAAAGCCTTAATTCTTTCTCTCCCCCTAAAACTCTTCCTTTTCCCAGAAATCTTGCAGGAGTAATTCATTCTTGCTCTGGGACAAGAAGTTTCAACCCTGATCTTATTCTCACTCCTAGAAACCCAAAATCCAATATATTGGAAATTGGGAAATGTAGCATGTTGATGTTGGTTTGGGTTGGACAGTAGGAGGAAGTTCTTCACAGTGAGAGTGGTGAAATACTGGAACAGGTTGCCCAGAGATGTGGTAGGGGCCCCGTCCTGGGAGACGTTCAAGGTCAAGCTTGATGGGGCCCTGAGCAGTCTAATCTAGTTGAAGATGTGCCTGTTGACTACAAGGATTTGGACAAGATGACCTTCAAGGCTCCCTTCCAACACAGTGCATTCCCCATCTCTGCTGGAAACTGGACTGAGAACTCTTAATTCAGGAAACAGCAGTTTGAGCTTGGTGGGGATGTATTGACCTTGTACCTTCATTAATTCAGAGTCAGTTAGAGGAATGCTCTGCTTTGACTGCACAACATGAGAGCTTCTTATTCTTCTGACCTAAGGTAGAGAAGTGTGCACTGGACTCAGGTCTGGGAGGTCCTGTTGACTGTCTCTTCTGACATAAGACTGCCTTTCCATAAGCTCAGTCTCTCTTATTCCAGACTGCCCATTTGCTTGGGCTTCAGAGACCAGCCTTGGTTTAGCATTTCTCTTCTTTCTGTCTATGCCCTCTTTTTGGGCCTTTGAATTATTTAAGAGGCTGAAGAAACATCGGCCTTTGGAAGAAAGTTGCTGGAGCTTTTAGCACAAGTCTCCCCCCAGAGTTTGATGGGTATTTTGAGGAGGGATTTGAGCTTGATGGGGAGGCCAGAGAAAGTTTCAAAGTACAGAGAATGTTTCCATGTTTCCTTAAGTGCAAAAATAAGTACTTACTGAAGATGGGAAGAAAATTCTGCAGGTGGATTGCTAAAAAGATGAGGAAAGATGGAGAAAACAGGCAGTGAGTATCTTCTTCACCTTGATTTCTCCAATGATGTGTAAAATTCACTTTTCTAATGTGGTTGCTCATGGAGAGGCTGAACTCCATGTGTCCTGCTCCTGCTGTTGTAGACTTAAACATCCTTTTCTCTTTTTGTAAATACAGAGATGCTGTAGAACAGTACTTGTTGTACAGATCTGCGGAGTTGTAGGAATGGCTGAAGCTGAGATGGGTGTAGAAAATGTTCTACTGGTGTGGGAAGTGTTCTGCTGTGTGTCCTGGTGTTTTGATGTGGGATTGTTTAGTGGGAAGCCATTGTGCCACCACAGCTCTTACAGCTTCTGTGCAAAGCAAGAGGACCTTCTGCAGGAGCAGGTTGAGGGATGGGTTCCTTTTCCTGTCTCAGGGAGCTCTGACATGAGCTGTGTGCGTGACTCTGTCACAAAAGAAGGTTGAAAAGGAGTGTAAAAAAGCGCTATTTGGCTGCTTCCTTCCTACTGAGGCATTTTGGGGAGGTGGCTGTGCTCAGCATGGTGCATTTGGCTGACTCAGGCAGTTGGATTCTGCCTGTGCTCTGGTATTTCACAGGTTGAAAAAGCCACAATAATTTCTTTCCCAGTAAGTATGGGAGGGGAGGATTTGCACTGATTTGGCACATCAAGGTGACCTGTTTGTAAGCACTCTTGTGTTCCTTGGGAGCTGGCTTGGCAAGGTGTGGAGAAATCCCTGCTTTATCATAGTCATAGAACAGCTTGAGTTGGAGGAGATCTCGAAGATTTTATAGGTTCATAGAATTCTTTGTGTCAGAAGAGACCTTTAAGATCACTGCACCCAGTTCTGGGGCTCCCAACACAGGAAGGACATTGAACTGCTGGAGCAGGTCTGAGGGAAGGCCAGGAAGATGATCAGAGGGATAAGAACTTTCCCTTTGAGGACAGCCTGAGGGAGATGGGGCTGTTCAGCCTGGAGAAGAAAAGGCGCCAAGGAGAACTCGGAACAGCCTTCCAGTACCTGAAGGGGGCTACAGGGGAGCTGGGGAGGGACTTTTTACAAGGGTTTGTAGTGACAGAACAAGGAACAATGGCTTTGAGCTGGAAGAGGGCAGATTTAGACTGGATATTAGGAAGAAGTTCTTTACAGTGAGGGTGGGAAGACACTGGAACAGGTTGCCCAGGGGAGTTGTGGATGCTTCCTCTCTGGAGGTGTTCAAGGCCAGGTTGGAATGGCAACAGGCTTGTCTAGTGGAAGGTGTCTCTGCTCATAGCAGGAAGGTTGACACTAGATGGTCTTTGAGGTTCCTTCTAACTCAAACCAATCTGTGAGTAGCTGAGTCCAACCTTCAAGCTACAATTGTCAGGTTTAGTGTACTGGAGGAAGCTGTGAGTTTTTGCTGCTTCTGGAATTAGTCTGGTGCTGAGATGTAGGTCTCATTTTACCCAGATAATGGAAAACGTTTTGCCTGTTTAAAGAGGTGGTTTAAGCCTTGAATTTCTCTGCTTCCTAGATGAGCAAAGTGGGATGTGGAATATTACCAGGGTAACCACAGAACTCAGCAGCAGGTTACCCACAGCACAGCAGCAGAGAGCAGCGTGTGGCTCAGAGAGAGAGCAGAGCCTGCTGCAGGCTCCCGTTGCACAGGCAGGGAGAAGACTGAGCTGTATCAGGGTGATCAAAGACTGACAATGAGCTGACAGTGTGATATGGCCATCAAAAAGCAAGGGATGATCCAAGGGTGTATTAGAAGATGAATTTCCAGTAGAGATTAATGCTGCTGTACCAGACAGTGGTGCGACCTCTCTTGGACCAGAGCAGGCTGTTTGATTGCCAATATTCAACAGAAGTGCATTCAAACTGGAACAGGGACAAGGACAGTAGGGGGAATGGAGGATCTGTCTGCAAAGGGTAAGCTGCAGAGTGCCTTGTCTAGCCTGGCTCAGTGTGCCTGAGTAGGAGCATGCCATGAGGACAAAGACTTGCTGGGCAGAAGAGCTGGGAAGTGATTGTGCCCCTGTACTCAGCACTTGTGAAGTCACACCTCAAATGCTGGGTTCAGTTTTGGGCCACTCACTCCAAGAAGGACATTGAGGCATTGGAGCAGGTTCAGAGAAGAGCAACCAAGCTGGTGAATGGTCTGGAGAACAGGGCTAGTGAGGAGCGACTAAAGGAACTGGGGTTGTTTATTCTGGAGAAAGGAGGCTGAGGATAGACCTCATTGCTCCCTACAAGTCCCTGAAAGGAGGTTGGACTGAGGTGAGGGTTGGTCTCTTCTCTTTAGTTTCATGTGATAAAATGAGAGGAAATGGGCTGGAACTGTGCCAGGGGAGGTTTAGGTTGAATATTGGGAACAATTTCTTTCCTGCGAGAGTGGTCAGGCACTGGATCAGGCTGCCCAGGGAGGTGGTGGAGTCAGCATCCTAGAAATGTGTGGGTGTGGCATTTGGGGACATGGTTTAATGGCCATGGTGGTGTTGTTGGGTTGACAGTTGGACTCAGTGATCTTAAAAGTCTGTTCAACCAGGCAATTTTATGGCTCTATGATTCTATAACTGCTTAAGATGAAAGAGTGAGCAGGCACTGTGTGATCACAGCAAACCCAAGGCTCTTAGAAGGCAATTTCTGATCATCAGGCAGGATGGGAGCCTGCCAGACCTCAGTCACAGAGTAACCTTGTGTCCAGGTCTTTGGAGGTTTTCCCAACTTCTGTTAACTAAAGAGACAACAAAACCCCAAGAAGGGAGTAAATCTGACTTCATCTTGGACTTCAAGCATCAATGCCTGTAGGTGTGGCACTAGTCCACATTTTACCAACATGGCAAGTTATGTGGTGTTAACTTGTGTTGCTGGGTTTCCATGGCAACCCTGTCACTAATTAATGCATGGTAGTGAGGGGAAAAAATATAAATCTGTCCTTAATGATGAATTAATTTGACAAGATCGTTATGGTAAGAAGAGTTCTGAATAGGCACTGGGAAGGTGGGAAGCAGGGACATGAAATGTGAGCAGACTTACTGCTCGTGAGGACAAGAACTGAGAGGAAGGAGAATCTGTGTTGTTCTGACCTTGCAGCATGCAGACTGAAATCTCTCTGGCTGTGTGGAAAGGGTTGGCATTTCAGAAGGAAAATGACTGTGCTGTGACACGTCTAAGAGCTCAGATGGGTTTGCTTTTCTGGCCTTTTTTTAGATTTTAAGTGTTTAAATGAAAACTAAGTGAGTTTTAAAGGTTAAATACCAACAGGATGACCATTAGCCAGTAGTGTGCCCTCACAGCCAAGGCTGATGGCATGCTGGGAGGCATCAAGAAGGGTGTGGCCAGCAGGTCAAGAGGAGTTCTTCTCCCCCTCTGCTCTGCTTTGGTGAGGCCACATCTGGAGTACTGGGTCCGGTTTTGGACTCCCCAGCTCAAGAAGGACAGGGACTTGTTAGAGAGTGTATAGTAAAGAGCTGCAAAGATGCTGAGGGGACTGGAACATGTCTTTTATGAGGAAAGACTGAGGGGGGATCTCATCAATTCTGATCAGTGGATGTCAGGAGGATGGGACTGGACTTGTTTCAGTGGTGACTCATGAGCAGGCACAAACTTGAGCATAAGAAGTTCCATCTAAACATGAGGAGGAACTTCTGTAATGTAAAGGTGACAGAGCATTAGAGCTGGCAGCGCAGAGGCATTCAAAACCCAGCCGCACTTGTTCCTGTGCCACCTTCTCTAGGTGAACTTGCCTTGGCACGGGAGTTGGACTCAGTGATCTCCAGAGGTCCTTTCTAACCCCTACTCTTCTGTGATTCTGTAATACATCACATTTAAAAACTACATGATGTTAGAAAAAAAAAACAATTCCTCAAGTTTCCTCCCAAATTTTTGTCTCTTTGTTGCTCTCATTCCTCATCAGAGCATGTGGGACATCAGTAGCTGTTAGCTGGGCCCAAATGAACTGGGGGTTCAGCCTGCTGTTTTGAAAATTAAAGGAGAACCAAATACAGCCTCCCAACGTGGACCTGATCACCAAAGAGGTGGCCTCAGAGGCACCTTAGCAAAAGCAAAACACGAGTGAGGAAACCAGCAACATTGTGATGTGTGCTGGGGATGAGTCATGAATGTGTAGTCCCATCAGTGGTGGCAATTAAAGTCCTTTAGCACTTCGTGCACGAGGTGATGGGTTAAGCCACAGCATCCTGGCTCAATTTTTCCTTGGATAATTGTGCTCACCCTTCTCGAATCCAATCCTCCTGCAGTTTTAATTAGGTAGAGCTGTGGTTTTGCCTTGTGCGAACCACAAACTAATAGGGAGCTTGGTAGAGCCTTGTGGTCATCCTACTAGTGATCTTGCAGCTACCTCCCACCCTGTTGTGACTGTAGCAATTACTTGCAGGGGAAGTAGTGTTAGAGAAATAATGAGGACATTTTAGCTGCTCCTTAATGAGCTTTCACTTTTGGGAGTGAGGGCACCACGCTGCTAAACCAGCTCTTTGCAAAACTGCTGGTGAGCATCTTGTGAATCAGCTGTAACCCACCCAGAGCCTGCAGACTGATGGGTCTGGAGTTGGCTGGATCACCCTTCCTGGGCTCTTGCAGATTGAGGGGAAAGGTTAACTGGACTGGATGATCCTGGTGGTCCTTTCCAACCATAGCAATTCATAGTGATGAGATGTTGTGCTGAGGGCTTTGGTTTAGTCAAGGACTTGTCAGTGTGAAACTACTGATTGGACTCTCTGACCTTGAAGGGCTTTCCCAATCCAAGACATTCTTTGATTCTATTAAATGCGACTGTGGTGGCTGTATTGGTGGAGAAGAGAGCAGGAGGGTAGAAGGTCATGCAGCCTTGCTGCTCATGGTCTCCATGGCTAGTTGGAAGCAGCCCTTTGGTGGAGGTGGGTGTGAGGTCTGGAAGATTTGTCTGCTGTGTGGTGCTTCTGGGCTTATCCCCATCCAAATGCTCTGCTGCCTTTGTAACCAAACAGTCCGGAAGCGTCTGACTGCTGCCACTTGGAGGTTTTACACCATTTGCAGATGGAAAATGAGGACTTTTTTTCCCCCCTCCATAGCCAGCAGCAGCCAGGATTATGCAGATGGCTTCAGGACAAAGCAGTTGTCTTGCTGGAGCAAGTGCAACTCCACAGACAGGAGCACCTGGGGTGTCACTCCAGTGCTGGGGTTATATGTGGGTGTAGTTTTGGGGATATTTGTGGCTTTGTCTGCTGTGGTGCATGCCCTAAGGTGAAGAGCTGGAAAAAGAACAGAAACAGGGGCATCCTGTCATCCTGAGCAGCTCAAAAGCATTCACCTTTCCTTGTGCTCTGCAGGAGGGCAGATGAGAGATAATCTTTTGGGAAATCGCAGCCTCTCCTGGACCCTGCAAGGCTGCACCTTTCTTAAAGTCATAGAATGGTTTGCATTGGAAAAGTCCAACCATCAACCCAACACCACCATGGCCATTAAACCATTTCCCCGGGTGCCATGTCCACACATTTCCTGAACACCTCTAGGGATGGCGACTCCACCTCCCTGGGCAGCCTGTTCCAATGCCTGACCACTCTTGCAGGAAATGAATTGTTCCTGATATCCAGCATAAACCTTCCCTGGTGCAACTTGAGGTCATTTCCTCTCCTATCACCTGCAACTAGGCAGAAGAATCAATGGAGATGGATATCTTGGTGATAAATCCCCTGGGAAAACTATTGTTGCATCCCTTTGCTGGCAACAACATGCACCAATCTCCATTTGGTACCTACAAGATCCTGCAGGCTGTGCAAACTATGTTCTCAGTGTCCAGAGCTGGCAGAAAATGAAGTGCAGTTGTTTTCTCTTTGCATGGTTGTCCCCATGAAAGAGGCATGTGGCATCAAGGAGCACCTTCCTTTCCCCATGGATAGCTGTCTGCAAATGTGCCCAAACCTGATGCCAGTGCATGAGCTCTGCTTTAATTCCCCCAGCTCTGCTGGAGTGCAATAAATATTCACACTGTCTAACACGAAGTGGCCCAAGGAGGAAGAGCTTGGGGGACTTTTGAGTGCATGAACAATGCTGTGAATTCCCAGCAGTGACACTGGAAACACCTTGATCAAGATGTTCTGGAGAATTTAGATATGTTTTTGTTTAATTAAGGCTGCTTTGGGCACTGAAATGACCTGCTTTGAAACCTTCACAGATCTTCTCCATGCTTAATTGGCTGCTGACTTGAGTTGTTAGAAGTTCCTTGAGAAGCTGCATTTCTGAGGAGAATCAGTAATGCTGGAGATGGGATCATTGTCACCTTTTTAAAGAGAAAAAGAGAATGTGCCTCAGTACTTACCTGAGATTGGATGTTGGTCTCTTCTCCCAAATAACTAACAATAGAACAAGAGGAAATGGCCTCAAGTTGTGCCAGGGGAGGGATATGTTAGATGTTAGGAACAATTCCTTTCCTGCAAGGGTGGTCAGGCACTGGAACAGGTTGCCCAGGGAGGTGATGGAGTCACCATCCCTGGAGGTGTTCATGAAACGTGACATGGCACCTGGGGACATGGTTTAATGGCCATGGTGGTGCTGAGCTGAAAGTTGGCCTCAATGCCTCAGTGATCTTTGAGGTCTTTTCCAACAAAAACAATTCTGTGGTTCAGCCTCCTGGCTCTCCCCATTACACAGAATTAATGCCTCTCCTGGAAGTATTTAGCCTATGTCACACAGCCTGCAATGGGAGTTTAGCTGAGCTTTGAACAGGTTAAATCTCTTTCTGGGCATTAATCCTCCAGAAGCTCTGATAGAATTTGCTGCTTTTTTCTGAATCCCTCCCACGCTGTCAATATCTGTCTGAAATGAGTTGCTTCGTGCAGAACAAGCCAGGGGAGGAGGGGCTGTTGGAGCATCTCACAGATCTTGCTCTCATTTCAGGGCTTTACAAACTCCTCCCTGATTTTCTGCCACCTCAGCTCCTCTGACTCCTTGCTCTGTGAGCATCTCTCCCACTGATGATAGGTTTGGAATGAGTTTGCCTCCTGTTTATTAGCTTCATTTTTCAACTCTCAGATCCATTGGCAAGGTTTTCCTGTTTGATGTCATCAGAGAATGTCAGTGAATAGCATCACCTCTTCCACATTGCAGTGAAGATGTGAAGGTATCAAAGGCTGCCGCAAGTGTTGGGTCCTGTTTCTAGCTTCTTGCAGTTGTTTTTCCTTTGCTTTGTGCTACATTGCAGGATCCCTCTGCCTTTGTGACAGCAAAGTCGATCTCTGATCCAGGTTATCAAAGCCTGCAGCTGAACTGGAGGGGAAATTATCTTTTTTTTTTCCATCATGTTAGTGTAGAAATGTCAGATGCTCCTGTGAGGCAGTGGCAGACTTTGGGCAGCCACTTGTACCAAGTAGTAGGTCTGAAAAAAAACCCCAGATTTGAGCTGTGGAGACATCCAGCACAGCTTGGAGATTTCAGCCCTTCTGTAGAGGTGGCTTTGAACCAGTCACCTCCTGCCTAGTCGCAAGTCTCTCAACTTGAGTTTATTGTCCTGTGTTAGTATGATGTTGTTTGGGCTCCTACCAGCCAAGGTGCTTCACAGGCTTGGAAATAGAAAAGTCATAGAATCATAGAATTGTTTTGGGTCAAAAAGCCCTCTAAGATCATTCAGTCAAACCTTCAGCCTAAGACCACAGTGGCCATTAAGTCATGTCCCAAAGTGCCATGTCCACACATTTTTTGAACACCTCCAAGGGTGGTGACTCCACCACCTCCCTGAATAGCTTGCCTGAGGACCTCTGTGTTCAGCTGAACTACAACCTACCTCAAAGTCAGGCTCCTCTGAGCTGAAGCTGAATGCTATCTCAAAGCCTTTCCTTAGGCAAACAAAGCTTTGGGATGTCCATTTTCTCCCCAGTTCCACCTATTACAGAGGAATAGGGTCCCTTTTTGAGTCCCTTTTAGTGTCCCTTTTAAGGTCCCATTTTGAGTCCCTTTTCGAGGACCTTTGAGGTCCCTTTTTGAGTCTCTTCTCCATCCCCCTGCCTCCAGCTACCCGAAAGACCTGCAAGGAGCAGGGTTTGTTCCTATTGTATCTGACCTCTGTGCCACTCACACTTTTGCATGTTGCATCCCTTGGCCATGTATATTGCAACCATGGTGAAATTTCTCCACTGCATCAGTTCTTTTCCATACTTCTTCCCTCAGGTTAAACATTAGGAAAATGTTTTTCACAAAAGGGTTGTCAAGGTCTGGCCCAGGCTGCTCAGGGCAGTGATGAAGTCCCTATCCCTGGAGGGGTTTCCAGGTTGTGGAGATGTGGTGCTGAGGGACATGGTTTGGTGGTGACCTGATGGTGCCGAGTTAATGATTGGGCTTGATGGTCTTAAAAGTCTTTTCCATCCAAAACAATTCCAGGATTCAGCAGTTCTAAGCAGTGCCCTGTTATGTTCCTAAAAAGCAACCAAGGCTCAGTCCAGTTCTCTGTGGGTCAATGACATGGGTCTAGGGCAAGGAAAGATATTGCATACCCTTGAAGCCCATGCAGCCAGGACTGTGTTCAGTACCTTAGATGTGTGGTACTTTGGGATACGGTTTAGTGGTCATGATGGTGTTGGGTTGACAACTGGACTTGATGATCTTAGAGGTCTTTTCCAACCTTTAATGATTCTGCAATTAGCTTCTCATGAGCTGTTCTGCTGCCAGTTCTTCTGTGGTGAATCATGGCCCCACGTAAGTTGGTTGTTTTCCACCCAGAAGCTGCTCTGGCTTTTACGTCCACTCCACTTACCTTTCCCCTTATATTTGAGAGCTGATACTTTTTGAAGTTCTTTTTGTAAGGGTAGGTGTTTGAGAAGGAACATTTTGGTTCACCTTTCGAGTTGCCTTTTGCCTTTGTTGTTGTAACACATCCTGATTAATGATGAATTGCACAGGACATGTTCTGACTCCAGCCCGTGTCCCGGGGTGCTTGTCGCAGCAATGATGCACTAGGTGATTACTCACTACCCTTAACCTGACAGCTGTACTTCTCTCTTTGACTGGTTAACGACCTTGACCAGGTAGACATGGGGTTGTATGCGTGGTCGAAAGGCATTTGGGATGTGCAAATTCTTCTTTAACTTGCGTGACCTTCGCTTTACTTAAGTAAGAAAAAAGCTTCCATGAGCAGATGGAGCCTCATTGCTAGAGGTGGTTGAACCAACACAGAAAATTATTTGTTCCAAACCCTTTCAGACAACTCAGATGTTTGCCTCAGGACAGCGTTGCAAATCCTAGTGCAAATATCTGCTCATCTCAGTCTGCAGTCCAATTGTGTCTCAATGCAAGAGTCATAGATTCTTAGAATGGTTTGGGTTGGAAGAGACCTTGAATTTCACCTAGTTCCAACCTTTGTGACATGGGCAGGGACATCTTCCACTAGACCAGGTTGCTCAAGTCCATGTCAAACCTGGCCTTGAACATCCCCAGGGAAGGGGCAAGTCCAGTCCAGGAGCAGAAAACAGTGCTGAGTGACTTAATGGATCCATGAAAGAAATGACAAAGAATATTTTAAGTAGTAGAACCATAGAAGTGTTTCAGTTGGAAAACATTTCTAAGATCAAGCCTAGCTGTTTACCCAACAGCACTATGGCCACTAAGCCCTAAACCATGTCCCCACGTGTCATGTCCACACATTTCTTGAACACCTCCAGAAGTGGTGGCTCTCCCACCTCCCTGGACAGCCTGTTCCAATGCCTGACCACTTTTGCAGCAAAGAAATTGTCCTTGATACCAACCTAAACCTCCCCTGGTGGAGTTTCAGGTCATTTCTTCTTGTCTTATCACTTGATGCTAGAGAGAAGAGACCAACCCCCACCTCACTCCAATCTCCTTTCAGGGAGTTGTGGAGAGCCAGAAGGTCACTTTTCAGCCTTTACTT
The DNA here is from genome assembly GCA_013400475.1 of Tricholaema leucomelas. Taxonomy (NCBI): domain Eukaryota; kingdom Metazoa; phylum Chordata; class Aves; order Piciformes; family Lybiidae; genus Tricholaema lacrymosa; species Tricholaema leucomelas. Next base: position 1,819,701 of record WAAF01015816.1, read on the forward strand.
TTTTTCAGACTAAACAGATTCCAGTTTCCTCAGTTTTTATTTGATTTCCCTTCAAGTTTTAAATGGATGGTGAGTGCTCCTGAAAACTTAGTTTTGGTTGGAAGAGACCAAACGAAGACCATGTAGTCCAACCATTAGCCCAGTATTGCCAGGTTACAACTGGACCCTCAACATCACATCTACACAGCTTGGAAACACCTCCAGGGATGTTTCTCATGTTCAACCTGAACTTCCCTTGTTGTGACTTGAGGCTATTTTCTCTTGTCCTATGTCTTGTTCCTTTGGAGAAGAGACCAACCCCTACCTCACTCTAACCTCCTTTCAGCCAAGTCTTCCCTCTGTCTCCTTTTCTCCAAAGTAGTTTCAGAAGAGATTTTTTTTTTTCTTGTAAGAAAGGCACAGCCAAGTTAGGCTGAAAAAAAGGTTGTCAAATCATAGCAGGTATAAAACAACAATGTGGAAATCAGTCTGGTGGTGGATAATCCAGCCTGGAGGAAAGGCTGCCTAAATCAGCAAACCCTGCTGCAAATAAGCTTGCTTGGCTCTTCTTGTTCTTTAATGAATCCAATCTATTAGCCAGGGAAAAACCCATCATGTTGTCTTGAAGAATAACTCCTGTTTGGATGCCTCTTTCCATGCTTTTGGACTCATTGGAACATAAAGATGATTTTGTTGTGGCAGAAATGGAACAGTTTGCAGCTCGAACTGTTGAGCCCTGAAGTGTTGGAACAAGCACGTGGGGACAGCTGCCTTCTAGTTCTCTTGAATTTGGCTTTAACTTTTGTATTATAGAATCACAGAATCAACCAGCTTGGAAAAGACCTCCAAGATTATCCAGTCCAACCTAGAACCCAGCCCTATCCAGTCACCTAGACCATGGCACTAAATGCCCCAGCCGGTCTCCTCTTGAATACCTCCAGGGACGCAGACTCCACCACCTGTCTGGGCAGCCCATTCCAGTGCCAATCACTCTCTCTGGCAAGAACTTCCTTCTAACATTCAGCCTAGACCTCCCCTGGCACAACTTGAGACTGTGTCCCCTTGTTCTGTTGCTGGTTGCCACCTTTCTCATGGAACTTCAGCAAACCTTTCTCTCCTATTGGGTGCAGAGGTGAAGGATCTGTCTTTTGCTTCTCAGCAGCCTAAATCCAGCCATTTAGGCTTTTTAGCCTGGAGAATAGAAGACTGAAGGGGAATCTTGTCAATGCTTGTCATTATTTGAAGTGTGGGTGTCAGGAGGATGGGACCAGTCTATTTCCAGTGGTGACCAGTGAGAGGACAAGGGATAACAGACACAGATTCGAGCTCAAGAAGGAACTGTTTCACTTTGAGGGCAGCTGAGTCTTGGAGCAGGCTGCTCAGAGAGGTTGTGGCATCTCCTTTTCTGGAGAGATTCCAAAATCACCTGAATGTCATGATCCTGAACAAACTTCTGTCGCCCTTCTTTAGCAGGGGGATTGGACTGAATGCTCTCCAGAGGCCCCTTTGAACCTCTGCCATTCTGTGCTTTACATCAGAGGGACTTTGCCACCCACCAGTTTGGGGAGTCATGTCCGCATCCTCATTTGTACACAGATGGCAACAGGCTCACAGATCCCTGCTCTCCATGAGCAGCTTTCTGATGCAGAGGGAGTCGTGTGAGTCAGCTTGCTCCAGCTGTGGGTTTTTTTGGGTGGAAATTATACTTTTAAATCTATCCTGTGATCAGAGAGAGCGGTGGTGGGCTCGTTTGAAGGAGCTGGAATGCAAGCCATTATGTTGAGTGGCTGCTACTCCAGCCCCTGTTTGCCAACAGATAATAGACAATGATATTTCATCTGTGACAACTTTGCCCTCCAGACTTTGAATAGGATTATCTGAGTACGTCACTGTTGGCTTCAGCACCACTGAGGTGATGATTTTGTTACACTAGACAGCAAATGTGGCCTCCTATGAGTTGGATACGTGGAATGGAGAGGGATGGGGCTTGCATGTGTCTTACACAGCATGACCTGGAGAAGAGGGAAAGGAGCTGGTTATACAACAGATGAGATGACACCTATTTGAGATAGTGGAACCAAGTGCCCATCATGCTTTGCTCATTGCTCTGCTTTAGCAGCAGCTTTTGCATGGCATAAATCATAGAATCACACAGTGGTTTGGGTTGGAAGGGACCTTTAAAGCTCATCCAGTCCAAGCCCCCTGCATCCAGCAGGGACATCTGCAACTAGAGCAGGTTGCTCAGAGCCCCAGACAACCTGACTTGCAATGGTTCCAGAGAAGGGGCATCTGCCACCTCTCTGGGCAGCCTGAGCCAGGCTCTCACCACTCTCAGTGCCAAACATTTCTTCCTTCTCTCTAGTCTGAATCTCCCTCTTTGAGTTCAAACCATCACTCCTTGTCCTGTCACAACAGGCCCTGCTCAAAAATCTACCCCCAGCTTTCTGATTGGCCCTTCAGAGTCTTGCAAAGGCTCCAGAGTTGGCCCCAGCACTGCAGGTGAGGTCTCAGACTCACTCTTGGGCCAAACTGATGTTACCTACTCTGGGTTTTTTGTAGCTTCTCCCCTGACTCTGAGGTCCACAAAGGTTTGGGTCCAGCATGGGGTGTTTTTGGCTCACATGGCTGTAGCCATAGTGTTGTGGACAATGAAGGGAATGATGGCACATGGTGATGCAGCTGCTCTCCTGCTGTGCCATGGAGGTAGCTGCTGTCTCCCTCAGCAGCCCAGGGGGCACTTGTCATAACTCCTATTGTAAAACTGGTGTTGACTTGAAAAGAGACCTAATATTATGGGCTTTCCACCCTGTTTTAATTAGAGGCTGACAAGTGTAGATCCAAACTGCAGTCCAGCTGTGGGAGAGGTTCATGGCACGTGTCTGCCTCAAATTACTTCTTTACAGAGGACATTTTGGCTGTGGCAACTTGCATAAAGTGTGAGAAGCCATCAGACAGTAGCTTTCATTCATTTGTAACCTGAATTAAGAAAAACAGCTTAGAGGTGGCAGCTACATATCCCCTTACTGATCTGGGCAATCCTTGTAAGAGGCTTACAGGCTCTGATGGCAATCTGGAGGGGTTACTCTCATTTAATTGTCATCAACTCATTACCTTCCTGATGAGACCGCCCTGGACATCCAGGATTGTCTGTTGAGCTCTTAACAGGAAAAACCTATGGTAATGCAAAGTCAATTAGATGGGAATAGGAATGTCATGTTAGGTATTTGGTGTCTCACTTCCCAATGGGATTTTCACTGGATGGTTCTTGGTTTGCAGGACAGACTCCACTTTACCCTGGTTTGGCTGGCAGAGATGGAGCTGTGACTTTCCATGCAGAACTGCCTGGAGCCAGGGGTGCTTTCTGGGGGTCATCTGTTGGTTCTCCAACCATACAATCATGTGCTTGCATTCAGTTAAAATTCTGCTGTAAGCTCAGGGTCTTCAGAACAATTTGTAGATGATTTTCCCCAATTTGTGCTCATCTTCCAACGAGCCACTCCTTGACTGTGTTAGCCACAAGCTGCAGAGACTTAGAGTAAGAAATTGAGAGAGTAAGAAATCAAAAGACCAGAGCAGCAAACGAGGAGCCTGAGTGGTGGTGATACATGAATCTGGACTTGATTCCAGCCTGGGCACTGCCACTGCATTTTAAGTTCCAGATTCTCATCTCTCACTAAAAATACCTCTTTTTGTAAATAATGATACCATTTTGGCCTCATGCTTCAGTGGTGCTACACGTGAGTTATGCATTAAGCCTGTGTTTTAATGCCTTGTGGACCTAATGTGACAGAATCCAACCCTCTCCTTCGTGTTTAAAAGGTGTTTTAAAACACGTTGCTGTGATCGATACCACAAAGGGACTCTCACCGCTTGGTCCTTCTAGTTGGCCATCCAGGAACACCATTTCCCTTTTGTATTTACAGCCCAACATTTGAATTCATTTCCTTTCATGATTTTTAGACCCTGGCCAACTGTGTCACCTTTTGTAGGACAAAGTGTTTATGCTTTTATTAGTTCTGGTCCTGTCACTTCATGCGTTTCGCTGCCAGTGCCTGATCATAGATCAGAGAACTTAGGACACTGAGTAGCTCTGGTGTATGTGCCTGAGTGTTGGAGCTGTATGTCTATGTGCCATTGCTCTCTGCTAAACAGAGCTGGGATGGCTTAGCTGTGTCTCACCAGCTTTATAGAATCATGGAAACATGGAATTTATTGAGTTTGGGAGAGACCTTTGAGATCATCAGTCCCACCACTCACCTAGAGCTTGCAGTCTCACCACTACTGTGAAGCTACTGTCATTAAACCACATCCCTCAGCACCACATCCCTCCAGGGATGGTGACTTCACCTCCCTGGGCAGCCTGTTCCAATACCTTGAAAACCTTTTTCTGTGAAGAATTTTTTCCTAATATCTAACCTGGATCTCCCTTGGCTCAACTTGAGACTATTTCCTCTTGTCGTGTCACTTCTTGCAGGTGAGGAGAGACTGACCCCCACCTGCTGCAGTTTCCTTTGAGGTGATTGCAGCAGGTGGTGGAGTCTCCCCTCAACTTCCTCTCCTGAAGGCTCCAGCTTCGTTGCTCTTCTTTGGACCTGCTCCAACACCTCAATGTCTTTCTTGTAGTTAAGAGGCCAAAACCAAACCCAGTATTTGAGGTGCGACCTCACTAGTGCTGAGTAGAGGAGGACAATCACATCCAGCCTCCTAGAAGTGATGGCTTCTGACAGTTCTTCTGCAGCTTCAAGGGTAAAGACCTGAGCAAATCTGTGTGCTGGTGCCTCTGGGAGTAGCTGTGTTGTGGTGAATCGACTGGGAGTAATTTGTGTAATTTGCTCCTTATTTCCTTTTTGCTTTGGAAACTCCCATGCCCCAGAGTAACAGGTGATGTATGCTTGGAAATAAGTCATCTCTAAACCATCAGGCACTCTTACCTTCCTCAGAGCAATCACAATCTTCTCTCTCCCTGCAAAAACTCCTCAGTAGCTCTGATGAGCTCAGTTTGCCTACAATCAGCCAGTGTGCTCTATGGGAGAGAAGGCTTCTGCTTTCCAGTTGCAGCAAGGACAGGCTTCTTGGGGGAAAAAGACTCTGGATTTGGCATTCCTAGTCATGTCTTACTCATCCATTAATGAGTTTTGAGGTTGCAAGTTAGCTACACTGTGGGCATATGGGTGGGCAAGATGATCCCCAGAGGTGTTTCCCAGGGCTCAGCTTTGCGACCAGTTCCTTTTAATATCCTTGTCAATGATCTGGATAAGGGGATCAAGGCACATTCAGTAAGTTTGCAGATGATAACTCAAATACTGCATTCAGTTCTGGGTCCCTGAGTACAAGAAGGACATTGAGGTGCTGGAGCATGTCCAGAGAAGGGCAGCTTAGCTGGTGAAGGGTCTAGAGAGCAGGTCTGGGGCAGAGAAGCTGAAGGAACTGGGTTTATTTAGCCTGGAGAAAAGGAGGCTGAGGGGAGACCTTGTGGGTCCCTGAAAGGAGATTGAAGCCAAGTGCATGTAGGTCTCCTCTCCCAAGGAACAAGTGATAAGACAAGAGGAAGTGACTGCAAGTTGCTCCAGGGGAGCAAATGTTGTGTTAGCTACAAGGAACAATTTCTTCCCCTTGAGGATTGTTAAGTCCTGGCCCAGGCTACTCAGGACAGTGGAGGAGTCCCCATCCTTACAGGAGTTTCAAAGCCTTGGAGTTGTGGTGCTGAGGGACTTGGTTTAGCAGTGACATGGCAGTGTTGGGTTAATGGTTGGATTCAATGATCTTAGAGGTCTTTTCCAACCCAAAAGATTCTATGACTGTGGTCTCCATGTGGCTGAGTGCTCTGCATTTCTGCATTGTGGAGGAATACCTGACATAATAGATATTGGCTTTGATTAATCTCTGCCTATTGATTTGGTCCCTTCGCTGAGGGCTCAGTAGTCCACCACACACTTATGTCCCCCACTCTGCAGTCTCAGAGTCTAATTTATATCTATCTATCTATATTAATATCTAATTTTCTTCTTGTGGCTCTGCACCTTGGGTGATCGAGTGTTAATGTCCCCAGCCTCTCCCCAAGCCTGCAGTGGTCTCTACTCAAGCCTTTGACTTCGCCTGGCACCCCCAAAGCTGGGGACTCTGGTTATCCTGACTGCCTCCCCTACCAGTACAGTGCAGGCTTGGCCCAGTAAGGTGGAGTTGGGCATAGCCCAAGTTCTGGCTGTGCGTGGGCAAAGGTGATGCTCTCCTCAGAGCAGCTTAAACGTCGAGTCCCAGAACCAATCTCATAATTTATGAGTTTAAAAGATGATGGTTGGTGGTTATTTGTAAGTACTAGCAAGATCTGTCACCGGACAAGGGGAGGCTTAATATCCCCAGCAGACCAAAGGAATTGGAAAGCAATTATGGTGACAGATGTGCCATTGAAGGAGAGACCTCACTGATGCTCCAGAGCCAATTAAAACCCACATGGGCAGAGCTTTACTGGGGATCCTCTTGTACTTGTCCTTCCCTTCATTGCTGCTGTGGTTTTATTGGCACTCAGCTCTTCAGCTACCATCCACAGCTAGTGTTATTAATAGGGATGATATGGAGAGCAACCATAACAAGGTGGAGAACAGGGCTAATCCCATACCCTGGAGTCTACTTACAGGAGGTGAAGTGATTTTGTGTGTGGCTGGCAATGCCTTCTCCAGGAAATTTAAATTGGTGAAGAATGTAATAACCCAGACCTAATGGGCCTTTAAGTCTGTGCTGACTTCTGCCTTTAGATATATCATAGCCTTGTGGAGTGGCGTGGGTGGGAAGGGACCTCTAAAGGTCACTTAGTCCATCCTTCCTGCAGCCAGCAGGGACATCTACACCTTGAAGGTTTCCTCAGAGTCCCAGACAACCTGACCTGTGGGTGTTCCAGGGATGGAGCATCTACAACCTTTCAGGAATGCCTTACAAGGATTACAGCATTCTTGCTTTTCATGAGGGGGATGGAAAGGAAATGTTCTTCTGCAGTGAAGGAGTTGCCTTTTTGTTATGTCTGTGCTCATCAGCTGTTGTAATGGGTGTTGAATTTTAGATGCTGTCTCAAGACAAATTTAAGAATTAGAGTTATTGTTTCAATAGGGTCTGATGGTTGGACTCAATGACCTTGAAGGTCTTTTCCAACCAAAACAATTCTGTGATTCTGTGATTCTGTTTTTCGAGAACCTCCCGGCCCAGGCTCTCAGTGTGAAACACTTCTTCCTTCTCTCCAGTCGGAATCTTCCTCTTCTAGTTTGCACCATCACCCCTTGTCCTATCACAATAGGCACTTACCAGAAGTTTGTCTCCAGCTTTTTTCTGTCCCCTTGAAGTCCTTTAAGGCCACCAGAAGGTCTCCCTGGAGCCTTCTCTTCTCCACGCTAAACAACCCCAACCCTCTCAGCCTGGCCTCACAGCTGAGCACTTCCAGCCCTCCCATCATTGCTGTGGCTTCTAGCCCTGCTCCAACAGGTCCCTGTCTGTGCTATGCTGAGGACTCCAGAGTTGACCTCAGTACTGTAGGTGGGTTCTCAGCGGAGTGGCAGAACCCCCTTCCTTCATCTGCTGGCCACAAAGCTTCCAACCAATACTGAGAGTCTTTTCAGAATATGAGAGATCAGAGGCAGTCTCAATCAGTCTCTCTCAGCTGAAATCCAGACATTAGTCAAATTCTTCAAAGGGATTGAGAGCAGAAAGGGAAGTTCTTTGCCTCATGCTTAACCTTTGTGTGATTGCACCTCTTCAGAGAAGCAGCAAATCAAGTGGAAGTGCCCTCCTAGTAGTTTGGTCGCTGAGGCGTGCGGCAAATCCACCATGATTTGGCATTATTCAGTTTGTATAATTTCCAAAGAGAGGTCTAAAAATAAACTCACAATCAAAGGCGCTATTGGGAGACTGTGCAGGAGCAGAAGTACAACATGATGGGGTGGGATGACATTTTCTGGTGTGCTTCCTTTTCGTCTGCTCCATCAGCCAAGTGAACCTGTCCTAGTTGTGAAAAGCAGTGAAATGTTGGATGGAAGCACGGGCTGCAGCTTCTGCTGTCTGTGCAGCTCAAGTGGGCACTCACCAAGGCACTCCTGTGCTCTGGGTACATGGATTTCATGGGGGAGATGGAGGAACACCCTCTTTGGGACACCTTTAAGATGGTAGCATTGCTCTTGCAATAAATGGCCCCGTGATCAGCAGCCTTATCAGACAGTCATGGAATAATCTTGGTTGGAAAACACCTTAAACATCATCAAGTCCAACCATTAACCCAGCATCACCAGGTCACTGCTACCACATCTCTCAGCATCACAACTCCACAGCTCTGAAACCTCTCCAGGGTCGTGGTTTTCATCACTTCTCTGGGCAGCCTAGGCTAGGCCTTGACAACCCTTTTGGGGCAGAAATTGCTCCTCACATCTGATTTAAACCCACTCTGGTGCAACTTGAGGCCATTTCCTGTTGTCCTATTGTTTGTTCCTTGGGAGAAGAGACCAACTCCCATCTGGCTCCAACCTCCTTTCAGGAAGTTATAGAGAGCCAGAAGGTCTCCCCTCAACCTCCTTTTCTCCATGCTAAACATCCCCAGTCCCCTCAGCTGCTCCTCACAAGACTGGTGGTCTAGACTCTCCACCAGCTGGTTGCCCTTCTCTGAACACTCTCTAGCACCTCCATGTCCTACCAATGTGTTGCAAGCCTTGCTGCTCATGAGCGACTAATGCCATTAAAGCACAAGAGTGTAAAGGAGCTTGAGGTACCTTTCTTCTCAGCATGTGAGAGGCAAAGTGGTGTTCCCATTTGGCTGGAGGTCTGTAGATCACCAGTGTCTCCTCTTCTGCTAGAGATTGATTTCTATTGTGAGCATTGATCCTATTTTGAGTGTTGCTTTCTTCCCTCTCAATGCCAGCTCTTGGTAGTTTCTTGTTTGAAGATGTTTTGGCTGCCACCATTGTGGAGGAGGCTTTTGAGTACAGTGGGAGAAGCTGTTGTTATTTTGCAGTGCTTTTATGTTGCCTGAAGAAAGGGCATGCCTGTACAGGGACAATGGGAAGAAATTACATTGGCTCACCATGCTTTTCCATCTCCCCTTCTCAGCCTGCTCCCTCTCCTGTGGAGGAGGACAGAGCTTATGTAATGCAGATTTGAAAGGAAACTACCCAGAGCTTTTTGCTTTTTTCTTTCTTTTTTTTTTTTTTGACTCTCAGAACTCTACTGATGCATTAATAAATGATCTAATGGAGAAATATTTCCATGCTTTAAGATTATTCATGTTACCCAGAGGCTATGGTCCTAGGAATATAGAATTTTCTGAGGAGCTTTTGATCTGTGGTCATAGAATCATAGAATAGTTTGGGATGGAAGGGACCTTAAAGATCATCTAGTTCCAACCCCCTGCCATGGCTGATTTGTTTGGGTTTTTTTGGGAAGATGTCTTTTCAATAAGTAGATTTTGGACTGGTGACAAACTCTGTTCTGGAAACTCAACACAGAATCTCATGGGCTAGGAGTGATTGTTTATCCCTGCAAGAGATTTGGGTAGCTAACAGTGGTTTGTTGTTGGCCTAACCTGAAACCAAATCACCCTCCTAAAGAGACTTCTGCTATTTCGTGCTCACTTCACTCTGCAGGCACCATTGAGTTCCTGCTTTCTTTTCCCAGTTGGCCTATAAGAAACCAGTAAATGTTGATGAATTTGGAATATTTAGCAACGTTTTGCAGCCCTGGCTGCTTTCACTCAAACATGTTTCACCCTCAGCTGCCTCACTGCAGGCACTTGCTGAGGAGCAGCAGATGTTCACCTCCAGCTGTGCCTCATGGCTTTGCACAGGAGCAACGCACCAGATACATCAGAGGCAGAGGTTCAACCATTCCCCAAAATCATCTTCCAGGAGAACCTGTCTTGTAGAGCTGGAGCAAACTACCTTTGCATTGACACGACTGGGGTCTCTTCCAACCTTGGTAATACTGTGATACTGTGATACTGTGACTGGTTCAGGGCTGGTAGAGTCACACGCTGCAGGAGGCCACAGGAAGTTGTAAACCTTGATTTAGAGGTCACTGTCTGAAAGGTACTTTAGAAGAGCATCTTCAGTGGTGATCCTGGGCTTTTTTGATCAGGATGGGCTATAGAGATAGGAGATGAGAAGGTCTGTGGGACCTGCTGCTGTAAGTCTGCCTTTCCTTCTCCCTCTCCTCTCCTCCACATGAGTTTGCTCCAGCCTTGCTCTAGTAATTCAGTGACCCACCATGTCATCTAACAGTGTCTCCTTCTTATTCCTTCTGTTTTCCTTTTGCTGGTTACTTTGATGGGCGGAATTACTTTGTCTTGCTACCAATGCCATAAAGGCATGAGTAGAGAAAAAAAAAAATTGTCCAGAATTTGCAAATTCCAGAGCCGAATTATCACTCTTGAGCTCCTTTCATATATTCCTTGGAATCTCTGGGGTTGAGGTCCTTAGAAAGCACAATGGAAAGAGGAGACAGTTGGGTTCATTTACCAGATGGGCATTTCTGAGCTTTTCCAACGCTGGTGAGGACAATCCCAGGTAGGTGAGCTCAGAGGTTTTGCAACAGTATCCCACCACAGGGTGTTTTTTGTGGTGGAGCTTTCAGCATCCCTTCCATGGCACACCACGGTCAAGAGCTCTTAGCTGGCACAGGCTGGCGGCACAGCGTCTCACAGGTCGTGACTTGCAGAGTCCTCTGGAATCCTGTTTGGCTGCCTGTTGTTGTTGTCATTTTATTTTGGCGGCACCCGAAATGTAATTCACTATTTCCAGTGGCCAAGTTCCATCCTGGAAATAACACCAGCTGAGAAGAGAAAGGAAAATCCACACGGAGCTTAAGTCTGAATGATTGAATCCCTTCCCATTGGCTTACCTTGCTGCTGTGACAGCATTCACCTGTGCCACAGCAGTGTCTTCAATAAGAGTCTTTTAGAGGTTGTGACTGAGTGGCTGGAGATGTGCAGAGCACTTTGGAAACCCATAGTAAAAGACCCTGGAAAGGCTGATGTGTGTGATCCTGGTGATGCCATGATGACAGCACGTTTTCTTAGCCTGTGCTCCAGAAACGGGTAGTTGTGCAGATAGGCAGAACGTTGTCCTTCTTTCTCTTTCCTTTTCCTCATTAATGCTGTTTGTTTGTGGTGCTGCTGGCCCCTCATCTGTCTGTCATCTTTAGACTGGATTTTTTAACTGTGTAGTCATGGGACTTCGGGACATGGCTTAATGGCCGTTGTGGAGTTGGGCTGATGGTTGAACTTGATGATCTTAGAGGTCTTTTCTAATTGAGATGTTTTTGTGATTCTCTTTGGCTGTGGCCAGTTGTTTGCTAGGAGGTGAAGGATCCACGATGAAGTGACTTCAGTTCCTAGATCATGCACACCATCCCAGTGATGTGGCCTTCTGCCTGCTGACAAAGGCTTTGCTTCAGCCCCTCTCAAGGGGCTGGCAGTGCTCTGCAGTCTCCCATAAACCAGTGAAAATAACTCAGGTCTGTTTTGAAGTGCTCTTGGCATTTCTCCTGCACTGATGGTGAAACTGTGGAGGAGCTTTTCTCTCTGGGCTCTTTAGTTTAGCAACCAACTGACTAAGGGTAATCAGTGCTTGTGGGAGCTAGGACTTCAGCCTGGGAGATGAGCAGTATTCAGAGTGGATCAAAGCTAGAGATCCATTAGCACAGCAGCACAGGATATTAGGAGTTGGAAGGGACCTCCAGAGATCATCAAGTCCACACCCCCTGCCAGAGCAGGACCATAATATAGTGCAGGTCACATAGGAATGCATTCAGATGGGTCTTGAAAGTCTCCAGAGCGCGAGACTCTAATACCTCTTTGGGGAGCCCGTTCCAGTGCTTCATGACCCTTACAGTAAAGAGGTTCCTCCTCATGTTGAAGTGGAACTTCTTGTGCTGTATTTTATATCTACTGCCCCTTGTACTATCCCCTGTTGCATCTTCTTATGAGTAGGACACTTCCCCTAAGTATCAAAGTTCTTGTTAGTGTGAATTTACAAGGCTGACATTTCATGAATCCTCGTGGTGGACACAACTTTATTGACAACAGCCTTCACACGCTGAGAAGCTGCTGCATCTGGAAGAGGGTGATTGGATATTTGGCTGTTCCTGTTGGGGTGATTGTTGTTAAATCCATTGTTTTGTTACCCCTTTTTTTAAGTGATGGCCAGACTGTAGGTGGGATGAACATAAGATGGTTGGAAATGTGAACTTCTGCTTCACCCAAATAAAAGCAGAGAAACAGTAATTTCTACGACGTGATTCACCTCAGTCAAAGGTAGACAGCTGAAATAGCTAAGCTGAATCACACTCCAGATGTGTCTTTTTCTTTTCACTGGTTATAAAGATGTCCAAATGACTGTCTCAGATGCTGTCTGGTAGACATCTGAAATCATGGGAGATAAATCCTTCCATGGTCTTCGGTTGACTAAGTCTTACCACAGTGCTAAGACCTAGATTTGAAAACCAAGAGACATGAGCTTTCTGGAGTGAAGAGCTCCTGTGCAGAGTTCTCTCAGAAAAGAATGCTTTAAGCCTGACCTTTCTCTAGTTCTTCGTCTCTCGCTGCTGCAGTTGTCAGGTTCTGTCTCTGTAAACCTGCCCTGAAAGAGTTGGATGGCTCTACAGATGCAGCAAGATGTCTTGCAAAATCAATTAGACTGGATCTTTTAATTAGGCTCTGACCTTCTCTCAGTACACCCAGCCCATGTGATGCTAGACTCTGCCACCCTCTTCACACAGGCTGAGGGGCATTTGGATTTTGGAAGGCTAAGGCTTACTCAGGGGCTTCCTGGCATGTAGATCCCTTTCTTGTGCTAATGAAACTTTTTGTACTGAGAGTGATGAGACCTTGTTCTAGGTTGCCCAAAGAGGTGGTAGTTACCCCATCCTTGGAACCATTCCAGATCAGGTTGTTCGTGGCTTTGAGCAACCTGCTCAAGTTGCAGATGTCCCTGCTGACTGCAGCGGGGTTGGACTGGATGAGCTTTAGAGGCCCCTTCCCACCCAAACCGTTCTGTAATTTTGTGATATGGAGCAGGGGCTGGAAAGGACCAGCTAAAGGGGCTCTTCTCACTGCTGGCACTAGACAGTGACAACCAAGATCTTACAGCTTTTCTTCTAAAGTATTAAGAAGCACCTTGCAAAGCCTGAAGCCACTATAGCTCCTCACATCCACTGCAAGCATCTTCAAGATCATGGAATAGAATCATAGAATCATTTTGGTTGGAAGACATCTTTAAGATCATCAATTCTGACCACTTAACCAGCACTGCCAGGTCACCTCTGCAGTGCATCTACAGGTCTTTGAAATTCTGCCAAGGATGGGAACTCTATCACTGTCCTGAGCAGCCTGGGTCAGGTCTTGACTACCCTTTTGCGGAAGGAATGGTTCCTCATGTGTAACCTAAACCTTCCCTGGGGCAGCTTGGGGCTGTTTCCTCTTGTCCTATCAGTTGTCCCTTTGGAGAAGAGATTAGCCCCTACCTGGCTCCATTCTCTGTTTAGGGAGTTGTAGAGAGCCAGAAGATCTCCCCTCAGCCTCCTTTTCCTCCAGATTGAACAACCCCAGTTCCTTCAGCTGCTTATCACAAGATTTGTGCTCCAGATCCTCCCCAGCTTCCTTGCTCTTCTCTGGACCTTCTCCAGCCCAAAATGTCCTTGGAGTGAGGGGTGTTAACAGCAGAAAAAGGCTGAGCACAGCCCTCTGAAGTTCCTTCCAGCTCTTGCTGCTGGCTGAGCTGTGCTCCTCGGAGCTGGGATTTTGTGCCCCAAGCTCAGAAATGTGCCTTTGCAAAGTCAATCCCTCTGAAGCTTGGTTTCAGTGACGTTTCTGTGGCAGTTTGTGTCCAGAACTGCCTGTGTGTGAAGTGACAGCAAAGTCTATGTCAGCTGAAGCAGAAAAAGGAAAAACTTGGCTTCTGTGTAGTAGCTGTGTTCCTGGGTCACCATCAGTGGAGGGTGGACTAACGTCCCCACTGGCATTAGCAAGAAGAGCGAGTGTCAGGCCGACCTCATTTCTTTATTTTGACAAGAAAATGGATTTTCCAGACAAAAGGCGTCTACCCTGCCTCGTTTCTTTGGTGAAGCTGGAAGGAGAATCATCATGAGGCACTGGTGGGAGATAGCTATGGGCCAAAGGGGTTGATGTTAGGTGTTGCTGCAGGATTCCTGTGACACTGTGATAAGTATTTCACTTTGCTGCACAAATGCCTGGGAAGGGATCGTTGGGGAATAGGATTTGGTCGTCTGCACTAAAGAAAGTTGCAGGGCTAACATCTAGATGGCTAAAAGAGCTGGTGAGATGCTCAGGGGAGGGAGACCTGAGACAAGGCTGCAAGAGTAGAGCTTAGCTTAACCTGAAAACTACAAGCTGGGTGGTATCTGTAGACACGGCAAAAGGGAGACATTAGTGAAGGAAAAGAGTTCAATCCTTGCAGGAGAACTGATGGCTCTTAGCTGGTCTGGAGGGGATTTCCTTCAGATGTGAAGTCTTTGCTCCTTCTAGAACGTCCTGGGGTTCTTTGTGGTTTAAACTGATTCATATTTATGAAAGCATCTAGGAACCTTGACAGCATCTTGAAGGCATCCAAATCCCTTGAGTTAGGTTGTTTGTGTAGGTTGAAGAGCTATCTGTAGCTATTAGAGTCTTGCTCTGTGGAAGGTCCATAATGGTTGCAGCACTGAACCCATTCTTTGTGAGCTGAAAATGTGGTTTTTAGATGAGTCCAACTAGAGCGAGGTTCAGGATGGCTCTGACAAGCTAATAAGCATATGGGTAGAGCCTGTGTGTGCTCAGGCTGTCGTGCTGTTCCCTGCAGGATCCTGCAGCTGATGAAACATAAACACAATTTATTATTCTGCTAAAAAAATGCAGGACTGTGCTTCTGAGGAGCAGCAGGTGTCCCAGGCATGGATGGGTGATTTGGCTGGTGGGTGTGCAAGGATCAGTGTTTGGATGAGTCCTCCCTGTCAGCCCTGAGGAGTTGTCTAATGTACATAAAATGATTTTCACACGTGAAAAGGATGAAGCAGGTTAGGTCCTTGCCACAGTGGTGGCCCAAGCTCTAGGGTGACCATATGCTCCCTGTGGAGAGACATTCAGTAGTCCTGTCAGACAGAAGTCTGGCCTCAGTCCAGTGTCTAGTGAACAGGTATCTGCACTATGAAGGCTGTCACAACAGGCAGAGTGAGGTGTGGATGTGCCATGGAGCTGGGCTGAGCTCCAGATCAGGTCTGAAGCAGGACAGCAGGGTGCCACAGTGTTCTTCCTGGCCACAGTAGTGTCTGGACATCACCAGCACCAAACAAGTGTGGAACTTCCAGCTTAAACCAGAAAGCATTCTTCTAAATATGTTTGGCATCTTTGGTTGGATATGTGCAGAAAACCTTCTGAACACAAGCTGGTGTTTGATCCCTTAGCTGAGCAAACGTGTTCTGAAACAGAAACCTCTTTGCAGGACACCATCACTTGGTGTTGCCATTTTGGGCAACATTATGGGAATGTTTTGAGAACATTATGGAGGCGTTTTGGGGAACCTTCTACTAACTGAATGATAACTGAAGCCATGTTCCTTGATAGATGTGCGTGCTCGTACCTGCAGTGTGGTGGTGGTGATGGTGCTGGGAGGGGAGATATTGCTTTTTCCTACGCCTAGGGGCAAGACCCCAAGAAGTTCATCCACTTTGGTACTCTCTTTGTATGATTAGGAGCAGAACAATGGTCTGTAGGAATGGTCTCAGACTGGATTACATCACATAAGAGTGAAATTGTTGTGGACTGGGATGGAGGGAAATTGCTGGGCTTTGGCTGAGCGCTTTTTGTGTGTGCTGCTGCTGCTGCTGTGCATGTGCTGGTATCAAGGGAAATGGATTTTCACTGACTGCTGGTTTTTTGTTTTCAAAGCTGATCAGTGGTGGTTCTATTGTAAGTGCTGAGGCAGTATGGGATCACGTCACCATGGCCAACCGGGAGTTGGCGTTTAAAGCAGGAGACGTTATCAAGGTCCTGGATGCTTCCAACAAGGACTGGTGGTGGGGTCAGATCGACGATGAAGAAGGATGGTTTCCCGCCAGCTTCGTGAGGGTAAGTGACTTCATTCTTCTTGCTGCTACAATGAATCACTGCCAACCATGCTCTCAACAACTGATGAACTGAACTCTTTGTTGTCATTGCTGCTTATTTCCAACATGTCTGTTTTCTGTCCCAAAAAATGGAGATCAAAGAATGGTTCTGACAACAGGATGAGACACTGGAACAGGTTGCCCAGGGAGGTTGTGCAAGTGGAAGTGTTCAGGGCTGGTTTGCATGACGCCTCGAGCAACCTGGTCTAGTGGAAGGTGTCAGGGAGGTGGGAACTAGGTGATCTTCAGAGTTCCTTCCAACCCAAACCATTGTAGGAATCTGTGAATAAAATGAGGGTGGAGTGGAGGGAGACTGCAATAGGTGGTGGCTCTGCTTTGTTGGGGTTTTGGGATATGGAATGTCCAGTTCTGTGACTCTTTTGTAACCTTAAGCAATTCTTCTTTGGAAAACCAGTTCAGTCCTGTGTGGACTACTGGTAGATGATTTGGTGGGACCTAAAGGTTCACACCAAGTACAGATGACCCATATTTGGAAGAGCTTTCTGGTCCGCGCATAGCCCAGGGAGGCGTCAGCCCTCCCCTTTCCAAAAGCAGTGCTAGTTTTGGCTCTTGAGCAGTTTGAGATGCAGAATGACTTTGCTAATTCATCCATGACCAGCTCTTGGTATTTTTTAAGGAGACAAGGACCCAATTTGCTTGTCTCGAGTGTTCTGCTGCAACAGGTTTTGCTGTACCCAGCCACCTCCGGTCACGATTTTGCCTTTCACAAATGAGGATTTGACAACTTAATTTATTTCTTATTTCTCAGTATATGTTAAAAAAGCAAAAGGGCAGTAAAATGCCCTTTTTGTATCATCAACTCTTGCTGCATTATTTGGACACTCTTGAGCCTTCCACAGGGAGCCAAGACATTGGCTTTGACCTTGTGAACTTCCTTCTCTTCCCTTGCCTTCTGTGCAGGGTTCAGTAGGCGAGATCAGAGATTCAGTTCCTTTAGAAGCTCTGGGGATATGGTTTGAAAAAATGAAGATTTCCTCCTTTGCCTTGTAAAATTGTCTGAGCGATGACTCTTTCCTAACAGCCTTCCAGGCCAATGTATGTGTTCTCTTCAGAGCACATGCTGAAGACCATGCTGCATCCCAAGGAGATTTTGTATTTGCTTTGGTTGCCTGCCCTCTCCTCACTCTGAATCCTCCTTCTTTTGGGTAACCCTGCATCATCAACATCCCTGTTTGACTACATCACTTCATCTCAGAAACAGCCATAAGGATTGGGAAAACTGGGTGAAAATATATGAGCTGGGTTAAAATGTATATATGACCAGCAAGGGAACCCAGAGTTTGCTGTCATAGATTCATAGAATGGCTTGAATTGGAAGAGACCTTAAAAATCATCTAGTTCCAGCCCCCTTGCCACGGGCAGGGACACCTTTCACTAGACCAGGTTTCCTCAAGACCCCGTCCAACTTGGCTTTGAGCACTTCAGGCTTGGAGTTTCCACAGTGTCTCTGAGTAATCTGTTTCAGTGTCTCACCATCCTCATATCTCATCTTGATAGAGCTTCTTTCAGTTTGAAGCCATCACTTCTCATCCTGTCATTTCATGCCTTTGTCCAAAGTCCCTCTCCAGCTTTTCTGGAGCCCCCTTCAAACACTGGAAAGCTACTAGAAGGTCTCTCTGCAGCCTTCCTTTCTCCAGGCTGAACAACCCCAACTCCTCAGCCTTCTGATACATGATGGTTCTTGTGTTGAGGCTCCACGGGTTGACATGGTCCTCAGGTGGGGTCTCAGCAGAGCAGAGGGGGACTGTATCCCTCTGCATCATTACTTTATCCCCAGTGGTACTGGTGATGCAGTTCTTGTGTCTCCCCTAGGTCTGGCCAGTGTTGAGCAAGAGACCAGTGACTGGAACTGGAACTGGGCTGCCTGTGTGAAAATATTTCTAGCTGTTCTGGCCCAGGACACAAACAATGCTTGTTGTTTGTTGAATAGGCCACTGTGGGTCTGACCCTGCAGGCAGTGGAGGTAACAAATTGGCAAAATGGATTTGTATCAGATGGGATCAGGATGAGAATCTTCTTGCAGAGTGTACCCTGGCTGTGTGGCCAGCATATCTCAGCTTGGTGCTCACAAATCACAAAAGCCCAACTGTCTCCTTATTTTTGATTGATTTAGAGACTGAAATGTTCTGGGCTAGCTGAACTTCTCAGGGCATTGACCAGTTTGCTTTGTGACTCTGGGGAAAAGGTTTAATATCCTTCCTTGGGTGATGTTGTGAATGTGCTGTTCGCAGCAGGTTTAACAACAGCCTTCTTTTGTACCATCCACTTCCTAACCTCACCAAACATCTAACCAAACAACCCTGTCTACTCCAAACGCTCAAACTTGTGGATCATTTGGATGGGATAAACTTAACATCTCTCTCTGCACTTTCCAGAGGCTGGGAGGGTGTTTTTAGAGTGGGAAAAATAAAGGAATTGATAATCTTAGAGTCCTGTACAGAAATATCTGAGCAGCATCCTAGAAAAAACCTTGGTTCATGATGGCCTTCCCAGTGCAAGTCTCTTGCCTGTTGTATCTCATGTCACAACCCTGCAGCGTGACTTCACTCCAACAAAAGCAATCCTGCTATCAGCTCTGTGAGAGGCCATTTGAGAGATGCTTGTTCAGCATGGGATGCGACCAGAGTGGTGCTCAGGGACCAAAGACCTGCCCTGGGACCACAGACCTTCCCTGGAACCAGCTGATGCCCTTGCAGAAGTGGGGAGTTGCACTATTTATTTGGCACAACTGATCCTTCAGTCCTTCAACCCAGGGACCAGGCACTCAAGCAAATCCCTGTGGAGCTCTGGCATGTTTTGTCCCCAGCTCTGCAAGGGAGGCTGAAGGGGAACATTTGCCCCTGGGGTTTCCCAGCCCGAGCTGCCTTCTCCACACAGCCTACTTGCTGCTAGGCCTGTTCTGAGAAAACAACTGGCACTTGGACTGTCATCCTCTCTGCAGGCTGAGGTCGGTTTCTTGCCTCTTCATTTCTATTCTTGCATGTTTCCCACCTCCCCCTGCTTTGCTCTCTGTCTTTTTTGGTAAATCATTTGAACCAGATGCCTGCAAAACCTTTGGGGCAGTTAGGGAAGGTGCCTGTAACCCCTTTTTCAGTTGTAGGATCATGGTGGAACATTTATGCTCCTTCAGGATCTTGTCAAGAACTGTTTAACCTGAACCCTTTTTGCCTTTCTCTTTTCTCCTTATTTTTCCCTTGGATTTCTTCTGATCACTCTTTCATAATGAGGAGGCTGGGGTTTTTTTTCTCTCTGTTGTGCTTTGAGCCCCTGCTTTTTGAAGCTGATGCCAGAAAACTGCCTGATTTAGCCTGGGTGGTTCTAGTTTTACTTGCAAAAAAATTGCTTGGCTTTATACCTCTGTTTCTCTTATGCAAGTGCAGGAGGAAAAGAGAACAACGTGTTGCATAGCAGAGGATGAAAAGCAGATCAAGTCAGGGATGACAGGCCAGACCAGATAGGTAGAAAAGCAGAAAGGAATCACAGAATGCCAGAGTGGAAGGGACTCCAAGGATCATCGATGATTCTGTATGAGCCAGTAATGTGCTCTGGTGACCAGGAAGGCCAGTGCCGTTCTGGGGTGTATTAGAAGGGCTGTGGTTAGTAGGTTGAGAGAGGTTCTCTTCCCCTTCTACTCTGCCCTGGTGAGGTTGTATTTGGTTTATTGTGTCCAGTTCTGGGCCCCTTGGCTCAAGAAGGACCTCAGGGAACTGCTTGAGAGAGTCCAGTGCCAGAGCCAAGAAAATGATGAAGGGAGTGGAACGTCTTCCTTACGAGGAGAGTCTAAGGGAGCTGAGGCTCTTTAGCTTGGAGAGCAGACTGAGAGGTGACCCCACAAATGTTTAGGTATGTATATGTAAAGGGTGAGTGCCAAGAGGATGGAGCCAGGCTCTGCTTGGTGATGCCCAGTGAGAGGACAAGGGGCAATGGTGGAAGCTGAGACATAAGAAGTTCCATGGAAAGATGAGGAAGAATTTTTTTCACTGTCAGGGTGACAGAACACTGAAACAGGCTGCCCAGGGGTGTTGTGGAGTCTCCCTCTCTGGAGTTGAATAACTATTCAAGACCTGCCCAGACGTGTTCCCGTGTGATCTGGTATAGGTGATCCTGCTCTGGCAGGGGGGATGGACTGGATGAGCTTTCAAGGTTTTTTCCAGCCCATAACCTTCTGTGTGATCATCTAGTACAACCTTTCTAGGCAATAATCTGTTTGAAATGAAATGTCTCAGTGCCCTGTCAAAAATGTCAGGGTATTTTGGACTGCAGGTCTCCTGTGGGTTACTAAGATGGGGTGCAGGAGAAGATCACTGCAGGATCAGATTCCTCTAAAAGCCATTTGGATCAATTCTGAGGATAAAACCGGGCTGGAAACCTAGTTTGCAACGAGATGTCTGACACTTCTTGCTCTCCAGCCAGATCACATGAAAATCTTTGGCAAAGCATTTGCTGCTCACACAAACTCGTAGCAGGAAAAACGCACATTTGTGAGTGCAGAGGCAAGCAGTGACCTGCTGGTTCCCTTGGCCTCTTTTACATGCATTGTTGGGGGTCTGCAAATGAAAGCCAGACTGGAATTGTGTCTCATATGGGAATTGTTATCTCTCTGCATAGCACCTGCAGTTGACCTCCTGGTAGCTTGGGACATGAGTAAAAGCAAGAAGCAAATAGGAAAGCCATGTTTTGGGAGCGTAGGAACTTCCAAGCAGAAGCTGGATGATAAAGTGATGCTTCTTTTGAGGGAGGGTAAAAAGCACAACAGAGGAGAAGTAGAATTTGGAGCTAGTAATGGTGAATGGTTTCCTGCAGGAAGCTTCTGTGGTCAGGGAGAATGATAGGAAAACTCAGAAGTCATGGGGGATGCAGATGAGAGCTACAGAACCTGACTTAAGGCTGAAGAATGAGCCGGGTATAGGACAGATACTAGCATGGTGGAGGCTGAAAAGGATCTCTGAGGATCATCCAGTCCAACTGCCCTTGCTAAAGCAGGGCTCCAGAGAGGCAGGAGCAGGCTGCCCAGAGAGGTTGTGGAGTCTCCTTCTCTGGAGAGATTCCAAACCCACCTTGCTGTTGTGATCCTGGGTAAGCTGCAGTGAGTGACCCTGTTTTAGCAGGGGTGTTGGACTGGATGACCTCCAGAGGTGCCTTCCAACCCCTTTTCCCCCATTCAAGAGTCTGGGAATGTGGTAGTGCCTGGTTTTGAGTTGTTGTGCAGAAACAAAGGCTGATGGTCCTCAAAGGTGTGAGCAAAGATGGTGTATGAATTATCTCTAGTCGGTACCTCTTAGCTAGGAGGAGCTGCAGGGCTGGACCAGTGCAGTGATGCTCTGTGGGTCCCAGGTTTCCCCAAGTGTTGTAATTTTAGATTGGTTTTCCTGCTGAAAAGATGCCTTTGACCCACTTTATTTTCTGCTGCTAGAGGAGAAGTGCTGGAGAAATTGGAGTGAGCTTTTAAAGCATCAAAGGAGACTCTAAATACAAAGTCTTAGTTCCTGTCAGCTGATAGCTTTATTGGCTAGGTGGGTTTAGCTTTTATTCATAGGAGTGGTGGCTGCTGTGTGTTGAAGGTGTAGTTCCAAGAGCCAGCCACATCCTGCTGCCCCATCTGCTGGGGTTGGTTTCACCTTTAAGACCTTTCTGTACATGTAGGGACCTGGATGCAGCAGCACATCACTCACAGCAGCCACTGCACTGGCACCGGTGACAGTGGCACCAAGTCAGTGCCTTCTAAAGGACATTTTAATTCTCCTGTGGCAAACCCAGCTTAAAATTAGCTGCTGGTGGAGGTCTGGCCCACAGCGTGAGCAACGTGGCACAGCCACGGCATGCACCGCAGCCACGTTGGGAGGTTTTGGTTTCTTTTTCAGATTCAAGCAGTATTTTAACATCCAAATGCTGCCTGTGCTGATTGCAGCTGCTGTTATCTTGACAGCTCATGCCACTCAGCTCAGCATTCAAGAAGGCCGCCAGCATCCTGGCCTGGATCAAGAACAGTCTGGCCAGCAGGAATAAGGAAGTGATTGTGCCCCTGTATCTGGCACTGGTGTGGCTGCACCTTAAATCCTGGCATCAGTTTTGAGTCACTCACTCCAAGAAGGACTTTGAGAGGCTGGAGCAGGTCCAGAGAAGGGCAACAAAGCTGGTGAAGGGTCTGGAGAAAAGGTCTGGTGAGGAGCAGCTGAGGGAGCTGGTGTTGTTCAGCCTGGAGAAGAAGAAAAGGAGACTTCATTGCTCTCTATAACTGTCTGAAATGAGGCTGGAGTGAGATGGGTCTTGGACTCTTCTCCCTAATATTAGGTGATAGAGTGAGAGGAAATGGCCTGAAATTGTCCCAGGGGAGGATGGAGATTAGGAATAATTTATTTCCTGCAAGAGTGGCCAGGGGTTGGAACAGTCTGCCCAGGTGGAGTTAGCATCCCTGGAGGTGTTGAAAAAATGTGTGGACATGGCACTCTGGGACAATGTTTAATGACCATAGTGGTGTTGGGTTGATGGTTGGACTCAGTGCATTATCTTCAAGATCAAAACAATTCTATGGTTCCTAGCAAACGACATCACAACCTCAGTCCCATGCCTGTGCCTGCATCCTGCCCAGAGAAGGGCAGCAAGTCTGGGGCAGCTTCTGGGAGCACAGGAAACATCTTTGGGCCTGCCAGGTCCTCACCTTCTCTCTAAATTCAGAGAAAGGAAAAACATCTGTCTGTGGGCATTTGTAGAGCTCAGGAGAGTCTGTGCTTCCTCCTGAGGGCAGAGGGAGGCTGTGCCCAGATCGCTGGAGGGACACACAGAGACTGATGATGTTTTACTTATGCAAAGCTCTGCACCATGAGCCCTGCTTGATTGCAAATAAGCAACTGATCTTTTTAATCCAGTAGAGTCCAACAGAGCGTGCACAGAATGCAGTGCCAGGACTGGGAACAAGGGCACAGCACAGGCTAACCACCACCGTAGGGAAGAAGCAGAGAATCAGTGTGGTTGGAAAAGACCTTTACATAACATCAGCAGATACAACTGTTAATCCGCCAGGTCACCACTAAGCCATGTCCCTCAGCACCACATCTCCAGGGTTTTCAAACCCCTTCAGGATGGGGATGTCACCTGGGCAGCCTGGGCCAGGACTCAACAACCCTCTGGGGGAAGAAATTGTTCCTCATGTCCAACCTAAACGTCCCCTGGGGCACTTTAAGGTCATTTCTTCTTGTCCTGTTGTTTGTTCCTTGGAAGAAGCATCTGGCCTCATCCCCTTGCTGCCCACCCTTTGGCTCTTGCTAAGCACTGATCAGATCCCCTCTCAGGCTGCTTTTCTCCAGGCTCGATAGCCCCAGGGCTCTCAGCCTTTCCTCCTCACAGAGATGCTCCAGGCCCCTCAGCATCTTCCTAGCCTCCCCTGGACTCTTCTCTGACTCTCTCAAACTCGGGAGCCCAGAACTGGACACTGTACTGCAGCTGATATGCACATACCAAGAACAAGCACAAAACCAAAGCTGACACTGTCTGAATTGAAAAGGCCTCCTAGAGACAGGTGGGTTTGGAATGCCTCCAGAGAAGGAGACTCCACAGCCTCTCTGGGCAGCCTGGCTGAGCATTTCAGGCACGAGAACATTTTTGGGAGGGTGACCTGTGTCTAAACATAGCAAACACCCTACTTACAGGTGACTATGAACTGGGCTAAAATAGGGACTTTGTAACACTGTCTAAATCAACTAAATATGACATTTGGTACTTCCTGGGTAAAACAGTGTCACCCCCACTTTGCCTCTTTCACCTTCCTGTCGCCTGCAGCACGCCGTCGCTGCAGTCTGGGCGAGCAGGTCAGTGAAGCAGAGAGGATCTGGCTTGAGGTGGTAATGTTGGGTCAGAGGGGATGTTTAACACTTTAAGGGCAATCTTCCCTTCCACCAGCACAGCCCAGATCCTTCTCAGCATGGGCACAGAAGGATCTGTGAGGGGAAGTTGCAAAACCAACCATACTATATCAGACCAAAGGTCTGTCCCACCAAAGTGTTGCTCATGGATGAGCACAAGAGCGTGGTGAGCCCTCACTCATGTATTTAGTCCCTGTTTCAAACTATGCATGAGCTTTTTTGTCAGCTTCTTCCTAATCAGGAAGTCTGTCAGCCTCACAAATGCCAGTGCAGATGTCACTGGTGAGGTCACTTATCCCCATTTATTGATGGGGAAGGCCTCCACCACTTGAAGAGACTGACCCAAGTTCAACAGCAGGGTTGCTGATGTACTCACCTCAGAGTCATGGTCCAGACTTCAAGTGATCCCCTGAAAGAATGATCCTTGCTTGAATTATGGAGGATGTAGAGGTTAAGGCAGAAAGCTGGAGTGTTTGAACAGCAGAGAGAGATGAATCCTTTCAGCAGCTCAGGTTGGAGAACATCAGGCAGAAGGCACCACTGTCTTCCTCTCTCGTCAGTGTAACTGCAGCATTTGTTTGTAATCAAAGGAGAAGTCATCTAGACTGTAAGTTTTGTCCTTCTGGGAACGCGAATCCTAGCAGGAAGGAGCAAAAATTTCATTAAGGGAGGCAAGCAGGACTCTGGAGATTACAGATGTGGAAGCAGGGAGTGTTCCTGCCAGGCACAAAACCCACACCAAATTCTGCAGGATTTTGGAACTCGTGGAAGCTTGCAAGCTTGCTGTTTGCCTTAGAATCTCACAGCCTTTAGGATTCCTGCTTTCAAGCTTCCTCCCCTCTGCTGTTAGGATTAGATTTTCTATGCTTGATTTTCTAACTGAGAATTGAAATTCTTCTCATGATCACTTGACTTGAGGAGGTAGAGCGTTAAAAATATCCTCTGTTGGCCAACTGACAGGAGTGTCATGAAACTTGCTGACAAGCTGTTCCAGTTGGGTTTGGGAGAGCTGCAAAATACCTTTTCTGAGGTGCAGGAAGGTAGGATGGGAGATTCTTTTGAATATTTTAATAGCTCCATTGGTCCTGCTTGATTTTGAACATCTATTTGGGTTAGAATGGCTGTCGCAAGGAGATAGCTCTCAAAGCACTCCCTGCTCAGTTTTTTCCAGGTTCTGGCCCATTTTCTGGGGCTGGCCCCCAGGTTTTCGCAGCAGAGCTCCCACTAAAACCAGTGCCACTGGAGCAGGAGCATTGTCCCCTGGGGTTGCTGTGGCAGCCCTGCACCAACACGGTAGAAGCAGCACATGGACATCTATTTTTTATCATGAAACTGTTCATGTATGTGAGCTGTTGCTCTGCCTCAGTGTAACCAAAACCTCTGCCAGATCAGAGTGGGTTTGCTTTTGTAATTGGCTTTTGGGCTGCTCCTCTGAACAAGTAATAGGTTGTGGGAATTTGTTCTAGCATGTCAGGAGAGGGTTTCCAAGCTGGATCCCCATATCTTTGAGTGCAGTTAGAACATCTGCTTACTGCCATCCCTTGCAGTAACCCCAGGGCTCATCCAGCCCTCTCAGTGATGATAGAAGTCCTACCAAAAACCCTTCCTGAGATCCCCACAAAACCTTTTCTGTGCAGCCTCACAGCTGGGAGGCCAACATGTTCTAGTCCCTCTTTGCAGCAGATGCTGCAGTGGGGAATGGGGAGGGCATGCAGAGCTCCTCCCAGGCATTCTGCATCTCCCAGTGCTTTCCCTGTGTCCAGACTGGCTTAGTTGAACCTGGCTGGGATCCCCAAAATAATCTTCTGCTGCACCCTGGGCTGCTCACCCTCTGAAGCTGAGAAACTCAATGCTCTTTAGCCTGAAAGAGAGAAGACTGAGAGGGGATCTTCTCAATTCTGGTCAGGAGCTAAAGGGTAGAGGTCATGAGGATGGGGCCAGGCTCTTCTCAGCGACAGGAAAGGGGCAATGGGCACAAGTTGGAACCCAGGATGTTCCATGTGAACAGTAGGAGAAACCTCTTTAGGGTGCAGATGCTGGAGGCCTGGAGCAGGCTGCTCAGAAAGGTTGTGGAGTCTCCTCTGGGTAGAGTCCAAACCCACCTGGACATTGTGATACTGGGCAAGCTGCTGTGTGTGCACCTGCCTTAGCAAGGGGGTTGGACTGGATGATCTCCAGAGGTCCCTTCCAATGCCACCATAGTGGCATTCTGGGATTCTTTGACCACAGCTGAGCCACGCTGGGTGCTGCCAGTGCTGCAGGACCACATGGCCTGGACATGTCTCTTTCCCCTAGGGTGCATCAGGATGTGAGAAACGAGAGCTGACAGCTAGAGTCGCTGGGCTTTGCTTCTGCTCTGTCACACAAGGCACTGAATTGACTCTTGGCTGGGCTGTCTTGAGGAAAGGTATGAAGCTTTGTACTTGGAGGATGGCTCCTTCATGCAGTGCTGCCAGGAGGGGTTATTTCACCTCCTTGGCAGCCTTCAGCATGTCTCTCTGGTCTTCTGATGTGCAGAAGGAGGTTCTACGTTGGCAGTTCAGGGTAGAGGATAGTGAGGAGATGGTGTGAGCATAGCAGGCACGATGCCCAGATCCATCCTGGCTCTGCCACTCATTTCCTGCCCTGGAAAGTGCCCACTGCTGCCAGGACATGGTGTAAGCACAGCCTGGATTCAGCAGTTCCATACAATGCTCAGAGCAGCATTGACATCCACAGCAGGTCCTACCTATCAAAGATAATTTCTTGTCATTAAACCCAGCATTGCTGCTAATTGATTTAGATTGGACTTTAGGAAGAAATTCTTTACAGCAAGAACGGTGAGACACTGGAACAGGTTGCCCAGGGAGGTTGTGGATACCCCCTCCCTGGAAGTGGTCAAGACCAGGCTGGATGAGACTTTGAGCAACCTGATCTCATCTGAGGGGTCCCTTTCCGTGGCAGGGATTTTGGAAGTAGATGATCTTGAAGGTCTTTCCCATCTCAGGCCATTCTATGCTACACACCCTCCTGAAAAAGTCCCTGGTAGCTCCTGGCCACAGGAGCCGGGTGAAGAGCCCAGCCTTTTACTCTTTGGGGTTCTTATCCTTTAGGTTTGCATTGTTCTTGACGTTCTGCTAGAGAAGAGTTTCCTTCAAACATCTCAGCCTCTTAGCCTTTATAACTCTCTGTAGGGTGGCAGAAGTGGGAGATGTGAGAAGTGGCTTAGCAGAGCATGATACTGGTTAGGAGAGGAGGGCAGGAGCATGGGCAGAATTAGGCTTTATTACTAGTTTACAGGAGCACAGCCCTGCACGAGCCATTTAAAACCAAACTTAAGCTGAATGGGAAAGCAGTAAAACTCTTAGCACTGAAGAAGAGGACTGGAAGGTGATCTTAAGGATGCAGTTGGTTTCCATGTGCTGTACCGTGTCACTTCCTTATATTTGGATCTATTTTTGTGTTTGAAAGTGGGGGTTTAAATGCTGAGGAGCTTTCTGAAGGGAGGTTATAGCCAGGTGGAGGTTGGGCTCTTCTGCCAGGCAACCAGCAACAGAAAAAGGGGACACAGTCTCAAGTTGTGCCAGGGGAGGTCTAGGCTGGATGTTAGGAGGAAGTTCTTCACAGAGAGAGTGATTGGCATTGGAATGGGCTGCCCAGGGAGGTGGTGGAGTCACCATCCCTGGAGATGTTCAAGAAAAGCCTGGATGAGGCACTTAGTGCCATGGTCTGGTTGACTGGATAGGGCTGGCTGCTAATTTGGACTGAATGATCTTGGAGGTCTCTTCCAACCTGGTCCATTCTAGGATTTACATCACAGCTTGGGTAACCCTGAATTGTGTTGCTATAGCAAGGTTGTATTTCTGTGTAAAGCAGGAGTATTTCTGGCTGGTTGAAGCTTTATTTCATGTTTACAAACTGTGGTGATCTCAGTTTGAGCTGATCAGATATTTTAAGCCATTATGTATTATTTGGGGGGAAAGGTAACAAAAGGAGACATTTTATCCATGTGTTTTGTGGTTCAAAGACTCAGGGAAAATGAGGCAGCCTTATCCTTTGTTTAAGAGTTCATAGAATTGCAGAATGGTTTGGGGTTGAATGGACCTTTAAAGGTCATCTATTCCAACCCCCCTGCAGTCAGCAGGGACATCTGCAACTACAGCAGGTCACTCAGAGCCCCAAACAACCTGACCTGCAATGGTTCCAGGGATGGGATTTCTACCAGCTCTCTAGCCAACCTTGCACAGGCTCTCACCACTTCTGTTGCAAACATTTCTTCCTTCTCTCTAGCCTAAATCTCCTTCTTTTAGTTTAAACCCATCATCCCTTGTCCTAGCACAGCAGACCCTGCTCAGAAGTCTGTTCCCATCTTTCTGGTCAGCCTTTTGAAGTCCTGAAAGGTCACCAGAAGTTAAATAGGTTTATTTGATACTGGAAAGAAAATTCAATCTGCTGGAAAGGCAGTGGTCCTTTCTCACTGCTTTTGTGGTTTGTTCCACTATAGAGTATCCAGTGCCCAAGGGTGCTTCATCCTGTTCAAAGCTGCCTTCATCTCCCCCAGGTTGTTGGAGATTAATTCAGCTGGTCTGATCTGAATGCAGCTTTGGGATCACAGTCTCAGGATGCTGAGATGGGGCGTTCGCCTGAGTGAGAAAGGTTCTTCATGTGAAATGATGAGGAAAGCTGCTGTGAAATGGAAATCGATGCTCACTCACACATCCTGGCCTGGGAAGCTTAAAAACCAGTGCCACTGCCTCAGCCTGGGCTGATGTTCACCTTCATTCAGATTCCTGAACCAGATGTATCTTGTCCTTCATAAATCAGTCACCTCTAAAGGCTTTATCACAGACTCACAGAATCTTGCCTTGGTAGGAATTAGAAGACACCTCTAGACACCATCCAGTCCAAGCCCCTGCTAAAGCAGGGGCACCTACAGCAGCTTGCACAGGATCACAATGGCCAGGTGAAATTGGAAGCTCTCCAGAGAAAGAGACTCCACAGCCTCTCCAGGCAGCCTGCTCCAGGCCTCCAGCACCCTCATGCCAAAGAATTTTCTCCTCCTGTTCAGATGGAACCTCCTGATTTCCAGTTTGTGCCCATTGCCCCATGTCCTGTCACTGGGCACCATAGAGAAGAGTCTGGTCGAATCCTTTTGTCCCTTACTCTTTAGCTCTTGTCAAGTATTGGTAGGATCCCCTCTCAGACTGCCCTTCTCTAGGCTCAGCAGCCCCAGATGTCTCAGCCTTTCCTCCTCACAGAGGTGCTCCAGGCCCCTCAGCATCTTTGTAGCCTCCACTGCACCCTCTCCATTAGTTTCCTGTCTCTCTTGAACTAAAAAACCTGGAATTAGACTGAGAACTCCAGCTGTGGCCTCCCTAGGGCAGAGAGCTTCCCTGAACCTGCTTATCATGCTCTTGACCTTCTTAAATCAGTCACCTGTAAAGAGCTTATTGCTTCTTGCCGAGACTGAGCACAGCTGATGGTGTGCAGTGACTGGGACAGCCAATGCTTTACCCTAGTCCCAGCAGTTTTAGGTTGGGCTGGCTTACATGTGTGCACCTTGCTTCACAGCACTTGGCAGCACCCAACCCCAGTCACCCTTTCAACTAGTTATTTTGTGTCTGGGATCAAACCATGAAGACTTGAATCCTCTCTGTGCACAAGAGGGGAACCATTTGGGGCTGGTTGCTCCAGTAGTTATTTTGTGTCTGGGATCAAACCACGAAGACTTGAATCCTCTCCATGCACAAGAGGGGAACCATTTGGGGCTGGTTGCTCCAGTAGCAGAATGTGCTGTCTGGGCTGTGAGCTGCACTGGACACCATGGTTCATCTGTGAGCATCGCTGTTGCCCTGAGGAGCGAGTCAGGTTGCATGACCCTGAGGCTAAGCCCCAGCCAGCTTTCACCTGCTGGCTTCCCGCTGCTTTGGTGAGTAACCCTCTTGCTCTCCCCTCTTCTCCTCGCAGCTATGGGTGAACCAAGAAGATGGTGTGGAGGAGGGAACCAGCGACGTGCAGAACGGCCACTTGGATCCAAGTGCCGACTGCCTGTGTCTCGGCAGGACCGTTCAGAACCGAGACCAGATGAGAGCCAACGTCATCAATGAAATCATGAGCACCGAGCGCCACTACATCAAGCACCTCAAGGACATTTGTGAGGTACAGGGGGGCTGTGACTCCAGGGTACTGCAGGTGGGCTGTAGAGAGCTGAGGAATGGCTTTGTCCTTGGGTGATGGGGAAAAAGATCTGACTGTGCCTTTGAGTCTAACAGAGGAGCAGCATTTTCTGTGGTGGCTGATAATTACCTTCAGTTTGTACTCGCTTGAAATTATGATTTCTTGAACTTTTCCTGGACCTCTGTGACTGAAAAATGATGAGGTTGAGATCCTTCAAGTAGTCCTATTAATTAAAACCCAAGGAAGGCCATCTACATCTGAATTTATGATTGAGGAAATCAGGTTGTAATTAAACCAATCAGTTTCCCATTTCATCTTCATCATCCTTATTGCAACAAAGATATTGAGGTCTTGGAGTGGGTCCAGAGAAGGGCAATGAAGCTGTTGAAGGGTCTGGAGAAACAGGTCTGGTGAGAAGCAGCTGAGAGATCTGGAGAAAATAGGTTGAGGGAAGACCTCCTGACTCTGCAACTCCTTGAGAGGAGGTTGAAGTCAGGTGAGGGTTGGTCTTTTCTCCCTAGTAACAGGTAACAGGACAAGAGAAAATGGTCCCAGGGGAGGTTTAGGTTGGGTATTAGAAGAAACTTCTTCACTGAAGTGATTATTGAAGACTGGAACAAACTGCCCAGGGCTTGTTCCAGTCTTAAAAGACACAAAGATGTGGTGTGAGGGACATGGTTTAGCACCACCTTTGGTAGTGTTAGAGAATGGTTGGACTTGAAGAGCTTGAAGGTATTTTCTCACCAAATGATGCTGTGATTCATGTTTGGTTCACAATTTCTTCTGGCTCAAAATGGCCCCCATTTGTCTTCAGTTATGATGAGACTGGGAGCAAAACTTCTTCAGCATGGGAATGTTTATCCAGTGCAAGGGAACCAGCAGTAAATGAACTTTGGGGATTGACTCCATGCATCCTTTACTTGGTTCTTCTTCATGATGTTACAGTTAACCATGACCAAGCATTCCTTACTGTCCTGCAATGTACAGAGCTCATGCTCTGAGCAAAGCCCAAAGTGCAGTGCACATGGTGCTGAGTGTTTGGGGAGGGGAATGCATGACACTGCAGGGCAGCTTGGACATTATTGATTAGGCCTTATCACTAAGTGACAGAGGTTTGCTAGCACTAAAATCAAAGTCCATGGCTTTCAGCTCATCCCTCTGAATGTTTGGGACTTAGCAAAAGCCTCTGCCCAGTCTTCAGGAGTCAGTGTGGTAAAGCCTCTTGTGACTTCAGCTCAAAAGAATGTCTTCTTCCCTTCATACTCACTGCTTCTCTGTTGACAAGGTGAAGCAGCCATCCAGAAAACATCTATGATGCCTTTCAAACATGGAAGAGTCTTGGGATTTCAGTTGGGAAACAAATGAGCTTAATTTTGCTGTGCTGTGCCAGTCTGAGGGATCCGCAGTGAAGAACAACTGCAGGAACTTCCTCCTCCACATACTATTTCATTTCCTGCATTTGCACTTTGCTGTTGAGAAACTAAATCAACCTCAACTTGCATCTCTCATCCATCTCCCTATGCTTTTGCCAAATCAGATTCTCCTGAGATGCAGACAGGTATGACTTCAGTGACATCTGTGGGGTGATACTGATTGACAGCACCTGATGATGTGTCCCAGATATGAAAGAGCTCTCTAAGGCTCACTTTTTGCTCAGTTGATGCAAAATGGTATTGAGGGTATAAATCTTACCTCTGGATAAAGCACCAGGAAATGATTCAGCTGCCTCTCTTAAAGAAGGAGGAGGACTGAAATGGGCATTCTCATCTGGAAGATGATGGGTTGTCCCTGACTGGAGAGGGCCTTGTTGTGCTGGGTTTAATCAGAGCAATCTGTTTGCTGCAGTAAGGCTCGGGGACAGCTCAGTCATCCTGGGCATCCAACCTGGCACGCTGTGGCTCTTCTGTCTGTGCAAGAGAGGAGTGGGGCTGGAGGCAGATGTTACCTAGCTTGAGCTTCTCCCAGGGCTGCTGGATGGATTTGCTTGGAGGTGATTTCTGTGCTGAAGAACCAGTAGATACCAGACAGCCTCTGATGAGATGCAGAAATGCTGCTGACCATGGTGAATTCCCCTTTTCCCTTTGCTTTTTATATTAAGCTGTCATGACAAACAGCAGGGATATGAGGTCTTGGAGGAGATGGAAGAGGACTTCTGGCTGGGTGGCAAAGGTTGAGCCTGATTTAGTACTGAGTTTAGCAGTGCTCAGTTATACTCCTGTTGTTGAGGAGGTTGTAATGAGGTGGGAGTTGACCTCTTTGTAGTATCAAGTGATAGGACAAGAAGAAATGGCCTCAAGTTGCACCAGGGGAGGTTTAGGTTGGATATTAGGAAAAAATGTCTTTACTGCAAACATGGTCAGGGATTGGAAGAGGCTGCCCAAGGAGGTGATGGAGTCACCTTCCCTGGAGGTGTTTAAGAAATGTGTGGATATGGCACCTGGGGAGATGGTTTAGTGGCCATGGTGGTGTTGGGTTAGCAGTTGTACTTAATGATCTTAGAGGTCTTTGCCAAGATTTATGGTTCTGTAAACCCTAACACCACCCAGGCACTTTAAAATGTGTGGCTGTATAAGAGGACTGTGGCAGGTGATTAACAGCCCTCCAATTGCTCTTTTCTGCCTTAGGATGTATTTATTTCCACTACCTGCCACTGTATTATTACACACCATGTTATTATTCATAATACCCGTGGCAGTAGCCCTGCCAAGTCTGAAGCTCATAAGCTAGCCAGCACCAGAATGAAAATGACCTGCTCAAGCCAAGACCTGTGTGAAGCAGCTGACTTGGAGGGGAATTCCCCATCCCAGCAAAGCCCAATGCTGCTGCTGCTGTGCCCTCCTTAGGGGATTAGAGGGCTGAAACAGCTCTGTGACCATTTTGAGTAGGAGGAAACATGAATTGCCCTTGGACTGCATTATCAGGAGTGGATGGATCATTATGGTGAAGAAAAGAAAGAAACAATAATTTAGCCTTAAGGAAATAGCCAGCAAGAGGCATCTCAAGATGAAATGTTAGAGCTTGCAAAAATAATAAGCTACTGTAAGCTAGGCTTTTATAATGGGTACCAGTAGCTGGTCTTACTGGCCAGCAGGCTTCACACTGGTGGGCCTGTAAAGCACCACATAGACATGAGCTCATTTCCAGGCTTGACAAGATCAGTGTCTGCTCCTCATGCTCCTGGAAGGATATAGCTGTGCTCGTGCAAAAGATATCCCCCTGCTCATGCAAAAGATATCATCCTACTCCTGGGGTTTGATCCCAGGAGGATACAGAAAGACCACACTGGTCCATGACATGGCACCAGTGATGCTGGTGGAGCAGCCAAGGTGCTTAGTCAGAGCAGGAACCTTGATGAGAGCAGGAGGTTAAGAAGGTGGTTCGAGCATGTGGTGGGGAATGTAGAACAAGATACAACAGGGCTACAAAGAGCAGGGTGCTTTGAGAAGAAGCAGCATTTGGGCCAGCATATGGATTAGGAAGACAAGGCTACATATAAGGAGGTTTGAGAGGGAGAAGTGACAGAGCTTGGATGGGAGTTGGGAGATCAAAGGAAACCTCCGTGTTACAAGTAATTAGGAGATGGGAGGTGAGAAAGGGCAGCCAATTCCCAGTGCTGCTGTTTGCTCCTTTCCAAGTAATTTTACTTGCTATTTATTTTCTAATAACGTTGACTGGATTGCACCTAAGCTCTGCTGTGGTGCCAGGACAGATCTGAATGCTGGGTGGAGAACATCCTCACTGTGTCTTATTGTGTCAATCTGAGACTGCTTTGCAGAGCTGATGGGACAAGTTCTCACATGGTCTGGATGGCATTAGCCTGACTTGTTCTTGGAGATGGAGAAAACCCACTTTTTTGTGCTGCCTCTGAGCAAAGCACCATCAAATCTTGGCAACAGGGTGGCCTTCCTTCAGAAGAGCACATCTGAGGAGTTGCTGGCCCTTTGTAGGACCAGTTTGTCATCTGTGGATATGTGACTGGAGGGCATAAAGCTCACTGGATCAATTGAGATACATATAGGGATGTGAGCAATTAGTTTCTGTCTTTCCCAGCCTGCTTGTGCACACCTCATTTTTCTTGTTTGGAGCTTTTTGAAGGGACAGGCTTGTGCTCTTCCAGGATTTGATTTAGTACTATGGGTGGTCACCAGTGCCTGACATTGACTACTCAGCTGCAGACTAGTATTTAAGTACTTTAGAGTCCTGACTGCCTGGGACCAGATGTGACTGTAGTTGGCCTTTTCAATTCAGTCTCAGCTTTATTCCTGTGGCTTGTTCTTGGTATGTGCAAATCAACTGGAGTACTGCATCCATTTCTGGACTCCCCGGTTCCAGAGATACTGAGGAGATGCCAGTGGAGGCTGCAAAGATGCTGAGGGACTTGGAGCATCTCTGTGAGGAGGAAAGGCTGAGAGCCCTGGGACTGCTGAGCCTGGAAGAGAGCAGCCTGAGAGGGGATCTGCTCAATGCTCAGCATGAGCTGGAGAGTGGAGGGCAAGAGGATGAGGCCAGACGCTTCCCAGTGGTGCCCAGTGACAGGACAAGGGCAATGGGCACAAACTAGAACTCAGGAGGTTCTATGTGAACAGGAGGAGAAGCTTCTTTGGTATGAGAATGCTGGAGCCCTGCAGCAGGCTGTCCAGAGAGGTTGTGGAGTCTCCTTCTCTGGAGAGTTTCCAAACCCAGCTGGCCATTGTGATCCTGGGCAAGCTGATGTGAGTGCTTCTGCTTTAGCAAGGGGCTTGACCTGGATGATCTGCAGAGGTCCCTTCTAACTCGTACACCACTGAGATTCTGGGGCTTTTCAAGGAAGAGGATCAGGTTGGTTTGCACATTGCAGGGCAAAAAGAAATTCCAACTATCAAAGAATAATGTACAATATCTTTTCATGCTGCTTTTCGTGTTTACCTGCTTATCTCAGAAGAGATTTCAAGACAAAAGAAAGAAGATATGCACCTGTCCAGAAGGTCAGGCTCTTCCTGACACTGGCTTTGGTGCCAGCAGCACTGAGTGACTGCCCCAAGCCCTTTGTGTTCAGCCCTTTGCCCCTGCTGCGTGCTGCCGGCTGCCTGCCAGCCTCCCCGCTCGCCTGCTGCTTGCTGAAATCCATCCCTGGCTGATCTGTGTGAACATCTTTCAGCCCTGGGGTTGCTGTTGGCTGTGACCATTGTCTTGAATATTCCACATCTTCCTTGTCCTGCTTCCTGTACTCTGACTGAGACACACATTCCAGAGGAGCTGAAGCAGCACATTGCTGCACAGGCACCTGTAAAACCAAGGAGAGAAGCACAGAATGCGCTAAGTTCATGGAACCAGAGTCACAGAGTGGCTTGGGTTGGAAGGGACCTTAAAGATCATCTAGGTGCAACCCCTCTGCCGTGAGCAGGGACACTTTCCACTAGACCAGATTGCTTAAGGTTCTGCCCAACCTGGCCGTGCACACCTCCAGGGAGGGGTATCCACAACCATTCTGGGTAACCTGTTCCATTGTCTCCCCACCTTCACTGTAAAGAATTTCTTTCTAATCTCCAGTCCAAATCTCCCCTCTGCCAGCTCAAAGCCATTGCCTCTCATCCTGTCACTACAAAGCCTTGGAGAAAGTCCTCACCCAGCTTTCTTGTAGGCCCTGTTCAGGTACTGGAAGGCTGCCATAAGGTCTCCCTGGAACTTTCTCTTCTCCAGGCTGAACAGACCCAACCTTCATCCTCTCTCCAGCTTGTGTGTTTGGCTGGTTGGCTTCCAGCACCAGCCAGCAAAGGGGGGAGAGATTTCTACAGAAGATTCATCCACAGCCAGCTAGAAGGCTGCTGCAGAGTTTTTCCAGTAAATTTACTTCTGTTACATAAAACAATGTCATCTTCCTTCTGCTCCTCCCGTCAGGTCTGCTCAGAGAAGGGATAGCTGACTGATGAGCAGATGTTGGAGAATGTTTTGCTCAATGAATACCTAAAAATAGCTGCCAGACTGTTTCTCTTTAAAGTACTTTTTCATGTAGTCCCTGGAGTATAGGCCAAAGTTGGCAAGTATTTGCAGGAGGTTAAGTGCTAAGTTTTCTCCACTCTGGAGTGGGTGTAGATACAGTCAGGAGAGGTGGCCAGTCCATCCATCCTTCTTCTTGCCTGGCTGAAAGCAAGGGGAAGGAGGGGATGCGAAGATGCTCGCTGCAGGGTACTACTTCAGAGGGAGCTGTGAGGATACTATAGTTTCTTTCCATCTCTTAACCAGTTTGAGGGCTACCTACACTGTCCAGCAGATCATCCCACAGTTTGGATAGCTCCATCTGGGCTATACAAATACTGCTTTCCTGATGGGCTGTCAGCCACTCCTCCCAGTCCCATATGATCTGGAAACTGGCTGAGGGTCCACTGTAACTCCTCATCCACATTTGTGGTGATGATATTGAACAAGGCTGGCCCCAGTCCTGACCCCTGGGGAACAGCACAAACTACAGGGCTTCTAGCAGGCTCTGCACTGCTGATCACAATGAGAAAAAAGAGAGAGGGAAACCCAGGGCAATAAGCCGTCAAAGAACTCCTGCAAGAGGAGAGACCTAGATGTAGTAAATGCAGAAGGTATTCCATAGCCCAAGCTTCCCAGCTGAAGAAGCCAGCAAACTCTGGGTAACAGCATCCTTGGAGCTAATCTGGACATCACAGAGGTTGGTTCTTTGTCAGATTGGCCAAAGTTGCATTTGTCATTCATCTTTTTGAAGTTCTCCCTCCCAGGAACCACATGGTGAGGCTGAAGGACAGTTTATTATAGTGTTGTGATAGTTGGCATTGTGGACCAGCAGCTGCGTGTCACCAGCTGCTGCTTCGTCTGTGTGACTAAGCATGTAGAGCTCCCAAATATAGCCATTGCACTGGAGCTCTTGGCTGCTCTTCCCCTCCAGTTGTTTTCTTTTCCTATATAATAAAGGCAGGCAAACTCATCTCAGGATGACCCTCACATCATTTCTTCTCAGTTAAGGAGCTGCTATCCATATTTGTTGAAAAACAAAAGTTATATTTGTTCTTGCAAAGTTTCTGTTCTGAGTCATTCATGCAGTAGAAAGCACAGGGAGGATGAAGGGACTTGCTTAATGTCACATAAGTTGGTGGCAGAGCCAGCAATTCAGCTCAGATATCCAGAGCCTCCATGTGTTACCACAGGTGTGCCTCAGGCCAGTGTGTTTGAAGAAGACAGGTTGATGCTTCCCAAGTCTGAGAACGCAAGAAGAGTGTTTTTCTTAAGCATTTCACTTGGTGCTGAATCAACTGGGATCACAGAATCATAGAATTGTTTTGGTTGGAAAAGATCTCTTAAGATCATTGAGTCCAACCATCAACCTAACACTACCATGGCCATTAAACCATGTCCCAGAGTTCCATGTCCACACATTTCTTGAACACCCCCAGGGATGGTGACTCCACCATCTCCCTGGGCAGCCTGTTCTCTCTTTCAGGAGAGGAATTTTTCCTTACAGCCAACTTGGTACAACTCTCCATGCTGAGACAAAACCCAGCCCTGTCCTCACAGTGCACTGCACACACATGGTCTCCAGAATCTTCTGAGGCAGGCTGTGAAGCCCTGGGTGTACAGGGTCACCTGGCGTAGCTTGAGGTCACAGCCTCAAGCTACGCCAGGGGAAATTTAGGCTTGAGGTGAGGAGAAAGTTCTTCACTGAGAGAGTCATTGGCTGCTGGAATGGGCTGCCCAGGGAGGTGGTGGAGTCGCCGTCCCTGGAGCTGTTCAAGGCAGGATTGGATGTGGCACTTGGTGCCATGGTCTAGCCTTGAGCTCTGTGGTAAAGGGTTGGATTTGATGATCTGTGAGGTCTCTTCCAACCTTGGTAATACTGTGAGACTGTGATACTGAATCTGGTGGGTCCTGAGAAAAGGTGGTGCTGTGACAACAACATCTGAAGCTGAGATGTTGTGTATGCAAAAGGACTCGAAGCATTCCAAGGTATGCTTTGCATCTCTCATGCTTACTCATGGACAGGAGCTGCTGGAGGTGGTCATGTCCTAAGAGGTGGATTTTGGTTTCAGACCATTTTCTGAAGCAGCCTCAGTATCACAGTTTGGGTTATTTTGTGGATTGTTCCTTCTTGCTCCTCACAGGGTTACTTAAAGCAGTGCCGGAAGAGGAGGGACATGTTCAGTGATGAACAGCTCAAGGTCATCTTTGGGAACATTGAAGATATCTACAGATTTCAGATGGGTTTTGTCCGGGACTTGGAGAAACAGTACAACAACGAGGACCCCCATCTCAGTGAGATTGGACCCTGTTTCCTTGAGCACGTGAGTTCAGCTGGCTTTTTCCTTTGGGAGTCTTGGGGTTGGATTTCTGAGGGACACAGGAAGGGAAGAGCAGAGAAGGGACTGCTCCAGAGGACTTCTGTGCATCCGTTCCGGTCACGTATTGCAGAACACTCCACGGTTCTCTTTTTACTTTATGGGGTGTATGTGCAGGGAGAGCTCAGAGTCAAACATTTACTTGGGTAATCCCCCAGTACATTTGAATCTCAACACCTTTTCACATCCACCTTCACTAACCTTGTGTAGGTACAATGCTCCTCTGCTCCGCTTTGCTGAAACCCTACCTGCAGTGCTGGGGCCAGCTCTAGAGTTCTCAGCAGAGACACGAACCTGTTGGAGCAGGGCCAGAGGAGGCCACAGCAATGATGGCCAGGCTGAGAGAATTGGAGTTGTTCAGCCTGGAGAAGAAAGGGCTCCAGGGAGACCTGGTGGCCTTTCCGGACTTAAAGGGGCTGATCAGAAAGATGGGGAGAGATTCTTTATTAGGCACTGTTGTGTTAGGACAACAGGTGATGGTTTGAAACTAAAAGAGGAAGATTCAGACTGGACAGAAAGAAGAAACATTTTATGCTGATGGTGAGACCCTGTCCCAGGCTGCCCAGAATGGTGGGAGATGCCCCATCCCCGGGACCATTTCAGGTCAGATTGGCTGTGGCTCTGAGCAGCCTGTTCTAGTTGCAGATGTCCCTGCTGACTGCAGGGGACTGAACTAGAGAAGTAAAAAGAGGCCTTAGTTGTGCATTGCACGCAAAAAGCAGAGGAGAGCAAACACCCCAGTTTTCTTCTGTGGCACCAAAATGCATTTGGAAGGGTTGAACACCTCATGCAGCTTCAGTTCCCTTCGCCTTTGGAGCTGGTGGGCCAGGTGAGGAGGTGCCAGCTCACACTCTTGCTGCCTGGACGGCAGCAGGGCAGCAGATAGTCGCTCATGGTAAGTGCACATTGGACAGGACATCTTAGCTGACAATAGAGTCCTGGAGGCTTTTGCCCAGCCCAGCGTGCTGTTACATAAACCACGTGCTACAGGAGCTGACAAACTGGCCAGGGTTGTAAATATGTCAGGACAGGACAAGACAATGACAGTTGAGCAGCTCCTGGCTTTCCTTTAGGGAGAAGGAAGTGATGGGTCAGAGCCTACCTACAAGGTGCTCCAACTTGGGGTGCAGATCCTGTGCTGTGTTACCTCTTCCTTACAGTCAGGACTGAGCTGGTAACTGCAATTCACTTGTAATTAGGGACATTTTTGGAGAGGCAGTCATGAAACCTCAGCAGGTCATCCCTGAAGAGGTTCACAGCATCTCCTAAGCCTCATTGCTCTTCTAATTGAAGAGCAGGTTTCTCTGTGAGAAGCTGTGTGATGGTGTTAACACTGCTTGTTGTAGCAGAGCCCACAGTCCCTGCTGCTGGCTCCCAAAGAAACATCAGATTCCACCTCTGTGCTAAAGAGATGTAAGAAATCATGGTGAGAATGAGCAGCTCAAACTTCATGTCTTGAGGCTGTGCTGTCAATTAATTTTTGGTGACAATGGTAAGGATTACCACTACTGTTCAGGGGAACATCTGACACTTCTCTGTCATGAGAGGGAGGCTGTAAGCTGACTAATAAACTCCCAAGGAATTATCTCTGTTTAGCCATTTGGAAACTGAGGGATGAGGATATTGAGACCTTGTGATCTGCAAGTCATCTGTATAATGGGGATGCCATCCAGAGGGACCTGGACAAGCTGGAGAAGAGGGCCTGTTGGAACTTCATGAGGTTCAACAAGGCCAAGTGCAAAGTCCTTCATTTGGGTCAGGGCAATCCTCAGTATCAGCACAGGCTAGGAATGAAGGGCTGGAGAGCAGCCTTGTGGAGAAGGACTTGGGGGTGCTGAGTGAAAAGCTGTTCATGAGCCAGCACTGCACTCCCAGCCTAGAGCCAGCTGTGTCCTGGGCTGATCACCAGCAGTGTGGGCAGCAAGTGGAGGAAGGGGATCCTGTCCCTCTGCTCTGCTGAGACCTCACCTGCAGTGCTGAGACCCTTCCTCCTTCTGTTTGGGTTATATAACTTCTTTAGTTGTACCATGGCCTTGCTGGCAAGTTGGGTTGTTGACTGCTCACAGCACTTATCTGATGCATCCTCCTGTCTGTATCCATCCCTTTTCTCCTGCCCCTCACAGCAAGATGGCTTCTGGATCTACTCGGAGTACTGTAACAACCATTTGGATGCATGCATGGAGCTTTCCAAGCTGATGAAAGACAGCAGGTACCAGCATTTCTTCGAAGCCTGTCGCCTCTTGCAGCAGATGATCGACATCGCCATTGACGGCTTCCTTCTCACGCCCGTGCAGAAGATCTGCAAATACCCACTGCAGCTGGCAGAGCTTCTGAAGTACACTGCACAGGATCACAGGTGGGTCCACCTCTTATCACAGAAGGATTCTGCTTGCTTCTTCTCTACCTGCGCTCTGCACACACACAGGGCCTGGGGGTTTGCTGTTTTTTTTTGCTGTCCAGCTCTTGTCTCCATGACATCTTGTATAATTGAAGTGGGACAAAGGTTCAGCAGACGTTTAGAAAGCTCCTCCAATCTCTGGTGCTCAGTGGAGCCAAGCTCTCCTCTGTTGTAATCAGACATGTGAACTAATTACCCTTGGATGTACTTTCTGGTGCTCCCTGTTACACTAGAAGAATTCCCTAATTAGCATTCAGAGCTCAGAAAGGCTCATTCTTCATAGAGTCACAGAATGATTTGGGTTGGAAAGGACTTTAAAGATCATCCAGTTCCAACACCCCTGACATGGGTGGGAACACCTTCCACTAGAGCAGGTTACTCAACATTCCATCCAACCTGGCCTTGAACACCTCCAGGGAGGGGGCATCCACAGCCTCCCTGGGCAGCCTGTTCCAGTGTCTCCCCACCCTCACTGTAAACAATTTTTTCCTAATATCCAGTTCAAATCTACCCTGTTCCATTGCTCCTTGTTCTGTCACTATAAGCCCTTGTAAACGTCCTTCTCCAGCTTTCTCACAGCTCCCTTCAGGTACTGTAAAGTGTCCCCAGAGCCTTCTCTTCTCCAGGCTGAAGTGCCTCAGCTCTCCTAGCCTGCCCCTGTGGGGGAGGTGTTCCACTCATCTGATCATCTTTGTGGCCTTTTCTGAATTTGCTCCAACATTTCAATGTCCTTCTTGTGCTGGGGGCCCCAGAATTGGCAGCAGTGCTCCATTCCTTTATCCTGAAGAGGACTCAGCACATAGCAGTCAGTCCACAACTCCCACCTGAATATGCTTAGATCTGAGACGAATTCAGAACCTTCCCAGCTCTTCAGCCTGATTCCATTCCTGATTTTGCCATTGGGGTTTGGCTCAGTGTGGCACCCAGTACTTGGTTACTGCCCAAAATGTCTAGGATCTGTTTTGCTGTTGCTGAGGGCAATCAGCCTGACCCCATGACATAGTGCAAGCCAAGAACAACACCTATGATATCACTCAGGATATACTGCTATAAAAATAAGTTGATAGAAGAATCAGGCTCCCTAAGAGAAGATTTTCTTCCTGCCTCGCCAGAATTTTCCCAACCATGAATGTTTCAGAAACTTTTGCAAGTGCAAATCCAGCTCTGAAAGGCAGAGAGACCTGAGGTGAGCAAGAAGATGCCTTCATTTGCTTTGCCCTGGTTCACGAGTGTGATTCTCATTCACTGGATGCCTGTTACTACATCACAGAGTCACAGAATCATTTTGGTTGGAAAAGGCCTTTACGATCATCAAGTTCAACCATTACCTAACTCTGCCAAGCCTGGTGCTAAACCATATCC
This sequence comes from Tricholaema leucomelas, assembly GCA_013400475.1. Taxonomy (NCBI): domain Eukaryota; kingdom Metazoa; phylum Chordata; class Aves; order Piciformes; family Lybiidae; genus Tricholaema lacrymosa; species Tricholaema leucomelas. The sequence continues at coordinate 1,861,934 of WAAF01015816.1, forward strand.
CTCAACATCACATCTCTCTGTCATTCAAACATCTTCAGGGATGGAGATTTCAACCACCTTCCTGGGGAGGCTGTCTGGTATTTGCATCTTTGCTACCATCAGGCGAGGCAACGTACACGAGTCTCAGGAAGTAGAAGGGGATGAGTTTTGCCATCACCAATTTGGAAATGGATTTGGGTCCAGATCTAATTTCTGGTTTTGCCTTCATAATGAGACTAAACCAACTTTGGAGTGGACTCTTGGGAACATTAGGGTATCAGAAAGCAGCTCTAGGATCCCCAAATCTTATGTCCATGTCCTCAAAGTGCTTACTGTGTGAATTCAGATGTGGCTTTAGAGTTGGGAGACATCAAGAGCCTCAGAGAGAAGAAGTCTGTGCTTAAAATAACCTCCAAGTTATTTGGTAGTGATGCCAGAAGGGATGTGGACAGTGTAATTACACAAGGCTTGAATTATTTGGGGGAGTACATTCCTTCTTCCTTTGGGATGTTTTAAAATCAACATGTTAAGTAGTCAGATACAGTCACATTTTGGGGAAGCCTGGGTCCTCCCCAAGCAACAGTTAGTTGATTCAGCCTGAGAGCTCTATTTTACTGGATTGTCTCAGTGGTAGGACACGGCCATGGATGCTTTATTTCTCTCGTTCCTTTATTTTTCTGGAAAGGGAGAGCAGGATTATATTTGTTTGCCTTGCACTAGGAAGGAGCAAGCCTCCTGAAGCTGTAACACAGTGCACAGATGAAACTCATCCTGCACAGCAAGCCAGCAAAAGACTGTAGCATGGGCATGCCCTGGAGAGCTTACTGAGTCACGGGGGAATGGTGTGACAACACAGGAACAGGGTGGGGTACGTCACACAGAGGTGAGTTTTGGGCCACTCACTACAAGAAGGACTTTGAGGGGCTGGAGTGGGTCCAGAGAAGAGCAACAAAGCTGGTAAATGTCTGGAGCAAAGGTCTAGTGAGGAGCAGATGAGGGACCTGGGGTTGTTCAGCCTGGAGAAAAGGAGGATGAGAGGAGACTTTCTGGCTCTGTACAACTTGAAAGCAGGTTGGAGCTAGGTGAGGGTTGGTCTCTTCTCCCAAGGAACAAGAAACAGGACAAACTGAAATGGCCTGAAGTTGTACCAGAGAAGGTTTAGGGTGGATATGTTGAACAATTTCTTTCCCAAAGGGGTTTGTTGAGCAACCTGTTCAGTATTTCACCACTCTCATAGTGAAGAACTTCCTCCTGATGTCCAACCTCAATCTACCTCACTCTAGCTTCAAACTCCTAGTCCTGCTTCTACAAGTCCTTCTAAACAGTCCCTCCCCAGCTTTCCTGTAGGTCTCCTTCAGATATTGAAATGCACCTGTAAGATCTTCCCAGAGCCTTCTCCAGGCTGAACAGCTCCAACTTTCTCATCCTGTCTTTGTAAGAGAGCAACTTCAGCCCTCTGATCATCTTCATGGCCCTCCTCTGGACCTGCTCTGGCAGGTCTGCCTGCTCCTTGTGTTGAGTTCCCTACAGCTAGACACAGTAGTGACAGGTGAGGTCTGGAAAATGAGAGAAATTGGAAACCAAGTGAGGAGTTTCATTAATCAGATGGAGAGCTGTCCTCATGCACTTGCAGTTTGACAGTGCTCACAATTGGATTGGGAGTCTGAAGCAGAAGCTGGAAAATTATAGAGTGGCCTAATACTGCAATGAAATCAGGCTTGTCGCTGGCTGGATTAGGAGTCTCTTAGGCACTCTGATTAGAATTTAATATGTAGAAAATAGAATTTAAATCAATTGAGCCATTTACAGAGGCAGGCAAAACTCAGAAAGGACTGGGACTCCTAAGGAAAGCAGATACCTTCGCTTCATCTAACCGATGAACATCAAGTTCCCAGGGACTTTTTCCCCCCTTCCTCTTCACTGACGTTGTGCTTCTGGAGCTGTGGATCGGCCCTGGGCCAGGTCAGGACAACAGAGCTGAAACCAGAAGCCTGACCACTCTGTCCCCAGTTAGCAAGTGATACTGGGCAAGAGTCTCAACTTGCATTCCATTTGAGCACTGGAAAGAGGTCACTGCAGCCCCAGTATAACTGACAAGCAATCTGTTTACCTTAATTTCATCCTTAGTGCTATCCTGGTATTATTGCACTGCCCAAATGCTTTTCTTCTCTTATTTTTAATTCTGAGTTTTTGCCAACTCTGCCCCGGATGAGGGCTTGGAGCCCAGAAAGTTCATGATTCTTTCTCCATTATTGTGTGGAAAATAACCCAATGTGCATGGAGTTTCTTCTCCAGACAGAATGTTGGAATTAGCATTACCAAGATCAACCCAAGCCTGATTGGCAGCAAAATTGTTCCAGGGGAGGTTTAGGGTTGGATATTAGGAACAATTTTTTTCCTGCAAGAGTGGTCAGGCATTGGAACAGGCTCCCCAGGGAGGTGGAATCACCATCCCTAGAGGTGTTCAGGAAATGTGTGGACATGGCCCTTTGGGACATGGTTAGATGGCCATGGTGGTGGTGGGTTGAAGGTTGGGCTTGATGATCTTAGAGGTCTTTTCCATCCAAAACAGTTCACATAATTGCAGAATATCTGTGGTTGGAGACCTTCAAGATCATCCAGTCCAACTTTGGGTCACCACAAAGCGTGTCCCTAAGCACCAGGTCCATGTTCTGTTTATACATCTGGGATTCTGTGGCCCACTCTGTGTGGAGGCAGCTATGGAGATGACTCCAGAGGCTGGCTCCTTTCAATTGTTGATTGTTGTGAGGCTGAGTCATTTGAATTTTTCACAAAGCTGCATCTGTTCCCTTCTAAAAGATTTACTCCAGCTTAACATGAATTAAATATACGAAGGTCCTAAGTGTGGCTTGCTGGTGTCCTGAGTGTTGCTGCTGGGGAGCAGAGCTGGAGTTAGGAGCATATGGATACCCTCTGTGGAGGGTTGGGCTGACATGAGCCTCCCTTCTTTTGCATAAGTATCAGTGCTGGGAGATAATCAGTGACTGTCTCTAAACCCTGCACCTCTCTCATCCTGAAAGGATGTTGGAGTGAGGTGAGGGTTGGTCACTTCTCCCTAGTACCAGATGAGAGAAGGAGTGAAAGTGGCCTGGAATTGTGCCAGAGGACAGTTAGGATGGCTATTAGGAAAAATTTAATTCCTGCAAGAGTGGTCAGACACTGGAACAGGCTGCCCAGGCAGGTGGTGGAGTCACCATCCCTCGAGGTGTCCCAGAAACGTGTGGACACGGCACTCTGGGACATGGTTTAATGGCTGTGGTGGTGCTGGGTTGAAGGTTGGACTTGGTGATCTTAAGAGATCTTTTCCAACTGAAACAATTGTATGGAATGGGTGGGAGGCCAAGGCATCAAGTAATATTCTATTGTAGATCATGTTGTGATTGTTTCTTGATGTTTATCCTGTTTGGATCACATGGGGATTTAATTCACAGCATCCACCCCTATTTTAGCTGTCAGCAGTGCAGCTCTTAGCAATAATCAATACCCCATTCCCCTGCAGCTGCCCAGATTGCAGGTTTTCTCATTAGTCAGCAATCAATACCAAGCCTTCAGTTAATAATAAATTATGGTGGTGTTATGGCAGCTGGCCTTGTCTGTCTTTCCAGTTGAAATGAACATTAAAGTTCCTTGGAGTGGAGAAGAAGGCACAGGGCAGAAATCAATGGCATTGATTTCAGCATCACTTTTTGAAAAGACTGATCATCATCTTCAGTGGCCCTGGCAGGAGCCTGTTTTCACTCATTGTTATTACACTCACAGGTCCCTCCAAGGGAAAAAAAAAACACAAACAAAACCCCACAACCAAGAATTGCTTTGATTTGCTCACCTGAAGGCTGCAGTAAGAGTGAACACCATGGGATATCTGCTCTGTGGTGCTTCTGGCTTGGAAGGCTTCAGCTCTGTGTCTGCTCAAAAAAAAGTTTTGAATCATGGAATGGTTTGGGTTGGAAGAGACCTTAAAAATCATCTAGTTCCAACACCTCCCCACCACGGATAGGGACATCTTCTACTAGGTCAGGTTGCTTAAGGCCTTGTCCAGTCTGGTACTGAACAGGGAGAAGTCAGCCACAGGTTTCCTGGCAGCCTGTTCCAGTGTCTCCTCACCCTCACTGTCAAGAATTTCTTCCTAATCTCCAATCTAAATCTCCCATCTCGCATCTCAAAGCCACTACCTCTCTCATCGGTCTTCCCTTTACCAGCTTACATCAGTCCAACCTTGTACAGAGTCTTCACTGGGGAAAATCCACCCCTAAGATGAGAGCTTCAAGCCTTTAAGGAGCAATACTCACAACTGTTTTCTGTTGGGATGGTAGAGGCAAGCCAGCTGAGGAGCTGGCTGGCTTCTCTGTGTCTCGGACATGACATTCAGTGTGCAGCAAGCTGCTCACCTGTGGTGATGCAGAAGGACACTGCTGATGGGAAAAATACAGTATCTTGGTAATGAGTGGCAAATCCTACCTGCATTTCTGTCTGAGATGCTGCTGCTGCTGCTAATGACTGACCTCTGCATTTCCACTGCACACCAGACTCTGGTTCATGGTTTCTTGTGCCTTCCACAGTGACTACAGATACGTGGCTGCTGCTCTCGCCGTCATGAGGAACGTGACTCTACAGATCAACGAGCGGAAGCGGAGGCTGGAGAACATTGACAAGATAGCTCAGTGGCAGGCCTCCGTCCTGGACTGGGAGGTACAGTAGATGCTCAACCCTGATAGAGGTGCTGTGGACCTGGGAAATGTACATTCCATGCTGTCTGTTGAATTATCCAAGACCCTATCCCAGAATCCCAGCATGGTGTGGAGGTTGGAAGTGACCTCTGGAGATCATCCAGTCCAGCTCCCCTGCTAAAGCAAGATCACCCACAGCAGCTTGCCCAGGATCACAATGGCCAGCTGAGTTTGGAATCTCTCCAGAGGAGACTCCACAGCTTCTCTGGGCAGCCTGCTTCAGGGCTCTATCACACCTCATACCCAGCTGATTTCACCCAACCTAGTCTGGGGATTAAGCCTGGGACAGAGAAGAGATATTCACAGACTTTAGAGAGGGTCCTTAAGATGTAAAACGTTAATGGTGGTCAGAAGAACATGCAGGGTGTAGTTCCAAATTGTCAGTAGAAATCTGGAGCGACTCGTGATAGGAGTGCTGTTGTCCGGGGACTAAGTGGAATTTGGCTCAGCCTCTGTGTGCATGGTGGCTCTGTGCTCTGGCACCGGGAAAGGAGTAGGGAAAGAAGGAGCAAAAAGCCCTGGGAATTGTGCAGGTTAGGAAAATGGAGCAAAGTCTGCTGGCAGTTGCTTCATGATTAGAAGCCAAAACATTAAGCTGAAGTGAGAGATGCTATTTGCACATTTAAAATGAGTACCCACTTCAAGATGTTTCTGAACCACCCCTGTGTGTAGCGAGCGTATAATTAAGGAGCTGCGAAGCACAGGCAAGGCAAAATCAGCAGAGGGATGCCTCACTAGCAGACCTCCAGTCTCCTGCAGGATTTAAGCCAGACTAAAGCCATGTTCTGCTTCTCTTTTCATCCCTGAGTTTCTTTAAAGTAATTTGACGGATGTAATCTGTAAACAGAGGTTTTGAAGCAGAGTGAGGATCAGTGCTGTTGTAAATCCCTTTCTGAGTTGCCATCCATCCATGTGTTTACTGAGTACTCAAAGTGATGGGACAGCCTTTTTTCTTCCTCAGAGTTAGGAAGATGTGGAATAACTCCACACTCAAGTCAGTTGGATTGTGCTATCTAAGTTAGCACACAGGAAATATGCAGACATCCTCTTAATTATTTTCTATTTGTTTTTTTCCTCTGGAAGGTGATAGCTTCATAGAATGGTAGAGGTTGGCAGGGACCTTAAAGATACCTAGGTCCAGCCCCCCTGCCATGGGCAGGGACATCTTCCACTAAACCAAGTCATAGAAATCATAGAATCATGGAATCAATCAGAGTTGGAAGGGACCACAGGGATCATCCAGTTCCAACCCCCCTGCCATGGGCAGGGACACCCTACCCTAGGTGCCCACAGCCTCATCCAGCCTGGCCTTAAACACTTCCAGAGATGGGGCCTCAACCACCTCCCTGGGCAACCCATTCCAGGCTCTCACCACTCTCATGCTGAACAACTTCTTCCTCACATCCACTCTGAATCTCCCCACCTCCAGCTTTGCTCCATTCCCCTGAGTCGTGATATCCTAAAAAGTCCCTCCCCAACTTTTTTGTAGCCCCCTTCAGATACTGAAAGGCCACAATAAGGTCACCTGGGAGCCTCCTCTTCTCCAGACTGCACAGCCCCAACTCTTTCAGTCTGTCCTCATAGGAGAGATGCTCCAGCCCTCTGAGCATCCTCAGGGGCCTGTCCAACCTGGCCTTGGACACCTCCGTGTGGGACCATCCACAGCCTCTCTGGACAGCCTGTTCCAGTGTCTCACCACCCTCCCTGTAAAGAATTTCTTCCTAATCTCCAGCCTGAATTTTCCTCTCCTATAACAAGAAGCCCTTGTAAAAAGCCCCTTCCCAGCTTTCTTGGAGGCCCCCTTCAGATACTGGAAGGATCTAGGAAAGTGGAGAGGAGGAGATCCTCCCAGCCTGGAAAAGTTCTAGGAAGAAGAGAAATCCAGGTGGATCACCTGGTTGTGTATCCTTCCTGGCTTAGTTAGTTCATTGCTACAACAAAGGTTGGATTCAACCCTGCACCTCCTGGTAAAACAGTAAATCACAGAATCATAGAATGGTTTAGTTTGGAAGGGACCTCAAGGATCATCCAGCTCCAACCCCCTGCCATAGGCAGGGACACCTCCCACTAGAGCAGGCTGCTCAAGGCCTCATCCAGCCTGGCCTTAAATGCCTCCAGGGAGGAAGCATCCACAACCTCCCTGGACAACCTGTGCAGCAATCACAGCTGGGTCTCAAATTCAGAGAGCAGGAAAGGCAGAAGATTTGCTTCATCGTTGACTACTTTGAAGAAACTCTCCCTCCCAGGGTCACAGGCTGATTCTCAGAGCTCGAAATCTGCACTCTAGGAGGCACAGGAGCATCAGGTGCCTCTCCAGCCTTCGGTGTATTCCATACGATGAGCTAATGTGTGTCATTTGTAGGAGTGTGGAGACTTCCGTTGCAAATACTTCTAGACTGAGGATGGATCAATTCCAAGTCAGTGAATATTCATGTCTGAGTGGAAAGCCAAGGTGACCTCCGTGCAGGATCTGTGCAACAGCCATTCCTTTCTCTCTTCCATTAGCTCAGTTGATAATTCATTTTTATTTAGCCCTCTCCTTGATAATTCACTCCTGCTTAGCTTTAGCCATGTGCTTTGTAACTCATTCCTGCTCAGCAGCATCCATTCTTTATCTCCATCCTGTCCTCAGCATTTGCCAAATCGTTCTTCCAGTATTTTTTTCCCTTTTTTTCTTCCCCAGCGATTCCAGATTTTAAGCTGAAGCAGCATACTTCAGCTTCTCATCATACAGCAAAGCCTGCTGTTGGTAGTGCTTACAGATCCAACACCGTCAATCATCTCAGAGGTCTTTTCCAACCAAAACAGTTCTCTGATTCTGTGGTTGCTGAGCCTAACACAGATAGGGAAAGCTAGGGGCAAGTCAAGCAGAAGGGATCTTACTGAATCCCGGGGAGTTGTGCCTGAGTGTTTCAGAAGTCGTTTTTAATCCCTCAAGATGTTCTGCGCAGCCTCAGGAAGGTGGATTTCAGGGTCAGCTGTTGCAGGATGTGAACATCCCTGACTTAAGCAGGTGTGTTTATTTCTTTTTGTCCAAGAAGTCACCCAAGCAAGGTCTGATGGTTTAAATCACAAATGGGACTGAAAGAGGGTGGCCTGACTCCAGAGGCAGCTGATGAGCTTCTGTGGCAGGCAGGGCATGAGGAATTCTTGGCATCTTTGGCTGCTTTGTACAAGTCCATGACTGAGCAGAACCTGGAGGGAAGATTCTGGTCTCCTCGCTTGCTGTAAATGAGAACTAATCCCAAGCACTTTGAAATGTGGCATGTACCATTTGGAGGAACATGGCCTTGACCAAAAATCCTGGCTTGGATTCTTGCCAGGTGTGACTCACCTCTTTATTTTGAATTGCCAATATCTAAACAGACCTGCCAAGGTGCTGCCCTTGCCTACACCAAATCCTCCACTGCCTTTTATCCTTCCAGTAGTTAACGGTGCAAAATCTAGGGCTTCCACCACCTCCTGCAGAGCCCTTTCATGTCTGAGAGCTCTTGTGGTTATGAAGTGCTTCCTGATGTTCAACCTCTATTTCCCTTTGCTCAGCATCATCCTCTTGCTTATAGTTAAATACCCTCAGATCAAACCAGTGACATTGAAATGTAGGCAAGCGAAACCAGCACACAACCATAGCTGGAGCCGGTTCACAACAGCCTGTGAAGTCTGCCCTGGATCAAGACTTCAGACCGGACAAGTAATCCCATCCTGGGCAGCCTTTACATGCTTGGTCCCTTCTTCAGAGAGAGAATGACAGATCTCAAAGGTTAGTGGAGAATGCTTAGATACACACACATACCAGAGGACTAGAAAGAAATTGTTTCCTCCAAGCACATCATCACTGTCAAGTCCTCACAAGCCCCGTTGTGGGCACTGCTGTCCTTACAGGCACACAGCTGAGGCAGTAAGAGTGAAGGAGCAGCACATCCTGCAATCACAGAATCGTTTTGGTTGGAAAGGACCTACAAGGTTAACATCAAGTCCAACCATTAACCTAGCACCCAGGTCACCACTAAACCATGTCCCTCAGCACCACATCTTCATGGCATTTCAAGCCCTGCTGGAATGAAGACCTAAGCACTGCCATGGGCAGCCCAGGCCAGGGCTTGACAACTTATTTGGGGAAGAAATTGTTCCTCATGCCCAATCTAAACCTCCACTGGGGTAAGTTGAGGCCATTTCCTCTTGTCCTATCACTTGTTCCTTGTGAGAAGAGACCAGCCCCCACTGGCTCCAGGGAATTGTAGAGAGCATTGAGATCTCCCCTCAGCCTCCTCCAGACTGACAGTCCCAGTTCCCTCAGCTGCACCTCACAAGACTCTTCACCGGCTTTGTTGCTGTTCTCTGGACACGTTCCAGCACTGGAGGTCCCCAAGCAAGTGGTGGGGATGTTTGGCCCAGCAGAGAGCCTCATTCATTAGCCTGACTTGGTTTTAACCTGGTCTTTAAACAGAAGACTTTGGTTTATGTAGATCTCTAGATATTTCTATGAAAGATTCCCATGAGTTGCCACTTTGGCAGGTTTCACAAGGATTAAATTTACATGAAAGAGAAAAAAATAGAATTAGGAAATCTAATGAATGATGTCCTTTTAAATTTCTTCCCCTTCTCATTATTTACAGGGCCTTTAAATCAAGACTTGGTGCCCTTAATTATGTAATGCGTCGTAATTGGCCTCGCTCTGATATTACATTATGGAATCCAAGAATGACATGGGGAAAAAAAGATACATCAAACCAACAGACTGTTCTCCAAGTGAGGACAGCCTGATGAGATATCCTCCTGGGAGACAAATTGCATCAGGGATTCAAACAGATCATTCTGCATTGGGAAGTTTTAGTTTGGGTTTTTTGTTTTTTTTTTACCTCCTTCTTATTCTTTTTTCCCTCCCAGCAACAGAAGGTATCAAAACCCAAGCCTGATGAAGAGGACATTTCTCTCACTTTGCTTTTGCTGCTCTCTCTAGCCCAGGGTGCTAATCAGCCTGTCAATCTCTAATTAGCCAACAGCAGTGGCAGGCAGGAGAGAGCCCAGCGTGCTGAATGCTGCTTTGGAAAGGGATTTTGTGCCCAGCAGTGAGAGCAGAGAGTCATGTTGGGAGGCAGGCTGGAGTGCAGCACACCAGGTCCCATGGGCTGATGAGTGTTTCTGACCATGGGACAGTGACTGCTCATGGGAAGGAGGAGCAGGAGCTTATTAATGCTTACAAATATTTAAGGGGTGGGTGTCAGCAAGGTGGGGCCAGGTTCCTCTCACTGGTCCCCAGCGACAGGACAAGAAGTAACAATGGACATCAAGTTGAACATAAGAAGTTCCATCTAAACATGAGGAGGAACTTCTTTACTGTGAGGGTGGCCGAGCACTGAAACAGGCTAATGAAGTCTCCATCTCTGGAAACTGTCAAAGCCCACCTGGATATGTTTCTGTGTGATCTGCTTTAGGCAATCCCGGTCTGGCAAGAGGGCTGGACTCAATCTTCGGAGGTCTCTCTGTGATTGTGTGAGGTGCTCGCCCATGTTATGTTATGCTCCCAACAGCTTTTCTTTCATGACACTAGTAGAAAACCATCTGGTTCCTCCAAGTTCTTTCCAGACCCTGGTGGTAACCTATAGCGTAACTGGGCAGCTGATGATCAGTATCCTTCCACAGCAGCAGCAGAGCTGACCCTCTGCTGCAACAGTCAGGATTAGCCCCAGGACTTTGTCATCTAGTGCTGGCAGGCTTGAGGGAGCATGCAGCACGTGTCCAGCCTAGATCTGGGTGACCTTCTGCTCCCATTACTGCACACTAAGGAGCTGGACTCTGCCAGTGACTGCATGAAAAAGAGAGGAATCCGCTTGCTTTTTGCTGCCCTTTGTGTGATGCAGGTTGAGGAGACCTGAGGCTTTTTCTTACAAGCTTATAGGGTAACTCAGGTTGGAATAGAGCTGAGGAGCTCATCTGGTCTTCTCTTGGCCATTCTCCTGCTGGGTTCTGCTGAAGTCAGCAGGACGTGTGCCAGTTCAGAGGAACTGAAAGTTCAGCTTTGTCCTTTTTTAGCAGTATTTCATAGAATCAGAGACTGGTTTGGGTTGGAAGGGTCTCGTTGACGCCCACTGTGGTGAGGGACATCTTGGTCTAGATCAGTTTGCTCAGAGCCCTCTTGCAGAAGGATACAGATGATCCAAATTTTTTTCTGGGGGGGAAAGAAAATACTTTTTTTCTTCCTAGCTTTGTATAGGATTGGAAGATCCCAGTCCTAGGACTTGGCTTTAGGGAAGGACCGGGAGAAGTCTCAAGTCAGGGCCAAATTTTGAGTCAGCAGGGGAGCAGAAAAGCTCCCTACCAACTGACCTCATGAAGCCCCCCTGCAGGGACACTGTGCTAGCAGAAGACAGTTCCTGCTGTTTAAAGAAGTGGTGTAACTGTGTTGGGGGTGAAAAAATGTCTTTTAAGGCTGATTGCATTTGCTGTAGGAGGCTCTGGTGGCACAACCAAGCTTGTGTCCTGCTCTAGCAGCTGAGGCCTTGAGGAGCAGCAAGGACTGTGGAGATGCTGCTCTTGGGGGCTGGGCAGCCATGAGCTAGTCCCAAAGTATTTGTGGCCCCCAAAGGGGCTAAGCCATGGCAATCCTCTCTCTCTAGCCTACAGACTCCAGGCAGGAATTGTTTTCCCAACACAAAAAATGCAATACAAATCCCATCGCCTCAGATCTGCCTCTTCTTGGGTTATGTTGCTCACAGGGACTACACAGTTTGGCTTCAGCTAATCAAGTAGAAGTGTTTACAGAGTCCTCTGTGTGTCCTCAGGCTTGAGATGCTACCACAGGAGTAAAAAAAAACTGGCTATTTTTAGCAGCTCAGCCTCTTCCAGCCTCACCCGCTCTCATAAAGCTCCCATCCATGGGCTTGTGCTAATCTTCTTTCCAAGAGCTGATGTGTAGCCAGGAAGAGCCTCCATTGCTTGAGCTGCTCTGTTTTCTTCCAAGGCTTCTTGTTGAAGGGCTTGGATATGAGCTCTCCTCAGCAGCTGGGAGGCACCATAGCTGAAATCAAATCCTGCCACCATACTCTGGCATGATCCAGAGCCCATCCCTTCTGGGAAGAAGCCTCTGTGTTCCCAGGAAGTTCTTCCTGAGTCCTTCATGTGCCACAGCCACCACAGTGCTACAGGGAGGTGGATGGACACCTTGCTGAGGCAGTTGTGAAGGCTGTGCTGCAGCACGGTGGTCACAAAATTGCTTTGGTTGGCAAAGACCTCAAAGATCATTGAGCCAGGCTGTCAACCCAGCACCACCATGGCCACTAAACCATGTCCCAAAGTGCCATGGTCACACAGATCTTGAACCACCTCACTCAGCATGCCATTCCAGTGGCTGATCACTCCTGCAGGAAAGAATTTGTTCCTAATCTCCAACCTAAACCTGCAAATTGAGAGCAGACAGTGAGGTGGGTTAGAAACTGGTTGCAAGATAGAGTTCAGAGGGTGGTGATCAATGGTGCTAGATCCAGCTGGTGAGCTGTGACCAGTGGTGTCCCCCAGGAATCAGTGCTGGGGCCAGTCCTGTTTAACATCTTCACCAATGACATTGATGAGGGCACAGAGTGTCTGCTCAGCAAGTTTGCTGATGACACCAAGCTGGGAGGCTTGGCTGATACAGCTGAAGGCTGTGCAGCCATCCAGAGAGACCTGGACAGACTGGAGAGCTGGGCACAGAGGAACCAGATGAGGTTCAACAAGGACAAGTGCAGAGTCCTGCATCTGGGGAGGAAGAATAAACTGCACCAGCACAGGCTGGGAGGTGATCTGCTGGAAAACAGCCCTGTGGAGAGGGACCTGGGGGTCCTGATGGATAACATCCATGGCACAGCAATGTGCCCTTGTGGCCAAGAAGGCCAATGGGATCCTGAGGTGTATTAGGAAGAGTGTGTCCAGCAGATCAAGGGAGGTTCTCCTCCCCCTCTACTCTGCCCTGGTGAGAACTCATCTTGAATACTGTGTTCAGTTTTGGGCTCCCCAGTTGAAGAGGGACAGGGATCTGCTGGAGAGGGTCCAGCAGAGGGCTACGAGGATGATGAGGCGACTGGAGGGCATGACTTAAGAGGAGAGGGTGAGGGACCTGGGGCTGCTTAGTCTGGAGAAGAGAAGACTGAGAGGAGATTTGATAAATGTTTATAAGTATCTGAGGGCTGCCAGGATGGGGGGACAGGCTCTGCTCACTGCTCCCTGGGACAGGACAAGGAGCAATGGGTGTACATTGCAGCAAAAGAGGTTCTGCCTCAACACAAGGGGGAACTTCTTTACTGTAAGGGTCACAGAGCACTGGGACAGGCTGCCCAGGGAGGTTGTGGGATCTCCTCTGGAGCCTTTCAAGGCCTGTCTGGATGTGTTACTCTGTAATCTGTGTTATATAGCATTGTCCTGCTCTGGCAGGTGGGTTGGACTTGATGATCTCCTTGGGTCCCTTCCAACCCCTGATATCCTGTGATTTCCTCTCATCCTGTTGCTGGCCACACTAGTGCTGATCCAGGTCAGGATGCTGGCTGGCCTTTTGGCCACCTGGGCACACACTGGTGCATCTTCAGCCAGCTAAGCAGGATGCAACAATGCAGTGGTCACTTCCAGCCAATGCTGAGAGGTTAATGACACATTGACCTGAAAAGCAGTCAAATCCTCACTGAGAAGTTAGGAGTGGGGATAACTGTTGATTGCTTCAGCACCCACAAGTGTGCTCAGCACCATCACATGTGTCTGTCCTGATGTCCTGTGTCTGTCCCCTCTTAGCTGGAGGACCCTTTACAAGCTGTTTGCTGAGATTTTGGGATGGTTCTGTCCCAGAAGTCTGTTCTAGTTTGGCATCAAAGCCAGAGCTGCACCAGTTTCAGAGCCAGAAAGCACCAAAAAAAAAAGCTTTTCTGTCATTCACTCCTGAACCTTTTTACCTTTTAGCTCCTTTACCTTTTAGCTGAAGCCATCCTGCTGCCTTCTGTGGTGTTCCAGAGTGAGATGCACACTGAGATGCCCACAGGGCAGGTGGTGGTGAATTCACCCATTTTTTAATAAATAGATTTTAATTAACTTTTTAAAAAGTCCAGCTCATCCCAATTAGTGGAGGGTGAGTGCATTTGTTCTCTCGGCGAGTGGGAGAGCGAGCGCTGCGCTTGCGAGACCATCTGCTCAGGAATCCTTCAGAAAAACAGTGGAGAGGAAAACAAGCCTTAGCTGCAGGCTGAGGAGGGGTGAGGACATTCTGGCAGCCAGCTGGGGGGGCAGGGGCTGGAGGCTGCCAAGGGAGCCAGGGTGGTCCTGACAGTTTTTTTGGAGATGGGGAGCTCTAATGAGCAATGAGAGAAGGGATGGTAATTGCCTGGAGGAGTGGGAAGAGAGGCAGCAGTCTGGAGGGGTGAGCTTTGGCAGCCTCACTGGTGAGGGAGTGGATATCCCAGTGTAGATGACTTCAGTTGCTGGTCACAGTTCAGGAGGAGGTGCTTTGGGATGCTGTTTACAAGGAATTTGTTACCCTGCATACAAAGTGGCTCAAGGTAGGAGGAAGAGGCTTGAGGATGCCACCACCACCTGCAGCAAGATCCAGGGTCTGGGCGCTACCTGGAGAGGGAGAACGGGGACAGTAATTGGAGCAACCCTGTGCTCATTGCAACATGAAGCCTGGTGACTGTGCTTCATGTCCACACTTCATTCCTTAATTTCCCTTCCTCTAGAATTATTCCCTACTTCCAGTTTCTGGTCTGAAGTGAGATGGGATGGCTCTGACAGTGCAGGAGGGCCAAAATGTTGTTTAATTGTTGCTCATGCCCGTTCCTTTGCCCTGGCTGGGAGCAGTGGAAACCTGGCCAGACTGGAAAGCTGGGTAAAAGAGAACCTTGTGAAGTTCAACAACAGCAAGCGTAGAGTTGTTGTTCCTGTGGAGAAACGACTCCCTGCACTACTACAGGTGAAGGGCTGGCTTGCTGGAAAGCAGCTCCGTAGAGAAGGACCTGGGGGTGCTGGTGGACCACTTCACCATGAGCCGGCAATGTGCCCTAGTGGCCAAGAAGGCCAATGGTGTTCTGTAGCACATGAAGAAGAGTGTGGCCAGCAGGTCAAGGAAGGTTCTCCCCCTCCTCTACTCTGCCCTGCTGAGACCACATCTGGATTACTGGATCCAGTTCTGGGCTCCCCATTTCAAGGGAGACAGGAATTGCTGGAGAGATTCCAGTGGAGGCTAGGAAGATGCTGAGGGGCCTGGAGCATCACTGTGAGAAGGAAAGGCTGAGAGCCCTGGGGCTGTTGAGCCTGGAGAAGAGTAGCCTGAGAGGAGATCTGAGCTGTAGGGTAGAAGTCATGAGGATTGGGCTGGGCTTTTTCAGTGGTGCCCAATGACAGGACAAAGGGCAACATGTACAAACTAGAACACAGGAGGTTTCACTTCAGCTTAAGGAGAAACTTGCTTGCTGAGAGGGTGCTGGAGCCCTGGAGCAGGCTGCCCAGAGAGGTCTCCTTTTTTAGAGAGATTCCAAACTCACCTGGACATTGTGTTCCTGGGCAACCTGATCTAGGCATACCTGGCTGAGCAGGGGAATTGGACTGGAAGAGGTCCCTTCCAAGCCCTACTGTTCTGCACTATGATTCTGTGCCTCACTTGGCCTCTTTCTCTGTGCCCTCTAGGGAGATGACATCTTGGACCGCAGCTCAGAGCTGATCTACACGGGAGAGATGTCCTGGATTTACCAGCCTTATGGACGGAACCAGCAGCGTGTTTTCTTTCTCTTTGATCACCAGATGGTTCTCTGCAAGAAGGTAAGGACATCCAGGGGAAAGCAGCACAGCTAAGGGCATGCTGTGGACAGGCTTTCCAGTCCAAAGTGGTTTGTAGGGCATGTGGAAGTGGACGTGGAGAGCACTGAGGAAGGGCGATCCACATCCTTGAGAAGCTGAATTCCAGGGTGGTGAGTACACCATGGCAGAGGGGTTTGTGTCACAGCAAATCCAGCCTCACTTGTTCATTTTGTGCCTTCTTCATGTGTGTGCCCCTTGCTTGGCTTATTGCCTCACTTCTACTTTTGGGTTTTGGCTGCAGTTTATGGTCTGGGATTAGGTAGCCCTAGAATTCTGGTGTGAGCTGTGAAGCCTGGCACTTGGGCAGACAACTCAGTCACTGTGTGCAGATGGTGGTCGCTGTCTCTCTGAGAAATGTCAGTGTGGCAGGGTGTATGTGCTGTCACTTGGTGCACAGCATTTTAAGCCCCATCCTCATCTAGGTGTTGTGCTGGATTTTATGGAACATTCTCTGCTGTAGAACCCATCATGAAAGTAGAGAAAGGTAGTGAAGAATGATGGAATGGTTTGGGTTGGAAGGAGTCTTTAAAGGTCACCTGGTCCAACCCTCCTGCAGTCAGCAGGAACATCTGCAACTAGAACAGGTTGCTCAGAGCCACAAACAATCTGACCTGCAGTGGTTCTGGGAATGGAGCATCTGCCACCTCTCTGGGCAACCTGAGACAGGCTCTCACCACCCTCTCCAGACTGAATCTCCTCCTTTGAGGTCAAACCACCACTCCTTGTCCTGTCAGAACAGGCCCTGCTCAGGAATCTGCCACACAGAGGTCTCCCTGGCCACACTAAGGTCTCCTCACACTGATGCTGACATGTTGCAGTATTAATAGCAGCAGGTGAGCTGTGTTTTGGAGCAGCTGTGTTCAGTAGCAGCAGCGGCAGAGCGGTGTTGCTGTCATTCCACTGAGGTGATCCCAGCTCCTTGCCACCACAGCTGTTCAAAGTGAAGTCCTTGGTGACTGTCTCCTAACAGACAGGGACTCGGTGACATTTCCACTGCAGGTCTGCAGCTTGCCGTGCAGAGGGAGTCCCCTGGACCCGCTTCAGGTGGGATCAAGGGCATCCTGCAGACGTCTCCGTCCAAAGCCACTGGGGATGTGTTCCTGTCACATCTCATGTGCTCAGGAGAGGTTGAGCAAGCTCCAGGCTGTGTGGCAGCCCCCCAGGAGTGCCCTGTGCCTCAGGAAGCAGTGTGGGTGGGGATGTGGGTGGCTCCTGACTCACACCGGCATCACTGCCCGCTGTACACCAAGCTGTGGTCTCTGCTGTTCAGTGGGTGGCACTTTCTTCTCCTGAGTCATGGCTGACTGAAATTCTGCCTTCTAGAATGCCTGTGCTTATTTTTGCCCTCCTTGTTGCTGTGCCTTTTACTTCTTTTCCAGCTCTGCCAAAGGAAAAATAACAGAGCAACAATAACAAAGGCAGATGTTCAGGCAACTGCCAGTGTGAGTCTGGAAGTACACAGCTGGGTTTGGGCATCAATCTTAGAATCATTAAGACTGAAAAAATACCTCTAAGATCATCAAGTCCAACCTTCTGCCCAGCACCTCTATGGCCACTAGACCATGGCCCAAAGTGCTACATCTGCTTGTTCTTTGAACTCATCTGGTGACTCTACCACTTCCCTGGGTGCCCTGTTCCAGTGCCTCAGCATTCTTGCCTGAAAGAAATTTTTCCTTATATCCAACCTAAACCTCCCCTGGCACAGCCTGAGGCCATTTCTTCTTGTCCTGTCATTAGTTACTTGGGAGTTGAGGCCAACACCAGCTTCACTCCAACCTCCTTTCAGAGTGCTGTAGAGAGCAATAAGGTCTCCTCTCAGCTTTCCCTTCTTCAGAGTAAACAATTCCAGCTCCTTTAACCATCTGCACTTTGATTGTGACCCTGAATTTCCAGTTAATTGGGCAGCACCCAGTTTGGCTTGCACTGGGTCTTGTCCAAGGAGGTATCAGGTGTTCCCTTAGCTCCCAGGAAAACCAGAGGTAGAATTTCCATGGTCATCAGTATGAGCAGAGAGTGTTCAGCAATTCACAGCAGTCCTCTGGAAGCTCAGAAGGTTCCATCAGCATGCAAACGGCGCTGATGTGACACTGTCCTCTTGCCTGATGTACTCTAAAGGCGTTTTATGGTGGGTGTGTATGTGTCAGAACTACACGAGCAGGTTGCCCAGAATCACAATGTCCAGGTGGGTTTGGAATCTTTCCAAAGAAGGAGACTCCACAGTCTGGTCTTGATAGGTTTTCCTTCTGCATCTTTTCCTCTAGCACAAGTCTGCAGTTGGGGAAGGAGAGGGGTTGCCGAGGGGAGATGGGGTTACAGCTGGACTCTCCCACCTTGATAGTGCTTTCCTTGAGCATGACTAAGGAAGATTGCCTGGTGTGGAATTCAGAGGAGTGTGAGCTCACATTTTGAGATCCCACATCCTACATGAAAATAATTCCAATGATTTATAGCTTGTGATGTCCTGACCCTTGTGCCAGGCTTTGCTGTTACTGATCCCAGCAGGCAGCCGTCTGGCAGGAGAACCTCTGCTCAGATCCAGAGCTCCAGTATCCTGGGGCTTTCCAAGTGAAGGCTGGGGCCACTCTTCTTTACCCCATGCTTTAGCATTTTTCTCTGAGGGATGTGAAATATGACCTACACAAGCCCAAGAGCAGAGAGGAGATGGCAGATCTGCAGGGATGCTGGTGCTTCAGCTCTGCCTGGCCAGAAGTGGGCAGAGCACCATGTCCTGGGGTCATCTGCAGCACAGCCTGGTGCCAGTCATGGGAATTAAAGTGCTTGACAGTGAGCTTGCAATGTGCTTTCATGTCCCACTTCAGTAAACCCCCAGGGATTTGGAGTTGTCTGAGTCCAGAAGGTATAGCTGGAGGTTTCCAGAAGGTCTCAGGTTTCAGACTGGTCCAAGACTGCCAGCTTCTCTGTCTTCTTGTGCAAGAAGTCCTTCAGAGGGAGCCTGGAGTTAGTTTGGATGTCTCTGGTTCTTGATAAAAGGGACCTGGGAGAGCTCCTGACTTAGCTTTTCTTTGCAAAGGTGGGTAACTGCCACAGAACCACAGAATGCTTTGGGTTGGAAGCGACCTTAAAGGTCATCTAATTCCAAACGCCCTGCCCTGGGCAGGGACACCTTCCAGGTTGCTCAAGGCCTCATCTAACCTGCCTTGAGCACCTCTAGGGAGGGGGCATCCGCAACTTCCCTGGGCAGCCTGTTCCAGTGTCTCCCCACCTTCACCCTAAAGAATTTCTTCCTAATCTCCAGTCTGAATCTCCCCTTTTCCAGCTCAAAGCCATTGCCTCTGGCCCTAGCACTGCAATGCTGGATTAATGTCAAACTCTCTTAATGAATTTTCTACCAGTATGTCCTGACCCAGAAGCTGAGGCTTTGCAGGGTGGAGGACAAAGTGGGGCATTCTTCAGGAGAGACTCTTGGTTACCCAAATGCAAAAATGCCTTCTGGAAAGGAAGAAAGGAATAAGCTCTGTAGGAAGCAAGCCCTGGCCTCACTCTGATTTACCATATGCCTATAATCAGGAATGAGGAATACATATTCCAGTCTGCTAAACCTAATTACCAGGAAATGAAGTCAATCCTCAAAGATGGTAGCATTAAAAGATGTTGCCTTAAAGGCACAGGGTCTACTTTTCTTATCACCCTCAAGCTGAGAGTTTGACACAGAGATGCTTTAAATTTGCAGACTGTAATCCTTAACATGCAGGGTTGTGACATGCAGCATTAATTGTGGCCGTGGCTGGTGGTCTTCGGGGATGCTCGAGGTAGTCAGCACATAATAGATGAGGATCTTTGTCTTGCACTGCGGGGTAATGGTTTGGAGTTTCTCAGTGAGCTCCAGAGCTGTTTCTGGAAGGGTTAACACAGGCACTGCGCCAAATGCTGCTTTTCTTTCACCAGTAGTTGAACAGCCTTTAGTGGGACTCTGTGTTTAAGTGTTTTCTGACAGCACAGAAAGATCATGGAGTCATTAAGGCAGGCAAAGACACCTCTAAGATCTTCTTCAGCCTAGAGAAGAGAGGGCTCTAGGGAGGCCTTATAGCAACCTTCTAGTACCTGAAGGAGCCTACAGGAAAGCCAGGGAGGGACTTTTTACAATGGCTTGTAGTGATAGGATGAGGGGCAGTGGTTTGAAAATAGAGCAGGGTAGATGTAGGCTGGACACTAGGAAGAAGTTCTGTGAGGGTGGTGGAACACTGGAACATGCTGCCTAGGAGGGTGATGGAGGCCCCATCCCTGGGGACATTCAAAGTCAGGCTTGGTGGGGCTCTGAGCAACCTGCTCAAGTTGGAGGTGTCCCTGCTTAACTGCAGGGGGGTTGGATTAGATGACCTCTAAAGGTCCCTTCCTACCTAATGCATTCTGTTATTCTAAGATTGTTGACTGTTGACCCAACACCACTGTGGCCACTAAACCATGTCTCAAACTGCCACGTCTACATGTTTTTTAGCCACCCTCAGGGATGGTGACTCCACCACCTCCCTGGGCAGCACATTCCAATTTTCCCTAATACCTAATCTAATCCTCCCCTGGCTCAGTTTGAGGCCATTTCCTTCCTCAGTGACTTCACAAAACACATTTGGTTTTCATTTGCACTTTTTAGGTGTCTTTTGTAATCAAGAGGAGATGCAAGCTCCAGCTTGTGGGTTATTGCTGTTGCCGTCTTCCCTTGAGCTCTGAGAGCAGGTTGGAGGAGAAGCAAAATGAGAGCGGTTTAATAGCAGTAGCCAGAGAGTCAGCCAGAAATAGCTGTGCTCTAGCAGCTGGAGTAAAGACAATAATCCTGTCAGACTCCAGCATAGCTCAGCTTTCCAAAGGGGAAGATAAAAGAGACGTTTCTGAGCCCTTTTAGTGTAAGAAGGTCTATTTCTGTTAAAAACATTGAGGTAATCTGTGCATCGACACAGCAGCCCCGGTTTTATTACAGGCTAAAAGAGGTCTCACAGGGCCAGCTGCATAATCTCGTTTGCAAACACGCAGACCGATGCTGGGACCATTCTTACTACTTCAGCTGGGGTTTTGACCGACAAAGAACACTGTTTGACTTCTACAGCACTTCCCACCCCTTCTCTTTTCCTCCCAGAAACACGGATTTCTCTGTGAGATGCCATATTTTGGGTCAGGGCTGGGTCCAGCCTGCAGCAGGGTGGGCAAATGGGTCAGGCTGTGTGTTGCTGTTTTCAGACAGCAGGTTGGGAGGGTGACATGCTGCTCTTTCAGCTGGGGAGCTAGCACGGGATGAGCAAACACTCTGCCTTGGTCACAGCCCCAAAAGCAAAGTACAAAATGAAGTTTTTGGAGACCAGTGTTTCCAGAGCCCCACGTTCATTCCCAGCTGGTCAGTCAGTGATCTGCAGGTGAGGTTTCTGCGAGCCCAGATTGTGGAGCGTGGCAAAGAGGTTTTACTTCTTGCTGTGCTATCTGTCTCCGTGGCTAGAAGGTAGCTGAATGTGAGGGACAAATTCCAGCAGGTTATATATTAAAAAAGACTTGAGCTTTCAGATTGGCCTGTTCAAAGCAAGGAAGCATTTGCAGGTGACTCTGCAGCTGTGCATTTGCTTGGTGACCCCTTTGTAAGGATGAGCAAGTGCTGACTACAGCCCTGGGCACAGTTTTGTGGCGGAACTTGTGCTGCTTTGTCTGGAGAGCTGCTTGGCAGAGAAGGACCTGGGCTGCTGATAAATGGACCAGTTGAATGTGAGACAGTAAAAAGGTCAATGGCATCCTGGCTTGTATCAGGAATAGTGTGGTCAGCGGGTCCAGGGATGAGATTGTACCACTCTGCTCAGCACTAGTGAGGCCACACCTTGAATCTAGGGTTCAGCTTTGGGCCCCTCACTACAAAAAGGACATTGAAGCTGCTGGAAGTGTTCAAAGAAGAGTGGTGAAGGGCCTGGAACACGGATGTTGTGAGGAGCAGCCAAGGGAACTGGGGTGGTTTAGTGTGGAGAAGAGGAAGCTAAGGGGAGATGTCATTGCCCTCTGTAGCTCCCTCGTAGGAGGTTGGAGGCAGGTGGGGGTTGATCTCTACTTGCATGCAACAAGTGACAGGTCAAGGTGAAATGGCCTCAAGTTGGCCAAGGGAGGTTCCGGTTGGATATTAGGAAAGGTTTCTTCACAGAAAGGGTTCTTGGGCACTGAGGAACAGCCTGCCCAGGAAGGTGGTGGAGTCACCATCCCTGAAAGTGCTTAGAAGCTGTGTGGATGTGGTGCTGAGGGATGTGGTTTAGTGGTAGTGGCTTAGCAGTAGTGGTGAGATTGTGAGCTCCAGGTCAGTGATTGGACTTGATGATCTCAAAGGTCTCTCTCAATCCCAACAGTTCTATGATTCTGAGGGGCTGCACTGACTGGACTCAGCAGTCTGCTGATGTTCTGTTGGCTCAGGGAAGCAGGAGCTGCCTTTTCACACCTTGGTGTGAAATAGAAGAAAGGGAAGATCATGAAGTGTAGGGAGAAAAACATTCAGGTCAGCTGGAGAGGAGCAGGAGAAAGATTCTGGTTGTTAGTTGCTAATTCAATGATAAAATCCAGAAAGGGCTGAATTTAGAGCCCTTCACAGTCTGGGTTTCCTTTTCTGGGTGAGGAACAGGTTCAGCCTACTCATCCAGCCGTGCAGATAGGCAAGATGTTGTACACTGCACCCTGTGCCTAATTTATCACTCCTATAATTGCAGGACTATAAATTTGGCCCGGGGATGAAAATCTAACCCTCCTTCTGCTGTTGCCTTTCAGCAGCCCAGTTTAAAACCCCTGGGAGCAAACTGGAAAGCCCAGAATAGCTGAGTGATGTGTCTGCAGAAGGTTTTCCCATCTCCTTAGTTTGTTGGGAATGCAGTTGCCCTCAGCTCGCCCTTCTGCAGCCAATGTGGCTGGACTGGAGGTGGAATCAAGGCATCAAAATGCCACTGATGTTCCCCTAAACACATGGAACAAAAATAGCAGCTCCACAGAAATGCTTTCAGCTCCAGTCCTCCCCCACTCGGATCCCACACTGCAGTCTCTTTCCAAGCTCAGGAGACAGACAGTGCTGAATAATTTGGCAGGAATCTGCCGACCTCCCCAGCACAGCTGTCCTTCTGTGAGGAGGAGTTACGTAAACCAGCAGCACAGGGATTTCACCTCCTTCCTAGGGCAGCCCCCGGGGAAACTCCAAAGGATTTGAACCCTCCAAGGAAGTCTGCACTAGGAAGAATGGCCGGGGTTAGGGTTGTCTCATGCAGGTGATGCTTCGTCCCTCTGCTTTCAGTTCCACCCATTCCTCATCACATACTCAGGCTGCAATTTCCTTGCCCCTAAAAGCAGGCTCTGCCCAAACTGCTGTGTCCAAAGATGTGGCAGCAAAGCTCCTGCTCACTGGTGTTCAGTCTTAGCAAGGCTTGCATTGGTTGTCTGCTATCTTTATTTATTTTCTGGGAGTGCTGGTGGACAACAGATTCAGCACAAGCCAGCAGTGTGCCCTCACAGGCAAGAGGCCAATGGTCTCCTGGGGTGCATGAAGAAGAGTGTGGCCACCAGGTTGAGAAAGATTATCCTCCTCCTCTACTCTGCCATGATGAGGTTACACCTGGAATATTGCATCCTGTTCTGGGCTCCCCAGTTCAAGCAAGACAGGAATGAGGACTAGACTGGAGAGAGTCCAGTGAAGAATACAAAGATACCACAGTATCACAGTATTACCAAGGTTGGAAGAGACCTCACAGATCATCAAGTCCAACCTGTTACCACAGAGCTCAAGGCTAGACCATGGCACCAAGTGCCACGTCCAATCCTGCCTTGAACAGCTCCAGGGACGGCGACTCCACCACCTCCCTGGGCAGCCCATTCCAGTNATCTCTGTGAGGAGCAAAGGCTGAGAGCCCTGGGGCTGCTGAGCCTGGAGAAGAGCAGCCTGAAAAGGGATCTGATCAATGCTCAGCAAGAGATAAAGGGTGAGGGGCAAGAGGATGGGGCCAGACTCTTCTCAGTGCTGCTCAGGGACAGGAAAAAGTGCAGCAAGCACAAAGTGGAATCCAGGAGCTTCCATCTGAACATGAGGAGGAACTCTGGTGTGAGGGTGCTGGAGACCTGAAGCAAGCTGCCAAGAGAGGTTGTAGAGTCTCCTTCTCTGGAGAGACTTCAAACCTGCCTGGAAATTGTGATCCTGTGCAAGCTGCTGTGGGCGCCCCTGCTTGAGCAGGGGGATTGTAATGAATGATCTCCAGAGATCCATTCCAGCTCCCACCATTCTCTGATTTTATATCAAGAATATTTAGGGGAAAGCATTCCAAAGGGCTCAATGATTCTCATTTGGACAGAAGAGGGGCTTAATTTTGAAGGCTCTGGGAGTGGTGCAAAACTGCCCTGTCTCCAGATGCAACCCACAGCAAGGTTAGGTTTAAAAGACCTGATGCTGGGGAAAGGTCTCTCCTTCATGTTGGTGAAAAGCAAGCTGGGCTGCTCTCTGCAAAGGGTCACTTCAAGGTGAGTGAGATTTTAAAAGTGCAGGCTCTGAATCTTTCTTTTTTTAAACCCAAAGCCCATTGAAAGCCCTTCTGACTGAAGATACCCAAAGACATGGCAGTGTGGCACCGTGCCACGTTCTCATTGCTCACGGCAGGCTGGGCAGAGTGGAGGCAGAGAGCAGGCAGGCAGGAAAATCAGCACAAATTTTGGGAGTACATGGGAAAATTGCTTCTTCTCTCTGCTTCTTCCTTTCTGCTCTGGTCAATGAGAAGCCATCAGAGAAGGGGCTGAGACCCACATTGTAGCACAGAGGACAACTCAGCCCTTCCCAAACCTCTTCCTTTTCCACACTGTGGGTTGTGCAGTTATTGTGGACCCTGCTGTGGTCTTTTCCCAGTCGCAGCATCAGCTATTCACTCCTCATCAACTGGTTTGCTTTAGCTCTGTGTTCTCAGTGTAATGCTCTTGGTCTTCCAGCCTCACAAGTGCTGCTACAGGTTGTTTATTTACCAGCAACAATCTTCACTCCAAGCCCTCATCTCTCAGCAAACTGGTCTCATTGCAAATGTCCCTGCTGACTGCAGGGGGGGTTGGACCAGATGACCTTTAAAGGTCCCTTCCCACCCAAACCATTCTATGGTTCTATGATTTCAGGTAAGGAGGAGTGAGAAGAGAAAACCTTCATATTTCTTTTCACTGTTGTCATCCATGCTTAGTGCAACAGTGAAGTTACCTCAGAAGGTCTTCACTGGAATGATCTGTAAAGCTGTGGTGGGGACAGATAATTTTCAGCAGAAGAGCCACTCTGTTGTGACAGGACAAGAGGTGGAGGTTTAAACTAAAAGAGGGAGATTTAGACTGGAGAGAAGGAGGACATTTTTGACACTGAGGTGTGTCCAGAGAGGTGGTAGCTGCCTCATCCCTGGAACCCTTGCAGGTCAGGTTGGTTGTGGCTCTGAGCAACCTGCTCCAGTTGCAGCTGTTCCTGCTGACTGTAGAGGGGTTAGGCTGGATGAGCTTTAAAGGTCCCTTCCCACCCAAACCAGTTTATGATTCTATGTCCCTCAGGCCTCACGGGTGGGACAGAGGGATCTGCATAGTGCTGGCTGCCACCTGCAGAGCCTCTCTATGCCCCCCTTTCCTTGCCAGCTCTGAATCCCAAAGCCTGTGTGCCATGAAGCTCTTCTTCACAAGGTTTTGAGCAGTTACAGATCCACCATCAAAGGCTTTCAATGAGCCTTTCAGTGATTATTTACAGCTCCCAACTGCCCTGTAAAATGAGCAAATGTCATTATCCCATTACAGAGATGGCGAAGGACTGGGGGAGGAATTGCTTTAGACCAAAGGTTCATGGCCAGTCCTTGCCAGTCTCAGGATGTGGGATCAGAAGACCTGACTTAAAGTGAATGATTCCTTCCCAAGTCATTTTGCAACTCCTTTGCCATTGGAACATGCAGAACTTTGAGAACCAGGAGGACAAATAACCTATATCTGCAATGAGAAACTTGTGAGGGGTTGTTCTGTGTTTAGCATCTTTGCTGTCAGCTCATAGGATGGATCTAATGAGTCATGGCTCTTTCTGGACTTGTGTTTTACAGATGATTTGGTTTATGTGTGAGAAGTGGAGTGTGACCTAGCATAGAGTAATCCACAGCACTTGGGAAAAATGGGCTGTCCTAAAATCATAACTCTCACTTGAGACCTCCCCATCCATCCTAGCACACCCATCCCCCCCAGCAACAAATAAATAGGAGGAGTTTCTGAAGTGCATGAAGATAGCTCCATGCAAAGCTAACAGGAGCCTGAGGTGTTTACATCACAGAATGGTAGGGGTTGGAAGGGACCTCTGGAGATCATACAGGCCAAATCCCCTGCTAAAGCAAGATCACCTAGGGCAGATCACAAAAGATCACAACCAGATGGGTCTTAAGAGTCTCCAGGGAAGGAGACTTCACAAGCTCTCTAGGCAGCCTGCTCCATCCAGGGCCTGACAACCCTTTTGGGGAAGCAGTTGGTTGCTGCGTACACTTAATTATTGCCTTTAAAGCACAGCTAAAGTCACCTCCTCCCTTCAGAGAGAGGACAGTAAAGTGAGGCTGTTTAAGTCAGGGTGAGCAGGAGAAGACAACCTGAGCAGGTTGCAGAGGAAAGCACATCCCCGTGCGTGCAGCCAGTACCTCAGGCACAAGCACTCCAGCTGTAAAGCTCCGACAACGCAAGCGCGGAGGGCAGAGCTGTGGTGGGTTTACATAACATGTCAGAACTTGGGTTTTGTGCTCCCATCAGACAGGACTTTTTTTGGCTTCAGCTCTTCCTTAGTACGTATTACGTGAACAGACTGCAGAGCGTTACTCAGAAGAGCTTAATTAACCTCAGCCAGGGAGAGAAAAGGAAACCAGAGAAGCTGTAGGGTAGAAGAAGATCCTATTTAGACAAATAAGTGCAAATGACCTAGATGCATCAATTTCCTTAAGAGCCATGCAGTGCAAGCTGGATGTTCTCTGCAGAGGCTGCAGGTTTCTCTCCTGCTCCTCCTCCTTTGCTTGTCCCATTTGGTGCCTTGGGGCTTCTCCAGCCCTACCCACGGAATCATAAGATGCACTGGGTTGGAAGCAACCCTGAAAGGTCATCTTGTCCAACCCCCCTGCAGTCAGCAGGGACATCTCCAACTAGATCAGGTTGCTCAGGGCCCCATCAAGTTTGACCTTCAGTGTCTCCAGGGATGGGGCCTCAACCACATCTCTGGGAACCTCTTCCACTATTTCACCACTCTCATTGTGTAGAATTTCCTCCTGAAGTTCAATCTAAGTCTACTCTGCTCTAGTTTAAGAAGTCCTGAAGTCGGTGCTGATCCTGCCTGCTCTCAGCCCCTTTTCTCCTTCATCTCAGAATCCCAGAATCCCATGTGGTGAAGGTTGGGAAAGACCTCTGATGCACCAACACGCTCCCCCTGCCAAAGCAGGTTCACCTTAGGGCAGGTTGCCCAGGAACCCAGGCAGGTTTTGAAAGTCTCCAGAGGAGACTTTCTCTTAGACATCATCAAAACCCAGAGCTGGGCAGCACCCCAGGAGATGAGCTGTTCCCTTCACAGGATTAAGTATCCTCATAGCATCTCTGATAGATGTTTGCCTAACCTTATTTGTGAAAATCTCTCTGGAATGCTGTCCCAAGCCTTCTCTATTTGGTCTGTTCCAGCGTTCAGCTACTTTTTGAGCTAGAAAGACTTTGTTCCAAGGATCTAATCCTCTTCTCCCTTGCGGTAAATTAAGCCAAGCCACAATCAAAATGGAGAATAATTGATCAGCAGCCTCCTTAGAGGGGAAGCAGCTTTCACATATTGGCATGCCAACAGCACATTCCTTTTTATTCATGTCCTCTTCTAGATTAAACAGCTCCATTTTTTGTCCTTTCCCTACTAATCAGGTTTTGAGAGTTTTGTTTTGTTTTGCATAGTTCTCTGGTTTTTTGCTCTTCCCTGATTTAACCATGCAAAGGAATTTGTTATGACATTCAGAAATGGACAGTGTGAACCAGCTGGTCCTGGCTTAACCAGGGACAGGATGATATGGAGTATTCTGCTACTTAATGAGCATATAAATGAAGGTAAATTCTATAGCTTAAGGATTTCTTTCTAATTCTCTCCTGTGTTAACCCCGGGATAATCAGGAGTAACAGGAGCAGCCTGTCCCTGCTGCCATTTCTGCCCTCCCCTAAGCCTGAGCTTCTCTCAACAGTGTGGCTGCTTATCATAGGAAGTTTTGGGTTAGAGGCACCTTCAAAGCTCATCCAGTCCAACCCACTGCAGTCAGCAGGGACATCTGCAACTAGAGCAGGCTGCTCAGAGCTACGAACAACCTGACCTGCAATGGTTGCACAGGGAAGGAACATCTAGGATCTCTCTGGGCAGGCTCTCACCACTCTCACTGTCAAACCTTTCTTCCTTCTCTCCAGTCTGAATCTCCCTCTTTTAGTTCAAACCATCACCCCTTTGTTCTGCACAACAGGCCCTGCCCAAAAGTCTGTCCCAAACTTTCTGATCAGTCCCTTGAAGTCATGAAAGACCACCAGGAGGTCTCCCTGGAGCTTTTTCTTCTCCAGGCTGGGCAATCCCAACTCTCTTAGCCTGGTCTCACAGCAGTGGGCTTCTAGCCCTCCCATCATTGCTGTGACCTCCACTGGCCCTGTGCCAGCAGCTCCATGTCTCTGCAGTGCTGAGAACACCAGAGCTGGCCCCAGCACTGCAAGTAGGATCCCCTTCCTCCACCTGCTGCCCATACTGCAGGGGATCAGCCCAGGACAGGGCTGGGGCTGGGCTGGGAGCATTTGGTGCTGGCTGATGTCAACATAGAGCTGATAGATCTCCATTTCGTCCATATCTGCTTTGGCCTTCTTGACAGGTAGTGCTTGCACCACTCTGTTCAGAGCATCCATTGCCATCCTCAGCCACGTATCTGCTTTCCTTTATCTCGTATGTGTGTGTTCCATTTTAGCTTACATGCTGGAAGGAAGGGAAGATAGTCCTGTGCTGACAGAGATGGTGTGGGGAACAAGGCTCATTTCTCAGTGCTGCTACAGGCTTTCTGCAAAGCAGCATTGCTCTCATTGCCTGCATGTTCCCTGAGTCTTTATTCTCTTGCCCAGATGCCTAAAACAGGCCTGGTCTCTCTTGTAGCTCAGATGAGTTCCTGAATACTGCAGAAATCAGCTGCAGTGTAAGCCAAGTGCATTGGAAGGGGCTCATGCCTCACTAAGGAGCTAAGTGATGTATGTTCTTCTTTAAGAGCTGTGGGAACAGCTGTCTTAAAACAGATCAAATAATTATTGTGCTTCCCATATGTCAGCTCTCAAAATCCAGTCAGTTGGGAAATAGTATCCTTTTGCTGAGCATTGGCAAGAAGAGGGGAAGAAAGGAGAAGTGGTGGTAAGCAATGCCCAGCCCATTGCGCTCAGGCATTGGAACAGGCTGCCCAGCGAGGTGGTAGAGTCACTGTCCCTGGAAGTGTTCAGAAAACATGTGGAAGTGGCACTCTAGGACATAGTTCAGTGTGCATGGTGGTGATGGGTTGATGGTTGGACTTGACCTCAGAGATCTTTCCCAACCTTAGTGATTCTAAGGCATTATCCAGTGGCTGGTATTAATCTGCTACATCTGAACTTCCTTGAGATTAAAGCATGTCCGAAGTATCTGCCACGTGCAGATGTGTCATTCACCAAGGTGTTGATGTGTTTCATCCCTCTGTGAGAAATAAGAGTCTGTTAAACACTTGTGTTGTCAGCACTGGAGCTCATGGGCAGTCACTGGGAAATGTTCCTCCTTCTGGGGAATCACAGAATCGTAAATTGGGTTGAGCTGGAAGAGATCTTTAAAGGTCATCAGGTCCAACCCAACTTGTTGTGTTGGTATGCGTAAGCAAAAAGCTTTGTATTTTCAGAGCTGGGGGAGAGGAGGAGAATTGTGATTCTTTATGCTGGTAACACATTGAATGACCAAACCTCCAGATGGTGAGGGATGCTGCATAGAGAATTGGAGAATCATTACAGTTGGAAAAGACCTCTAAGACCCAATCAAGTCCAACTGTCAACCCAACACCACCATGCCCACTAAACTGTGTCTCAAAGTGCCCTGTCTGCATGGTTTTTGAACCCCTCCTGGGATGGTGACTCTATCACCTCTCTGGGCAGCCTGTTCCCTCCTTCAGTAAAGAAATTGTTCCTAGTGTCAAATCTAAACCTCCTCTGATGCAGCCTAAGGCTTCTTCCTCTTGTCCTGTCACTTGTTCCCTAGGAGAAGAGACCAATCCCCATCTGGCTTCAGTCTCCCTTCATGGAATTGTACTTTGCTCCCATGTCTCCCAGCTCAGCCTGTTCAGTGTTGTGAAGTTGTCCTTAGCAGTGAGAGGAGGAACAGGCACTGGTTCAGCTAATTTAAGGAGCACATCCATGTTTCCTATGAGATTTCTTATCAAGTGTTTCAAAGAACATGGAGAAGATAAATGCTGTTTTTAGGAGCTAGACCAAGACTCACATTTAAGCACAGAGCAGAGTATTGATTTAATTGAACCATTTTAGTGAGATACAGCCTTTTCCCTGCACTTTGCTGGGCACAGAGGGAGAGGAAAGAAGCAATTTTCCAAGAAAAGGCAAAGCAGAAAAAGATTTTCTATCACATATTCAACTCATAAGAATCCTTTTGTTGCCTTTTGGACAGGAGCACTACTCAAAGCCTCCATCCTAGAAATTTAGTTGGATATTAGGAAATTTTTTCTTAGGAAAAGAGTGGTCAGGCATTGGAACAGGCTGTCCAGAGAGGTGGTGGAGTCACCATCCTGGGAGGCGTTTCATGTCCATATTCCATGTCCATGTGTCCATGGAACAGGCTGGCCAGGGAGGTGGTGGAGGCAGCCGCCCCGGAGGTGTTTCATGTCCATATTCCATGTCCATGTGTCCATGGAACAGGCTGGCCAGGGAGGTGGTGGAGGCAGCCGCCCCGGAGGTGTTTCATGTCCATATTCCATGTCCATGTGTCCATGGAACAGGCTGTCCAGGGAGATGGTGGAGTCACCATCCCAAGTTGTGTTCCAGAAATTTGATGACATGGCACTTTGGAGCATGGTTTAGTTGCCATGGTGGTCTTGGGTTGATGGTTGGACTTGCTGATAGCAGAGGTCTTTTCCAACCAAACCACTTCTACGATTCTCCATTTGAACAATACATTAGTTACTGGATTTCCTTCCCCTCCTAGGTCATTCCAGAGGGAGGAGCCAGGTTCTAAAGGTGCTGAGCTCCTGGACTGTTCCCTGTCTCCTGAAAGTTAATACTGTCTGGCAGATGCATGAGCAGGTTTGCTCACAAAAAGGAATGATAATGCTGATGTACAATTTCTTTGCCAAGATGTATGGTTTGTTTAAGGTGATACCTACTGCTTATCTTTTAAAAACAGCCTCACTGCTAAATCTTAGTTGAGTAAATAAATGCTGGACATTGATTTTTAGTTTTCCCCTTAAATGAATCCCTTGCTATAGCATTTATCTTTAGGGCACTCTCAAAAATCAAAAAGTTTTTAAGATCAGATTATTTAAGACACCTAAATATTGGCTTTTGAGAGTGGGGAGAAGAAGGAGATCTTCATTGTGTGTTGCTAAGTTTAGAAGGTTTAATATTTATGTCTTGTAAGCCAGATAATCAGAGAATTCATTTTCTGCTTTCTGATGACGATCTTTTGTTATCTGTCCCTGTAAAGACAGAAGGATGTGGGGCCAGTGCTCCTCTTACACCAGTGTAAATCTGCAGTACTTCTAGTAAAGGTAGTGCAGAATTTGGTGGGCAAAGCCCAACGATGCATGAAGAGGGTAAGGAGGAAACCCAGAAAAGATCTGGTTTTTACCACAGTTTACCAGCATCCAGATTTTCACATCTGTGATTAAGCAGCTGTCACAATACATCTCAAAATGCTTGATTTTAGTGCCACCTCCACCTACCATTGTCTCCTGCTGCTGTGAATGTGTGACATCCCTGGTTTGGCAGGAGGGATGGTGATAGCTGAGACACAGCATGGCTGCTGCTGACACGGAGCAGAGCTCAGCCAGGCATGTCAAACAGCCCCAGAGCTGTGGGTGGTCTCATGAGCTCTGAAAAATTCATAATGAGGATTATTTTACTTTTCCCAATGCAGAGAAATGAGCTGCTGCTGAAAAACATAGGGCAAGAATCAGGAAGTCATAGGACCACAGACTGTTCTGGGTGGGAAGGGACCTTTAAAGGTCATCCAGCCCTCCCTCTCCCCTTAATACAGTTGGCAGGGACATCTACAACTACAGCAAGTTGCTCAGAGCCCCAGCCAGTCTCATCTGCAGTGGTTCCAGGGATGGAGCATCTACCAACTCTCTGGGTTGCCTGGGACAGGGTCACACCATCATCAGCATAAAACATTCCTTCCTTCTCTCCAGTGTGAATTTCCCTCTTACTAGTCTAAACTGTCACCCCTCATGCCGTCACAACACTCCCTCATAAAGAATCCCTACTCACATCAAGATCAGCCTCTTGAAGTCTTGAAAGGCCACCAAGGCCACGAGAAGGTCTCCCTGGAACCTGACCAAGCCCAACTCTCTCAGCTTGGCCTCACAGCAGAGAGCTTCCAGCTCTCCCAGCATTGCTGTGGCCTCCTCCGGCCCTGTTCCAACAGGTCTATGTCTGTGCTGTGCTGAGGGCTCCAGAGCTGGCCCCAGCACTGCAGGTGGGGTCTCAGCAGAGCAGAGGAGCAGAATCCTCTCCCTCCACCTGTGGCACCTTGATGTCTGATCAAGTCAGAGAGGAGATGTGGATGAGCAGATCTGGCTGTAAAGGTTATAGACATCCAGGAGAGAAAATGAAAAAAAAAATTACTCTGGATCGAGGTGTTAAAAGCAGAGTGTAATGGAGCAGAGGTAGGTTGGGAGCTCTTGGAACTGGGAATCTGGGTGGGTTTCTGAGCACTGCGTTGTGTATGAATGGGAAATGGGCTCCAAGGACAAGGTGCAGAGACCATCTCCCCAGACTCTGAGAAGATGTTTGGCAAACTGAGACCCACACTGTCCAGTCTGCTTTCCCAGACACGTCTGAGCTCATCACTCAAGAGTTGTGCTTCTCCACAGCCTCACTTGCAGCACTGGAATCCCATCAGGCTGCTGGCCTGAGTTTTCCATTTTCTTGTCCTATGGAACAGAACTTCCTATCATGGAAAACAGTGGAAGCGTCTTGCCTACTCAAAGGCATTTCTTCATGCCTATAAGCAAAATCTGGCAGCTTGAGGATGTGTATTTTGTTCTCTTACTAAATAAATAGGGTATTTATTTAGTCAACCACAAATGTATTCACAGCAGATGAGGCTTTTAAGAATCTGATCAGGTTTCACCATTCCTTGTGTCTTTTCTGCAGGCCTCCCATGACTTCCTTGCTGCTTTCAGCCTCTCTAAGTATATTCCAACCAACCCATCTCTCCTTTTCTCTCTGCAGGATCTGATAAGAAGAGATATTCTGTATTACAAGGGTCGCATAGACATGGATAAATATGAAGTGGTGGATATAGAAGATGGGAGAGATGATGACTTCAATGTCAGCATGAAGAATGCCTTCAAACTTCATAACAAGGAGACTGAGGAAATGCACTTATTCTTTGCCAAGAAACTGGAAGAGAAGTTACGATGGCTTAGAGCTTTCAGAGAAGAAAGGAAGATGGTAAAAGAAGATGAAAAGATAGGTGAGAAATCTGAAGTGAATCTGAAAGGAGGTTGCTGGCAATGCTTAATTTAGCCCCAGATGTTGTAGAAGCCAGTGTAAATTTTTGTGGTAAAGTCAGCCTTCTTCACGTGTCCTTGGTTGCTCTCACAGTCATAAGTAAGGCTTTATCCAGTTAAGTTAATGGTATTTTGGGCCCTTCATAAATTAATTCTGCCCATAACTTCAAGTCTGGACCTCAGTGGGTATGTGGGGGAAGGAAGCTTGTAGCCATCTGACTTCAGAGTCTCTTGGCTGTGTCACTTCCACTCTGGTTAAGCATGTCTGATGAAGGCGATGAAGTCAGTGACTTACCAGCTGTGTCCTTCCTTCAGCATCAGCTTATAATTGGCTGTAACCAACATCAGCTCAGGCTCAGCTTGTGTTGCTGAGCTGTGGAGCACTGGGCAGATTGATGAGAGCCTATAAATGATGATGGATCTCATCTTGCTTTTCATGCAGCCCCTGCGTGAGTCAGATTATAAAGGCTTTCCACTCAGGTCCCTACCTGCACACACAGATGGGCAGGGGGCTGAAGAGTGCAGAATAATGACCCCTTCCCTAAAACAAAAGCCAACAAAAAGGCAAGAGAAGCTTTGTAAGCAGCCTTCTGAATTGTGTTTGCCATGTTCCCTTTTCCAGGCTTTGAAATATCTGAGAATCAAAAGCGACAAGCGGCAATGACAGTAAAGAAAGTCAGTAAGCAAAAAGGTAACCGGCAACACGCACTGTGCCTGGTGATGTGAGGGTGGAGCGGGCTGGGCTGAGTCCTGCTGGGTTAGGGACCAGCATCCCCACTTCAGCTTCCCCCTCCCCTTTTCTCTTTTCTCTCTCTTTTTATATAAAATACCGTTTGTGCTTTGTATCTTTCTTAATGTATCTGTGGGCCAAATTAATCTCTGGTCTGATGTGATTGAAAGCCAGTGGGAGTTGCACCAGAGATGAATTTGATCTTGTTGTCTTCAGTCTGATGTCCAGAAGCTGTCCCTGGGGGCAGAAATCTTATCTCAGCTGTTTATCTCAGGCTGCAATGGGAGTGAGTGCGGAGATGTGTAGGGGTTCTGCTAATTCCCAAAGTCTCCCATTAGCAAAGAAGGAAGAAGTGGCTAAAATCCTGGAGATGATGAAGGATCATCTCCCCTTTTCCTCCTTGTGGAAAGGAGACACTCATGTTTCCTGGGGCTACCTGTAACTTAATTTTAAAGACAGCACAGTAGCATCAGCTCTAGGGAATAAAGTATCTCAGTAAAGACATTAAATCTCTCTGATGTCAGATTGATTTCCCCACCCAGGCAGGCTACAGCCAACTAATAAATGCCATGTGAGATATTACAGAGTCTCCACTGGCCAAGCAGCCAGCGTTAATTATCTCCGGCAGTCACTCTTGCAGCTACAGGTTTTGAAACCCTAACCCCAGAGGGAAAGTCAGACAGGGTATTTCACAAGTTTTCCAAGGCTTCATGATGTCATAGACCTATGGATTTGTTACCAAAGTACCATGGCACCGCTGTGCCTCTAAATGGGTTTGGAGAGGACTTAACACTTCTTGGCTCTAGTCAGCTACAGGCAGATCCATCCCAGCTCTGTGCAGCTGTTGGGTTGTGTTTTGCAGAAGCTGTAGGAGCTCTTTGCTTTCTGCCTCACCTGTTTGTTGTCTACTGGCTTTGCTGGTCCAGTAGTGGTTTGCTAGGCCAGCTGTGAACTCCTTGGTTTGCTGTGTCTCTCCATTGTCATTAGTCTTCTCCTCTATACTAACTTCTTATGTTGTCTACTGAGATGTTCTCTAAAAACTCTCCTGGCCAGATTTTCGAACCTTAGAATATGAATCTGAACACCCCCAAAGAAGGACCCAGAGATGTGTCTCTTACATGATGTCCACGTAGGTCAGGTGGTAGTGGACCCTGTCACGAGCTCACTTTTGTAGGTCCATCCCTCACCACTGGCATGCTTGTCCCAGCATGGAACCAGCCATGGGAGATGATGGAAATATCAGATTTCACTTGCACGATAGCTGTGACAAAAGCAGTTTAAATTATGTGTACTGCCCAGTTAATGATATTATTAATTAATTGTGACATTATTAATTAATAATTGTACTGTTCAGTCATTAAGTGACCCCTCAAAGGTGCCTGAGCATGCCTACCAGTATTCCCACTTAACTCACCAGACTTGCATCTTGACAGATCCAAAGTGTCCAGCCGGACTTGTTTCTCACGCAGCAATTGCTCTCTCGGTTTCTCTCTTTCTCTTTTCTCTCTCTTTCTCTTGGAGGTGAAAAAAAGAGGAGTTATTAGCTCAGTTTCTCTGACTATAAAATTAATTAGCTCTCAAAACAGCAGTCAGCATTTCTTTGAGGAAGAACAAGCTTGGTGGTTCTGTTTATGGGCTGAAGTCCTGCAGTCAGACAGAAGCTCCAGCAGACCCCCAGCACCAAGTGAAGCGAGGGCTGGTTGGTGTTCAGACATGAGAAGTCTGCAAAGCAATAAATAGGGTCGTTAAATTAGGAGCACTTCTTCTGTTGTCCTACGCTGTGGTAATCATAGCCCTGACTCAGATTAATTAAATTAAGTACTAGTACTAAACATTTTGCTGAAAACTCTGCTTTTTGTTTTTAACTCTGTGGTTGTCTTGTGCCCAAGACCCCAAGAGAAGCATGAGGCTGTTGGAGCAGAGAGCTGGTGGCATTGCTCAGAAGAGGGAAGGAGGAGAACGTTTCCAAGAGTTGGCTTTTAGTGACTGATTCTTTAAATGCTGCCATTTTACACATACTGCCAGTATTTTATTTGCCAAAGGCCTTGGTAGGCACCTGGAGCTGTGTTGCTGAGGCTGAGCTGCAGCCCTTTAGGAGTGGGAATATTTCCACTGCGTCCAGCTGAAGTGTTTACTCATTGAAATTGATGGACTCTGCAGGACAGGTCTTGGTGGCTACAGCAGGGCTTGATGGCTCAACAGCCTGACCTGACATGGCAAGACATCAGTTCCTGTGTCAGTGGATGCCTATTACAGACTCGTTTCTAGGTTATCTCAGCTGATCCCTCCATCTCTTGAATGGGAAGCCATGGTAATTTCCCTGTCACAGAATACTTACAGAGGAGAGGAAAGCCACCCAGAACATGATATGGAAAATGCAATCAGCTTTGTTAGAGGTGAAGCAGAAAAACATTTTCCAAATAGTGTAAAGTGCTGCATATTTTACACACCTGTGTAGCACACACACACCCCCCTCAAGTATTGCTGTGGAGCTGGCCTGTGTTAAGGAGTGTGTAAATTACAGCTTGCTGCAGAGAGACACTGAGAGAGCAGCTGAGAGGAGGAGAATCATGTAATTGTTTTGGTTGGAAGTGACCTTTAAGATCAAGTCGAACTGTTAACCCAGCACTGCCAGATCACCACCAAAGCTTGTCCTTCAGCACCACATCTACACGGGTTTTCATTCCTTACAGGGATGAAGACTCCACCAGGTGATTGATTAAAGCCAGACAACTGGCAGAGACAAATAGGAGTCAATTTAATAGTAAGAGCTGTTGAACAGTCTGATTTACAGGTGCAATCCTTTCTACATGTATCTGTATCCACTGCAGTAATTCAGGGAAAGGAGCATAATTCACCATGGGAGCCACATTCCACCACTACATCTTCAGGTTTTCCAATCAAAGTTCAGCCTTAATTTCCTTATGATAGAATCACAGAACTTTTTTGGTTGGAAGAGACTTCTAAGGTCATCAAGTCCAACTGTTAACCCAGCACTGCCAAGTCACCACTAAACCATGTCCCTCAGCACCACATCTCCACAACTTTGAAAGCCCTCCAGGGATGGGGACTCCAACACTGCACTGGGCAGCCTGGGGAAGAAATTGTTCCTTATGGCCTTTAACCTCCCCTGGTGCAACTTGAGGCCATTTCCTCTTGTCGTATTGCTTGTTCCTTAGGAAAAGAGACCAACCCCGCCTGGCTCCAACCTCCTTTTGGGCAGTTGTAGAGAGTGGCAAGGAAATAGTAAACCTTAAAACTCTGAATTATTAACTAATAGAAATTTTATCCTGGAGAATACAATTCTTGGTGTTTTGAGAAGTTGTTGATCCTAAAATGCAGGTCCTCCATGGGGCACAAGTCAATCCCTTCTGGCTTCCTTCCAATCCATTTAATGATGCCCGAGGTCAGATTTCAGCTGTATAGTGGGAATTGCACTACTTACTGGATTGGGCAAAGCATAATGGTACTGGACCAGGTGCCTTAAGACAGAGTTAAACCACAGTTTGGGTTCCTTGAAGTCCATTAGACATAAAATAAACGGGGAGTGTTGGCTCTGCACCTCACCAGCAGATAAAGGACTGTTTGTTGCTTGTTTTCTTTTCTTTCTTATTGATTGTTCAAGATTTTTTACTCTTAGTTACTGCCCTTTAGCTTCTTCCAATGTCAGTGTGGTAACTGGGAATAGAATTCTGTGTGGTGTCTCCTAGAAATAGTAAAGCAACAGGGAAATCTATTTGACTGGACTTACAAAACCAACAAAAAACCCTAGCAGCCTTTTTTTAAGTTACAGCCAGTCAAGTGCGCAGCTTTTTCTGCAGATGAGTCCAGGTACCACTGAGGACCTCCACTGCCTGCACCAACACTGCAGCATCAAGCTGTGCTTCCAGAATTCTGCTCTCTATAGACTAAAGCAGTGGAAATGAGCCTAAAATTCCCTTGGAAATGTATCTCTTGTGGGTTTCCATCCTTAGCCTACAGCCAGGGTTATCCAGGCTACTTTCTCCATTTCTGAGGATGTGAAAACAAAAGGCTCCTTGAGTGCCTTGATCTACCAAGTACTTCTGTTCTGGCCACTTATAATCTCCCCTCCAATGGTGTTTGCAGCTTTCAGAAATCTTCAGTTACTTATTCCCGGCTTTGTCCACATCTGTCCCCATGCAGGACACATACAGAGATTTTTGTTCACATTCCCAGAAGTTGCCAGCAAAGGCTGTCAGGGGAATTAGAGGTCCCAGTGCCCAATAAGGAGACCCCATTCTTAAAGCACCGTTTCTCACTGTATGTCTCCATTTTGGAGAATGAAATGTCTGTTCTGATTTAAAGAAGTGACCTCAGTACAAGCTGGGAGGGTATTCCACCCCAGGAGGGCCTTTCAGACCCATGCTGTAAACCAGCTCCTTCATGCAGTTCATTCTGTCCTATGTATTCTCTGCACAGTGCCACAACTTCACCAAGGCAGTTGCCCTCAGCCAAGTCCTTAGCCTGATGGCCTGGGACTTGTGGGGTGGAGAAAAACATATTCCATCCCCATCACCCCTATCCCTGAGCTTAGAAAGACATTAAATGTGCCTAGAAATACTCAGCTATGAAAACCCAGCAGAGGTTAAGCCCGCAGCCAGCACAAACTGCTGTGGCCTGCAGTAAAACACCCTCTGAATTACTGAGCTTTCCTGCTAAATTCTTCCTTTCTGATCACTTGAGCTTACCATGAACTATGTCGTCGAAACCCCGACCCAAACACCCAACAGCTTTTCTCTGGCTTCTCACACTTCTGTATTTCCAATTCCCCCAGCCAGCCTGCAGAGCAAAAAGAGAGCAAAAGGCACATTAGCATCCTTCTGCTGGCTCCATCCAGCTGGCAAGGACAAACCTTAACAGGTAGCAGCAGCTCTGGGTACATCCTGTGCTTCTCCTCTTTACATCTGTTTTATTGTTAACAAGATTGACATGGCCCTGAACAAGATTGACGTGGCCCTGACATGCTTCCCCATCCTACTCACAGGTGTAGGCTTAGCCTCCAGGGGATTGAGGGAGTTTGAGCAACAGGTAGAGTAACCACCACAGCAAGGAGGAGCATTTGCATTTTCAGATAACCAGGGGCACTTCCCTTTCCTGTCAGAGCTCTGCAGGTGAAAGAATTGAGTTAATCATGTTCTTGGTGGGATTTCCCCACAGATTTGGAGAAAGCACAGAGCTTAGCCCATTGCTTGTAGAAAGCAGACCCCACTCCAGACCTCCAAAACACAGGTGCCTGTCTGCAGCTCACTCAAGCACGTCATGCTTTGGGTCCACAAACAGCAGCCTCGTTGATGATGGTGTGTAGTTAGGAGGCTCTCCACTCACAGCATTTGTAACCCAGCTGGAGTCAGCAGTGTCATCTGAGAGTTGGTCAGATGCCCAAGCTAAGGAAATCATGAATAAATTCATGGCTAGGTAAGCTCTAAAGATGGTACTGATGACTCAGCAATCTGTGCACACCGTGGAGCAAATTCTCCAGGGGAGTTTTGTGGTGAGATGTGATACGAACCTCTTGGGCTTCCTGTTGGCTGGATGCTGACATCAGTGTCACATTGAGATTCCAACTGAAACAAGTCTGCCAGCCCAGGCTCTCCTGCTCTGTTGGTTTGGTACTGCAGGGCAGTGATGGATGAGCTGAGCAGTGGAAATGATGGAGAGATCTTTGCTGTCAGCATGCAGAGTGCTGGAGGAGAGGGGAGCTGTTAAACACAAGATGGGATAAATCAGTTTTCACCTGTCTTTGACTTAAAAAGCCCTTGTATCATTTATTCCATCTTGCCTCCCTTAGCATTTGATTCTCATATGGGGAATCATTACCATAATGTCTTGTCTGATGACATCGGGTTGCAGCCACAGACTTGATAGACTCAGGGAGGTAATTTCCTCACTATCTGTAGGTCCTGTGGTTGGCTGTGGAATAGCCAGGACAAAAGATGATTGGTTTTCTCTGTTGCATTGCTTAAACTGCAGTCAACTCTCTTCCCTCCTCCTTCCTCCAAAACAGAGGAGTTAGTGGGTAGGAAAGGGAGCTAAGGCATGTTCTCCTCACCAGAACCATCCCTGCTAATACCCACCTGTGCCAGGCCCTTGAGTGAAATCTCTGGCTGGGTAAAGAGCCGTGGCTGACACACATTTTATTCCTCTTGAGCATGACAAAGTGTGAGTTGGGTAGTTCAGTATGGAAGCGCAAACTGATGAAGCCAACAGCTGCCCAGGACTGCCTTCAAAGGCAGATGTATCCTGCTCACAGCTGACATCCACCATTCTGGATGTAAAAAGTAGGTCTGCAATGAAGGAGCTGAACTCAGATCATAGAATCATAGAATGGTAGGGGTTGGAAGGGACCTCTGGAGCTCAGACCCAGCATAGTTTGCCAACTCTAAACCAAGTAAGTAGCAGTGAAGTGCTTTGAGATCCTCTGTGGAAACGTGCTGAAGAAAGGCAAAGGGCTGGACCCCTCAGCCATTGCTGCAGCTTGTTCCTACTGCAGGAGTAATTAACCATACAACAATTAGTGGTCCAGAGGTGTGTTCCTTGCTGTGCATGGGTTACGATACTCAGGGGGAAATGGAATTAATGGGATTTTTGAGTGTGGCTCCTAAAAGACAGAATCATAGACCTCCAAGTTCATCAAGTCCAACCATCAACTCAACACCACTACGGCCATTAAGCCAGGTCCCAAAATGCCAAGTCCATGTATTTCTTGAACCTCTCCAAGAATGATGACCACACCACCTCCCTGGGCAGCCTGTGCCAGTGCCTGACCAGCATGGTCTGAAGCGTCTTGTGGAGCATGGGTCACCTCCTCTGCAGCTCCTTGCTGGAGACAAGATGTGATGATTGCATTGTGAGTGGAGTTGAAGGTGACTCCACCACCTCCCTGGGCAACCTATTCCAATCCCAAGCATTGGATGCAAGTTGACTGCTTTTACTGAGGTCAGAGAGGGAGATGAAAGGTTCCTTAGCACAGCACTTCATCTTTCACTACCAGCAGTGTCCACTCAAAAGCAGATGTTGGTACTTTATTGCTTCCCATTCTATTCTGGCTAATGAACTGAACAATATCCAGACAGCTAGGTGGAAGAAAAGCCTCTGAAACAGCTCCTGATCAAAGCAGAAGTGATCTTAGAGGTTGAGGATGGAGCAAACAGCTCGTAAGGCACGTTTCCATGGTTATCTTTAGGCAGATCTGGGTGTATCGTGTGTGTTTGTATTAACAAACGTTGAGGTGCGGCGTCCATGTCCCTGTCCTGCTATATCCCAGCTGGGTCTGTCTGCACGTCTCCGTGTGGCCTGTGAGTTAACAGCATGCTCCCAAATCTTCCAAGTGCTATTGAAGTCGTGTTGTAACCTCGAAGAGAAGGGTGTGGAGTTACAAAAAACAAACTATGACAACCCAGAACCAGAACTAGGGGGAAAATGGCAGCTTTAAATCTTTTCAATTGTCTTCTGAGCTGAGAAATCCAAAAGATTCCAAGTGACGTTGCCCAGTGCTAAAAAAGGCCCTGATTTCATGTGACAGCACAGCATCCCTCTTTAACCAGATCTGTCTAGCCAAATTATAGACCTTGCAGTTTTCCAAGCAGATTTACACACACCCCCCCACCCCCCGCCACCCTGCCCAGTGCTCTTGCTCTGCAGCTGCAGCCTTTGGATGCTGCTCCGGTGCAGAATTCTGCATGAGCCAGCAGAAGGAGCTCCAAGTCTGGTCATGGGCCTGCGCCTTGGAAAGGCAGCCTCTAGAAATCTTTGCTCACCTATCGATTCCTTCCTTTTGCACATGGAATTGTGTTGGCCAAGCAGCCCAAAATTATGCTGGGGAAGAGCATTGCCCATTCCTCGCTGTCAAATTGCAGCGGAGCTATGGCTTTGCATCTGAAAAACATCCCTCAAGAGACAATTTTGCACCATAGGTTCTGCTGAGGAGCAGAAAAATACCAATCTGTCCTGCTTTTTCTCAGGGCTTGAAGATCATAGGATCATAGAGTGGTAGGGGTTGGAAGGGACCTCTGGAGATGATCTAGTCCAACCCCCCTGCTAAAGCAGCTTCACCTAAATCAGGTTGCTTAGGAGCATATCCAGTGTGTTTTGCAAGTCTCCATAGGAGGAGACTCCACAGGATGTGTGGATGAGGTGAATCTACCCTCCCCACCCCAATTCCTATGTTGTACCTTGCTACATATAAAAATGAGCCGTTCCTGGGGCACTTCAAGCTATGGCCAAGAGCTGTATCACAGTTTCACAAGAGAAAATGTGGTTTCTGGAATGATCACTGACTTGCGAGAGCAGCAGTGGGGTTTTCCATTGCATGCCCATAAGCCCATGGTGATTCTGCATGCCACTGAAGAGTTGTGATCATTCAGCCCATGGAGATTGTTTGATAAATATGCAAAACTTCAGCTGCTTGTTGATGGTAGAACCAGCCAGGAGCTTCTGATGTTCATCCAGCTTAGATATTAATGCCAAGAGCCTCAGTCCTCAAGCAGAGCCACATATTTGTGATTATGGGCCACAACTTGGAGAATATGGGTCTGAACTCCTTTCTGGAGGCCATGGCAGTGCATGCATGGGGTTTTTTTTTCCAAGAATGAATAGACACTTTTCAGGAGTTTGGACCAGAAAAGATTATTATGGGAAAGAACCGAATGTGGTTTGCTAGCGATCTGGCCAGGGGAGTCTGCCTTTTTCTCTTTCGGAGAAGAGAGACCTATGGCTCACATTCTTTGCGGTGGAATGCCATCACTGTCAGTGGACCTCAGCCAGACTGCCCTTTTTCTACTTCTTCAGCCTTCCAAGTGCATAACATTTTGCTGATCCAGGAGACCTCTTAGCGTTTCTGTATTATGATTAAAATACATCAGTTCACCCTCCACGCACTTAGAGGCAATAAAGAGCTCAGCAGATGCAAGGCTGAGTGCCGCTCTGCACTATCCATGCATTGTCCATGTCATTAAAGCAACGTGGTTTTAAAGCCTTCCTAAGCCAGACACAGTCCTTGTTTGTCCCGTTAGATTCACAGCTCTTTCATGCCATAGAACAGTAGTTCATAATCTTGGTGGCACAAGGTCTGTTTGCCTTTGAAGTAAGGTCCTTTGGGCCATCAGAAGATCCAAACCACTAAGCAGACAGAAGAAGATAAACTTCCTAGCTCAAGCCATGTAAGAGACCTGTACCATGTCCTAACCTTCCCACAGATCCTAAAATTCCTCACTAGTCTCTGCTGGGAAAAGTAGCCAAGGCACTGGAGGCTGGTGGCATCCAGGAGAACATCAACACTCTTGTATGGGTTCAGGGCTAGAGTGTGCCCTCCACAGCAGACCCTTCAGAGTGTTCCACTGCCCACATGCTGCCCTGCCTTCCAACAAGGTAGGACAGTGGCAGAAGAAGGGATGGAAGATGCAAGAGAAAGATGAGCTCAAGCCCATGCTCTACCCTTACAGGATGTCATTGGCCTAAGCCATGTAGTGTAGTAAATTCAAATTGAGAGTTGCGGGCTGCCAACAGAGATGGTACAGAAGTTGTCTCAGATACTTCCTTAGTGAGCTGGCTCTGTCCAAGTTTGACCCCAGAACAGCGAGGGCTCTGGGGCCATACTCTGATCTGCAGACTTTCCATGGGAGAAAAGAGCTTGGGAAGGACAGAATAGACATCTGTGGATGAGTAACTCACTCCAGCAAGCAGAGACAAATAGAGACCATCTCCAGGTTGTTCCTCTCAAATAAGTTTCAGATATTAACTGTGATGACTTTGTTAAAGGTTAATCAGTATGAATCATGGAGCAGGTTTTGTCCACTGTAAAGGTCTTGGTTACTCCCTACAGTGGATAGAGAGCTGCATGACTCAATGCTGTTGGCTGTAAAGAAGGAGAAATCAGTTAGACATAGCCCAGATGATCTCTTCATTTGGTTCCAGCCTTTTGAGGACTTTCACCTGGTAAATTCCATAGCAAGGGGAAGCAAATCAATTCTCCTTCCTAACGCCTTAGCTTTGTATCTAAAAGAGGTCCTGAATGACAATGCGGCAACGTCCCAGACTTGTCTGATGAGCTCTGTGAGTGCACTTGTGAGGCTTTTCCCCTTTGTCTGTAAGTACCCAAGTGTCTGCAGCCTTCCTGTGCCCAGGCTGGCCCCTGCTGCCCGTGCTGGTCCCACCAAGCATGTGTTTGTGTGTGGGTAGGAACCTCTAACTGAATGCAAAGAGTCACATTTCTTGTGCAGACGTTGCTGTGGTACCTGGGTGCTAAT
Source organism: Tricholaema leucomelas (assembly GCA_013400475.1). NCBI lineage: Eukaryota > Metazoa > Chordata > Aves > Piciformes > Lybiidae > Tricholaema lacrymosa > Tricholaema leucomelas. The sequence goes on from WAAF01015816.1 coordinate 1,906,185, forward strand.
CACCGTATTTTGCCTTCTCTAGCACCTTCCCAGCCGAGGATCTCAAAGTGTTTTACAAACATTAATTAATTTAGCTTCACAACCCTCCTGTGAGGTAGGTGGGTGATGCCATCCCGCTTTCCAGATGAGGACACTGATCTGCTTGGGTAGAGTCTACCTGGGGAGGCGATGGCCTTGAGATGGCCCTTGCGAAGCCTACCACCCATCACGCAGCCGGGGCTGCCCTCCCCGCAGAAGGAAGAGCAGTTCTGCCTGCAGCAGAGGGGATCCAGAGATGGCCAGAGCTTACGGCAACCTGCTCCAGAGCCCTGCTCCTCTCTCCTTCCTGCCCTTCTCTGGAGTGGTGATTTTCAGCCGATCACGCTGCCCTGAGGCTGAAGGAGGGGTTACCCCTCAGCAGTGGTGTTGCGGGGAAGGACAATACAGAAGTAGATCTATTGCTGTAGTATACACTTTGGTGGTGACACTTCCATCCACCTAGAGCCACCTTTTCTCCACCATCCTCTACAACAGATTTCGTAGGTCCCAGCTTGTTGAAGACCTCGTTTTCCATGGGAAGGCTGTAAGGGCATCATCCCCTTGCCCCATTCCGGCACAAGAGCTGTGCCTCACCTGTGTGGGAATTCAACATCTAGAACCTCAAAAGTGCAATCTTGCCAGTCCATCCATTGCTGCCAGTTTGGATTGCGCAAAATCAACCTTTTCTGCCTTTTTTTGGCTGAAACCAGACTGGTAAATTCAAGACAAACCCTATGGAAAAGTCCTCCAGAGAAAATCACGAGTTACCCTTTGTGTAGGTAGAACAGGTCCCTGCAGCGTAGCGTGCCCTCCAAAGCAGCTCTGCTCCGTTCTGGTGCAAGAACCGAAGCTGAGTGGCCCTTCAAGCTGGTCACTGGGGCATGTTGGGCCAAAGTCTAGCTGGGAGGGAGGGTGAGAAGGAGCTTGGATGCAGCAAGTGATAAATTTGTGAGTGGGTCAAACAGTGCAGATGCCTTCATCTCAGCAGATCGATGCTGCGTGTGGCCCGGCCACGTTTGTTCCTCCTTAGGCCCCACAGGACTTTTCCATGAGGGCAGGCAAAACTCTGCCGAGGCAAAAGTAATGGATCTTCTCCAAATCTTCACCTGGAGGTCGAGTGTAGGTAGCTGTGAGCTGAGAGTTGAGGCAGCGGCCGCTTTCCTCCGCAGAGTCGCCGTCTCTAACACATCTCCTTGTTGATGGGGACCCTGGTTGTGAAACGACGAAGAGTCACAGAATCATAGAAAGATGTAGGTTGGAAGGGAACTTAGAGATCTTAGAGATCATCTACTCCAACCTCCCCGCCATGGGCAGGGACGCCTCTCAACTAGACTTGGTTGCTCAAGGCCTCATCCACCCCAGCCTTGAACACCTCCAGGGAGGGGGCAGCATGACGATAGCATGACGAAGAAAGACTATTGACCCAATTGCACTCTGACTGATCTGTTTCTTTTTCCCCCCAATCATCGATGCAGGTGTGAGCTACTCCAAGTCGGTTCCTCCAGCCTACCCACCACCCCAGGATCCATTAAATCAGGGACAATACATGGTGACAGATGGCATATCCCAGTCCCAGGTCTTCGAGTTCACCGAACCCAGACGCAGCCAGGCACCATTCTGGCAAAACTTCAGCAGGTTAACACCATTCAAAAAATAATACCTAGAGAGATGGAGAATTTTAACTTAAAAGAACTAAAATTAAAAAAAAAAAAAAAAAAGAAAAAAAGAAAAAAAAAAAGGAGAAAAAAAAATAAAAAGAAATAAAATTATATTTATAGATGGACCTTTTTTCGGAGAAGCACTGTTGCAACTAACTATATATACATATATATATACACACACAGACAGGTTAAAAATAATAATGTATATACATATATGTATATATATAGAGAAGGACCAAAAACTTTTTTTGTTGTTTTTGGGAAGCAATCTGCTACTAGATACTAGGAAGCACCAATGATTTCTGACCATGTGACCTGGTTTCTTTTCTTCCATTGGTTGGACGTCGTTGATTTTTGGTTTTGGTTTGGGTTTTTTTTTTTTTAGGTTGGGTTTTGGTTTGTTTGGTTTTTGTTTTTTTTTTTTTTCCTTTTCTTTTCTTCATTGCCATCCCAACTCGTCACTGGCATCCCAAAATGCTTTCCTGGCTTGTGTGAATTCATCCTCCAAGTTCCTCATGGACTACGTTGGTGTATATTTTGTTTGATTTTATTTATGGGGGGTGCGTGTGTGGGGTGTTGTTTGTATTTTGGAGTGCCAGGAGCTCTCTGCTCCCTCTGCCTCCCTCTCCGTCCCTTCCTTGGTTGTGCCCAGAGTCACCATTTCAATGAAGAGCATCTTCTCCCCCGTCCTGCATTCTCTGGTCTGACTCGTGCCTGTCTGGATGTGCTCCCTCGTGCCCATGCTCTGCTGCGCAGTATTTCTCTGGCTTTAACTGTTTTGTTGAGGTGAAACCAAGCAGAAAAGGGGTTTCAGCTACCTAGGAAGTTAGGGATGGGGTTTCCTCAGTGAATTCTTTGCCTTTTTCATTTGTTTTTTAAGCTCTCTTTTTCTCAATTCGGTGTGATCTCTTCACACTCAGAGCAAGACTGAGAAAAGACCAGCAGGGGCTTTGACTTCTCTTGCTTTTAGTTTGTTTTTTGGGGGTGGGTGTTATCTTTGAGTTCCTTTCGTTTGAAGCTGAGGCACTGAGAAGCCCACCCCTATCTTTGTTTTCCACGCAAAGATAAAAGCTTCCAAACCAATGGCTCCATGCCTTCCAGCGCCATTCCAGCTCCAGGAAAATTGGCTATCAGGCCAGTTTTCTTCCTTCAGGAATTAAGGTCCCATCCTCTTGGCCACACTCCCACCTGCACAGTCCTGTGTTAATGAACTACTAATTGCCATTTACAGACAAAAATCATCCCAATAGTGAGGACCGTGACAGCTCTCCCTGCCCGCTCTGCTCTGTTGCATAGAAGGTCTCTGGCTTGACTTGGGCAGTGACCTGCTGAGCAGATCAGGAGCTGCTGGCAGTGACTTGGTAGCAGAAGGGTCATTGTCTGATTAATTGGAAGGATTTCCCTGATATTTAATGCACCTGAGCTGCAGAGGAGTTGAGAAGTGCCCTTCAGTAGAGATATGGATGTGACCTGAGACATTGAGCTGCCTGACCAGGCTTATGTGACCTGATCTGAGTCAGGGATCAGTTTAATTTCAGCAGCACCTGCAGAGGTGTACTGGTGTCAGGGGGCTCTGGAGCCATCAGCCCAAGGCTCCAAGTCTCTTTCTCTCTCTTTTTCTCCCTCTGGAGATTCACAGTTCCACTTTCAAAGCCGCTTCCTAACAATTTAACCTTTGTTTTTGCAAGCTGAAGAGCTTCTGTTTAAGCTCATAAAGCAAATTATTGTGCTTTAGGATGTTGGGTTTTTTATTTCCTAGAGCAAATGAGACAGGTTAACCAGGTTTAGAAGAGGAACTTCAAAAATCACAGAGCTGTTCACAGTATCACCAAAGTTGGAAGAGGCTCCTCTGACAATATCTCACGAAGTGATTGATGAGTGTATTTATCATCTTCTTCTGAATCTGGTAGCACGGAGATCCATGGGGGTTTTTTATTCTCCCCTAAGCAATCCAATGGCAAGAGCAGGGAGCGCGATGTCAGTGTTTCCCTGGAGCCTGTTTCATTTCAGGACATATAACAAGCCAGTGGCTGTATTTTTTTTTAAGTTAAGTAGAAAATTCAGCTCAGCTGTTTTTTTTTTACAGTCGTCTAGAAAGTCTGCCTGAGCTGCAAAGCCAGCTCAGGGGTTTGGAGAGGAGGAGAGGTTCCCTCTGTGACAGGGAGCGGATTTCTTGCAGAGATGATTTTTGTGACCTTTCTGTATCTTTGTGTTTTTCTGGTCAGGTTTTAATGTCGAATATGCAGGGAGCAGGTTTTGTTGCTGGAGCAGAATGGGTGTTTAGAGAAGGGAGCAAGGTGGGTTCTCAGAAATGAACAGAAATGTTTTCCCTGTCTCTGAATGGCTGGAGAGATGCAGAGAGGGAGAGAGAGAAAGAGAGAGAGATTGCAAACTGTTGTCAACTTGATGAAAGTTTCACTTATTCCTTTGCCTTTTTAATTGCTTAGGAAAAAAGCAAAAAGCAAGTAACAAGCACATTAGTTAAGCCTGTTCATTTACTGTTTTGTGCCTCAGAGAGTGAGCCTGAGACATCCATAATTTTTATGAGAAGATGCTTCCTAAATATACAGCGCTAGGAAAAAAAGCAACACCACCGCCACACCATTATTTGCATCATAAATCAAGACTTGGCTTGATCTGACAAGGCCTCTTGTTGGACTCGCAGCTTCTTTCTTAGAAAAAGGAAAGCCAAAAACCAAACTAGCATTGCTCGCGCTCGCCGGGGCCGGGCGGCAGGCAAAGCAGATGCAGGCGTTTGATCCGGAGGGAAGAGGGGCTTGGCTCTCAGGCAGTGGCCTTCAAGAAAGCTCTTCCCCTTCCCTAAGTTGCCGAGGCGCTGCAAGAGACGGAGCATTTGTCACAAAAGAAGAACCGGCACTGGGGCCCACTTTTCCTACCGGCTATGGCTTTCCCAGTGGGGAGCAGGGCTGGGCTGCTCACCTCCCGCGTCTGGAAGCGCTGGGAGCAGCGTGGACGCAGTTCAGACCTTGGGGTGGGGTCTTGACCGAGCATCTGATACAGACTTTGATCTCAATACCAGCCAGGAGGAACCCTCTGACCATTCCATGTGCAGAAACAGGAGAGCTGTCACAAACTTGACATGTTTACGGCATTTCTCTGGCTGAATCTCCCTCTCTCTCTATTTAACAAGCAGAAAGACCCTCCTCCCTAGGTAAATGACTTGCATCCCCTCCCCTTCCTTTGGCCTAGACACTAGAGCAGAGGATCTAAATTCAAGACTTTTCGCCTCCCCACCTTCTCCAAAACAAACACAAAAGCTCAAACAAGAACCAACCTAGGTGCATCTTTACCAGTTGTAAATAGAGGAACAAAACAAAACTACATAGAGAAATATATTTGAAATCCGTTTCAGTTTCTGGGCAGTCCCCAGGCTGTCCACTGCAATGTTCTTGCTAGTACACTGTGGTGCTTTGGGTTTCTGGTTTTGTTCTCTTTATGCTCTGTCATCTTTTCATTGCAGCTACATTTCAGGGAACATGTATATTTAGTAGCTATATTGTAAGTTCTGCATGGCATCACCAAGCTTATTTTTTTCCTTAAGAAGAAAACAAAACAAAACAAAACAAAAGGAGGAGAAGAAGAAGTCTGTAGGAGGTTGGGTTTTTTTTTCTTTTTCAAAGCACTATGATGACAGGGACTTGTAGCAGAGAGAATTTAACGAAAACAAAACAAAACAAAAAAAAACAAAACAGAAAAGGAGTATAAAAAAAAAAAAAAAAAAAAAAACAAAACAGAAAAGGAATATAAAAAAAAAAAAAAGAAAAAATCAAGAAAAAAAAAAGAAAAAAAAGAAAGAAAAAACTAAAAGGAAAAAAAAGATTTTTAAAATTCTAGTTTGAAGCCAAATACTGATATTTTAGTGCTTTTGGGGTTTTAACAGTAAGAGAAAAACAAAAAAAAAAAAGACAAAAAAAAAAAGAGATTTTGGTAACCCAGTTCTGATCCGCACTTGCCAGTTTTACTATTTTGTTTATATTGGACTGTTTGACCCTGTCAAACAAGTGTCAAAGTCGTGTGTATAAAACAAAACAACAACAAAGAAAGAGGGAAAGAAAAAAAAAAAAGGTGTTTAAAAAGAAAAAAAAGTGTTGTAAAAGACACTGAGCCTTATGAAAATATTTATGGAACTAAATAAAAAGAAGTTAAAAGGCATCCGAAGGCATTTTACATCATTTTCTCCCCATCGCTCTTCTCCCAATGGCTGAGCATGCATGGCTGCTATCCACGCCAAGGCATCCGTGGGCAACCCCAGCAGTGGCTTTGGCCTGGAACTGCCCCCCTCCCACCATGCCTCACTTGGTGTCCTCCCTCTGAACTGAGGGTAATGATTTCATGAGTGCTGGAGAAAATCAGAGTCACAGAATCGCTTTGGCTAGAAGAGTCCTCTAAGATCATCAAGTCCAACCCTCTACACAGTACCAGTATGTCCCAAAGTGCCACGTCCAGATGTTTCTTGAACACCTTCAGGGATGGTGACTCCACCACCTCCCTGTTCCACTGCCTGACCACTCTCACAGGAAAGAAATTGTTCATAATATCCAGCCTAAACCTTCCCTGGTGCAACTGGAGGCCATTTCATTCTATCACTTGTTCCCTGGGAGGAGAGACCAACCCCCATCTGGCTCTGACCTCCTTTTAGGGAGTTGTCGGGAGCTGGAAGGTCTCCCCTCAGCCTCCTTTTCTCCAGGCTGAACACCCCCAGTTTCCTCATCTGCTCCTCACCAGACCTGTATTCCAGACCCTTTGCCAGCTTCGTTGCCCTTCCCTGGACACACTGCAGCCCCTCAATGCCCTTCTTGGAGTAAGGGGCCTGAAAGCGAATCCAGGATTCGAGGTGTGGCCTCAGCAGTGCCCAATACAGGGGGACAATCACTTTCCACTTTGGCCGCACTGTTGCTGATCTGGGCCAGGATGCTGGTGGCCTTCTTGGCCACCTGAGCACGCTACTGGCTGATCCTCAGCTGCTGTTGACCAACACCCCTACCTCCTTTTCCACTGAACAGTCTCCAGCCACTCTGCCCAAAGCTTGGAGGGTTCATTTGGTTTCTGTGACCCAAGTGCAGGACCCAGCACTTGGCCTTGTTAAACCTCATACAACTGACCTTGATTCATTGACCCAGCCTGGCCAGGCCCCTCTGCAGAGCCTCCCTGCTTCTGAGCAGATCAAATGCTGCCTTATGAGTCTGCTGTGAAACATGGCTTTAAAATGCTTTCTGTCACTGACCTCTGCTTAGCTGCTGCCCAAACATCAAGACAGCCAAATTCTCCAAGCACATCTAATCACAAACCCATGGTGAGCAACCTAAGAAGCATTTCAGAGAATGTGGGAGTGGGGGGGTGGGTTTGGAGGGGAGGGAGCCTGGGCCCAACCTGTGTTGCTGCAGAGGGCTGCACCACAGGAGCTGTCCTGGGTTTTCCCTTGGTGTGCAGGGAGCAGGTGCCCACAGGGAGGAGGATCTGGGTACTTTATCCCCAAAAGACAACCTGTCCTCTCCAGCAACCCCGTGGCATTGCACAGGTAAGAGTGGACTCCTCTAGGTAGCCCAGAAATAGACTTACAACCAAATGGGTTAAGACACCACCCAGGCTGGTGTCATGTGGCGATACGCAGAGGTACATGTACCAAACTGCTAGAAACAACTGTGGCCGAAGGGCTCCTTCTTCAGTGAGCTCACTGAGGGCTTTCTGCACTTTCCTGCCTGCTGGGGTGAGTGCTGGCCAGTCTGCTGGCAGACTGACCATGTCTTCAACCCACATGTGTTAGGAAACCAGTCAGACAAGGAACTAAACCCCCACAAAGCCCAAGCTGCTCTGCTCTGAGAGAAGGAGAGAGGACCGAGGTAATGCTGCAGGCACGAAGGCTCCTGCAGTGCCAAAGTTTAAGCAGGGTAAGGAGCAGGCTCCAAAATTCCAGCTTCACATCTGCCTACTGCTTCAGCTATACCTCAAGCTGCGCTTGGTCCTCTTGCTTACATTACTGCTTGCCAGGAAGAGACTGTTGGTGCCACGCTGAGGTTCAAGCGATTCTGGGTCTCTTGTAGCACAGAACTGCAGTCACACAGGATTGGTACAGCATCATTCCATCACGCTCTGCTGGGGAACGCAGACCCAAAGTTTAGGTCCATACAAAACCTCCCCTTGAGGGAGCCCTCTCCTACCTACATCACTGTCTCTTGCAGGCCAAAAAAAGGGGTTGGTTTGGTTTTGGCCAGGATTTTGCACAACCAAGGAGGATGGTGGTCAGGGGGAACATTGCCCAAGATGGGAAATGTACCGGAAAAAAAAAGCCTGCCAAAGGGAATGGGGAAGAAACCAAACCAACCAGTGCTCAGAGCAAAAGCACCACCAAAGCTTATGCAGAAGCTTATGCAGGAGCAATGAGCAACCTCCACGACCTGCAACATGCTTCCCTGACACTGGTCAGAGAGGAACTGGCTGTGGCTGGCCATGTTGCTGTGGCCTGTCATCAATGGTCAACTTCTGTGCTGTACTTAATGAAAAGATTCCTCCATTTTTAGCTTTCTCCAGCTAGGCAGCATTCAGCCAGGTGCTAGGAACTTTGGCTACATAAACCAAAAAACAAAACCAAAGAAATCCATTTTAAAATTCATAGAACCATAGAATGCCTTGGGTGGGAAGGGATCTTTAACTGTCACCTAGCTCACCCCTACTGCAGTCAGCAGGGACATCTGCAACTAGAGCAGGATGCCTTACTTGGAATGGCTGCAAGGATAGGGCAGCTATCACCTCTCTGGACAACCTGGGACAGCCTAAAATATTTCTTGCATGTAGTCTGAACCTCCCTCTTAGAGTTCAAACCATCACCCCTTGTCCTAGCACAGCAGGGCCTGCTCAAAAGTCTATCCACAGGTTTCTGATCAGCCCCCTGGAGCCTTCTCTTCTGCAGGCTGAACAAACCCATCTCTCTCAGCCTGTCATCACAGCAGAGGACTTCCAGCCCTCCCACCACTGTGGTGTTCTCTGGCCCTGCTCCAACAGGGGTCTGTGCTGTGCTGAGGACTCCAGAGCTGGCCCCAGCACTCCATTTCTTGTGTGGGGTGCTAAGTTCATTAGACCATGTCTCCACGTCTGCCAGACTCTTTTACCCACCTGCATGGTCACCAAGCTGTGGGGCACAGGGCACCCTGTCCTGCAGATCACCATGTAGAGCTGGCAGTCTCCAAAGGCAAAATCAGGCCTCAAGTCTTGGGAACTGCAGCAGGTTGAGTAAAGCTTTTAAGCTGAGATGTTTGTGCCATGACAGGAACATCCTGTGAATGACTCTGTAGGTCAAAGCCATCTCTGGCTGCTCCGTGTGCATCTCCATGGCATCACAGGCCAGATTTTGCTTTTTAAAGACTCAGATTTCTGATCTGCCCGATGGTACTGGATTACAGATCCAAATCAACCCCAGCACCACATTTTCCTCTTGCTCTGTAGCTAAGCAGCAGCGGTGGGTTGCGCAGTAAGTCGGGTAGCAGATCAGCATCCTCCAAAGCACAGGAGGCCCCATCTGTGCTGGGGTTAGGAGGAGCAAACTGGAACTGCATGTCATGGATGGTGCAGTGGGAACAACTGGCATTCTTCAGAGCATTCCTGAGTGGTGTCCACTGAGGCTTTCACAATCCTTTTCTGAGAAGGACAGTAGCTGCTTCCCGCAAGCAGGGCTCCCCCCCAGCTCCAGGGCCAGATGGTAAAACTGTGTATTTGGCTAAGTCTCTTTCCTTTCCCATGGCAAAGCAATACCTGGTGTTCCTTAAATGCTTTTAATGTTCACATCCTTTTTTTTTTCCAGCTCTCTCCAGGCAAAGCACATCCTGGTGAAGATGTGCACCTCATTTCAGAGCCACAGTCAGCTGTTACTTCTTGCAGGGCCTCTGGGCTCAGCCCTTTCCACTGGCCAGACAGCACCAACATCCTCTAAAATGTTTTCCCTTTCCAACCCCCTTCTCCCCACCCCTGGGGGGCCGTGCCCAAATCCTCTTTTAGCACCTCTCTCTGGACACACCAGTTAGTCTAGTGGCACATTCCTTGTCTGAGGAACATCGAGGACTTTTCTTACCAGTTACAGTAGCAACCAAAAATCTCCACTCCAGGAACACTGTGGTGTTTTAATAATGGAATAGAATGAGAGAATCAGAGATTTGTTAAGGTTGGGAAAGACCTCTAAGATCATTAAATCCAACCTTCTACCCAGCACCTCCACGACTGAGCCTAAAACTTCATTTAGGAGAACAGATAAAAAAAGATTAACCCTTGCAAGGAATGTTTGACTCATAAAGAAAACATCAGTGCTTGTGGAAGGTTTCTGGGCTTAGAATAGTTTGGGTTTGGTTGGAAAAGACCTCAGAGTTCATTGATTCTAACCACTGACCTAACATCACCATGGCCACTAACCCATGTCTCCAGGTACCATGTCCACGTTTCTTGAACACCTCCAGGGATAAGGATGTCACCATCTCCTTGGGCAGCCTGTTCCAGTGCCTGACCAGCATGGTCTGGGGCACCTTGTGGAGCAGCTCCAACTGGGGACAAGAGGTGGTGATGTCATTGTGAGTGGAGATGAGGGCTGCACACACACACACACACACACACACAGGGCTTTGTTCTTGCCTTGTCACAGCTAGAAGTAGCGTGTCCCCATCACACAGCAGGAGGGGAACAGCCACATTTTGGGTCTTCCAGAATAAACCTTGATATTAAAGTAGGGTTTACATAGCCTCTGAGAATCTGTCTCCAAGAGACTCAGTGGTATCTTGCTGGCTGGTCCTGGTGGAAGCTAACTTCAGAAGAGAAGTTTTATTCTCTTTTTCCCATCTGGAGCAGCACTCAGAGGATGTGTTGGTTTATTTGCTTCTCTTTCTAGCTCTGTGTGTGTTTGTGTGTGTGTGTTAGTATTTGCTTCTGTTTCTAGCTAGATGTGAGGCTTTTATTCCTGAAGCAGACACCTGGAGGCTGTGGACGTGTGCATCCACACCTCTGGTGGTTCCAGAGAAATCAGGAAGCAGGTGGCCTTTACCCACAGCACTGTTTGCTCTGGGTGATGATGCCAAATAAGTAACAGCCATCACCCACCCAGCAGGACCAGGGTTCACCTCACCTCTACAACACCCATCCGGATCCCTCTTAGAGTTGGAGTTTTTCCCTAGAACTGTGTAACTGAAGGTTAAAAAGGCAACACAAATCCCATTCCCAACCTGGAACAACCCCAATGACTACCACAGGCTTTTGTAGGTGTAACTGAAAGCTGGTCTCAGGGAGGTCATGGAGTCATCATCCCTGGAGGTGTTTATGAAAGGTGGAAATGGCACTTCAGGACATGATTTTAATGGCCGTGGTGGTCTTAGGTTGATGGTTGGACTTGGTGATCTTAGAAGTCTTCTCCAAGCAAAACAGTTCTACAATTCTATGGACTTGATCCAAGGGTTTAGCAACTGGGCTGATCTACTCTGGAAATGCTTGGAGCCACTGGCACCTCTTCCTCCTAGGAACAAGTGAGTTTTAAGGCAGGCTTTTTACAGGCTGGGTGGAATCTACATCCCATAGACTCCAGAACACTGCAGAAGGGTGAGGAGAGCAGCAGATCCAAGCAAAGAAGTCATTTACAGAAGGAGAAGTGACTGCTGTCATTTTTTCAGCCAGTCGTTTGTCACTGGCCAGTTTTTCATCCCTGGCCTGGCCCAGTGGATGGTCTGAGCAGAGGTTTCTTGACCTGTATTGCCCAGGTCATTTTAATATCAATTTGATGCCTTCTGACCTGGACATTTGGCCTCATTACCATCTTCAGTCACTCCTACACAACCCTGGCTGCAGGGCTTTTAAATCAAAGGTAATTTAGCACATCTTAAAGTGCAATTAGTTTCCAATCTATGTTTTGGTTTGGAGCCAAGCTCTGTGGTGTTGGTGCTCATAGCCAGCTGTGGAGGTTACTCAGGCACCCAGTGTCAGCCAACTTACACAAAAGCCTTTTGTGTCACACCAAGAGCCCTACAGGAAATTCACTGGTGCCTATTATATAGAATCACAGAATCCCAGCATGGCAGGGGGGTGGAAAGGGACCTTGGGAGATCATCTGCCCAACCCCACCACTAGAGCAGGTTTACCTAAATGACGTTGCACAAGAATTATGTCCAGGTGGGTTTTGGAGGTCTCCAGACCAGGAGCCTCCACAATCTCTCTGGGCAGCCTGGTCCAGTGCCCTATCACCCACAGAAATAAGTGGGTGTTAGGAACTTGGAGAGTTATTCTGTCATCCTCTCAAGGGAGCTGTGGCCACATTGCCTCCTGCCTTAAACAGAGCCCTTAACCTACAGGCTGGTTTTAAAGGGACTATTTGACCAAGGCACTGCTTTCCTCAAAGTTTCACTCCCTCACAGATACAGGGCAGCAAGAGAGGAGTCCCTGGCCAGCCCTGCTGCTGCGGTGGGTTCGTGCTATACAAAGGAAAACCAGAGTCTTTGGACCAGGAAAAGAGAACAGGATCAAATACAATAAATACTCATAGCTGTGGTGAGAGCTGAGATGGGTGACATGGTCTCTGGTGCTGCTCCCGCCACCCCTTGTGCCCAGTCTCTAAAGACTGCAAATGTGTGGACACCACACAAAGCCACTGACCACCTTTGGTCCTGCTGAATCAACGCCTGAAGGCATCTGCTGTTTGCTGGTGACAGTAAAGGTGACTGCAAAGGTGATGCTGAAGAGGTTTGGACATACCAGGTACGTATCCTGCCTGCTCCAGCTGGGACTTGGCTGTAGGACTTGCAGCCTGCATGTCAGATCCTTGTCAGGATCACCAGGGGCATAAGGAAATGGATGGAGACACCCAAGAAGCGTTTGTCTGCTGAAGAGAAGGGCCTGGGGAGGGGCTGGGGAGCAGAGCACTCAGCCAAAACACTCAAGAATGTGTCACCACCGTTGTCACCAGTGTTGCTAGCACAGCCATGCTGGCCTTACTCTTACTGTCTGGATGTACCATTAAACACGTTTGAGCTTGTTGCCTGATTGAAGATGAGTGGTTTCAGCCTCACGTGGAACTAGTGCTGCCCAAGGGCTCCAGCAAGGGCATTGGGTTTCCCTGGAATGGGGCAAAGGGAACCAGGAGGCTGGGTTGTCCCACCCACATCTTGCATCTTGGGGGTGTAGAATCCCAAATGGACTTGAGTGGGAAGTGACCTTTAAAAGCCAGCAGGGACATCTGCAACTAGAGCAGGCTGCTCAGAGCCACAGACAGCCTGACCAGTGGTGGTTCCAGGGTTAGGGTGGCTACCACCGCTCTGGGCAGCCTGGGACAGAGTCTCGTGACTCTCAGTGTCAAATATTCCTTCCTTCTCTCCCATATAAATCTTCCTTTTTTTAGTTCAGACACCTTTAAGTCCTGAAAGGCCACCAGAAAGTCTCCCTGGAGCTTTCTCTTCTCCAGGCTGAACAGCCCCAACTCTCTCAGCCTGGCATCACAGCAGAGGGCTCCCAGCCCCTCCCATCATTGCTGTGGCCTCCTCCAGCCCAGCTCCAACAGGTCAATGTCCATGCTGTGCTGAGGACTCCAGAGCCGCAGGGGTGGGTCTCAGCAGAGCAGAGGAGCAGAATCCTCTCCCTCCACCTGCTGCCCACGCTGCTGGCGATCAGCCCAGGACATGGTGTGGCCTCAAGTCCAGCAACAAGTAGGAAGGAGACGAGGTTGTGAAACACCTCAGCAAGCAAAGATTTACAGCAGGGAAGTAGCGTAATGATAGGGTAAAGTCTATTTCTGGACAAGCTATGCTGGAAAGATGTGTCTAAGAAGTGAGCAGGCAATTAATTAAATATGAAAGGAAATAAGCAAAGAGGAAAGAAAGGAAGAAGAAGAAAGGAAATAAGCAGGGAAGGAATACATTGATTTGTAAGGCTGGAGCTACCCAGAAGGATGGGAGCAAGACCCCTCTGAGCATCTATCCGGCCAGCCCTGGCCAAAGGTTCTGCAGAAACACTGGTGCTGGTGCTGGCAGTGGGCTTGATTCATTTGGGATGGACCCTGGCCAGTCCAGTCCTCCTTTACAATCTGCCATGTGTGAAGGGCTATGGCATAGAGCTCTGCTGGCACCGTTTACACCGCCTGGGGGGCAGCAAGAGAAGAGCAAGTGGATGGGCTATAGAACAAGTAAACCAGGAAAGCAGGTGGAGAAGAGAGCTTCTGGCATCCCTCCAGGCTGTGGGGTCAGGACATTGTGCTGGCTGGATGAGGGATGGGCTGGCCACGGGGTCACTAAGGATGGGCTGGTGACACATGGTGTTGGGCAGCTCTCTGGGGCCAGCTTATGTCACTCCCTCCAGGAGTGGCAGGAAACACTGCCTCTTCAGGTACAGGTGGTGGTGGTGCAAATGTCCACACAGCAGTTTGGGGTGGCCTTTAGGAGCATCCAGCCAGGTAGCAAGAGGCAGGGGTTAACGAGGCATAAAGATCAGAGCAGACAGTATGATCCCTGCCCTGAGTTCCCTTTGATCAGCACCGGCTATGTTCACTTTGTGAGCCCTCGACCTTTCTGTTCCCTTCAAACACTCCTGAAATCTCTGCCAGCCTGGCAATAGCTGAGGAATTATAACTGGGGAGGGGTGGAATTCAAATTGGCGTTTCCACAGCGGTTTCTATCAGCCTGTCTCTGCCAGCAAGAGCTTTTTGCTTGTGGTCAGTGCAGCACCCTCTGCATGGCTGGGTGCTCAAATTGATGGCCCGGAGTACACCACCCTAGCCTTCCAGTTGAATCGTTCACTGGCTTTAGCTCTGAACCCTGTTCTCAGGAGCCAAATAATCACAGAATTACAGAGCTGTTTTGGTTGGAAGAGACCTGAGATCACCAAGTCCAACCATTAACCCAGCACTGCCAGCTCACCACTAAAGCATGTCACTCAGCACCACATCTCCAGGACTCTGAAAACCCTCCAGAGATGGGGGACTCCACCACTGCCCTGGGTAGCCTAGGCCAAGCCGTGACAATCGTCTAGGGGGAAGAAATCGTTCTTCATGTCCAACCTGCAGCTCCTCTGGTGCAACTTCAGGCTATTTCTTCTTAGTGACATTCCTTCAAGAACGCTTTTAGGTTGCTACGAGTCAACAGGAACAAATTAAACAAACAAAAATACCTCTCCAAAAAATCAGTCTGAGTTAGACAAGTGCTGCTGTGTCATTAGCTCTGCCTCCCTGTGCTGTGCCTTTTCACAGCCCACTTAGCTGCAATCTGCTGCTAGCTCGGAGCGCTCTGCTAGACTGGACAGGGACAGCAACTGTGATCAGCTTAGCTAGGGTTTTTTTTATGCTTAGTTTCACTTGAAAGGTCTCCACTGCAATGTCTGGATGGAAACACTGCGGAGATGTGGCTCTTCATGGAAACCATCTGTTTCCATTGGCACAGGGAGAGCCCATCACAATATTTCTGTTGGTCTTCGAGCCCTTTGTGCACCTGGCAGTGACTCTACGTGCTAGCAGATCCAACCAGCAGATCCTGCTGGTACAACAGCTCACGCTGGCATGGAGCAGGAATAAACAGTGCCTGGCACTGCAGGCGAGGCCTTGTTCTGCTGCCCTCACTGAATTCCTCACCCTCCAGCCTGGGAAGAGCAGAGGAATTACAACCTGGGGTGTGGAACCTAACTGGTGTTTCTACAGAGCTTTACATTAGCCTGTCTCTGACAACAAAATGTTTCTGTTTGTGTTGGGTGCTGGGTGAGTGTGGCCTTCAATCCTCTACATGGCTGTTACGAACATGTCTCTACCTGCATCAACAGCACTGGTCCATACTGCAGTCAGTGCTGTTCAGTACTCTCCTCAATGACAGAGAGAATGAGACCAAATGCAGCATAGGCAGCAGATGGAGTGAGCCATCTCTGCTCTGCTCTGCTCTGCTGAGAGACCACCTGCAGTGCTGGGGCCATCTCTGGAATCCTCAACAAAGACATGGAAATGTTGGAGTGGGGCTAGAGGAGGCCACAGAAAAGATGGGAGGGCTGGAAACCCTCTGCTATGAGTTCAGGCTAGGAGAGTTGGGGGTTTTCAGGCTGGAAAAGAGAAAGTTCTGGAGAGACTTTCTGGTGGCCTTTTAGAACTTCAAGGGGCTGATCAGAAAGCTGGGGACAGGCTTTTGAGCAGGCCCTGTTGTGACAGGACAAGGCATGATAATTTGAACTAAAAGTGGGAGATTCAGGCTGCAGAGAAGAGATTTTTTTCTACCTTGAGGGTGGTGAGACTGCACCTGAGAGGTGGGAGATGCCACCTGAGAGGTGGGAGATGCCCCATCCCTGGAACCATTCCAATAATGATTTTAATGAAAAGGATGAGATTGAGAAAACTTTCTCTCAGAAGCTGCTAAGAACCACCCAGATGCTAACCACAGAATAGTTTAGGTTGGAAAAGACCTTGGCCCTGGCCCATCACTCCTCCCTTCCTGTGATCACAAATACCATGTATTGAACTGGACATCTTGCTGGCCATAACTGGAAGAGCCCTCCCATTGCCCTTGGGAAAGGAGCTGGAGCTCTATTCTCACCAATCAAAGCCCCGCGGAAGATGACCTGAACCAAGTCTGGCAGCAGCAGCATGGGAAGAGTCTCCCTCAAAGAGTATTGAGGTCCATAGGTATTTTTCCTCTGAATTAACCAGGCAAATACCAGGATCTAAACTTAGCACTTTGATGCACCTTATAAACTCTGCTTTTGGAATGTGATCTCAGTACTAAACCTCCTCTCAGATTTTGTTGCTGAATTCCCTCTTCCTTTTCGCCAAGCCTTCTTCAGTCTTGCTAGCCAAACCCCTGCTAGGCACAAGCCTCTGCTGGATTGACAAAGATCTGGATTCCCTCTCACCTTGGGATAGCTCAACATTCACTCAGAGCTGAGAAGTTGGGGGTGAACAGGGAGAAATTTTATTTGGCTTCTGCAGAGAAGCAGCGTCAGGGTTTTGTTCCTCCTGGATGCAATGTTCCCGCATTATCCCAGTTTTATTGAGGGTATCTACTGGCTATTGTCCTCCACCAGAGGTTTTAGAATCATAGAATAACAGAAGCATTAAGGACTGAAAAACCTCTAAGAAACACAGAATTGCTTCAGTTGGAAAATATCCCTAAGATCATAGAGTCCAACCATCAACCCAACACCACCATGGCCATTAAACCATGTCCCAGAGTGCCACGTCCACGGGTTTCTTGAATGCCTCCAGGGATGGTGACTCCACCACCTCCCTGGGCAGCCTGTTCCAGTGCCTGACCATTCCTGAGGGAAAGAAATTCTTCCTATCTCCAACCTAAACCAGCCCTGGCACAATTTCAGGCCATTTCTTCTTGTTCTATCACCTGATACTAGGGAGAAGAGACCAACCCCACCTCTGGCTCCAATCTCCTTGCACGCATTTGTAGATAGCAATGACGTCTCACCTCAGCTTCCTCTCCTGTAGGCTGGACACTCCCAGTTCCCTCAACAACTTCTCACCATCCCTTTTCTTCAAACCAGATTCATTGCCCTTCCCTGGACATGCTCCAGCACCTCAATGTCCTTCCCATAGCAAGGGGCCCGAAACTGACCCCAGGATCTGAGGTGCAGCTGATGATGATCAAGTCCAGCCAATGTTGGTTAGTTATTGTTGGCTTGCAGGATTTCAGCCTTTCTGGGGGGAAATAAAGCTCCAGCCCAAGCACCACATCTATTTCAGGGTAGCTTTACTACTTACTTCGGGGGGAGAAAAAGCAAACCCTACCCTACATGAAATGCTGCAAGAAAGAACATGGTTGCTAAGCAGCATGGCTGCCTGGGAAGGCTGGCATCTCAAGTGGACTATATTGAGCTAAAAATAAGGTTATTAAAGGAAAACAAAGCTGTGAGAAGGATAAAGGAAAAGAGATGAGCCCACACCAACATGAAAGAAAGCCTCTTTTCCCAGGCTGGATGCTCAAACCACAGAAAGGCTGAGGTCCTGCCACTGAGAAATAAAAGGTTTTTAAGAACCAAGTGTGCTAGAGATAATGTTCTCAGGAAACCCTTGACTACAGCAAAGCTCACATTATGAACACAGAATTAAAAGGGCTCCATCATATGAGCCTTACTCACGATTGTCCTAAATTCTTATGCAATTAATCCTTGTGCTTGGGGCTGGTCCTCCAGCCTGTACTCAATCAAAGCTGTCCCACACTTGCCCTGCAAGACACAGCTAAAATTAGTCACACTGGCTGGGGAAGAATTGCACAATCCAGCCACAAATTAGCAGAGCCAGTGGATGATGCTTAACATTGTCCACAAGTCCTTAGTTCCCACTCAGAAATGAAGCTGGTCCAGAGACTGGAACTTGGCAGAAAAGAAAAAGTGAAAACCTAGAACAGCACTAAAAGCACTTGCTAAATGATTTAATTAGCCTGTGTTAACGAAAAGCAAACGTTTAATGCTCTCTTCTCTCTATTTTCCTCTTACCAAATGTTAAGATAATGCATTTTCAGATGCATGAGCTCTTCTGGAACCCAAATAGCTAGAAGCTTCACAGTGGACAGGACTTCATTGTCCTTCCACTTTCAGCAATTCAACTTGTGCTCTGAGACTGCTCTGAGAAACAGATGTTGCAAAGTGATAGGAAGAAAAAAACCTTGGTCCACGGTTCATGGCTGCCATTCCCACTGTACTCAGTTAGAAGGACCTGAACACCCCAAGTGCTGCCCAGTTTCAGCCTCAACCTGCTTTTCACAGGGTCACAGAATGGGAGAGGTTGGAGGGAGCCCTATGGGATCATTTAATCCAGCCTGCCTCCCTTGAACTGGGATGCTCAGAACAGGGCCCAGTACTCCAGAAGTGACCTCACTAAGGAAGAGCAGAGGGGGAGGACAACCTTTGATGTGCTGGCCATGCTCTTCTCCATGCACTCCAGGAGACCATTGGCCTTCTTGGCTGAGAGGGCACATTGCTAGCTCATGGTGAGCTTGTTGCCCAACAGCACTCCCAGGTCCTTCTCTGCAGAGCTGCTTTACAGCAGGTCACTCCTCACCTGTACTTGGTGAGGAGATTATTGCTTCCCAGGTGCAGGACTCTACACTTGCCCTTGTTGAACTTCATGGTGCTCTCCTCAGACCTTCATCCCAAATCTCCAGCCAGCCCAGGTCAAATTCAAAAGCTTGGCATTGGAACAGCCAAACTGCTCAGGTAGTTGACAGCTGTCCAACAAAAACTACCTGAGAGGGGGACAACGTGCTGGAAATGTTACTTTAGCTTTCATTTCAGTGAGGATAGCATCCATTGCCTGTCAGTGCTGTTCCTACTCATTTAGCCTTGCTTCCATCAGAGGTAAGGGGGGACACATCCCTTCCCACCTGGCACCTCTTTGTTATTAAAGCCCATCTCCACTTCAACTAAAATGGGAGAAAAAGAATTGTTTTCATTCAAACTGAGTAATCTGCACATTTTTTTCCCTCCTCTCTTTAGGAGCATCATTCTTGTCTTCTGAATGTGTGTTAGACAACTGGAGAGAAGGTGGGGGAAGAAGGGTTCTTCTGTCCCAAGAACTATCCCTAGAGGTGTGCAAAAACCATGCAGATGTGGCACATCATGACATGGATTGGTGGTCAAGCTGGTATTGGGTTGGCAGCTGGACTTGGTGATCTTAGAGGTCTTTTCCAGCCTTAGTGATTCTCTGATTCTATAACATCTTTGGCTCAAGATGTCCAGGCAAAGATGCTTAGCAAATAATGCCTAACAATGGCTTAACCTTTGAAGGGCACTGCCTTTCATAACATCATAGAATTGGTTTGGCTGGGAAAGACCTCTAAGATCATCAGATCCAATCATCACCCTAACACCACCATGGCCATTAAACCATGTCCCCATGTGCCACGTCCACACATTATTGAATGCCTCCAGGGACGGTGACTCCAGGGCGTGTAAGATTGCCTTTGTCTGCTGCACTGCTGAGTTGATTTCTCAACTATTAAAAAAACCAAAACCACACACACACCTGGAAAACACTCTGGAGGGAAGGATTCATGCCAAAAGAGGACCCATCTTGTAGCCAGAGCTTCTTGAAATCAACATACAAAACCAAATACTGCCGGAAGAGTTCTGGAGAGGAGACACACTTCATACAACAACTCCAATTAATTTCTAGGTCCCAATTCTCTCCCTAAAATTCATCTGTGACCATAGATAGAAGAGGAGTGGAGTTTTTTTTCCAAAACAATAAATTCAGGGACTTCTGCTGCTCATTAGTCTGTTCCAATCACCTTGTCAGTGGTTGTTATTAATGAAGGGGAAAAATTGCCCGTGTCTTCTTCCCAGAGTATTGGAAATGCAGGAGGTTTGTGGGTTTGATGCATGCCAAATCCAGCAGAAGAGAAAATCATTTCAGTTTTGCTTTCAGGCACCTTTACATCAGTATTTTCTTTTACTCATGCAAGTGGCAGCCTTGTGCTGAAGCTTTTGGCTTGCAGCTCATAAATGGCAGAGAAGAGATGGTGTGAAATCAATTAACACATTAATGAATTAAAGAGTGTTATCATGTCACATTTCTTCTCCTTGATAATTGGAAAGCAAAGGTTTTCATGGCTTGTTACTGCTGTGAGCTTTACTAATCTTCTTCATGTTGATGACCATTGCTGGGACAATAAACCGTGGTGAGGAGGAAAAAGAGGAGGTAGGGATTACTCACCCTGTACCAAAGACAGGGAAAGGGATTTCTGGATGGGAACAAGTACCACTGAATCTCAGCATGAGCAAGCTTTAGAAGGGACCTTTGCAGATCACCCATTCCAATCCCTCTGCTACAGCAGGGGCACCCATAGCAACTTGCCCAGGACCACAATGTCCAGGTAGGTTTGGAATCTCCAGAGGAGACTCCACAATCTTTCTGGGCAGCCTGCTCCAGGGCTCCAGCACCCTCATACCAATCAATTTTCTCCTTTTGTTCAGGTAGAACCTCTTGGGTTCCAGTTTGTGCCCAGTGCCTCTTGTCCTGATACTGGGCACCACTGAGAAGAGTCTGGCCTCATTCTCTTGCCCTCCACCCTTTATCTCTTGCTGAGCATTGATTAGATCCCCTCTGGGGCTGCTCTTCTTCAGGCTCGACAGCCCCAGGGCTCTTAGCCTTTGCTCTTCACAGAGATGCTCCAGATCCCTCAGTGTCTTTGTAGATTCTACTGCACTCCCTCCAGTAGTTCTCTATTTCTCCTGAATTGTGAATCCCAGACCTGGACCCCGCACTCCAGACATGGTCTTACAAGGGCAGAGTAGAAGGGGAGGAGAATCTCTCTCAACCTGCTGGTCACACTCTTCTTCATGCACCCCAGGACACCACTGGCTTTCTCAGCCATGAGGGCTTATGGTGAACATGGTTACCAAAGTCCTTCTTGGCCCTGTTATCACCCACAATGTAGGAACAGGGATTCTGCTGAAGAAAGGAATGGAGGAGCAGGAGGGAAAGAGGGGAAACATCCACCCAGTGCTGACCTAATAGACCACTGTCATCTTAATGAATTCTACACTGAGTAACTTCAAAGTGAAAAGGAAGAAGGGAGCTAAGCACAGGGTGGGATGGGGAACTCCTAATCCAAACCCAGCTATTCCACCTACTCGGTTTTCTAATGAAGAGGCTGCAAAGCGTCTGGTGAGTCACATTTCCCTTTGCTTTCCATTTGACCCCTCAGCCTCCCTCCATGCATTTCCCTGCTGAAGGTGAGCAGTAGTGCCAGAAAACCAGACTGGAGCAGAAGGCTGTTGTCTCATGACTCCTACAAACATGGAAGATTGTGGCATGTCTGTCTTCTCTTATTCATGGAGAGGAAGCTGAGGGGAGATCTCATTGCTCTCAACAACTCCCTGAAAGGAGGCTGCAGTGAGGTAGCAGTCGGTCTCTTTTCTCTAGTATCAGGTGACAGAACGAGAGAAAATGGCCTCAGGCTGTACCAAGGGAGGTTTAGTTTGGATATTAGGAGCAATTTCCTGCAAGAGTGGTCAGGCATTGGAAGACACTGCCCAGGGAGGTGATAGCCTGTGGGCATAACACTTTGGGAAACAGCTTAATGGGCACGGTGGTGTTGGGTCAATGATTGGACTCTATGATCTTAGAAGTCTGTTCCAACCAGAACAGTTCTAAGATTCTGTGATTTGAAGCTCAACCACTGGAGCATCCTCAGATGTGGTATTTCATCTGGAAGTAACATGCAGAGAGTCCCAAGGGATTTCACCACATACTATTATTTTCATTTCAGTGGACACAGACACCGCAGCTCTCATGCAGATAGAAGTACCATTCTCCCTGTGGCATTAAGAAGCTTCCAAGAGCCAATGATCAAGGCACCTCCAGAACAAACACGTTACACTTACAACAGTAACACAGTACCTTTGTGCATCCCAGAGTCAAGGATCAGAGTAGGTACAGTAGATGTAGGAATCCCATTCTCCATCCAGGCATCAGCCTTTGCTCCCCATTTCTGCTGGAGCCAGGAGCTGATGTAGGAGATAAACCAGGAAGATGTGTGGGTGAAGCACATCTCTGAAGAGGAAAGGGTGAGAGACTTGAGGCTGTGTAGCCTGCAGAAGAGCAGCCCCAGGGGGATCTGATCAATGCTGAGCAAGAACTAAAGGTGGAGGGGGGAGCAAGAGGATGGGGCCAGACTCTTCTTAGTGGTGCCCAGTGACAGGACAAGGTGGACAGAGTAGAACCTCAGAAGTTCCATCTGAACACAAGGAGAAACTTCTTTGGTGTGAGGGTGCTAGAGTCCTGGATTAGGCAGCTCAGAGAGGTTCTAGAGTCTCCTCTGGATAGATTCCAACCCCAGCTGGACATTGTGATCCTGGGCAAGTTGCTGTGGGTGAGCCTGCTTGAGTAGGGGTGCTGGATCTGCTGATCTCCACAGATCCCTTCCAGCCTTCACTGTGCTAGGTTTCAGTGATTCTGCCATCTAACAGAACACATGCAGCACACCCACTCCCATCTCTTTCCAACAGCAGATTATCATCACCACCAGCAGCACTGCCTGACCTGTGCTGGGAGGTGCTGAGCCCTATGCACAAGGACAGGTTCTGTGTGTCTGTTTCTTTTTGAAGACCTGTTTGTTTTTTGAGGACCACTTTCCACATGAGGAAGAGGAAGGCAGTCCCCCCCCAGCTATTTTGATCGCAGCAGTGGATGGAGGAGACAGGTTGTACTTTGTCAGGAAGCAGTCGTGAGTGAGAGGAAGGGTGTGATCCTGACTTTCTGAACTGTATAAACAAGGGTAAGGAGCAAAGCACACTCCTTCATTTTAGCAGGAAAATAAAATTAGTCTTGCTTACCATTGGCCAGATGGGCCTTTCCAGTTGGGTTAACATTTAACTTCTCTCCTTCTTGCAGGGGCTTGATATCCAAAGGTGTGGCACAGCTCTGTCCTGATACATCCAATAGAAAAGGAAAATACAATTATATGGAGAGCTTTGAGAAGATGAGTGATGGAAGGGCAGCAGGTGGAGGGAAGGTATTCTGCTCCTCTACTCCTCTCTGCTGAGACCTCACCTGTAATGCTTGGGCCACCTCTGGAATCCTCAGCACAACAGAAAAAGGGACATGTTGGAGAAGGCCCAGAGGAGGCCACAGCAATGATGGGAGGGCTGGAAGCTCTCTGCTGTGAGGCCAGGCTGAGTCAGGGTTGCTCAGCCTGCAGAAGAGAAGGCTCCAGGGACACCTTCTGGTAGCCTTTCAGGAATTTGAGGAGCTAAAAGAAATCTGGGGACAGACTTTTGGACAGGGTCTGTTGTGACAGGACAAGGAGGTGATGGTTTGAACTAAAAGAGGGAGATTCAGACTGGAGAGAAGGGAGAAATGTTTGACACTGAGGGTGGTGAGAGGCTGACCCGGGTTGCCCAAAAAAATAGTAGATGCCTCATCCCTGGAACCATTGCAGGTCAGGTTGTTTGTGGGTTTGAGCAGCCTGCTCTAGTTGCAGATGTCCCTGCTGGCTGCAGGAGGGTTGAACTGGATGAATTTCAAATGTATCTTCAAATGTATCTTCTAACCCAAACCATTTAATGATTCCACATTCTCAGGCTGTTGACCCTTCGACAGGTTTAACTCCTCTTTGCAACCCAAGGACTAACAAACCAATTTTGCAGCTCTCTGACCTTCTCCTACCTAAGGCCTCAAACCTAGCTGGCATCCTTCTGTCTTTTTTAAGGGGTGAAATCTGTCACTACAGAAGACTGAACCTGCCTCCACCATCCAGATTTCAGAGGCTCCTTCTCCACAATTTCCAGTTGCATGCAGGATGCTACAGCCATTGTCAAGGTTCCTATTAATAAACCAGCAGAGCCTCAAGGCTGAGCAGTGGTGTACCCATCAGAGCTTTTGTTATCCCCCAGTCCCTTAGGGCTCATTAAAGTCTGAATTAGCTGACTGTCCATGGCCCTAATTAGTACTTCAGCTCTCTGGGAAGCAGCCAGGGCTTTTTTAACCATTGCTCCTCAGCCGTGGCATCAGCTCCCTTCTGTGATTTGGAGTGTGCAATCTGCAGCAGCTTTGAAACTAACTGCGCCAGGAATTTCTACCCTTGCTGCTCTACTCTGCTTTTAATTATTATTAGTTGTAACGGCCAACCCTGGAAGGTGTCCTGAGATAATGCACTGGAGGATGTTATGGAAGTGCAGTTTGGTTTTGGTTTGTGAGACTGCTCTCCTAAGAACAGAAGGAGGCTGATGGCTACAAACACCTCATGTGGTGCTTTATGATGGGCAGAATGAACTATGGCAAATGCTCTAGAGAAGGCATTGGAAAAGGCTGTTCTGGGAGGTAGTGGAGTCACCACCCTGGGAGGTGCTCAAGAAAAGTGTGGACGTGGCATTCTGGGAGATGGCTTAACGGCCACTGTGGTGTTATGTGGATGGTTGGACTTGATCTTAGAGGTCTGTACCAAGCAAAACAATTCTATGGTTTTATGATCCTAAAGGTAGTGACACACACAGGTCTTGGTTCACGCAAGCCTGGAGGAGGATGTATCTGACCAGTCATTTCTTATGGGCTTGGAATAAGAAACAAGGACCTCCTAACCCTTGCAAGTCCACTGCCATGGCTGTGGTTAGGGATATGGACCTGGTGAGGTTTGGTTGCTTGCTTTGAAGCTGAGGTGAGAAATATTCATTTGACATTCACAGCAACATTTTGAAGTAAAACAGAAAAAGATTTAAGCTTTGTTGCTTTGTTGGGTATGGGAAATGTTGAGTCTTCACTATGAGGCAGCCACAAGTAACAACCTCAAACGTACCAGGGTGTGTGATGGCAAAACAAATACGTAACTGAGCCTGAGAAACTATAAAACCTGATTATTGACTGATCCTCTCTGCAGTTTGTAAAAGGTCCTTCCTCTCCTGCCAGGAACCCCTCGCTGTAGATCTCAGGCTCTAATTGAAGGAGTGACACCAGGCGCTTCTCATGCTGAGAGCTTTACAGTGTCTTTTAACAAATCATATAGAATGGCTTTGAAACCCCTCCAGGCATGGGGACTCCACCACTGACCTGGGCAGCCTGGGCCAGGTTTTGACAAGCCTCAAGGAGAAGGAACTGTTCCTCATATCCAACCTAAACCTCCCCAGATGCAACTTGAGACCATTTTCTCTTGTCCTGTCCCTTGTGATTTGCAAGAAGAGACCAAGTCCCACCTTGCTCCAACCTCCTTTCAGGGAGTTAGAGAGAGCCAGAAGGTCTCCCTTTGGCCTCATTTTCTCCAGGCTGAACAACCCCATGTCACTCAACTACTCCTCTTAAGGTTTGTGTCTAGACCCTTCACCAGAGTATTCTTCTTCTTTGGCACCTCAATGTCCTTGGAGTGAGAGGCTCAAAGCAGAATTCCAGTATTGAAGGTGTGCTCAGATGCAAAGTGATGACCAACGCCACTGAGGTAGTTGGGTTTCATGCTGAGCACAGCTCCTAAGATCTCACAGACAGTTCTATGGAAAGGCAGCTTTGTGCTTCTTGCAGAACCAGGACAGGTTGCCAGTAGTGCTCAAGGTCAGGTTTAATGTGGCTCTGAGCAACCTGATCTGGTTGCAGATGTCCCTGATGACAGCAGAGTGGTTGGACCTAGATGACCTTTAAAAGGCCTTCCAAAACAATTCATTCTATGCTTCTATCATAATATCTAGAATCAGCAGCAGGCTGGGATGGTCCTTGGCTGTACCAAGAAGAGGAAAAGCCTGCTTGTGGAAAACAGCCGAATTTCCCCTTGACATACAAAGTTTGACCCAGGAGCTGAGCTGAAGGATGACCTTGCACAGAAGACGTTGGGATGATCAGTGGCTGAGGAATGGGACCCAGGGGATCATACAGTGATTGTAAGTGTGGGGATATCTATTTGGGTGAGTGGCACCACTGGCTGTGACAATAAGATGCTGCAGTGTTCTGTGAGCTGCAGCTGGGGTTGTCACACTGATGACTGCTTCCTACCAGAGCTGGTGGAAAGACATCACTGCTGCAAGCAACGACCTCATGGTGCACTTGGCAGCAACCCAATGGCAGAGATCATCTTTGTCTGGAAAATGTCAACCCAAGGCTGGACTGAGAGTCTGAGAGACCTGGGGCTGTTTAGCCTGGAAAGGAGAAGGCTGAGGAGGGGATCTTCTCAATGCTGGTCAATAGCTGAAGGGTGTGGAGGGCAAGAGGATGAGTGTAGACTCTCATCAGTGGTGCCCAGTGGCAGGACAATAGGCATAAAGTAGAACCCAGGAGGTTCCATCTCAACAGAAGGAGAAATTTCTTTGGTGTGAGGGTGCTGGAGCCCTGGAGCAGGCTGCCCAGACAGGTTGTGGAGTCTCCTTCTCTGGAAAGATTGCAAACCCACCTGGCCATTGTGATCCTGCGCAAGCTGCTGTGGGTGCCCATGCTTGAGCATGGCAGTTGGACCAGATATCTCCAGAAGTCTTCTCTAGCCCTCACCATCCTGTGATTCTCTGATCTCTACGAATCTGTCTCAAAAAGAAAATGCACATATTTAGTTCTGACAATAACACTGGAGTCGAAGCTTTGTGCTCTGCAGAGGACACATCTAACAGCCTTAGATTCTCCAAGGAGAACACAAGATCCCATCGCTATGGATCTCATGGTCAGTGTCCCATTTGCCTGGCAATCCATCTCTTGCTTTTTCACTTCTCTGTAGTGGACAGCTGGAGATGGGGCATTACTAAGCAACGCAAATTATTTGTGCCCCTCTCTGCTAACCTCCACCTTTTGCTGCTGAACTCCTTGTCTCTTACAGTAACTCTCCAAGACAGGAACAGATTTTCAGTGTGGTGCTAGTAAGACTTTACAAGGTCAAACCTCAGCTGTGGCTGCAGGTGTCTCAGCATTAGCAGAGGTCAGAGCAGGTTTTGGAGGCAGCACACATTATGTATCCAACTCTGATCAGCACACAAGTTCAGGCCTGCTGCAATCAGGCCATCTCATGGCTTTAGGCTTTTCCACTCGAAATTAAGTTAAAAATAGTTGGCCTTTGTTTTGCTGAAAGCTTGGGCAGTGGTGACCTTTTACATCTGTTAAGCATCTCCTGCAACGTGCCCCTTAACATTTAGAAGATGCAGCTTTTGACTCCAAGAAGCTGCTCTCACTCTGCTCTCTAGACTGATGGGTTTAGCTTGTGGTATTTCCTTCAGGACCTGCCCTGCTGTGGAACACCAAAGAGTTCCTACAGGCTTTGGCATGATGAAGCCATCCAGTCAGCTCTTGAACTCACACTACATCTAAAGAAATGTGTTTGTTTCCGTGCCTTGTACTCAGCAGAGGTAGATAGTGATGCCTACAGCCTGGACAGGCACATAGATGAATAGGACAGAATAGAATAGAATCAACTAGGTTGGAAGAGAGCTATAGACACTCAACACTCCCCACAGTAGGGTTCACCTTGTTCACCCAACACCCACCCCTCAGCAAACTGCAGACCTCCCTAATGGGAATTTTCATGTCTTTCATTGAATCTGATCTTCAAGAGCTGAACTACAGTCAAAACTTCCCACCAACTTGCTTCTACCCAAAACTGTAGTCAGCAGTGGAGACTAAAACATGCAGTGGCTTCATGTCCCACAGCAATCCATTCCGTGGCTAAAGGATAGATCAAAACAAGCTTCAGAAGTCCCTTGCAACCTGACAACACTCAGCTGTTTGGAGAGGCTATCAGAAACTGTGTTGTTTGTCATTTCAGAGTGTTGCTTGTCTCATATTTTTTCTCTTTCTTCTGCCTCTGTCCCAATAACAACACTAAGAAGTCTGGAATGTTGTTTCCAAGCAGCTTATCTGCTGCTTCTTCAATTTGTGGGAGGAGATGTCCCAACCATCAGAGAGAGATGGAAGTGCTGCATGTCCAGTGAAAGTGCTTCAGAAACAGTTTAACAGAGTGTTGCAAGACACATGGAAAACAAAGGATGCAACCTCCATAGCCATGCTCCCAAAGGAGAAAATGCCCCATCCAGACCACACCAGCAGTGTCTCCATGTGCTGGAGGACAGGTCTCGGCTGTGGATAGAAACAGAATCAGATTCTGGCCTTCAGGAAAGGATTCCCTGAGCTCTGGGGAGCTGGGATGGAGCCTTCTCATCCTGAACCCACAGAGGACTTGTGAGTCAAAGTAAATGAGAAGGACTGGGAGAAGGATGGAGCAGCTGCAAAGGAACCAGATTTGCTGAAGCTTCCCTGAGCCATCTTATTTCATCACAGAATCATAGAGAGAATCATTTTGCTTGGAGAAGACCTTTGAGATCATCAAGTCCAACTGTTAACGTGACACCACCATGGCCGTGAGACCATTTGCAATCACAGAATAAATCAGTCAGGGTTGGAAGGGACCACAAGGATCATCCAATTCTAAATCCTCTGCCATGCGCAGGGACACCCTGCCCTAGAGCAGGCTACCCACAGCCTCATCCAGCCTGGCCTTAGACACCTCCAGGGATGGGGCCTCAACCACCTCCTTGGGCAACTCATTCCAGGCTCTCACCACTCTCATGCTGAACAACTTCCTCCTCGCATCCAGCCTGAACCAATCCATCTACAGCTTTGCTCCATTCCCCCAGTCCTGTCACTCCCTGAGAGCCTGAAAAGTCCCTCCTCAGCCTTTTTGTAGCCCCCTTCAGATACTGAAAGGTCACAATAAGGTCACCTGGGAGCCTCCTCTTCTGCAGACTGAACGGCCCCAGCTCTTTCAGTCTGTCCTCATAGGAGAGCTGCTGCAGCCCTCTGAGCATCCCTGTGGCCTGATCATCAACATGCTGCAGAACGGTTCACATGAATTTTACGGCAGGTTGAATCCAACCAATTCTGTATATTTAAATTGATTGTAAAAAGAAATGTAAAAAAAAAAATCACATCCTGCCCTTGAGTCTGATTCTGACAACAACAGTGGTGGGAATACATCAACAGCTAAGGCTCATTCCCCTCACAGAAACAAGAGTCATTTTCAGCTCATGGAAAAAGTAGAGAAATAATTGTCTATGGAAGAAAACAGACACCACTAGTTACTGTCAGTGGTGCAGAAGAATTTCCTCAATTACTCCTAGTGCATGTCAGGCATGAGACAGCAAACAACATGGATAGCAAAAGTACTTCTAGCATAACATGTTCTGAAGGAAAATCTCCCCTTTTTTCACTGTTAAGTACTGAAGAAAGGAGAAAAGCAGAAAATGACGATGTAGCTACTGGATAAAGTGGAACATGGTACAAGCAGAAGACAACTGTGCAACCAACACATCTTGTAAGGAATTTGTACTGTTTCCCAAGGATCCATGACAACCCAAGTGATACATATGACTGGGAAAAAGGTTAACCCATGACAAAGTGAGACCTTACAGCATCCTTCCGGTACCTTAAAGGGGCCTACAGGAAAGCTGAGGACTTTTTACAAGGGCTTGTAGTGATAGGTTGAGAGGGGATGGATTGAAGCTGGAGGAGGGGACGTTTAGACTGAAGAGTAGGAAGAAATTCTTTACAGTGAGAGTGGTGTGACCTGAAACAGGTTGCCCAGGTCATGGTGGGTATTCCCTCCTTAGAGGTGTTCAAGGCCAGGTTGTATAAGGGCTTGAGCAATTTGGTCTAGTGGGAAGGTGTCCCTGCCCACGGCAGGGGGTTAGAACTAGATGATCTCTAAGGTCCCTTCCAACCCAAACCATTCTGTGAATCTATGAATTTGCTTACTTGTCTTTCTGCCCAGTAGATAACTGCAGATGTGGTTGAAAGGACATAGTGGTGCTGAGGTCAATTAATACTTGGACACTTTGCTTTTAAATTAATTTCTGAATGGTGCTGGAGATGATGAGTAAATTAACCAAAATTAAAGGGCATTTGAAGTTGAGTTCGGAGCTCAGAGCACTCAGAGAATAGAAATAGTAATGGGTGACCTAAGCCTCCACTCCATATTAGCCACCACAGCAGAAAATCTAAATATAGAAGCCAGCAAGGAAAGACTGAGAATTACTCATAAAACTTATCTGATGAATAACCTCCCAGAGAAGAATGGGTGCATTGGAGAAAGCTGCAGAGCTGCTTCCAAACCATCTGTAAGCAGAAATGGAGTTCAAATCATTCACCCAGCTCTGAGCGCATTGTCTGAAGCGCTGCAAAACTGTACCCAGGTTTTAAGTAAATGTTAATTGTGTCCCATTTTCCAGCTTCACTTTGTGTTTTACTCAGAAAATTAGATGTCAGAATGCCCCTGAATGTCCTCACTGAGAAATGATGCTCTCTTGAAGTCTCTTCATTCCTAATCTTATTGCATTTAAATGTTATCCCTTCACTTAATGAAATAGAGGATATTTCAGGGTGGCACATCAAAAAATGTCTATTTCACCAATCTCTTCTTTTATCACATCAATTTTCTATCCCACTTTATCTTACTGGAACACTGAAAGTTCATCCCACTAAGCCTTTTGTAGCTGTTGTCAGAAATGAGAAACTTTCTCAGCTTCTGGTTTACTTCACTCAAGTAACAGGATCTACAACCCTCCTCCCCTGGAAAAAAAAAAACAGAATCATAGAATTGTTTGGTTGGAAAAGACCTCCAAGGTCATCGACTCCAATCTTCAGTCCAAGACCACCACGGGCATCAAACCATGTCCTAGAGTGGCACGTCCACATGTTTCTGTCATGGGACACAGAGGAAAAAGGTGGTTTATGTTTTCTTTCCAGTGTTCATGGTAACCACCATGCACCAAAGGATCGGTACCCAAAGCAGATGCAGACTGAGTGTCACACTAGAAACAACACTCTGTTTCATTGAAGGATGGGAAAATGTTGCTCCTACATCGATTAAGACCAATTTGACTTCAAAGTCTCCAAGTCAGGCTTGCATGAGGCCTGCAAAAACACAATGTCAATTTATGTCACTAGTGTAACCAGTGGACCTGTGGCTAAGCTGTAGATCTAGATGGAGATCTAGGTGATCTAATAAATTTTAAACACTGTAAACCAACCACTTGACATCAGTGGGAATGCCATTTGCATGTCATTCATGGAATAGCTTTGGTTGGTAAAGATCATCAAGTCCAACTATTAACCCAACACTTCCAGGCCACCACTAAACTCTGTCCTTCAGCACCACATCTACAAGGCTTTGATACCTCTCCAGGGATGGGGACTCCACCGCTTCCATGAACAGCCTGATCCAGACCTTTGACAATTCTGAAGGGGAAGAAATTGTTCCTCATGGACAACCTGGTGGACATTTCCTCTTAGTTGTTCTATCATCTGTTGCTTGAGAGAAGCCACTAACCCCCACCTGGCTCCAACCTCTTTTCAGGGAGTTGTAGAGAGCCAGAAGGTCTCCCCAGGACTGTTCAAGACCACAGAAAACTTGACCTTTCAGAGCTAAGTGCAGTAGACCCACAACCCTAACCAGTTATTTCTGCATTCACCCTTCCCAAGAAATTCCAAACACTCCATCATGTCAGCCAAGCCTCCAGTCCACTGTCACCATACAGCAGATTCCCCTTCCCTCCTTGCCCTGCCCTTGCTTCCCTCTGCGTTCTCTACAGTTCATAGGGGTTTTTACGGGTGAGTCACCACCTAGCCTCATTTCCTTCAGAGCCACCACGGAGCCGTCCTCACAGCCCTTGGAAGGAAGCTGGCAGCTTCTCAATGAAGCATTAGCAGAGCCAGCCATTTCTCATAAAGAGTTCCCACACTATGTTGCTTGGGACCACACTGCCTCACTCTCCACCTCTAAGTGAGTCCAGAAGTGAATTTTTGTCTGTCAGCCACCCCAAGGAGCACTGTCCTCAACAATCCAAAATTAAGCATAAGGCACAAGACTAATCCTGCCCAGATACTTCCACCAGCCACAAAGGAACAGCGAAAATTCTGGTTGGTGAAGCAAACTTGAGCTAGAGCTTAAATTCAAACCCAGAGGCCATTCACAAAGGGATGGGAAGATTTTTGCTGGTAGCTCTTGGCTGTACCTCAGCCACCATCATATCCCCCAGCATGCAATGCCAAATCTGAGATAAAGCTCACATCACTTTCTTTTTTTTACTTTTAAAAGCTTTTTGGGTCAATTTTTTATGAGTTTGACATTTCAAGGATCACTAAGATACAAGTCAACAGGGAAATACACAAATTTGGGTACTGCCTTATTCCCCATTACCTTCCTCCTTCTATCATAAAATCATAGAACTGTTGCAGTTAGAAAAGACCTCTAAGATCACCAAGTCCGATCATCAAACAAACATCACCACAGCCTTTAAACCCTGTTCCCAGGTGCCATGTCCACATGTTTCTTGAACACTTCCAAGGATGGTGATTCCACCAC
Organism: Tricholaema leucomelas; assembly: GCA_013400475.1. Taxonomy (NCBI): domain Eukaryota; kingdom Metazoa; phylum Chordata; class Aves; order Piciformes; family Lybiidae; genus Tricholaema lacrymosa; species Tricholaema leucomelas. Next base: position 1,938,628 of record WAAF01015816.1, read on the forward strand.
CTCCCTGGGCAGCCTGCTCCAATGCTTGACCACTGTTGTAGGAAAGAAATTGTTCCTAATCTCCAACATAAACCTCCTCTGGCACGATTTCAGGCCATTTCTTTTCATTCTGTCACCTGATACCGGGGAGAAGAGACCAAACCCTACCTCACCGCAACATCCTTTCAGTGAGCTGTAAAGAGCAACGAGGTCTCTTCCTCATCTCCCTTTTTCTCCAGGCTGAACAATTCCAGTTCCCAACATGAATGATTGTTTTGCATCCAGTGTCTCAATACCCGGGATCCTAAACCATCTGACAAGCCCTGCTGTACTCCTGCAATCTGCTTGCTTTTGACGTGAGAATCACCAACAGCTTCAAAGCAATGGTGTGTAAGGACTTGCCTTAAAGAGCAAAGTGTCCTCTGCCATCACCACTGTGGCTGATGTGTCTTGATGACACATACTGAGTTAACTCAACAATGCTAGATTCATAGCATCATGGAAGGGTTTGGGTGGGAAGGGACCTTTAAAGTTCATCCAGTCCAACTCCCTGCAGTTGGTAGGGACAGCAGCAACAAGAGCAGGGTGCTCAGAGCCCCAGACTACCCAAACTGGAATGGTTCCAGGGATGGGGCAATACTCTTGTCCATACTAGAATATAAAAGTATACTTTTCTCTTTTTTTAAACTTGGTTTTATTAGTAAATCATTGATTTCTCCTTTTGGCACAAAATAAAGCTGCAGAGAAGAGCTGGGGACATTAGAGACTGAATACAAAGAAATGCACCCATTTTTAGCTGGGGGCCAAAGCCCAGCTGGCTCAGACACACTGTGCCCACAGGCCAAGCCAGCAGGTGCATTGCAGTGAACCATCACGAGTGGCAGAATACTTATGTTCGTCCTTCAGCCTGCAGGAAGAGAATCTGCAAGTCCACTGAAAATTACTTTCCAGAGGGTCAGGTCCTTTGCTGTCAGAATTCTTGATGCTTTGTCCATTTGGAGAGGTGGAAGCAAACACTGGATTTGGTACATGCTGTGCTCATACCAGTTCACTCTCTTTCTCTACTGGCAATCTCGTGAAAATCAGCTCCCACCATATTTCAAGTGAAGGAGAAGGAACTGTTGTTGCTTTCCAAAAGGTCATGCTGGCACTTCTAGCCCCAGTACACATCATGGGCCCTGTTCAAACCAGAACATTCCAGTCTCTCTCCAAAGAACTTCTTGCTCCTTCGTCCATTTAGCCCCAGGGAGTCCCACACCCTCTTTATTTCTGTAGACCACTAAAAAAAGGTGCTGCTTTTCACACAAAGCTCCCAGATTGCCCAGGACCACATCAGTGATTCCCAGCACAATCCTGCCCTTGCCATGGCATTTAAAAATAAAATTATTTATACAAAAACACAAAAATGTCACCATTTAAAAGAAATACTTGTTCCACAGAAGTTACTGATGAATCAACATTCCCTGTCCTTTCCCTTCCAGTAAGTGCCTGAGAAAAGAACATGCTGCCCTTCCTGCTGGAAATCCTGTTGTGTCTGTGGAGACCTTGTCTTCTCCCTTCCTCTCTAAGGATCCACCAAGAAGGAAGGAAAAGTTTTTAGGTTAATGAAATCAGGCTTTCGTTCATGTAAGAGCTACACTTCAAAAAATCAGATGACATCTTTAAGCCAGACCTGTTGAGGTTTTTGTGCTATGCTACAGAAGAAAGATGATGACGTGGATGTTTCCTACCAAAATGATTAGTGATAACACTTTGAGGAGCACCAGGTGCACACAACCCAGTTGGGTTGAACCAAGATGGCACAAGTCTTGTCCCAGGAGAGGTTTAGACATGAAGAACAATTTCTTCCCCTTGAGGGTTGCCAAGGCCAGGCTGCTCAGTGCAGTGGTGTAGTTCTCATTCCTGGAGGGATTCATAAGCCTTGTAGATGTAGTGCTAAGTGGCATGGTTTAGTGGCAACCTGGCAATGCAGGCTTCATGGATGGACTTGATCTTAGAGGATTCTTTCAACCAAAAAGGTTCTGTGATTCTATGTACTGTCATATACCTTTGGAACAAACCTAACATTCTTAAAATGCTTTGGAACAGCTTCTGCTTTCTAAGCCTGCAATTCCTTTCCAAGGTGATGAAACAACATCCTGAAATTCAGGACAGGGCAGCCTGTTGCAGTGCTCTGCCAACCTCAATGTAAATGATTTCCTCCTTGGGTTTAGATGGAACTTCCTATGTTCAGGTGTACTTCTTGTCATGTCAGAGGGACCACTGAGAAGAGTCCAGCCCCATCTTCCTGACACTCACCCCTTAGATATTTGCAAGCATTATCAAGACCCCCGCTCAGCCTCCTCTTCTCCGAGCTAAACAGACCCAGACTCTTTAATCCTAATTCCTGGCTGGCAGGCTCACTGTCTGTGATAACAGATGGAGCAATTTTCACAGGAGGAGAAAATCCATTCCTGTGGGAAGCACACACTCAAAAGTTTTAGGTACTCCTCTGAATTGCTTTATACATACAGTTCCTTTTTTTTTTCAGGGCAAACCATTTAACCTCTCCACCTGTTTGTCCTCGCCTCTAAAATGAGGAAGGCAGAACTGACCCAGTTCTTATTCCAAATGTTGAATAGTCTCAAAGCCTTTTGAAGTCATTAAATAAAAGGTATTACAAAGGGACAATGTGGTGGTCCTGCCACACTGCTATGGAACACATAACAAGAGGTAAAATAGGAAATCAAGAGAAAGCTGAAATCTCTCCCAAAGCTTCTAAAAGTTAACACTCTGCCTTCAGATTCAGGTGTGAGAACTGTCCTGACCATGCTACACATACTTAGGATGAAGAATCAGAGAACCATAGAATTGTTTTGGCTCGAAAAGACTTTTATGTCCAATCATTCTCTAACTCTACCTTATGTCCTTCAGCACCACATCTCTGTGGCTTTTAAATACCTTAAGGCATAAGGGATTCAACCACCTCCCTAGGGAGACTTTCCAGCTTCTGAGAACCCTTTCAGTGAAGAATTTTCAACTCAGATGTCCTCTGGTGCAACTTGAGTTAATTTCTTCTTGTCCACTTGTTGCTAGAGAGAAGAGATCAGGCCCCTCTTGGCTTCAACCACATTTCAGGGAGTTGTAGAGAGCCAGAAGGTCTCTCCTCAGCCTGCTTTCTCCAGGCTGAACACCCCCAGTTCCCTCAGCCACTCCTCACAAGACTTGTTCCCCAGAAGCAGTTGAGCTGACAAAACAAGCAGCTGCCTCTGTCATGGCTTGTAGGTGCTTTAACACCAAGATAACGGCTTTGCCTCAGTGACTAACAGACATGCGCGCCCTGGGATACACCCTGGGTGTTTTTGTGAGGGTCTGGCTCAAGTCCTTGTTCCACTTTTTCTTTTTCCTTCTCCTGAAACTATTTCACTGTAAAGCTATTAAGACTCTGAGACAGAAGGGTGGTGATGAAAAAGCCATCTTGAGGCACAGAGGATGTAATTCAGTTTTTTGGACATAGAGCAGAGTTCATGTGAATTTCCTTTGTAAGGCGACAGGCTGCTCCGCCACAGCCCCAGTGAGAAAAGGGGAACCTGATGCTCTCCTTCAGGTTCAGCCACATCTGCCTCCATTTATCTCAGAATGAGACATCACTGTTGCTCCTAGAAATTTGTTTATGGGTGAGTGAAATCAGGGTCTGGGTGTGACACCAGATCATTTGTATGTGAAAGAGCCTTAGTAGAGCTGGTAGTACTTTGTAATTGGAGGAACCAAAAAAGGCAAGCCCAAGAGCCAACTTTTAACCTAAGAATGAAATACAATCTTCTATGTTCAAACAAAGACCTTGAAATTCCAGACAAGAGGCCACATAGATATTTACTGCAAGCCCTGAAGAGAGATGCAACATGCAAAGACTTGGCAAAGCCGCTCTGGAAGCACATCACGGGAGAAAACAAGCCAGTCTGAAGATAGAGAGTTTGTTCCTCTGGACATCAGTGGAAATTTTGCTGTTCTTGTACCCAGGAACTACAGGTCTGGTGCATGGGTCAGACCTGTAGCTCACAGTCCAACATATGCCATCAGTGTGTGGACATCAGCAGAGGACAGCCAGTCAGAGGCAAGATGACAGAACTTATTTCGTTGGCTCTTCAAAGACAGCTAATATTCAGCCCTGGCTACTCTGCTGCCACACATTTCATCTGTCATGAACCAACCTGCTTGGTAAACTCAAACACTGACCTGCTGTCCGTCCCAGTTCCCCAGACACAACACAGTGGGTTGGGTCAGCCCAGGCTCCCTCACCCAAGGAAACAGGTTGAAGATGTGTCCTTGCACATGGTGGCTTGTGTTAGAAATAGTGTGGAGAGCAGGACTGGGGAAGGGATGGCCTGCCCTGTACTCAGCACTGATGCTGCCACACCACAAATACTGGGTTCAGTTTTGGGCCCCTTACTCCAAGAAGGACATTGAAGGGTTGGAGTGGGTTCAGAGAAGGGCAGTGAAGGAGGTGAATAGTTTAGAGCACAGATTTTGTGAGGAGCAGCTAAGGGAACTGGGGTTGTTCAGCCTGGAGAAAAGGAGGCTGAAGGGAAACTTTCTGGCTCTCTATGACTCACCGAAAGGAGGTTGAAACCAGGTGGGGATCAGTCTCTTCTCCCAGAAAAGAACTGATAGACAAGAAGAAACAGCCTAAAGTGGCACTAGAGGAGTGGACATCAGGAACAATTCCTTCCCCAAAAGGGTTGTCATGGGCTGCCCAGGGCAGTGATGGAGTCCCTATTCCTGGAAGGGTTTCAAAGGCATAGAGATGATGCTGAGGCACCTGGTTTGGTGGCGGATTGAGCTTGATGATCTTAAAGTTCTTTCCAACCAAAATGATTCTATGGTGCCACACTGAGTGACCCAGAACTCCTGAACGCCTTCAGCATCATTCTCCTCTTTTGTACAAATGTCCTAGATCCCAGCCTAAGTCTTCATTCTCTCATGAGCTGCTCCCTCCTCTCCCACTCTCATTGATCAGACAATGGGTAGTAAAACATGTTTTATAGGATTGTCTTTTTCCTTAAGCAGAAAGGAAGAGATGACAATTCTGCCTGCCTGTCCAAGATGAAAAGCTTTTCCTGTGTGTCCCTGTATTTAGCTCACAGGAGGTTGTTTTGTTTAAGCTTTGGTGGGTTTTTCCAGGATGTTCTGTCTGGCACCAGGGAATCTCACTGTGGTTCACGCAGTTTGGGTGCTCTGAAAGTTGAGCTGGAGCCACTGGGTTCAGACCAAGGGGGTTTTATTCCCTGCTGAAAGGATGCAGCAGATATTTATAGTGGCTTGGCACAACAAACATCCCCACCCTGTTCCCATCAGTAAACACAGAACTCAGGGCAAGTTCACCAAACAGGACCTGCCAGGAAATAAACACAGGGACCACTGACCTCGGAATACATTTTTCATAGGAATTTTGCACAGGAATGGAGTCACAGTTCGGTGTTAACCCTCCAGTCCAAGTTCTGGTCAGCCTACCTGAGACAGGGCTCAGGTGGAAGGTCTGGAGTGCTGCTCATGAGGAGCAGCCAAGGGAACCAGGCTTCTTTAGTCTGGAGAACAAGAGGCTGAGGGGAGACCTCATTGCTCTCTGAAAGTCCGTGAAAGGAGGTTGGATGGAGGTGAGAATCAGTCTTTTCTCCCTGGCATCAGGTGACAGAACAAGAGGAAATGGACTGAAATTATGCCAGAGGAGATTTAGATTGGAGATGAAGAAAATCTTCCCTGCAAGAGTGGTCAGACACTGGAACAGGCTGCCCAGGGAGGTGGTGGAGTCACCATTGCTGGAGGTGTTCAAGAAACCTGTGGACATGGCACTTTAGGACGTGGATTAATGGCCACGGTGGTGTGGGGTTGAAGGTTGGATTTGATGATCTCAGAGGTCTTCTCCACCTAAACCACTTCTATGATTCTGTCTGGAGCAGGATGAACAATAGAGGAGATGCTTGGATGAGGGTATTTGTAGACCCTGCAATGAGTAATAGCTAATTAGCTAATTAGATGAGTTCCCTGGACGATTTCAACTTATGGTCAAGATCACTTTGATGGACAACATTTTGGGGCTTTTCCAGTCCAAATGATTAATAAATTATTGAGATAAAGTGACCCAAGGAAGTCAGATTACATTCCTGGAGCTGAATATCCTATCAGCAGCTGGAAATCTGGCTTCTCCCAGTCAGCGTCAAAGCCTAATATTTATTTAAAGCTGGGCTTTATAGTGCTTTTTATTGTATTTAGAAGATTTTCTTTCAGTCTCAAGGAAGCTGCCAACTCATCTTAGCCAAATATGACTCCTGGCAACCTAAATTTATTGCCTCAACAACATTCAGCACATTTCTGGGGGGACCAAATTGGGAACATATCGACTGATTCATAGATGGCCAAGCTAGCCAGCCACCAGCCAAGGTTGATAAGCTGCTCCATCCAAGCACTAACACAACATTGAAGCCAAAATTAGGACAGAGCTCTAGCAAGAAAACAGAAGTAGATTCATGGCGCCCAGAGGAGTCAAAGCCTGAGACATACAAGATGCCCACCCACGGCTGTGAACTGGAGAACTTCTCCTATTAATCCCCACCCTCATGGGAAAATAGAAGGAGGTTCAGGGAGAAATATAACTTCTGCAAAGGAGCTGAGCTGTTACAGCTCTGCTAACGCTGCCCCAGCAGCCTTCCTGTAGTTCAGTACCTCTGAGCCATTGGTAATTCCAGGAACTGATCCACTCATCAACAAGCCAACAATATGGACAGTGACCACAAACCTAGAATGGTAGGAGTTGGAAGGGATCTCTGGAGATCATTCAGTCCAACCTCACTGACTAAAGCAGTCACCCACAGCAGCTTGCCCAAGATCAATGTCCAGCTGGTTTTGGAATCTCTCCAGAAAAGGAGACTCCACAGCCTCTCTGGGCAGTCTGCTGCAGTGCTCCAGCTCTCTCACACCAAAGGTTCTGCTTATCTTCAAATGGAACCTTCTGGGTTGCAGTTTGTGCCTGTTGCCCCTTGTCCTGTCACCGGGCACCACTGAAAAGAGTTTGTAGCCACCCTCCTGCCACCCACCCTTTTGAGCAGGGCCTGTTGTGACAGGGCAAGAGGTGATGGCTTAAGCTAAAAGAGGGAGATTCAAACCAGAGAGAAGGAAGAAATGTTTGATGCTGAGGCTGGTGAGAGCCTGGCCCTAGTTGCCCAGAGACATGGTAAAAGCCTCATGCCTGGAACCATTCCAGGTCAGGTTTCTGGGGCTCTGAGCAACCTGCTCCAGTTGCAGATGTTTCTGTTCACTGCAGAGACGTTAGACGAGATGAGATTTAAAAGCCTCTTCCAAGCCAAAGCAGTCTGTGATTCTATTTATTTCCCATCTTCTGGTTCCCATTCTCCATTTTTATAGATCTATTGGCACAGAAGCTGGATGCTTCAGCAAATGAGGTTAACCTCTGACCATAAATGACTGCTCCCTCGGGAGGAAGTGGTCACAAAAAAGGAAACTGCCCCAAGTCCAGCAGAGGACAGCAAAGGCAGACAGACCACGGGCTGTACAAATTACAAAACCACCAGCCCCTGAAAGCCACACCAGGACCAGCCATGCACATAACAACGTGTGACACAAACACACACAAGGCTGGGCTCAGTCTGGCCAGAACAACCAGTCACGTGCCAAGAAAAACAAGCAGCTTTCCCATTTTCCCTGGAGTTTCCTGTGTAATGGCTCTCAGGGCTTCTATCACATCAAGGACAACACGTGGCAACAGACCACAGGCAGCTGAACGAGAAAATGATCAAATCCTGCTTTTCACTATCATACCAGGCAAGAGAGAGGCAAGGTAGCCCCTGGCAGCAGTGGTGTGTCCAGGATAAATCCCAGTGAATGCATAGTTGAGTGCACTATCTATTCATCATGACTTACGAGTTTTGGTCCCTTCTCCCTAGTCTGAAGTGCTAGAACAAGAAGAAATCACCTCAAATTGCACCAAGGGAAGTTTAGATTGGATATTTAGAAGAAAAAAAATCTTTCCTAAAAGGGTGGCCAAGCATTCAAACATGTTTCCCAGGGAGATGGTAGAGTCATCAATCTCTGGAGGGGCTCAAGTAATGTGCAGGCGTGGCACTTTGGGACATGGTTTAATGGCCAGGGTGGTGTTGGGTTGACAGTTGAATTTGGTTATAGAAGTCTCTTGCAACCAAAAAAATTCAGAGTTCCAGAACTAGGAGAATAGATTTGAAGGATGATGGTTTTCAGCCATTAGTTGGATGCTCATGAGATGAAAAGGAAATCTTCTCTAGAATTATGGCATGTGCTTGAAGATAGGCTAACAATGTTAGTCTACTAACTTGTGACCATACTCTAACAACCTATGTCAGGCCATTTGTTACTCCATTATATTGTAGCCCTAGAGGAGTGGATGGATAGATAGGAGGAACAGGCTGTTCAGGGCAGTAGTGGGGTCCACAAGTTCGTGAGCAGCAGCCAAAGGAACTAAGATTGTTCAGTCTGGAGAAAAGGAATATTGGATAAGATCTTCTGGCTCTCTACAACTCCCTGTGTGGAGGTTGGAGCCAGGTGGGGGGCAACATCTTCTCCCAAGGAAGAAGTGATAAATGCAAGAGGAAACGGCTTCAAGTTGCACCACGGAAGGTTTAGGTTGGACGTGAGGAACAATTTATTCCCCAGAAGGGTTGTCAAGGCCTGGCCTAGGCCATCCAGGGCAGTGGTAGAGTTGCCATCCCTGGAGGGGTTTCAGAGCCCTAGAGATGTGGTGCTGAGTGACATGGTCTGGTGCTGGGTCAGTGGTTGACCTCAATGATCTTAAAGGTCTCTTCCAACCAAAGCAATCCCATGACTCCATAGGGCACAGACTGTGAGCAGCAGCAGAGCTCTGCTGATCCTGCCAACAGACACTACGAGGATGCAGCTTACACATTTTTAAATGATTTCTCCAAAGCAGTGTTAGATTTCTACAGAACCTCGGTGGTTTCACACCTAGAAAATGTTGATACCCTGCACAAAATGGGCAGAAAGTACCTTCTGGAAGGTTCTTTGCTACATCTCTGTATTCATTTCCATCTGCTACATTCTGCTACCCTTATGCATTTTGAATAGTCCCCTACTCCTGAAATGGTGATGGGTTTTGAGACCCCTGGAAAAAAGATGATACTGAACTGGAATAAAGCCATCAGAGGAGAGCAAGATGTCCTGAACTGTATTATCCCAGTATAGTTCCACGTCTCTTTGAAAAGAAGACACATCAGTCTTCAAATTCTCCACACCAACTGTCATCACTCCTTCAACAAGAACAGTGAGAGTGATAATATTGCATATATGTTTCCTCTAGTTTGCCCCAAATCAAACCTGTTGTTCCCTGAAGCAGGGTGTTGCAGTGCATGTCAGACACAATAGTACACTGGCTTGGGACGAACCAAGGAGCAATAGTGGCATGGGACACCATGGTAGCTAGGCAGGGACACATGGCATAGCTGTCAAAAGAAGTAAAGAGGGCAAGCACAGCCCTACCGATAACACCACAAGAAAGGCTGATGGCATAGGACAGGCTGTAGCAGGAGAGCAGCAGGGGAGCTGGTAAGGTTGGGAGATGCAAAGGCTGGTGACAAAGGGAGAGCAAACAGGTCACTATGATAATCCAGTGTCACCAAAAAAAGAGATGGGAGGACACAAAGGGCTTCATTGTGCAAATACAGGTCACAGAATCCCAGCATGGTGGGAGCTGGGAGGGACCTAACTGCTAGGGCAGGATGACCTAGAATAAATAACACAGGAACGTGATTAGGCAGGTTTTGGATGCCTCCAGAGATGGTGACACCACAACCTCTCAAGTGAAGATTTTTTCCCTTATGTGTACATGGAACCTCCTGTATTCCACATGAAGAAAGACAAAACGGTATGACTGCAGCAGATGCAAGCAAGCTGAGGGGAAGATCTATACACATGTGATGAGGCCATGGAAAGAAGCAATGAGAGGTAGAAATTGGTTTTGCCTTTGGCTGATATGGAAGCAAAGGTCAAATCCTTCCAGCTGATCTCCAGAACTCTCTTCCAACCCCTACGACTCTGTAAAAAGGCTCTGCTCTCAGTGGTGGTGTTCATGCCTGTTAGCTCTAAGAAGCAGCATTCAGCAGGTGGAAACAGGAAGCTTGGTTATGAAACCTGCAGGAAAGGCTCAAAGGACAATTGCTTTCCTTAGTGCTCTGGGGTAACGCCTTGCAACACCCCCCTTGTCCCATTGGTGCTGGCAGGACATCTCCATGGCTCATTTCCCACAAGTTCCTTTTCCTTCAGAAGAAGCTGCTAGAAGAAGCTAGGCTAAAGATGCTACTAGTAAGCCCACCTTTTCACCTGCACTGTCTCACAGTTTATGAACCACGAGTCAGTCAGTGAAGCTTGCTCCTTTAAAAGCCATTTATGGTCCCGCAGGAATGTTCTGTGAGTGCGTGATGGCGTGGAGTAAGGGTGACACACTGTGTGGGCAGAGAGAAGTGCAGCCCCTCCCCTTCTTAACTGGTTTTGAGAAATTTGGTCCTTTTCCCCCTGAAATCTGAGTCTGGGATGAGGCAAACCCAAAGGAGTCTCAGTAAAGATCTCCTTCGGACATTTCCTGTGAAATGGTCAAAGCCTCTCAACGGAGCTTCTCCACACAGCATGACTGCTGATGCCTTCACACCAAGTGTTCTCATCTTGGATTAAGCCAAGGGACAACAAATTTAAGGATGTCCCCAGGCTCTGCAGAAGAAGAGAAAGTTTTCTATGCCCTACCAACTGTCGCCACAAAACCATGACTAACAAGACACACGGAGCTTCAGGGCAGTTGTGCTGTTAGCCGCAGATATCAGTGTCTCCAGTATCCAGTGTGGTCTCTGTGCTGTGTGGAGAAGTGGAGCAAGCCTGGCTTGAGGAGCTTAGTGCTGAGAGGAAAAAAGATTAAGCAAGTTTCGTGTTTTGGTTGTATTTTTTCAAAACAGGCTGTGAGTTTAACCCTCCTCTGAAGAAAGTCCTACCTCTCACGCAACTGAAAAGGTTGATGTGATTAGATCTTGATCCTAATTGCCAAGTGTCAGCAAGAGACTAAGACAAATACTTGTAACATGATGATAAGAGATAACAAGCAATGATAAGAAAGAAGCAGAGATAAGAAACACAGAAGTCAGTCTTCAGAGCCCACCTTGCTGGTTTTTTAAACCCTTCTTTTATCTACTGAAAGTTCTCACTATTCTCCTATCACTTGGAGTACAAAAACCCTGCAGGGATTTGTCATCCTTCCTGATGCCTGGAAGACGAAGAACCTCTGTACAAAACAGCCTTGTGGCATTGCTGGGGATGTGAAGGCTTTTCAAAATATAACTGCTGGGAGACAGCAGGTGTCTGGCTTCCAGGAAACAGTTTGGGGTTTTCTAGCATCATTACACAGAAACGAGCCAAGTTTGGGGTTTTCTAGCATCATTACACAGAAACGAGCAGAACTCACCTCCCATGGGGTACAAGCTTTGACTTACTGAGGCTTCAATCCTACAATCATTAAGATTCAAAAAGACCTCTAAGATAAAGTCCAGCTTCTTAAGACCGTCAAATTCAACATTCAACCATCTTGTTTACTGAGACCAGTCAGTCTCATCCACTACCACGGGAGGTAATGTTTCCTGGGAGGTGTTTAAAAGATGGAAAGATGTGGTGCTGAGTGACACGGTTTAGCACCAGACTTGGTAGAGTTACAGGATGGTCGGACTCAATGATCTTAAAGATCTTTTCCAATCCAAACAATTCTGTGATTCTATGGTGAAATTCTTCTCCACTGAACCCTGAAGCACATTCTCACCTTGTGAGTAAATCTAGTATCATGCCAGGATCTCCTTGTTCAGGAGAACTAGGGTACTCAAACAGCTGCTGTTACTGCAGAGCCTGGAGCACAACTGTTACCAGAACTCTCTGTATTCAAGAGATGTACTTAATCCAGTTTTATAGATGAGGAACAGAAATACAGAGAGACCAAGAGACCTTTTCAGGAACAAACAGGTGGGCTTTGGTGGAGGAGCAGGTTGAATCATGCTGTTGACCCAGCAGATAATGCCCTCACAACTAGATCACTCCTCCATTCTAATGTTGGACATCTCACTGAGCTTAAGAGAACATTAATAGAGAAACTTGGAGCAGGAAGAGCACCAGGCTGGAAGGAAATATCTGAGTTCATTTGACATCATCTGACATACTCTTTATTCTGCCTTAGTGAGGCCAAACCTGGAGTAATAGGTTTGATGCAGGGCTCCCCACTCCAAGAAGAACAGGAAATTACTGTAGAGTGTCCAGTGGAACCTGCTGAGGGGCCTGGAGCATCTCTGTGAGGAACAAAGGTGGAGAGACCTGGGGCTGCTGAGCCTAGAGAAGAGCAGCCCCAGTGGGGATCTGATCAATGGCTGAAGGGTGGGAGACGAAAGAGTATGGGACCAGACTCTTCTCAGTGGTGCCCAGTGACAGGACAAGGGGTAATGGGCACAGACTGGAACTCAGGAGGTTCCATCTGTCCAGAATGAGAAACTTCTTTGGTGTGAGTGTGCTGAAGCTCTGGAGCAGGCTGCTCAGTAAGGTTGTGGAATCTCCCAAAATGACCTGGACATTGTGATCCTGGGCAACTTGCTGTGGGTGACTCTGCTTGAGCAGCAGGACTGGATGATCTCCAGAGGTCCCTTTCCACCCCACCCATGCTGGGATTCTGGCATGTAGGGGTAAAACACCGGAATGCTCTCACTTGAAATGACTAGGTTTTGTTGTTTATTTTTTCTTACAGGAAACAGCATCCAAGGAAGTGTCTACTTTATCTCAGAAATTCAGAGCATGGAGTGTGCTGGAACAAGGACCTGAGTAGAGCTCCGTGGCCAGGGCAGTAACTCCCAGGAGACAAAGGCAAGCCTGTTGTCTCCAGCTCCACACAGCCACTCAGGCGTGCTGGTCCCAAGTGCTATTCCTGTCCTTGCACTGGCTCACTCCATGACCTTGCTGAGCAAGACTCTTAGATCCAAGTCTGCCTGCCTGTAAAAGCCATCATGGTTGCCTAAGAGTGGATGCTACTTGAAGCATACATGATGAACAAATATGAAATATTTCTTCTGCTTTCCTTCAACACCCAACCCCCAGGGTGAGAAGGAACTAGACAAACAGATAAAACTGCCCTGTCTGCCTTCCTCCCAGGAGCTGTCTGCACCTCCTGCCCCTATTTTGCAGTCAACTGTGCCAATAAGTCTTGGTTTTGCTGTAATCCACAGCTGCCTCAAGTCCTTCTACCATAAGGACACCTCCACAGCCTTGAGGCAGGTATGTATTTTAGAGCCAGAGAATCATTTTGGTTAAGAGCAACTTAAACGGTCAAGTCCAACACATAACCAAGCACTGCCAGGTGACCATTAAACCGTGTCCCTCAGCATCACATCTCCATGGTTTTGTACCCATTCCAGGCATAAGGACTCCACCACTGCCATGGACAGCCTTGACAACCCTCTTGCAGAGGAAATAGTTCCTGATGTCCATCCTAAACCTCCTCCAGTGCAACTTGAGGCCATTTCCTCTTGTCCTATCACTTTTTACCTGGGAGACAGGACTGGCTCCTACTTGACTTCAAACTGCTTTCAGGGAGTTGTAGAGAGGCATAAGGTCTCTGAGTCTCCTTTTCCCCAGGCTGAACAACCCTAGGTTCCACAGCTGCTCCTCATAAGACTTGTGCTCTAGGAAGCACATTTATATTTACACTGTTCCTAGCTCCCTTTGTCTTCCTCAGCATGACCCCTCATCCTTCCTAGGTGCTGCTAGCCTTGGTGAGAGGACACCAAAGCTGCTCCATGCTGGCTGGTGGAAGAGATTTCTTCTAGAGCAGCCAGGACAGGTTAGGGGTTTATGCTTTGAGATTCCAGCCTGATGGCTGCTGCTGACCTAGGCAAGAACAAGGTGTGAAGCTTAGATTTGTTACTTGATGTGGGACAAATCCACCTTCTGACAGGAAAGAAAAAAAACAACCCCAAACAAAAGCCTGCACGGTAAACAGATCCTCCAGGTCATTGTGCTAATGTCACTCTTCTGCTAAAGGTGAAAGGCTTTTTAGGGTCTTGTTTGTTCATTGCTGGTTACGTTTCTCCATCTAGGTTGAGAGCCAAAACTCATTAAGTGGGAATCTTCCTGTTCATTTCTATTCACATCCATTGGCTTTAGCTCAAGCTTTTATTCAGTCCCTCCTGGCTTGGACAATGAAGATCAGTGATGGCAGTGTCACTATCAGTGTCTTTGTGCCACCACGTCTCGTTTCTAAAACCTTCAGCACAATGACCATTTGTCTTCAGCCACTGTGTCCTTTCAGATTTCAGAAATGAGTAAGTCCATGGAAGAAACATTTCTTTTGGCTCTGTGCTGGCTGAAAGCTCATTTGCAGACATCTTCATTTTGGTAGACAATGTCTCTTTGATTCTCTCTATCATCTCAGCAACCAGCCTGCTATTTTTGCCTCCCAGGCTTGGCTGCACTGAGGCATACAGCTCATTCTGGTTTACTTCGGAGCTAGTATAACCAGGCACAAGCTCAACTGGGACAAGAAACATTTACTCATGAAATCTAACAGTGCTGAGCATGTTCATGGAGTGTGTGCAAGGGGAAGAAAAAAACAGCACGATGATTAACGACCTTTGCATCTCTGCAAGACCATCACGCGCTCTCCAGCTGACGGCTGGGCTGCCGAGCTTTGCTGGACAGCCTTCCTGGCAAGTGGGATGTCTGAGGCTGGCCTGGCTTCTCCAAAGTGGTCTTCCAGGTCAGTGCTGAAGGGAACATCTTGCATTGTTCCAGATGCTGCTCTATGGTTACTGCAATTGCTAAGAGGTAGCAAATGGGGTGAGAAAAGAGGCCAGTACGAGCTGACATAAAACTCACTGCAGTTTTCATGAGGGATTGTGGAATGGTTAGGGTTGGAAGGGACCTTTAAAGACCATCTAGTCTACATGTAGCCCATACCTGGGGCTAAACTACAGCAGCTCCATGATCCCTCCCCAGCAGAGAAGGGAAACTGGGGGAAAAAAGACCCACAGATTGAAATGAAAACAGACAATGAAATAAATTAATATCAATTTCGAGATAAAGTACATAAAATTATACTCAGCCCAGCAAATGTAGAACAGGCACATCAGGAAGGCAGTCCTCAAGAGCAGGAGAAGAAAGAGCAGAATCTCAACCAGAAAGCTCTAGCAGTAAGTCCTCTCCCTTCAACAAGCTTACCCATTTACATTGAGTGTGCTGCCGATGGTGGGGATACACCTGAAGCCAACTCAGCTCAGCTGTCCTGGCTGACTCAGAGCTGCTGATGACCTGCAACTCATGGCTGGCCTGGGACTCTGTTACACCAAACCAAGGACACAGTCCAACTACCCTGCAGAGAGCAGGGACATCTCCAGCAAAACCAGTATGAGGTGGAGAAGGCTGGAGCAGGGTTTAGCTCTTACAGCATAGCTTTTAAAAGCCTTTGGACAAGGCAGGGGTGCATGTTAAGACTGAAGTAATAAACTACCATGTTAGAAAGCTCACAGTAGAAGGTTCCAGCCTTGTGCTGTGGGTTGAATTAACTCTAACACTGTTCTGATGGATCTGGCTAGTGTCCTGATTAATGTGAGTGCTCTGGAGTCACCAACCTTTCTCTGTCTCATAGTTTATCTCTGTTATTTGTTGTTGGTTTGGTTTGTTTGGGTTTTTTGGTTGGTTGGTTGGTTTTGTCCTTTAAGGCTTCTCTCCCTCCACTCCAGCTGTTGGAATCAGTTCTAACTGGTGATCATGCCTTGGAGACATGAGCAGAAACCTCCAGCATAAAGGGAAGGTCTGCAGAGTAGCATGGATGTGAACCATGTTACTCATTCTCAGTCTCAGTGTGAAGAAAATCCTGCTTCATCCCCAAAGAGAGAGAAAGAGTAAAGAGGGAATTAGAATCCAAAGGAAAATAAATAAAAGTAGCATTTTTGGTTGCTCACTCTGAGACCTGTAACTGGATGAAAGCCATTTTTTCCTCACACTCTGAAGTTCATATCCTGGCAAAGGAAAACCTTTCACATGCAATCTGGCCTCTGACTGAGGAAGGTCACTGCAGGGAGAAGGTCTGGATGAAGGTACCTCAAAGGGATGGAATATTTTTCCTACCTCAAATGCTGTGTATGGATGAAGCCTGGCTCTGAACTCCTTCCTCATGAGGTGGATATCTTTGTCTCTCTGCCACAGACTCTAGCAGAACAAAACAGTGATCAAACCTCATGCCTGTCTCCTTTTGTTGATGGCCATTTATTTTCCTGAACTTTTCTCTTGTTTTGCACTCTTGGCTCAGAAATCTGCCTACTGCTCCAAACCAGTTCATTCTTCCTGAGAACTGTACGAGCCCAAGATCATATTTATAAGCTGTAAGGATCTCCCCAGGCAGCCTCAGTTATAAAGGATTTGAGTCAAAGAGCTATGAGGAGATGCTCAAAAACAGTCTCAGAGAGGAAACACAAAGAGATGAAACATAACACATTTCCTTCATGTTAAAGTTTAAAACAACAGACTGCAGTTCAAAGAGCCCTGTAATGGGAGGTAATAATTTTCAGCCTCTATTCTCCCATGTTTTCAGCAAAAGGATGAAACCTTCAGCTTTCCTCTGGGGTCTGAACGTATGTTGAAGAGATTCTTCAGATAGGTCTTCAAGGTTTTGCACCAGTGCTGGGATAAGATGGGACTGGGATGATTCTTTGCCTTGTTTTGCCTTCTTATGTTAAAAAATAAAGTTGCCCAAAATCCTTGTTAAGGACTGTGAGTGCTTCCTGTCCTTTCTCTGAAGTTGCCATCCCTCAGAGGAGGGATACTACTCATCAGAAAGGTGCCCATGGCTCTGCTAGGCCCATATCTCTTGCTATTGGACTTCCAACGGCCTCTGTACAACTATAGGAACAAAGCTGTGCAGGAAATATTTCTTTCCTAGCTAGAGAAGGATTTTGTTCCTATGCTGTGTTTGAGCCAAACAGGGATGCACTGAGGTTTCTTTTTCTTTCTGTTATTTTCCAAACAAAGGAATCAGTAAATAAACCTGTCTGCAATAAAATGAATGAAACAGCCAGAGGACCTTTAGACAGAAGACTCTTGCATGCAAGAGCACAGACTTCTCACCTAATTCAGGTGAACGTCTTGAAGCCAGACCTTGCACACCTAGGAGATCACCAAGCTGCAGGCAAGGATGTTGGTGCTTTCATTCCTTAGAAACTGCATCCCTAGCAGAAGCAATTCCAAACTGAGACATTCCTCATCATAAGTTAGTCTCACTAAGACTTCTCCCCGAAGGTTTCTGGTTTGATAACAAGCCATTTTCCAATGAAAAATATTCCCATCAAAATGTTCCTCACTCTGTTCACTCTCAGATGCCAAAGTTCGCTTGTCTTTTGATTCTCAGGAGACTAGAGGACATGTGTGCATAGAAAGGCTGACCAAAGTGTGGAGAAGGACACACTCAGCCACAGCTCCTCTCAGCATTAAGGCAGCTGCTGTTGGTCATGCTGTGGTAATCTGCATCCAGTTCTAAGCTACCCAATTCAAAAGAGGCAGAGAACTACTGGAGAGAGTCCAGTGGAGGCTGCAAAGATGCTGAGAGACCTGAAGAATCTCTGTGAGAAGGAAAGGCTGAGAGACCTGGGACTGATGAGCCTGGAGAAGAGCAGCCTGAGAGATCTTCTCAATACTCAGCAAGAGCTAAAGGGTGGGGGCAAGAGGATGGGACCAGACTCTTCTCAGTGGTTCTCAGTGACAGGACAACAGGCAACAGGCACAAACTGGAACACAGGAGGTTTCAGCTGAAATCCCAGATTCCAAATCCTCACTCCCGAAGGTGACTCTGCTTTAGCAGAAGGATTGGACTGGATGATCTACAGAGGTACCTTTCCACCCCAACCATGCTGTGCTTCTGTGATTATTCCCAGCTCTGATATCATCCTCCACCAAGTTGATAAAAGGGAAGAATTCCTGTAATCCTCTATGCTAGGCCAATTTCATAAAGGATGAAAGATATCCAAAGGATGACCAGGTAAGTTGTGCAGTCTTTCTCTAGTTAGTGCAGATCTCACAGGTTACATTGCCTCGGTCCTACAGGACATGTAGTGCTCATGATATACCAGGACACAGCTCTGATGTTCTGCTCAGATCCTTACTGGTGCTTTCCATCCCAGTTCTCTAGTATTTCCACCAGAAACACTAATCTTCACTTCCTTGTTGTTATTATTTTATTTAGTTATTAGGAAAAACAATCTGTACTGAAAGAATAGTCAGGCATTGGAACTGGCTGCCCAGGGAGGTGGTGGAGTCACCATCCCTGGAGGTGTTCAACACCATATGGACATGGCACTTACGGTTTAACAGCCACGGTCATGTGGTGTTGATGGCTGAACTTGATGATCCTAGAGGTTGTTTCCAACCCAAACAATTCTATTATTCTGTGCTGCTGTAACTGCCAGGTACATTTGCAAAGCTAAAAGGATTTCAATAGGAAGGGAAGCAACCTTTTCTAGCCCTGCTTCAGTTCCCATTAGTATTGTGAGGCTAAGATATTGGTTAAAGTTCACAAATGGCTTTGAGTTCCTTGGATGGAATAACCATCACAGCAAACAAGTTGTACTGCTAAGAAGAGGTTCTAGTCCAGTTAGCAAATTGCTTTTCCCATCTGTACCAATGGAACATTCTTTTGAGCTAAAGTAGTCTGCCATGCTTTAGAAACACTGAAGGGGTTTGCTACAGGCATAAGGAGTTGCTCAGGAACAAAACGTGCCATATTTACAACTGTAGAATAGAATAGAATGGAATAGAATAGAATCAACCAGGTTGGAAGAGACCTCCAAGAGTTTTGACTCTTCTTTATTTTAAGGGAAGAAACAAAGATTTTAAAATAGCTCCCAGAACCTTTTGGCCAGGTTCTTGCACTCAATTCATAGAATCATAGAGTGGCTTGAGTTGGAAGGGACTGTAAAGATGACCCAGCTCCAACCCCTCTGCTATGGGCAGGGACACCTTCCACTAAACCAAGTTGCTCAAAGCCTCATCCAGCCTGGTCTTAAACACTTCCAGGGATGAAGCATCTACAAGTTCTCTGGGCAACCTGTTCCAGTGTTCCATCACTATCACAGCAGAGAGCTTCCTCCTCATGTCCAATCTAAATCTAGCCTGCACTAGTCTAAGGAGCTCCTGCTCCTTGTGAAACCACACACCCTAGGTGTTTAATCAATTAAGTTCATCAACAGGTAAAAGATTATCTGGGGCATCACACAAGATCTGCTAGCAGCTGGTCAGTAACCTCCAACAGACTCTTAAACACCTCCCTGGAAATCAAACCTAAACTACGGCTCATGGAATCATAGAATGGTTTTGGTTGGGAGAGAGTTTTAAGATCATCGAGTCCAATCATTTTATACTGCAGTTACATTTTTCACTCTTCAGTTAAGCCCTCTATAAGATTGGTATTTACTATTACCCATAACTAGTTAGATATCCATTACCACTCATCTGGGGCAAGTTATATGTTCTAAAAATTAACTTTAGGCATAGAAAATGGATTTGTCATGCTAAGAATGATCTAGGTATTGAGATAAAAATTAGCATTACCTGCTGACATCACATGATGTTCCTGGCTTAACACTGCTCATGAGAAAGGATGCTTCTTGTTCATGAAACTGGCAATATTTGAGGCTATGCTATGTTCTATGTATTGGTGGAGTTTGGGACATTTCTACACCAGGTATCGATTTTCCTTTTCCCAAGGAGCCATTTTCCTTGCAGGGTAACACATAGAGTCATAGAATCATGGAATCACAGGATCATAGAACCATAGAATGACCTGTGTTGGAGGGGATCCTGAAGATCATCTGGTTCCAAACCTTTGCCATGGGCAGGGATACTTCCTGCAAGACCAGGTTGCTCAAGATACCATCCAACCTGGCTTTGAATATGGCTGTAGAGGTACCAGAACCATATCTACATGCTCTCGTGCATTTTAACGTACATATAGACTTGTTACACGTGTTAGGATTCTAGAAGTATAGTAAAATAGGCATGAGAGTGGTGAAACAGTGGAACATGTTTCCCATAGATGTGGTTGAGGCTCCATCCCTGGAGAAATTCAAGAAATTCAATGGGGCCCTGAGCAACTTCATAAAGTTGGTGACTGCAGGGCAGTTGGACTAGATGACCTTTGAGGAGCTTTCCCTACTCTCTCCTTACCAGTAGTCATTTATGCATGTCATTTAGGTTGGATATTACGCACAATTTCCTTACTGCAGGGGTGGTCAGTCATGGGAACAGGCTGCCCAGGGAGGTGGTGGAGTCCCTGTCTCTGTAGGTCTTCAAAAGACACGTAGACATGGCACTCTGGGACATGTTTTGATAGCTGTGGTTAGGTCAATGGTTGGACTTGATTTCCGATTGCAACAACTCTCTGAATCTCCGTTTCTCTGAAAGCCATAGAGCTCAGATGCGCATTGCAAAGCACAGAACAACTCCCTCCCCATGTGCTGAATTTCCATAAGTGTCCCTTAAATGCACTGGGACATCTTCCAGGACCCCTGGCACTGGCTAAGCACAGTTTCTAACCCAGGCTATGCTACCCCTGTGGCTGAAGAATCCCGAGAAAAAGATGTGAAGAAGTAAGGGGAAGCATCTGCAACTCCTGTGGCCAAACCAGGTTGTTCCCCACCATGGCAGGAGTGCTCCCCCCTGCTGAAATCCTTCCTGGTATTGTGAGAGCAAAGACACAGGATAGGAGGAAGCCTCAATGCGTGGGTGGATCAGTCACCACCCCAGTGCACAGAGATACTGCCCTGGTGGCACCGGAGCAGCTGCAACGAGAAGCTCACGAGAGATGGGGCAGGCAGCAGTGCTGTGTGAATAACGACACCAGGAGGGCTGCCTGAAATGTCCTCTTCCCCCCAAAAGCCACTTTTTCTGTCTCCTAAGAGTGAGGGATGCTCAGAGGTGGCTGCTGCAAGAAGGGAGGCAGTGCGGCAGGTGACATTCCAGTGGGATACCCTGAGTGGCACTGGGAAAATCCCAGACTGCCCCATAACGGGGAGGTGGAGGAAAAGACATTTTCTCCTGAAAGAGAACTTGCTTCTCAGAGCTTGTCCCCCTGCTCTGGAGCCCTCAGAATCCCCTAGCTGGGAGGGCGATTCTGACACCCTTAACCATCCTTCTGCCTTTGGGGGAAGCTGGGACAGGAGTGAGGGAAGATGCTGCCACCTGATGCTCCCCGAGTTCTGGATCTGCTGGGAAGCGGCAGGGGACAAGTGGGAGCCTTCCTTTGCCCCATCTCAGGCAGCGGCAGCAGGAAATGCAGGAGCTGCGAGCAGTGACAGAGAGGGAGCGAGCGCTGAGGTCCCTTTGCCTCGCCTGGTGACGTCTCTCCTTCCTCCTCTTTTTTTTTTTTCCCCTGTCCCTATAAAGAATCTCAGGCTCGCATCAAACTTCCCAGCGAAAGCAAACCAAACCCAGAGGGGTGGGAGGAAAGAGAGGTTGAAAACACACCTACAGCAGGCTCTGGCCATGTCCAAGCCGGCTGCCTGCCCTGGGTACCGTGGGGTAAAGCCAGGCAGGTAGCCAAACTGGGAGAACTGGGAGCTCCCTCTCGTCCTGCCTTGGAAAACTCGCTCGAGTTGGAGAGATTTTCTCGATCTCTGCGGCACCTGCACCTCCCTGGATAAATACATCTGAGAGGAGGCTTTTTCATTCCAGCCACCTCATCCCAAGCTCCCGGCAAAGAACTGCAGCGACTCGCTGGTGTGCAGGAAACTCTTTTGGACAAACTTTTCGGGTCTTTTGCTCCGCATTTTAACCCTTTTTTGAGTTACTTTGCAGCACCCAGACGGGCTGGGAAACCTCTTCTCAGGCAGAGTAACATCGAATTCCCCCAGGAATTACAAAAGCAGGGAAGTGGAACCGAGGAATAATCGTGAAAAGAAGGGGGGGCAAGAGTTTGAGAAGAAAGAAAGGAGGGGGAAAACACTTAAAAGGGACGAAAGGAAGGGGGGAAATACTCAAGAAGGAAGACAAGAAGAAAAACTAAATCTGCAGCCCAAGGATGAAGTAGTGAGTGGGAAGAACAACTTAACTGGGATCAACAAGTGGGAATTTCTGCACTTCTCTTCCCAGCCCTGCACGCTTCTCAGAAACTTGTTGCTGGAGAAAGGAAAACTTTATTCCTGCTTTTTCTTTTGGACTGCTGCTGCGTTTCACAAGGGATTTTTTTTTAGGAGGAATTAGAGATGCTCCCCAAGCTCAGCACAACCCTGGCTGTCTATGTCCTTCAGGGGCTGCTCCTGATGCACGGTAAGATCGGATCCTCCGGGGCTCCTTACGGAATGGGGCTGCTCAGGCAGCGGGGGTGGCACACGGAGAGCCACGGAGGCTCCCATGGAGCTCCTGCACCTCTCCGTATCCCATCCATCCCCCCTCCAACTCAAGATGCTCCACGAGGTGCAAATCCTAATTTTCACTGATTAATGGGATCTAGAAGAGTTTGTTGTTGTTTTGTTTTTTTTTCCCATGCTGTTCATTCATGACACCCTGGATTGTGTAGGGGACACAGGCTCCTACTGACTCAGGAATTCCTTGTGACTGTAGTGCTGGGGATTTTACTTCATTATTTCTTTTAATACGGAATGTATTTCACAGCTCAAACTTCAGTGTCTGGATGATCTTAGGGACATTTTCCAACCTGAACAATGCTATGATTTTATGATAATCTTTTCATAGTTTAATACAAAAACTTTTAGAAACTCTGTGAAGCATCCCTGTCCTCATTCATTTTTTGATCCAGTCAGGGATTTAATGTATTCATAGACTGGTTTGAGTGGGAAAGGACATTAAAGACTTTTCTAGTCCAACCCCTCTGCAGTCAGCAGGGACATCTGCAACTACAACAGGTTGCTCAGATCCACAAACAACCTCATCTGCAATGGTTCCAGGGACGGGCATCTCCCACCACTCTGTGCAACCTGGGACAGGGTCTCAGCACCCTCAGGGTCAAACATTTTTCCCTTCTCTCCAGTCTGAATCTCCCTCTTTTAGTTCAAACCATCACCCCTCATCCTGTCACAACAGGCCCTGCTCAAGTCTGTCCCAAACTTTCTGAGTGGCTCCTTGAAGTCCTGAAAGGTCACCAGAAGGTCTGCCCAGAGCTTTCTCTTCTCTGGGATGAACAACCTCAACTCTCTCAGCCTGGCCTCACAGCAAAGGGCTTCCAGCCCTCCCATCATTGCTGTGGCCTCATCTGGCCCCATTCCAATAGGTCCCTGTCTCTGCTGAGACAGAGGACTCCAGAGCTGGCCCCAGAACTGCATGTGGTGTCCCACCAATGAGGGAGGAACTGATTTGCTCCAGTGAATTTCACGTACCCACTCCAGCACCTTCCCCACAGATGCCTACAGAACAAACATCTCAGCCCAAAACTGTGCTCCAAAGGGCTTTTCCAGCTGTTCCCCAAAACACTGAAGCAGCAAAGCCTGCAGGTAGAACAGAGCTGTCCCACCACCACAGAAGCCCTTGTGACCTGCAGGAGTGCCTAGGGTAACCCTAGAGATGGCACCACACTGAACAACAATACCTACCCCACACTGGACACCAGTACCCACACCTTGAGCTGCACCTGGCGCAGCATCGGAAGCTCAGCAGCCCTGGGAGCGTTCCCATAACGTGTTCCATCTGGCTGACACGTGCATGAGCAGCCAGCTGCCTGCTGCAGGAGCTTCAGTGTGTGAGGAGGCAGGAAAAGTTGCCTGTAGAAGGCGTGTTTATCAGAAATCCAACAGGAATTCCACAAAGGCATAAATCACCCCAGACTTCCATGGATCAGAGGGACATAACAAGTATTTGGCAGAAGGGAGAAAGTGAATTCACTTCATCCAGGATGAACTTCATCCAGGCTGGAGTGGAGCATATTGTGCAATTCAAGAGCAGTTGTTATTTAGGAGCTGGGTGAAAAACTTGGCTAGACATGCTACCTGCATTTATGGACTGACTTGGATCCTCACTTACCAGGTCACTCTCCTAATAATTTGGGACCTAACAACTTTGGAATGTGGTCCAGATTCAGTTTCCCAGCAGTGCAGGCACAGAGAAGGCAGTGTCTCCATCCTGTGACAAAGAAAGGAAGGCAGGCACATCTCAAATTGTCCCTGTAGGCAAAGGCTGATGATGGATTTGGAAGCAGCATTATGGATGTCAGACCTTTGTCCATCATTAAGAAAAGATAATATGTTCACACAGTCTCTATGTGCCCTAATTAGGCTGGAAGCCAAACTGAAACAGGGCCAGGAAGCTAGAGGATTCTGGATAGTGATGATGCTATTGAGGTATTAACTCCTCAGACACCTTCCCTTCAGAGATCATCTCCAGCAAAGAATTCAATGACTCTTTGTATGACCTCTCAAAGCTCAAGAGGTATTTGTAGGCTGTGGGTTAAACCTTCTCAAGGATATTTGTGATCAACATCAGGTAGAGTTGTGCTAAAGAGGCTGACTGATTCAAACACAAAGAATTCTATCCAATGCAGACAGATCTCACAACTATGAAAGATACCTGGTACCTGAGGTGCTGAGTGAGGGCAGTGCAGCTGAGGGACACTTTTCTGGTTAGGACTTCTCAGGTGCTCAAGTGCTTTCACTCATACCTAACTCTAGCAAAAGAGTTTGAGTGTCCTTTCCTTCTCTGGTAGTATCTGGGAGTTGTGTCCTTACCTTCTGCATGTTAGCCAAGGCTGGTGTGGATGCCAGAGAAAGGAAGTTAACTATAATCATGTACTAGTCAATCCAGACCAAACGCTGATCTCCTTTAGAGAACTCATTTATGTGGTGCTTTCAGACCTTAGAGGTGTTTAGCAGGGTGCAGAGACAAGGAAAACATCATCCTAATAATTTCCTGCCTTATTACAAACCTCAGCTTGAACAGGTTTTGGTCAGACATCGGAAGAGGCTGCCCAGGGAGGTGGTGGAGTCACCGTCCTGGGAGGTGTTCATGTGTGGACATGGCACTTTGGGACATGGTGTAATGGCCATGGTGGAGCTGAGTTGATGGTTGGACCTAAGTGGTCCTACTTAGGGGTCTTTCCCAACTCAAACAATTCTATGATTCTATATTTTATGTGCCTCTAAATTTCCTAAGACAGTTCTACGAGTATCATTAAACTTCCACTTTCTGTTTGCTTATGACACAGCCTATGTTCAACTCCTCAGAGTACTCCTCAGAGTCTGTCTGCTCAGACCTTCTGATGTAGCAATTATTATGCAGATGCCAACAGCTGGCACGTGTTTTAGGTACATAGTGAGTTGGTTAAAAACAGCCTTTTAAAAAACAATCTGTAAAGAGCTTTTTATACTCTCCACATTGCCCATAAAAAATTTAGTGTCTTTTCTCCTCCTGACATTATCATCAGAAAGGTTTTAAGACAGGAGCAATGCAAATAACTTTGCAGGCATTGGAATAAAGTCAACAATTTCACTGGAAAACTAACAAGATTCAAGAGTAAAAATCAGGTCCTGGATGATTGCTTTGAAATTAAAGCAGGTTTGAGAGAGATTTTTTTTTGCTTCATTTTGCAACCTACAAATAGAATACACCAGGATGGGGACTTTAGCTTCATACCGTTAATTTCAATTACACCAAGTAGTAGTAGATAAGTCCAAAGCTTCATGAGCTTAAACTCCTCCTGATTTGCTGAACTGGAAGCTCACTGCTTGTAGCTGCAGGCTCAACCATAGAACCATGGAATTGTTTTGGTTGGAAGAGACCTCTAGGATCAACAATTCCAACCATTAAGCCAGCACCGCCAAGTCACCGCTAAACCATGTCCCTCAGCATCACATCTCTAAAGCTTTGAAAACCCTCCAGGGATGGGGACTCCACCACTGCACTGGGCAGCCTGGGCCTGGCCTTGACAACCCTTTTGGGGAAGAAATTGCTCCTCATGCTCAACCTAAACCTCCTCTGGTGCAACTTCAGGCTATTTCTTTTGTCCTGTCACTTGCTTCTGGGGGGAAG
Organism: Tricholaema leucomelas; assembly: GCA_013400475.1. Taxonomy (NCBI): domain Eukaryota; kingdom Metazoa; phylum Chordata; class Aves; order Piciformes; family Lybiidae; genus Tricholaema lacrymosa; species Tricholaema leucomelas. The sequence goes on from WAAF01015816.1 coordinate 1,964,674, forward strand.
AGACTGACCCCTAGCTGGCTCCAACCTCCTTTCAGGGATCTGTAGAGAGCCAGAAGCCTCCTTTTCTTGAGGCTGAATGACCTCAGTTCCCTCAGTTGCTCTTCACTAGCTTTGTTGCCCGTCTCAAGACCTGCTCCAGCCCCTCAAGGTCCTTCTTGGAGTGGCCCAAAACTGAACAAAGTTGCACACTCTGGTAAAGTTCTAAGAATTCAGGGTATGGTTTTGTCTTTCTCTGAGGCAGTCAGTGCTGGAAAGTTGAGGCCCGGGTAGCTGACAAGATGGGTTGTGGATCAGTTCTAGCAAACCAAAAATGTGTCTCTTAATTGATGTTCTTCTTAAACATTTGCTTTACTGTGGGAAAATGTTATAAAAAGCAGAGAAGGCTTTTTTCAAGATTGTGATATATGAGCCTCCTGCCTGAAGCTGCCACATTCAAAACCAACTGGAAATCTCTTTACACTAATTCATCCATTTAAGGCAAGGAAAAAAAATGTCAAGTATTTCTGAGTACTCCCTGAACTTCTGAAAAAACAGCATTGTACCCAAAAGAATACAAACCAGGCTGGTTGCTGAAGGTTGCTGGTGTAAGAACTTACAATATTTTGAGCGGTATTTATCTCTCTGCATTTCCCCCTTGGTCTGCTGATAGGTATCAACCCAAACAAGAGCAATGAGGTTCATTTGAGTTATCTCTGGCATTTTGTGTATCCTCTGAGATGTTCATGCAATGATGAAATACTTGTACAGAGCAATAGCTTGGACTACTTTAGTTTGACCTAATAGCTCAGGTTGGGCTGAATATATGATATTTATACTCCCAGTAGGCTTTTACTTGTGTAAAAGCAGAGGGCTCAGACTGGATGATCTCCAAAGGTCCTTTCCAACCCCTACCATTCCATGATTCTATGAATCTATGATTCTCTTATTCTTTGATTCTCTGATTAATTGATTCTCTGATTCTATTTCCTTTTTGATTCTTCAATTCTTTGATTCTCTAATTGTATGAACAAAGGCAAAATATTTCCAACCACAACAGAATCCTTAGGCCCAGCCAGTGGTTGGTGATTTGTGGTTTTCCTAAGTTTTCCTCCCAGATCACCAGCACAGTTTGAAGGAGGGTGAAGATCTGCCCTTTGTCATATATATGCAGAGATAAAACTCATCTTTTGCTTCCAAAGACATTTGCAAAGTGTATGCAGCAAAGGGTCACTTGAGCACCAGCAAAGGACAGGAGGAACAAAGCAGCTGCTTCCAGTTTACATTGCAAAACAGCTTTGGGGGCAGCAAAAGCCACCTGCATTTTTTAAAGCTACACAGGAAATTTCCAAGAGGCAGCGTCTGACTTTCAAAGTGATCATGAGGAGGACATTGAAGCACAGCCCTGCTAAACTTCCCATGCTTAGTTTGATGTTTCCTCTGATCAGCCTTGCTCCACCTCTCTCCATTTTTTTTTCTGTAAACCAGTGCGTTGTCACTGGGATGGGAATTGCAAGTGGAAGTAATTAAAGGATGTTTGGAATATTTAACCAAAACCAAGGAACAAAATAGATCTGTGCCTAGTGTTTTCCTTCAGAAACAACTCAGATGACTGGCAGCACATGAAGGCTTCTGAGTGCTGATCAAGACATTCTTGTTTCTCTAGTCCTCACCTTAAGGCAGGACATCTAACTGTACCAGCTGATCAAAAAATAATTGGCTACGTAAATAAGATGTAGTGAGATGTGTTTAATAGAGACCTGAGCTTCTCATCAAGTTAGGCACCTCTTTAATTTTTAGGGCCATGGAGAAAACAATAGAAGCTGCCAAAACCAACCAGCCAAGGTAATTATCTGGAAATGGCATTTAATAGAAGCATCTGCTTGAAGCTTGTCTCAGGGAGCAGAACTTCACCAGCAACGAGTACGCAATCATCAGAAACAAAGCAAGATTAGAACAAATTGTGTGATGCAAGGTTTTGTCTCAGAGATGTGTCCATGAGCCACTTCCCACATGAAGAAGAAGGAAGGTTCAGAGAAGGTAGGGTCTCTGATCTCATGAGGCTCTGGTGAGCAGAACTGATGAATACCCATCTGGTACAAATCATGAAATTGAGTATTAAGATGAATTTGGAGCTAAGAAGGCAAATGCTGTGGTTGCCTTTACAAGCTGATCATAACTCTGCCACTCACCAATAATTAAGAAATCAGAAGAATCTCTTGGACTTGGTGCCATGGTCTAGCCTTGAGCTCTGTGGTAACAGGTTGGACTTGATGATCTGTGAGGTCTCTTCCAACCTTGGTGATACTGTGATACTGTGACCTTCTCAGAGCTGAATCTGGTGTGATGGTGCTTTTCTATGCTGTAGCTGAGTCAAGGCTTGCAGCACACACAGCCATCGCTGGCATCACACTGTATGCACCTAAGTGACTGCCTCAGCTCTGTGAGCTCAAAGGCTTTGGACATGTAAGCAGTGAGATCACATATTAAGGACAGCTGAGCTACCACTCTGTGCAAATGTTGTTAACTTGTATTCGACTGTTACTAACAGTGTAATAGAGAGAGTATGGTAGAGAGTCCATAAGTCTGTGGCTTGCTTTGTGACAGGCAGTGAGTAAATCTGTGGATTGCTTTGTGATGGGCAATGAGTAAGTCTGGACTATTTTGTGATGGGCAGTGAGTGAATCTGTAAACTGCTTTGTGATGGACACTCAGTAAACGTTTAGACTGCTTTTCAGGCAGTCCAATACCCACATCTCCAAGTCGTTGGATTAGTTTGTCTTTACAGCACATGTTTTGCATCCTCACTACATCCTGCATCCCTTCTCCTGCCTTCCCCCCTCCCCTTTCCTGGATGTCTCCTAAACTCCCCTCAGGGCTCAGGATTCCTTGAATTTTTACATTAGAAAAAGCCAGGAGGAATTTCTCAGCCTTCCCATAATAGGAGGCTGCACAGACTCTCCTCTCTGTACCAAAATTAATTTTGCCTTTAAAACTCTGCCTGGTACAGAGATTTTAGCAAACCGAGGTGGGATTGCCCTGGACCTGCAGCTGAATCTCTTGTTAACTGCAGCCTGATGCACTAAGTCTGCTTGCTGTAAGGAATTTTACAACAAGCCATTTTTCCAAGCTTCCCCTAAAAAAAAATTCTAGAATTATAGAAGAAATGTCCTACATGCCCTGCAAGGAATGGCAAAAGCATATGGTCCCTGAGATTTTAATATTCACCCCAAATCCTAAACTCAGGCTCAGAATGTAAAGGAAATATAGGGACCAGCCTTCTATTTTCAGACCACTTGCCTTTGTCTTCTGCATTTCCACATAGGTTTCCTTAGATCTTCCTGTGTTTTTCTGAACTGTGGGAACATGATTGCCAAGGAAGTGGAGAGGGGAGTTTTCAGCCCTGCTGGGATTGTTCTTGATTTGAGGGTCAAGGAAGCTTGACCTCGTCATTACCTGTTCCATTTTTTTTTCCCAAGATCACCACAAATCTAAACCACCTCAGCCAAAATATTTGCTTCCTTAGAGCCCATGGCTCAGAACATGCACACCTTGAATTCTTCCTTGCAGATACTCCAAGGTCAGCGGTCAGGAAGAGCACCAACCACCTTGGGGCTACATTGCCTGTTCCTCTCTAGCTATGAGTAAAAAGGGATTGCTCACAGGCATACTCCGCACAAACACTCAGCAGCTCTTCTGTACAGTGTTCATCCTGTTTGCTCTTAACTCACAGCTTACTAACTCTAATCGATGCTGAACACAGTGATTTAGGAGCTAAAGAAGTTTCCTCCCTGTCCCTAGAAGCCTGCAGCAGGTAATGTGAGCAAAACCTCATTTCTCATCCTCAAATCCCTCACAGCTACTATGAAGGTCTCAGTTTGGACCTTTGTAGCTATAGGAAACAGCCCTGAAAGCTGATACCAAGCCTAGACTTTCTCAGCTTTTATGCTGGCTTGTGCAGGTGTTGCTGCTTCAGACTTTTAGTGCACAGATGCCTTCTCCACGAGCTATAAAACATGTTTTTCTCTTCTGCTTCTTCACTTTTTCTTCTAGCTGCCCTAACCCAGCTCCCTAGGGGACTGTAACATGCCCACACAGTAGCATTTGGAAGCCCTTCTTGAGGGCAATCCTAATCACAATGTGCCTTCATACAGGAAATGGCTGTTGGAAGAGATTGCCCAGAACTCCAACAGGAGGGCTGTGTTTGAAAGGAGGGAAGTAAAGCACTGGGGATTATCAGTAGCAAACCTCAAGGTTTCTGTCTTTCATTGCAACAAAATGAATCGCACAGGTGCTGGGTTATCCAGCACTGGGGCACCGGGTACAGCCCCCACCTCCACTGATGGAAGGGTTCCCATTCCATTCACTGCTGCTTTGGAATTATCACAGAACCATGGAATGGTTTGTCTGGGAAGAGACCTTTAAAGCTCATTTATTCCAACCCCCCTGCAGTCAGCAGGGACATCTGCAACTACAACAGGTTGCTCACAGCCCCAAACAACCTGACCTGCAATGGTTCCAGGGATGAGGCATCTCCCACCTCTCTGGGCAAGCTGGGACAGGGTCTCAGCACCCTAAGGGTCAAACATTTCTCCCATCCCTCTGGTATGAATCTTTCCCTTTTAGTTCTAGATATCACCCCTTGTCCTCTCACAACAGGCCATGATAAAAAAAAGTATGTTTTCAGCTTTTGGTCCACTTCCCAAAATACAGTCACTTAATTAACACTATCATTGATACTTTTTGATTGAGAATTTATGAGCACTCCTTAGAAGCCCAGGTACTACTTTGCCCCTTATTCAATGAGAAATATCAGAAGAAACAATATGGCAGTGGCCAGGAGCAAAGAGAAATGCTTTTCCCAGATCTCCTTCTGGATGTATAGGAGGCAAGGAGAGTAGGCAAGGCAGTTGTATCAGCATGTCACAACAGGATGGAGCCAAACAGTACATTTCACCAGAGAAAAGGGGTTTGTACTGATACAATCGCACAATCATAGAATCGGTCCAGTGGAGGCTCCAAAGATGCTGAGGGGCTTGGAGCATCTCTGTGAGCTCTGGGGCTGTTGAGCCTGGAGAAGAGCAGCCCCAGAGGGGATCTGATCAATGTTCAGCAAGAGCTAAAGCGTGGGGGGCAAAAGAATGGGGCTAGATTCTTTTCAGTGGTGCCCAGTGACAGGACAAGAGGCAATGAGCACAAAGTGGAACCCAGGAGGGTCCACCTGACCAGGAGGAGAAACCTCTTTGCTGCAAGAGTGCTGGAGCTCTGGAGCAGGCTGCCTAGAGAGGTTGTGGAGTCTCCTTTTGTGGAGAGCTTCTAAACCCACCTGGACATTGTGATCCTGGGCAAGCTGCTGTGGGTGACCCTATTTTAGCAGGAGGGTTGGACTGCTTACCAAGCAGAGTAATCAATCCCTGACTCCTATGTCAGCATGAACAGAGTGGAGCATGCAAAGGGGAGGGATTCCCTAGAGCAGTCCCCTCTGGCTGCCACTCCCATGCAGTTGGCCCATCTCGCTTTATGTTGCTCACAGCTCATCGTCCCACTCAGGGCTGACTTCCACATATATAATGATACTGTGGGTCTCTGGGAAAGTAAGAGCCAGTTGTTATCATGAAGCTGCTAATAATCCCGTTAACAGTTTTATTACTTAATCCACTGATCCATCAGGTTCTGAGTGATCTCCATTCCACAGATGAATCAAGTCTTCAGTGTGATGTATTTATAGGTTTGGGATTGCTGTGAGGTTTCTAGGCTGTGCTTGCATTTTTATTGTTTCTCTTGGCTTTCTGACCAAGTCAAATAAACATGGGTAGCTTCACTCTCTGGGTCAATCTGGGCAATATCACCCTGCCCTGATGAAAGAGAAGTGCAAGTCTAAACAAAAGACTCAGTTTGGCACCATTCCTGGGATGAAGGAATGGTGTGGGCAAGGTAAATTTGGGAAGACAGCAGCCTGCAGAACAGGGCACATCAAAGCTTCCCCATCTGCAGTGTACACTGCAAATCCCTTCAGGAAATGCTATCATTACACTTGAAGGAGGATGTATACCATGCTGGTTTATCCTTCTTAGTATTATGGAAACAGATAATCACGAGGGTTGGAAAAGACCTCTAACATCATCAAGTCAAACCATCAACCAAACACCATGGCCACTAAAACCACATCTCAAAATGCCATGTCTACACATTTCTTGATGACCTTGAAGGATGGTGACTCCACCACCTCCCTGGGGATCCTGTTCCACTCTTGCAGTAAAGAAACTTCTCATAATATCCAGTGCAAATGTCCCCTGGCACAAACTGAGGCCATTTCCTCTCATTCTGTCACTGGTTACTCAATAAAAGAGACCAACATCCACCTCACTGCAACATGAGATTATTACATGAGAGTACTCCTACCTGTAGACAAGTCACACAGAGAGATTGATAGAGCTGGTTGTACCTACGCTACGGCTCATAGCAGAAGAGCATTGTCAGAGTAGAAACTGAAGTTACAACAGCACCTACAAGAAATTTGAGGCTTCACAAGACATTAGTTGGCCTGTGATCTTTACAACAAGGACAAAAAAAGTTTGGTAAAAATTAGCCTTTCTTATCACCATCTACTTTGCACTTGAAATGCAGTGTTCCAGCCCGTATGCTGAAATGCCATGATTAATTGAATGTAATAAATCATGAAGGAGTGAGCCTTCTGGTTATGGAAGTTGATCTCTGTTGAATTTTGTGCATAACTCTGCTTGTTAGATTGCTATTAAAAATAAATTACTAACCTTCTTTCCCTAATGTGCTATCCAGCATGTCAGAGCTGGGATCCAATATCATCCAGGGCAGGCAGCCACAAACAGGCACCGTAACATCCTGCAGGTCTACAAGCACAGACTAATGCTCCCAAGAGGAAGGTTCTCCTTTTCCCATCCCAAGGATGTGTGCACAATATATTTTAACGTCCTTCATGATGGTATCTTCAGCTTTAGGGACAGCTTCTGGCAAAAAAGGACAAAAGCAGAGGAAAGGTGACGCTTTTCAGAGAGTTATAGAATCATAGAATGGTTTGAGTTGGAAAAGATTTTTAAAGGTCATCTAGTCCAAACCCTCTACAGTAAACTGGGACATCCCCAAATAGATCAGGGACACTTGGGTGTGATGGGATGCAAGGAAGGTATCTCCTGGGCTAACTTTCTTGCAGTGAACAGGATGAAGGCATTCTGAGGAACTCTCAGCCTACATAAGTCAAAGGTCTGTCTTGTGCCCTTCCATTTAATGGTGGAGGAGATGTTTAGCATGCATTTTACTGCTGCTCTTTGAATGTCTGCCTTTTTGTTTTGATTCTATATTGTTCTGAGTTAAATAGTAGGAAAAGAGAAATCTCTGCCACCATAACATTCTCCTATAGGCCTATTCATTATAGATCCCCAGAGGAAACTGGGTTGGCCAGGACAATGGGCTGATGGACAAATGAGCATACATTAACTTTCTGTGGCTCTATAGTGCCTCTGGGCTGCATTTCCTTTGCATTCTTAGGAACATAATGTGCTTCAATGTCTTCCTCTGCCTTGAACTGCTCTCCTTAGACATACTGGATGTCAAGCAGCCTCTGCAGCAGAGGCCTGATGTGGATGTCCTTCAGGCAGATATGGTGGTACACTGAGTGATGCTTCTGGGGTGAGTGGGAAGACCATAAGAAGAGACCCAGCCAGCGCTGCAGAGCACTGGCTCACCTGGGTTGGGGGTGCTGGGGTGGCTGCTGGTCCCATGCCATGCTCCAACGTTTTTCATGAGCAAAAACTTTCTTTGTGATGGAAGCAGCCCTGGAGCAGGCTGCCCAGTGAGGTTGTGATTGTCATTCTCTGGGGAGATTTCAAACCCACCTAGACACTGTGATCCTGGGCAATCTGCTTTTGCAGGGGGTGGGACTGGATGATCTCCAGGGGTTCCTTCCAGTCCCCTCTATGGTGGGATTCTGTGAAACCAACTAGGATGTCAGGTGATTGGATACAAGCCATGATGTTTAAGTAATATTCTGGTCACCCTGAGAGAATCAGAAATAAATCTCCTCCCTGTCCTCCCTATAGACTTCTGTAGAACCTGGTTTTGGCTGTTGCTCTTTTGCCCTGATATTTGATGATCTCACCTACTTTGCATGGGAACAGAGCCAAGCAGATAAAAAAGATTAGATTAGAGCCCAGATCAGTTACCATCACCCTGCCTTCGGCGTTGCAGAGTCTGAAAAACCGTGACAGCTGCTTCTGAAACCCTGCCTGTCCCACCCAAAAGGTGTGTCTGACACACCACTCCCTGCTGACGCTGGCTGGCAGAGCCTGCTGACACGTCCTGGGTACCACCAAGTGCCTGGCAGGACTTGCAAGGCTACTGTTACTTCTTGCCTCAGTACTCCAGATGTGGCCACACCAGGGCAGCTAGGGGAAGAGAACCTCCCTCAATCTACTGGTCACGCTCTTCTGAGTGCTCCCCAGGAGACCATTGGCCTTCTTTGCTGTAAGAGTGCATTGCTGGCTCAGGGTGTACTTGTCAACCAGCACTTCTGGTCCTTTTCTGTGGAGCTGCCCTCCAGCAGGTCAACCCCTCACCTGTACTGGTGCATGAGGTTATTCCTGCTCAGGGGCAGGACCCTACAGTTGTCCTTGTTGAACTCCAGGAGGTTCCCCTTTGCCCAGCTCTCCAGCTTGTCCAGATCTGCCTAAATGGCAGCACAGCCTGATAGCTGTCAGCCTGACCTCCCAGTCCTGTTTTACCAGCAGCAGACTGAGAGTACTCCCCATGCCTTCAGCCAGGTCATCAATGAAGATATTGTATAGGACTGAGGTCAGTTCTGCCCCCCAGAGAACATGGTACTTCTCTCATCCTCTTGGCCCACACAGAGGTGGTAGGTTGCCAGTTCTGTGGGAGGAATAATGAAGCTCAAACACAGACACCGCCATGCCTAGATGCTAACGGAAGCAGTGTCACTCCGCTCACAACTATATTTCATGAAGCCTCTTGGTTTTCATTCTGACTGTGTCTTCTGGCACAGGGGAGTTTGCAGAGCTAATTTTCAGCTCCTGTCTAATGGATTCCCCTGCTGAGTGTCTGTTACAGATTCCAGATTGAGAGTTTGTTCTCATCTCCCCTGTGCACATCTATGTTAGAGGTACTTCTTGGAGAGCTGCTTAATGAGCCTGGAGTGCTACCGAATGTTTGTGCTGACGTTCAGAAGGAGTTTCTCCTCCTTCTTGGAGGAAGGTGGCCCTCCCAGCCAGTCCATTGTTTTCTTACTTCTTTCATCCTGGTGGTAATAAGGTGATTAGAGGAACGTTTGGTTTATCAATGTTGACCAGCAAAAGGAGAAGGCCCCCTCCCTAGGCGCTCACTCATTCTGAACTTCCATGATTCTGGGGAGGAGGAGAGAGCTGCAGTTGAGAAGCAAGAGTTAGAGAATTATAGAATTATTTTGGTTGGGAAAGATCTTTAAGATCACTGAGTTCAACCATTCTCTAACTCTACCAGGCCTGGTGCTGAACCATGCCCCTCGGCACCGCATCTCTGCATCTTGTAAACACCTCTAGGGATGGGGATTCAACCATCTCTGTGGCGAGTCTGTTTCAGTGTTTGAGAACCCTTGCAGTGAAGAAGTTTCTTCCAATGTTCAAAATAAACCTTCCATGGTGCAATTTGAGGCCATTTGCTGTCATCCTGTCATTTGTTACCAGGGAGAAAAGAGAGACCCTCAACTGGCTCCAATCTCCTTTCAGGGAGTTGTAGAGAGTCAGAAGCTCTCCCTTCAGCCTCCTCTTCTCCAAACAACCCCAGCATGCTCAAACCACACTGTTGCCCTCTCTTTTGTCAGTTCCCCCCTGTGCTTGTCACACTGGGCACTCTCAGAGAGAAGGGCCATGCTAGTGCTAGCACCTTCCAGCTCCTGTAGAAACCAGAGAGCCTTTCTCTGGATGATCCTGCAGCTCAGCACAGAACTTGAAGGCAGTTCACGTCAGTTCTAATTCCTGCCCTGCTGCAGGCTTCCTGTATGGGCTGAAGTGAGATCCTTATCTTATCTCTCCTCAGTTTCCAGCAGTATATAACAGCAATTACCAGCCTCACAAACAAGTTGCAAGGTTAAATCCCTTCGTAAGCCATCTCCTAACTAATCTTAGAAGTGCAGACTGTTATGATTATTATTGCCATTTTGGCATTGTCCTTTCTCAGCCATAGGCATTTTGTTCTCATATATGCACGTACCCAAACCTACAGTTGAGGTTTAATTGCAACTTACCTAAAAGTTGTTCTCGTTTTTAGGCATAGGGTATTGGATGTTCACCCCCAAAGGCCCTTCGAGGATTGGTATGGCCATGCAGAGAAGAAAACATGAATGAGAAAATTGGAACAGGTTGCCCAGAGAGGTTGTGGATGCCCTCTCCCTGGAAGCATTAAAGGCCAGGTTGGATGAGGCCTTGAGCAACCTGGGCTAGTGGGAGGTGTCCCTGCCCATGGCAGAGGCATTGGAACTAGGAGATGTTTAAGGTCCTTTCCAACTCAAACCATTCTATGACTTCATGGGTGTGGTAGATTGGGGGGAGCTAAGAAAACGACAAAGCCCCATCCCAGGGGACAGACCAGGTCATCCCAGGATTTCGTAGCATTGTTATTCTGTTCCACTTTCCAGTATCACAGCTTGCAAAGCAGTGCCTGGCTGATGGCTCTCTTCTCCTGCCTGCCTTTCCTCCCTCCACTTGCCTGTGGGCAGAGCATGTCCCTCCTTATCTGCCAGGCGGTGTGAGGCCGAAGGCTGCTGGCTGGCGGGGAATTGTGACCGGCGTCACGCGGCCTGCCGAGGCCTCCTAGGCCTCAGCGGGGGAGGGCAGTTTCGGCCTACGCTCAGGCCTGCTGAGGGTGGAAGGGGTGGAGGCTTCCAGAAGGTTTTAGTCCGATAGACTTGGCCTAGCCTGTGGGGGTACTGATTCTACCTGAGTGCCTTTTGCACATATGCACCTGCAACTAGAATCTCCCTCGCCACTTCCAGTCGGTGTGCAGTATTGTCAGTCCTACTCTGCAAAGCGAGTCCCTGGCATGTAGCTCATGGCCCTACACCGGGACAATGAGGCACACACCTACAAACAAGGCAACCAATTGCAGGGCCTGGAAAGGTCTCTTCCAAACCACAGCTTTATCTGATTCTATCGGCTGTGTGTACCTGAATACGAATCTCTAATGTTTGTCAAGGTTTGGTCATCTTGAAGAAGGAAAAAAGAGACATCATTTCTCTTTTTTGAAGGCGTTTTGGTTTGCCGAGGAGTTGGTCCAAACACTTCTCTGCTGGGGTCATCACTGGTCAGGCATTGGAACAGGCTGCTCAGGGAGGTGGTGGAGCCACTGTCCCTGAGGGCGTTCAAGAAATACGTGGACATGGCCCTTTGGAACATGGTTTAATGGTCATGATGGCCTTTGGTTGAGCATTGGACTTGGGGACCTTAGAGATCTTTTCCAACCAAAACAATTCTATGATTCCATGATCTTGGTAGGGCAGAAGGCAACAGGACAAAAGGAGCCCAGGTGGGGTCAGCATTGGACCTGGGCACTGGGTAGGATTAGGGTGAGGGCTGGGGCAACAAAGCTGGTGAGGGGCCTGGAATACAAACCTTATGAGGAGAGGCTGAGGGAGCTGGGGGTGTTTAGCCTGGAGAAGAGGCGGCTCAGGACAGACCTCATTGCTGTCTANAGGATTAAAGTCAGGAGAGAGAAGCTCACAGTCTGATTTTGAGCAGGATTGTGAAGGGGCTGCCCAAGGAAGCATGGGCCTGCAAGTTTCTGGGAATTAAGCTAGCAGGAGGCAGTGGAGACAGAAGGTGCACAAGGAAGCAGAATGTCTCACTGAAGATCTCTTCCTCTTCTCAAGACTGAGAGAAGTATCAAGGTGAGGAAGTCTTCCTCACTGAATGACTGTCACAGGCACTTGTCAGTGCTGAAAAACCAGGGACTGGGTGGGTTATGGATGATGGTCATCAGGAATTCCTCATTACCCCAGGACAAAGTATGTTTGTGAAGCCAGCCCAGAAGGTCTACTTGACACTCATCAGTCATCTAGCCGCTGCCTTGGATACAAGTGGTCAATAACCTGTCTCTTTTCATGTGTACTGAAGCCGTCTGAAAAAGATCAAATTATTGAAGAGGTAGAAAGTTGATCTCTTCCTCCAGGCTAAGCTAGAATTACAATTTCTTAAGCTCTTACCGAGTGATTTCTCTCACTTAAAAGGGAACAACACAAATGAGTTTTCACTGGAATATGCAATCCTGTCATTTTAATTAAGATGAAAACATAAAGGTAAATCAAAATGCCCGGGCATTATCAGTTTTCCTGGCTATTACTCTACTTGTCAGCTGGGACAATCCATTTGCTGTGTGAACTGCAGTGCTACAGGGACGGTATCTGTGTGTTCAACAGCAACATATTCCCAAGCATGTTGTCTTTGGCATGGCCAATATTTTATCTGCCAGAGCCAACACTAATGAAAAATTCCTGAAAAATTCCACATTTCAACACAGCAACACTCTGATAGGAATAACAGTCTCTCCTGACCTTGCTCTAAACCAGAGATTGAGCAGGGTGTAAAATAGGGATGTCTTCCCGAGCCCATCTACTCAAAGTGTTTGGGTGCTTTGTCTTGAGTGCGTGCTGCTTACCTGCCTTTGTAAGTGCTGTTGGCACTGCTAGGTTGTGTGTTCCCCATAGTGCCTGCATCCAAAAGCAGCACTTCTCTGAGCAGGCATGCATGAAGTCAGAAACTCTGGCTTGCAGAAACTAACAACTGCCTTCTGCTTTTGTTGCATAACACTCTCACCTCTTGGAAACATCTCTCTGAAACTGCCCAGGGAGTCACCATCTCTGGAGGTGTCAAAATACATGCAGACATGTCACTCTGGGACATGGTTTAATGGCCATGGCAGTGTTAGTTGATGCTTGGACTTGATAATCTTAGAGCTGTCTTTCCCAACCTAAATGACTCTGTGATTCTATGAAAGCAATGCAGCAATTTTATAATGAGAGAAGTGAGTTTCCATTTCTGGGACAGTGCAGGGGAAGTTGTGAGTCTCTTTGACCCAGAGGGTGAAATGTTTGTGATCCATTCCAGACACCATTAGCTGAGATGATTTGTAGTATTTGGGCTTGATTTCTCACTGCATTGGACAGTCTGGAAAACACAGGTCAAGCAAATAGAGCTGTGAAATAAAAGCCCACACCTGAGTAAACTTTCTTTAAATCACAATGAGAGTGAGGGCAATGGAAGGGAGTAGTTCACCCTGATTTGCATAAAGTAAATTCAGAGAGTTGGCCATTTCCCTTAAGAGTTCTGAGTATTACCACACCCTGAATACTGGGTTCAGTTTTGTGTCCCTTGATGCAAGAAGGACACTGAGGTGCTGGAGCAGGTCCAGAGAAGGGCACTGAAGCTGCTGAAGGGTTTGGAGAACACGGCTAGAGAGGAGCAGCTGAGTAACTGGGCTTGTTGAGGCTGGAGAAAAGGAGGCTGAAAGGAGACCTTCTATCTCTCTACAGCTCCCTGAAAGGAAACTGGAGCCAGGTGGGGGTTGGTCTCTTCATCAAAGGAACAAGCAACAGGACAAGAGGAAACTGCTTCAAGTTGCACCAGAAGGATTAGGTTGGATATTAGGAAAAGTTTCTTTAGTGCAAGATCAGTCAGACATTGGAGCAGGCTCCCCAAAGAATGGTGGAGTCACCATCTCTGGAGGTGTTCAGAAATGTGTGGACATGACACTTTGGGACATAGTTTAATGACTGCAGTGGTCTCTAGGCTGACTGTGGGACTTGATGATCATAGAGGTCTTTCCAACTGAAACAATTCTGATTCAAAAGCTCGTGAGGGCATGCTAGCTTTATTAATGTAGTATAGGTCACTCAGTAAGTGGAGAAACAAGTGTGCTTGTCAACAAGCAGGGACAAACTCATGTACACAGCTTGACCACACTCTGTCCTACCACTGAAACCTTCATGTTATACTCACACTGTGAATCAGGAACACAGAGAGCAAAGGAAAAATCACAGCTTACACGTCAGAGGCATCTAGTGTCAGCTCATTCCACATACATATCCACACCTGATAACAACCAAAGCAGGCAGTTTAATTTATTCCTCCCATGTTGTCAGATCCATGATAGTGTCTATTATCAACAACTCTCTGTCATGCCCTAGAGACAGGAGAAAACCTGACAGCACAGAGATAGGAGCAGGTACTAATTTGATGCTGTGGTCCAACACAGACACAATGTGGTGTAAATGCTGTGGTTTCAGCCCCCGGAAGGTCATCTCCTCATAGATTCTCCCCTGCTATAGAGACTTTGCAAATGGCAGCTCTTCAGCCAGTTGTGAGCACAGCATGTAATAGAATCATAGAATTGTTTTGGTTGGAGAAGACCTCTAAGGTCATCAGATCTAACTTTTGACCTAACACCATCATGGCCATTAAACCATGTCCCAGAGTGCCACGTCCACACTCTTCTTGAAAACCTTCAGGGCTAGAGACTCCACCTGGTCAACACATTCCAATGCCTGACCACTACTGAAGTAAAGAATTTTTTCCCAATATCCAACCTAAACCTGCCCTGGCATAATTTCAGGCTATTTCCTCTTGGTCTATCACCTGATACCAGGAAGAAGAGACCAAGCCCCACCTTGCTCCAAGCTCCTTTCAGGGAGCTGTAGAGAGCCAGAAGGTCTCCCCTCAGCCTCCTTTTCTCCATGTTGAATAAGCTGAGTTTCCTCACCAGCCTTGTTCTTCAGACCCTTCATCAACTTCCTTGCCTTTATCTGGACACACTCCAGCCTCTAAATGCCATTTTGGGGAGTGAGTGGCCCAGAACTGAACCCAGTGTTCAAGGTGTGGTCTCACCAGTGCCTGTAGTGTTCCTCCTGTGCAGGCAAGATCTTCACTGCACTCATGCTTTGAATAGCTCCCACCTTTATTCCAGTTTCAAAGAGGGTGCAAAGGGAGGCAGACAGGTTCTTGTCAATTGCAGACTTGCCTAAATATTTATCCCTTCTAAAATTGGTTTAGTTTCTGGATTGAGCCCAGGATCTGTTCTGATGAGAGACATCAAACACAATATAGATGAATCAGGGACAACACATCTGGCATTGCCTGTGTGCTGCAGGAATACAAATAAAGGAACCAGTAAACTCCAGCTGGTGAGTTACTTGCAGAGCAACAAGGCTGTCAGCTTGCCGGTACCACCACCCAGAGAGGACAGGGTGCCTTCAATCACTGGGGGCTGCTCTGGGATCCCCTGCTGGATTTCATTTTTTGCATGAGAGGACCCAAAAGCAAAGGATTATGAACAGGAGTGCTGCAGTGAGTGGAGGGCCAAGCCCACAGGGCTGCCAATATGTAGAACACGATGATATTTATATTTGGAAGTATCTGATACAAATGTTTTGTGTTGGGTTTTTTTTTCCTGGAAAGATTCCTTCTCCCATTTGCCTCCCCCAGACTGCTGGTGCCAATATTTCTGTTGCAACTTCCTTGCTCTCAGCCATTTCCTACTATAGATTTCCCTCCCCTCTCTGCTAGAGTTAATGGTCCAAGTTGAAGCCTGCATTGTTCTGTTGGTCTGGAAGGAGGTAACTGTCAGTGTCTGACCCAGCTGCTGAGGCAGGGGTGCCCAGAGCTGCTTGGGGTGTTGATAGCTAACCCTGCAGGTTCCAGCTCATGCTGTGGATGGGGATACACATCACAGAGATGTCCTGTATCTGCCAGCCCTGCGTGGACAGGGTGCCCTCATGGCCAAGATGGTAAATGGAATCCTAGGGTGTATGAAGAAGAGTGTGGCCACAAAGTCAAGGGAAGTTCTCCTCCTCTACTCTGCCTTAGGAAGGCTACATCTGGAGTATTGTGTCCAGCTTTAGGCTTCCAAATTCAAGAGAGACAGAGAACTACTGGGGATAGTCCAGCAGAGGCTACAAAGATGCTGAGGGACCTAAAGCACCTCTGTGAGGAGGAAAGGCCAAGAGACCTGGAGCCTACAGAAGAGCAGCCTGAGATGGGAATCCTCTCAATGCTCGGCAAGAACTAAAGGATGTGGGACGAGAGGATGGGGCCGGACTTATCTCAGTATTGCCCAGCAACTGGACAAGGGAGAATGGGCACAAACTGGAACCCAGGAGGTTCTACATGAACACAAGGAGAAAATTCTTCTCTGTGAGGGTGCTGGAGCCCTGGAGCAGGCTGCTCAAAGAGGTTGAGGAGCCTCCTTCTGTAGTGAGATTCCAAACCCATCTGGACATTGTGATCCTGGGCAAGCTGTTGTGCTGCCTGCTTTAGCAGGGAGATTGGACCAAATGATCCCCAGAGGTCACTTTCCAGCCCCTAACCTGCTGGGATTCTGGGATTCTGTGTCTTCTCAGCCATGTGAGCCCCTGATCTTTTCTCTTTAGTGTCCCTCCAGCTGCATGGAACAGCCAGAGCTCTGGACACATATGTATGGGGTCACTTCACCACATGCCACTTTTCTCTCCTATCCATCCTCTCATCCAAGGGAAGCATTGCTCTCAGAACTGACAGAGTCTATCAGTGCCTTTTACTCCATCACTGTGCAAACTGTTAAGAGAAGCATGATCTGTAGCTGGGCAAAGTTTGGCACGAAGACATGAGCAGAACCCTTGGAGCCGAGGTTTACAAAAACTGCAATACCCAAAGGGTCATTCTGATCCCTTGAAACAAAACCATCGTGCAGAGGAGGCATGAAGAAAGACTGAGCACATTACTTCCCTGATTAGCCCAGGACACCAGTTCTAGGTTCTGTAAAAACAGCTGAGGTCAAATTTACTACGGAGGGCAAAGACCAGTGATTCATTTTTCCTTAATCTTTATAGTCACTTTTCACCTTGAAGAACAAAAGGGCCTAAAGTCAGAGAACTTTTGTTCCTGAGTCTTGCCAAAACCTCTCTCTCTCTATTTTTTGGTTGTTTTTTATTTTTACTTTTCTTTAATAAACCATCATTAAAGTCTGGGCCCATGGCCGTGACAAAAGAAAAGAATATATTTGTGTATACTTCAGAGACGGGAAAGAGCCTGTGTGCCAGGGCTAGTCACAGATAAAGGAATTCCGGACATTATTCCTTGTGCTCCTAGGGGTTGTGACATGGGATTTCCTTTCAAAGTGGTAAATAGCCCTACAGTTGTTGTAGAACAGGGTGGGGTGGTCACTGGTTTCTTTAAAACAAGAAGAGATGAAAGCACGTCGTAAGAAGAAAGGCTGGACTCTTCTGTATGGTGAACCTTGGTGCACGGGGGTAAGGGGTGCAAGATGACCCTCACCCAAAGCACCAGCTAAAAGCTGTACCCTCAGAAGCTTCCCATGGTTCAGAAGTGCCACCAGCTGACCTCTGCTCATGTCACAGCCAAATAGATTTAACTCTTAAGAAGGAGACAAAATCTCAAGGCTTGGCAGCACTTTACATGTTCCTCCTAGATCTGTAGAAGATAGATGGACCTAGCAGGCTACACATACCTCTCAGAGCCAGAGAACCTCTCACTGAAAACCGTGGGATGCTGCCGGACTGTCCTAGTCTGCTATGGGAACTGAGAGGGGCTAGTTTGGGGCTTCTTAGCTCAAGAGAGACAAGGAACAACTGGAAAGAGTCCAGCAGAGACTACAGAGATGCTGAGGGGTCTGGAGCACCTCTGTTAGGAGGAAAGGCTGAGAGCCCCGGGGCTACTGAGACTGGAGAAGAGCAGCCCCAGAGGGGATCCTCTCAGTGCTCAGCAGGGCAAGAGGATGGGGCCAGACTATTCTCAGTGGTGCCCAGTGACAGGACAAGAGGCAATGAGAACAAACTGGAACCCAGGAGGTTCCATCTGACCAGGATGAGAAACTTGTTTGGTGTGAGGGTGTTGGAACCCTGGAGCAGACTGCTCAGAGAGGCTGTGGAGTCTCCTTCTCTGGAGAGATCCCAAACCCAGATGGACATTGTGATCTGGGGAAGCTGCGGCGGGTGGCCCTGTTTTAGCAGGGAGGTTGGACTAGTTATCTCCAGAGGTCCCTTCCAACCCTCACTGTGTTGGAATTCTATGGATAGCAAATCTGTAAGCTTCAGGAGGAGTCTCACCATGTTTTGGAACAAGAACCAGAAAGCTGAGGTTGTTTAGAATCGAGAACACTTTTCTCCCTTTTACTGACTGGTGACAAGTCTGGGACAAGCAGTATTCTCTTCTAAGAAGACGGCAGAGCTAAAGGTGTAGACTTTACCCTGTTTGCATTTTAAGTGTAAAAACATCCAACTTCATAGTTAGACTCTGTTGAGCTTTGCAATTAAGGGCTCTCCAAAGTGCGCTGATTTTGCAGTGTCTGGGGAAGTTGAAAGGGGGGAGGGGGAGGATTGTGAATAGCTTGATGAAGGAGAAAAGAACATCAGGCTAATTTTATATTTGGATCTGAATGCAAAACAGTTTCCTTTCCTCCCTCTTCCTGTGCTGTCCTGGAGGGTCAGCAGAGACTGACTTTAACCACACAGTTAAATCAGGGCTTAAGGAGAAGGGGAAAGGAGATTTGCACGTTACTATTCTCCAAATCCTCAGGATTCAGGTCCTCAGTAATAAATGTTCAGCTGAGGAACCATCAGTGGAATGATAAATCAGCATATTGCAGAGGTTTGCAAATGGAAGGTTCCTATGTGAGCCTTCTTACTGTTTTTGATATTATCTGAATCTCCCTCTTTTAGTTCAAACCATCACACCTTGTCCTGTCACAACAGACCCTGCTCAAAGTTTCAGTCTCTACTGCAACTCATTGGCTTAAGAGGTTGTCAGGAGCCTCTAAGCCCATACGGGAAACATGAAAGATTCCAACCAAGCTCGGAACTGGATGCTCCAAAGAAAAAATGACACATTTTCTTTCTTTGACTCTTTCCTAACATCCCACATTTTTCTGAAAACCAGAGAAAAGTTCCCTTGTTCACTGAAGCAATCAAATATCTGCTAAAATAATTGTATTGCTGCTCTGAAGAACAACAAAGATGAGCAAATGCATCATACCAAGAGAATTACTCATACATACACACGTTCAAGCAGTAAACAGGTCATGCTTAGCATTATTAATTCACCAAGCATGCCTGGCTGTGCAGCCCACGCTGCTGCTTGTGGCTACTGAGGAGGTCAGGAGAAAATCAGTTGGTTCCCAGAAGTAAAATTGATCTGAATCAGACCCTGGGTTTGCCCTCACATATTAGCATTGCGTGGGTATGGCGGTCACATATCAGGAGAGCACCACATATACCAGATATCCTGGTACAATCACTCTAAGTCACTTAAATTGAACTATGTTTTGCTGGCTGAAAGCCAAACAATCAAAACTCTCTCAACAATACACCAAGAGAACCCTTTTGGAAAAGTTTATAGGCAGCTAAACAGATTTTTACTTGGTAGACGTGTAAGATAACAAATAATAAAAACACCTCAGATAAATTAAGGATATCAAAATAGGTCATCTGTCCGTCTTCCCAGCAGCAGTGTGAGCACATGAGGTTCTATTTCCTTGCAGTGGAAACTGTCCCTTAGTCACAGTGTCACTGGCCAGTGTCATGATTCAGTCATAGAATGGTTTGGATTGGAAGGAACCTTGAAGACCATCTAGTTCAAACCCCCTCACCATAGGCAGGGACACCTTCCACTAGACCAGGTTGTTCAAGGCCTCATCCAAACACCTACAGGGAGGGGGCATCCATGACCTTGCTGGACAACCTGTTCCAGTGTCTCACCACCATCACTGTAAAGAATTTCTTCCTAGTGTCCAGCTAAATCTCCCCTCTTCCATCTCAAAGCCATTTTCCCTCATCCAGTCACTACAAGCCCTTGCAAAAAGTCCCTTGCCAGCTTCCTTATAGGCAACTTTCAGGTACTGGAAGGCTGCTAAAAGGTGTCCCTGGAGACCTCTTTATCCTACACTCTAAGTTGGAATCAGCCTGGGCTCAGAGAACTGAACCGGACTGTTGAGGTTGGAAGAGACTTTTGCGAACATCATGTCCAACTGCTTACCTAGAGCTCAAAATCCCATCAATCCCATCACCACTGCTAAGCTACTACCACTAAACCACATGAACCCAGCAGCTGTTAGGAAGGTTTTCAAGACTGGTACTTGACATACAGCTCATTTTCCTCTCAAAGAGCATTTTTTTTCTCCCCCCAAAGCTGCTCACATCCTGTGACCTTATAGTAATGCCCAAATTAAATGCCTCACAATTTTCCTAAATACTGTCTTTATTCTTATGGCTCCTGTATGAACCACTGCTATCAGTTAATACTTTTCAGTTCTTTCTCCCCTAAGACCTTGTAGACATGGGTTTACAATTTGGCATCTGAGATGTCAGCCTGAAACTTCAGCATTGTTTTTGTAATGTCCCTAAGAGTCTGTTTGAAATGGATATAAACATTTCGATAGCTTAAGAGTGCAACAAAATGGTCAACCTCCCTTTCCAGCTGGAAAAGAAATGTGGTTCTTGGAGTCAAATATTGCTTGCCATTGGCTAGATGAGTGGCTGGTTTCATCTTGGCTTGATCATGCAGATCCAAGCATCTGCATAACCTTGTGGCACAACAAGTGATAAAACCCACCTTTAATCGACTGTACAAGAGCTGCTTTTTCAATGTATCTGTTTCTTTGGAGCAGGATTTGCTTCCCTCTCTTGCCCTGATACACATCGTGCATAAATGCCATCAGGTTCAGCAAGAGACACCAGGAAGCCCTCAGAAAACCCCTTAGAAATCCCCATAGCTCACATCTGCCAGGCCAAGATAAATATGCCATACTAACAAGCTGACTGACCACTCAAGACAAGGAGGAACAGCCCTCTGAAGCAAGGAAGGACCCCAGCAAATGCTTGCTCTACCTTGCTGAGCTGTTTGCCTGTCCTGCAGCGTCTTGGACCTGGATTTCATTACTGGGATCGGTTCTCTGAATTCACAGTACAGCAAATTGAGGCTCTGTGTGTGGATTCAGGATGGGAAAGAATCTCACTAATTGCTTATGTGCATTTGCATTATTCTTTCATCTCCTACCTTGCTATTTATTTCCTCCTAAATCTAAGCGGTGACATTTTGCTTTCTTGGTGACATCGAGTTTTCATTTTGCTTTCATTCAGTGCTCACTTAACTTTCATGATTCTCTTTTCTCTTAGTCATTTTCTGAGAGTTCTGTGCTTTTTAACAGAGCTTCTGATACTTTGCGAGAGGTACTCAGGAAAGAGCTCCAAACCCAGGAGCTGCTTTCTTCCTTTAATTACTTTCAGAGAGCTATTTGTTGATTTTGTTAACTATCCCAGGCAAGAACTACTTTTGCGTTTCAAAGGGCAACTACACCTTTTGTCTGTTGATAGGAACTGCAATACAGTTTTGGGATGAAGAGGTGAAATTTGAAGAAAAAGAAAGCAGGGGCTGTTCTTGTTTCTGCTCTGCTAGAAACCAACACTACAACCAGGACCACTTCGGGGGGGGCTTAACAAAATGGCTTTTTGTTAGAAAACTACCCCAGGGCAAAATTCCCCGTGGAAAGTCACTGGGAGAGATGCAGTTTTCCAGGAAAGGCTCTGCAGCCAGGATGGTGTTCCTGGTCACAACCCAGTAATGCCATGACCTTGTGACTGAGATGCATGTGTAGGATGCTGGAGAGACCACATTGCTTGGTGGAATCAAGCCTCTGAATCTGTGTTTCCCACTACCGGGGGCTGCCCTAAATATCTGCCTATTTTTGGATGAGGTTTGTTGGGTTTTGGTTTTTGTTTGGTTTGGTTTGATGGGGTTTTTTATTTTTTTTTTTTTTTCCCTGTGGCTGCTTTTCATAATAAGAAAAACCTTTGAAGGATTTGTGTTTTATCCCTATGCACAACAGGAATTAAAATAAATAAATAGGTCTTAAATATTTAGACATGAAGAGAGAAGAATTTCCTGCCCAGCTTTTGCTAAGCAGCGTAGGTGGCTTTAATGCAAAGCGGAGCTGCTCCTGGGTACCTGGCAAAGTTTTCCTTCCTTCCAAGTGACTTCGGTAAAGCATCTTTCAAAGCAGGATCTCACAAAGCAAATTTGACCTTTCAGAGGTCACTCTGCAATCATCTAGATATGGTGCTAAGGGACATGGGCTAGTGGTGACTTGGCGCTGCTAGGTTAATGGCTGGACTTGATGATCTTAAAGGTCTCTTCCAACCAAAACAGTTCTATGATTCTATCTTCTCCATGTCATAGTTTTTCCAGATGATGACGTGACCTGCTGCAATCAAAGCACCCTGGAGAAAAGAAGGCTCCAGGAAGACCATATAGCTGCATTTCAGTATCTGGGGGGGGACATACAGAAAGTTGGGGAGGGACTGTTTTGAAGGGCAGATGAGGAGAAGTGGTTTGAAACGAGAGCAGGGGAGATTTAAGTTGGACATTAGGAGGAAGTTTTTCACAATAAGGGCTATCAAACACTGGAACAGCTTGTCCAGAGATGTGGTTGAGGCCCTGTCCCTGAAGACATTCCATGTCAAGCTTGATGGGACCCTGAGCAACCTGATCTAGTTGGAGATGTCCCTGCTGACTGTAGAAGGGTTGGATGAGATGACCTTTGAGGGTCCCTTCCCTTCTTGTAAAGTCCTTCAAAGTCATGAATTGGCTCTAAAGAAATGGTGTATCACTTACCTTCTTCCCCTCTCCTGGGCCTGTGGGAGGTTGCACCAACCACTTTTGCCTCAAACCTTGGCAGCTCAAGTGAGCTGATCTGGAAACCTGTGGAGGTATAGAAGAAGAGACTGTGTCAACAGGCAGCTACGCTGTGTAGACTTGATAACTATGTGCAGTGCTAATTCAAAGCAGATTCCTGCTTTGCCACAAGCAGAATTCCTCTGAACCCTGCCATCAAAAACATTATGTCACAGCCCAACAAACAGGGGAGAAGTTGGGGTCACGTCAGGGTAAGAGTGTGGTGGAGGCTGTAAGGAAGTGATTGAAGGCTTGTTCCACAGCCTGATGGAGTTTGTCATTAAGAAGGATTTCACAAGTGACTTGCAGCCAATTCCCTGGGACCGATTGGTACTTTCCAGCTTAGTGCAAACCAGTGAGGAAGCCAGCTTCCAGACCTCCTTGGGCCAAACTGCCCAGGGAGGTTGCAGGCAAGAGATAACATAAGAACGCCAGAGGCCGCAGAAAAGGAACTCCGACTGGGAGTGGGTTGTAAGGAGATTGTTAGGTTCTCTCTGCCCATCTCCAGCAAACAACTTGTTTTGGTTTTTTTTAATCTTGTCTCCCAAAATAGCAACCTCCCATCCTTCAAAACAAACCAAGAGAAAAAAAAAAGGAAAGCCTCTTGAGACAGGCACAGAGACAAAGCTGACAGAAGTGGAACACACAGCTGATCGAAAACAGATTCCAGCATCAAATCCAACCTTGGTTTCAGCCCATTTCTTCTTAATGGGTAAACTCAGGAAACTGAGAAAACAAAGTGATTACCCACCAAGCAGATTTCACTGACACTAAACACGGACACATTTCTGACCCATATGTCCCTGTGATTTGATCAAATCCATCTCTCTTCAGTGTGGTGCATAAACTGAGTTTATCTCAGGAGGTTCTGGCTCATTGCTTCTCAATTTGTAGCTCAAGGAAAAGTCATAAACCAATGGTAACTGGGGTGGGGTTTTGGTTTCCTCTGACCATCCACCTTCCCTGTTCTGCTTTCAACTCCATCTCTCTCATGGCCTTCCCTTGCCCCGCTCCTTCTGCAGGTCAGTGATTCATAACACAGGAGGACACAGATGTTCTTTACACAGAAGTGTTTCCACTCAAGCCGCTATTTTTCCTGGAAACAAGGGCTGAGGAGGAATGAGATGGGAGGAGGAACTCACCCCACTGCAAAAGGCCTGAGGACAAATATGGCCCAAATTCCACCAGTTTGTGTGCTGCTGCCTTTATGGCCCACCAGCGTCCACAGAGAACAGGGCTAACTGATGGATTCACACCAGCAAGGCTCCAAATTGGAAACCTTGGGGTGTGTGGCCTAAGAAAAGAGGAGGTCTCTCTGACCAGCTAATCCATAAGGATTTGATGGTAGTGGGCAGTTATCTTTCTTGATGGCTATAATAGGATTCAGCTATGGAGCATGGGCAGAGGCTGTTTTGGAAGCCACCATTTTATCTTTCAGCAGAACCTCATCAAAATTCCTTCATCTCTTCTTGCATTTCTTAGAAAACAGCCACAGTCCTCTTTGCAGATCTGGTTTGTGGAATCTTTTAAGCCCAAAGTTGAGAGTGCCCACTCTGCCTTTGAGCCTCAGGGCTACTGAAGTAGCACCAAAGAAGTTTGGGAAGGGAAGAGAACTATATTCCCAGGTCAGTCCCTGGTAGACCATCTCAGCAGAACATCATGGCCCTAATACTGCTTAAATGTGGCAGCTGAAGCTCTTAGAGATTACTGCATGTAGGTCACCAGCAAATGCTTTCTGAAGGACATCTCCTAATGTTTTACCTTGCCTAATTTTAAAGCTTCTAAAGATAGGGCTGGTATCATTGCTTCCTTTGGGAGATGGATTACACAGGCTGATATAGCTCAACCTTGGGAAGATTTTCTGTTGTCTCCCTGGGCTCTTACCAGTTGCAAGAGGAAAAGCAGATAAATAACTGCCCTTGGTATCAGATCTCCCATGATTCCAACCTCTCCTGCTAAGAATTCCTACTTACAAAGTATTTTACAGCACGCTGTGCAAGACAGCAATATCAACTCCACCAAAAGGGCTCTTGGTCTCCAGGTTAAACCATGGGGCAAATGACCAAGTGAGCAGCAAAAATGGATTTGGGTTTAAACCATACTGGAATTTTGCTTGAGATAGGGAAAACTGGCAGAATACTCAAGTGATATTGAGGCAAAATTGTCTATAGAAGCACCTGCGACACCTGAGATGTTGGAGTCAAGCTCCAAAACTGAGACCGAATTGCATGTATTTAGTATTCCTCCCTTTCTTATATCTGGGCTAATTATTGACTCAATATCAAAAAACATGCAGAAAATGGCACTATAAAATAATAACTTGCACGTGAAAGCAAACTGCTTTCTGAAAAGCAAAGAGCTCTGTGGAGAGCCACATAGTTTTACCTTTGGTGCCGTTGAGCCACCAACTTAGATGCAGGAACACGTTTCCATATTCTTTGTCTTGTGAGTCACCAAGCAGGTTTCCTAACTGAAACCTGCAAAACCAGGTTGTGCTTGGAAGAGACCTTTAAGATTATCAAGTCCAACCATTAATCCAGCACTGCCAGGTCACCATTAAACCATATCCCTCAGCACCACGTCTCCACAGCTTTGAAAGCCCTCCAGGGATGGGAACTCCACTAGTGCCTTTGGCAGCCTGGGACAGGCCTTGACAATCCTCAAGGGGAAGAAGTGCTTCTCAATATCCAACCTAATCCTCACCTGGGGCAACCTGAGGTTGTTTCCTCTTGTCCCATCACTTGTTCATTGTGAAAAGAAACCAACCTCCAACTGTCTCCACCCTCCTTTTAGGAAGTTGTAGAGTAGGAGAATGTCTCCCCTCATCCTCCTCTTCTTCAGGCTGAACAAGCCCAGTTCTCTCAGCTGCTCCTCAGTAAAACTGTTCTCCAGACCTTTTAAGCTTTGTTGCCCTTCTCTGGACCCTGTTTGGGCACCCTAATGTCCTTCTTGTATTGAAAGGCCCAAAACTGAACCCAAGTATTTCAGGTGTGGTCTCACCAGTGCCCTGTAAAAAGGACAATCATTGCTGTGTCCTGCTGGCCACACAATTGCTGATGCAAGCCAGGGCCCTGGTGGCCTTCTTGGCCACCAGGGCATACTGCTGGCACGCAGAAAGAAAAGGATATCCTCCTTTTTAGAAAAACATGAGAAGTGTTGTCACTATGATAGAAAAAGGTGGGAAAGGCATAAAAGAGAGGACATATTGACCGTGCACAGATGTGATGCTGAGGCACATGGTTTAGCATCAGACTTGGAAGAGTTAGAGAATGGTTGGACCCCCTGATCTTTAAGACCTTTTCCGACAGAAAGGATTTCACGATGATTCTGTGATGAAGACTTTTCACCTACTGATCTAACTCAAAGACAGTTCATTCTCTTGAATGATGTTTCTACCCTTTACCATTTTGGAGAAGCAGAAGGCGGTTAATTGCTGGTGCAAGTGTAAGCATTTCAGTTCTGCAGCACTGCAGTGACTGAGTGTCCCCAAATTGTGCCAGGAGAAGTGTAGGTTGGATATCAGGAAAAAATTCTTTGCTGAAAAAAAGTGGTCAGGCATTGGAACAGGCTGCCCAGGGAGGCAGTGGGGTCACCACTTCTGGACAGATTGAAAAGCTGTGTAGAGGTGGTGCTGAGAGATGTGGCTTAGTTGGCATGGTGGTGTTAGCTCAACGGTTGGACTCGATGATCCTGGAGTCTTTCCCAAACACAAAATTCTATGGTTCAATGATTCTACTCTTGCCCTGAGCATATGCAGCCCCTTTGTTCCAGGTTAAAACTCCAGTATAAATGTTCAGACAGGGTATGAACAAGACAGAAATCACTGCTTGCGACAACACAGATTTACTACTTGGTTTTTCATGAGAGGTCCTGGCTCGTATCAAGATAGATTTGAGTAGTGACTGATTCCTTCTGTGCATGTGAGCAGATTTGGGAATAGTTCTTGGAATAGATTCAGCACAACAATCACTTTCATCATTTGCAGCTGTACAAAACAAATAAGTTTAAAAGAAATAGAGAGAGGTGCCAAATCCAATCCCATTGATGTGTGAGGGAACACAGGCTTTAGTGACACACATGAAGCCCTGTGAATTACTGCTGTTGACTTTCCAGCCTTACATGTCACCTGTGATAAATGAGCTAATCTGCTGATAGCTACTCAAAATAATAAAGTCATTTAGTTTAAGGAGTTTTAAAAGATTCCTTCCTTAGCATCCCAAAGGCTCTAAGTAACTACTCACTGCATACAAATAACCCCGCATGGAGCAGTTGGGATTAGATTAAAGGGACCTGAACACAGGGGTTTGACAAGCTGGAGTCATGAGCTGTGTGGTTTGCTGTCTGTAGCTATGAGGAACTGTTGGGCTGACATGCAATAAACATATCCAGCTATCTATCCATCAACACACAAATATCCTCCCACAAGTTCACCTGTGGTGACAATCCTGAGTTGACATAGGGAAGCCCGGAAAGAACTCAGCAGAGGCACATCTAGATGGCCTTCTACCTTCCCATTTCTCTCCTCAGTGCTCTGGAGAAAAGGGAGAAATCTTGGCTAGATTCCCTTCTAGACAAATGTGGCATTATATCTGAAGGCTAAGTAGCAGGAAGCCCTCATTTGTTGGGTGCTCTAGGAGGTGAAGGACAAGCAGAAGTACAGCAGAAGATGTGCTGTAGTGGACCTCTGTGAGAGTGGAGGGTGAACCTCAGGGCCAAAGGCGCCAGCAGAAAGGTCTGTCAGGGGCTCTTGCAAGGGCTGCTCCCCATAGTGGTTCATCCTAGAGAGCAATACACGCCCTTGCTGCTCCTCTCACTCACTGCCTCTTCTGAAGAACGTGCCCTCTCCTCAGTGGTCAAGTCAAGAAGAATGAAGGCTATGTCTGGAGCGTCTCTGAAGTAATCCTGCCTGGGAAGCATTTGGAACACTTGCAACTGCAACCCTGAAGCTTTTCTCAGGAGACCATGCTGGGGGAGAGGCAAAGACACTTTCATACCTCACATTTTTTGATTCCTTTTTTCCCCCTGAAGTCTTTAGCACATAGTGTGGTCTCCTTTTTTTGCCTTGTTCCCACTGGGCTTGCATATTTGCTCATCATGGAGATGTGCCAAGTCTTCTCTTTCCCAGAGGAATTGCCATCATTGGGATCAAGAAATAACAACATTCCCAGCCTTTTTTCCATTGAGATGAGATTATTGCATTTCCTAAATACTTTAAACTGTGCTTGAGTGCCTGGCAGATGATTGCAGATGTTGCCACCTCCTTTCCCAGATTTCATGTTTATTTTACAGCTGTAGATCCAAGTTCTCGACTTAATCATGCAATACAAAGGAAAAGGATGTGTCCCCTCACTACATAACTCAGCATAAGCAGAGAGTGGTGACATGTCTGTCATTCTTTAGGATTCTATACTCTGCTGTGTCAGAGGGAAAACAATGGCTCTGATTAATGTGCTGCTGCCGCCAAAGACCAAACTATTTTGACCTAGAGTTGCTTTCTGTGACCCCTTTGCATAAATCTGCAACTGATAGAGCGATCCCTATCATGGACAGCCAAGAAAGCTCATGGTGGTGTATGTTCAGGGAGTTGCTTTCCAGCAGGTGTAGTCCAACTCCAAAGGTTATGTTTTGATTACAGAAAAAACAGAGAGAAGTTCTTGTGAATTGACTCAGAGGGTTTGAAGCCTCAGCACACAACACAGCAAGGTGGCCTTGCTGAAGTAGCTTCTGCTGATCACAGAAGGAAACCAGAGTGACCCTGTGCCACTCCATCAGGAAATGTTGATGTACCTAGGAGTGAGGAAAAGCCTGCAGGAACAAATCCCAAGAGCAGGGCCAATGTCTTATCTTATCTCTAAACACTTGCTCTACTTAGCTGTTGTTTTTAGTGTGCTCTTGTTGATGTCTCCTCCTCTCGGGACTAAAGATTTAATTTTTTGTTGTTGTCACCACAAACATTTACACCCAAACTACTGTCTCTGGCTGAGCTACACAGAGCTTCTATTTGTGGCAGGCAGAGAAGAAGGATGGGTGTGAGCTGCTCCCCTTTCTCATGAGTCAGCTAAACAAATACTAGCTTCTCCAGCTTGGAACATCAACGAGAACATGACACCTGTCGTTTTGCCAGCAGATACTCTTGGGTTAACACTAGGGTTCAAATATCCCGAAGGAATCTTAGCCATCTCTTCTGGTGAGTTTGGGAATGCTAATTTAATCTTGGATGAACTTCTTTAGCTTCTGTAGGAATGGAAGATCTATCTCTGGCCTGCAGGTTGATAGTTCTATGCCTGCAGAGAGCAGTTGTGTTGCAGGAGCAGTCTGGTGGATTCCTGGCTATTTCTAGGAAAATATGCTTCTTGTAACCATTCCCCTGAAACAAACAAAAGGACCTGCAGGGTCCAAAGGGATTTTGAATGTTCTCAGTGATGAGCACCTACCCCTTCTCTGAGCAACCTGAGCCAGGGTCTTTCCACCCTGCGAGTCAAAAGTCTCTTTCTTCTCTCTAGTCTAAATCTTCTCGCTTGGTTTAAACCATCATCCTTTGTTCTGCTAAGAAGTCTCTCCCCAGCTTTCTGATCAGCCCCTTTAAGACCTGAAAAGCCATCAGAAAGTCTCTGTAGAGCCTTCTTTTCTCCACACCGAACAACCCCACCCTTCTCAGCCTGTCCTCACAGTAGGGATGTGATATCCCCAACTTAATGAACAAACCGGCTTTTAACTTCCAGGTATGTCTCCCCCCTTCCTTCACTAAAAGCAGCCCTAAATCCCTGACTTCCAGCACTCACTGATGGGACCCTAAGAGTCCTGAGGTCCAGATTTACACACAAGAGTGACTTCGCACACATGTTACAACTACCCGAAAGGAGGCTGGAGCAAGGCGGGTGTTGGTCTCTTCTCATGAGTTATAAATGCTAAGACAAGAAGAAACAGCCTCAAGTTGCACCAGAGGAGGCTTAGGTTGGACATCAGAAAAAAACTTCTTCACTGAAAGGGTTCTCAAGCACTGGAACAGGCTGCCCAGGGAGGTGGTTGAATCCCCATTCCTGCAGGTGTACAAAAGCTGTGTAGACAGAGCACTTTGGAACCTGGTTTAATGGCCATGGTAGTGTTTGGTTGACAGCTGGACTCAACGACTTCAACTGTCTTTTTCAACTGAAACAATCTGATTCTACAAACAGTGCCTGGATTTCAACCATGTGCAAAAAGCTATTTGTGTGCCCGAGTCCTTGTGGGATCCGGGCCTTAGTCTAACCTGCTTCATTTAGCTGTCAACAGAGTCATCTACGGTTTCCTTAGCAATTATTTCTTTGTCACCTCGCACAGAGGTCAGGTGCCCTTTGGTGCTGCTCTTCCAGCTGTCCTCTCCTCTGTGAGCAGCAGCACTCAAAAAGGGTATGTGGATCTCCTAATCAAGTATCCCGTTGACATGAGCTGTCACTATGTCCCATACCTAGATAGCTTCAACCTCACAAGCATTTATGAATGCTCTTTTGGAAGTAGCTACAGTGCCTGGAGGATGCTTGAAGGAAGGTTGTTACAATAAGAAACAGATTAAAAATAGTTTTGATCCCTGCTCACTGAGGGTCCTAGCACAAACAAGCAAGTGTTCACTAAGCATGGGAGGGATCTCCCTCAGCCAAGTGTGACAGAGCTAAAAATCATCTGACAGACAGGTGAGGGAGGTCACACATTAGCCTCTGACTAGGCACCCTTCTCTGTTTAATATTGGCTGTGCTGCAAAATCAGCTTATCCCAGGAAAAACAGTTTTCAAAATACTTTTCTTCCCCTGGATCATGTATAGCTGTCAGCCTTTCCCACTCAGCTCCTAAGGATTTGTGTGGTTGTGGTCTTCACCAACAAGCAGAACATTAAAGTCTAAACTGAAGGTATGAAGAACCTCTCAGAAGGAGGTCCTGGACAGAAGGTCTGTCCTCAACTGGCTTCTTTATAGAGACTATATTTAGCTTAGTGATACTACAGACCCCCAGAATCCCAACATGGTGGGTGTTGGAAAAGACCCCTGAGGATCAACCAATCCAACCCCCCTGATAAAGCACGGGCACCCACAGCAACTTGCTCAGGATCACAATGGCCAGGTGGGTTTGGAATCTCTTCAGAGAAAGAGACTCCACAACCTCTCTGGACAGCCTGCTTCAGGGCTCCAGCACCCTCACACTGAAGAATTTTTTCCTCCTGTTGAGATGGAATCTCCTAGGTTCCAGTTTGTGCTTGCTGCTTCTCATCCTGTCACTGAGCACCACTGGCACTGTGCTCTTCAGAATTCAGAGAATCATGAACCATGGAATGGTTTAGGCTGGAAGAGACCTTTAAAGCACATCTAGTCCAGTCCCCATGCAGTAAGTACAGACATCTTTCTCTCAGGCAGTTTGCTCAGAGCGCCAGACAACCTGACCTGGAATCTTTCCATGGTTGGGGCATCTACCACCTCTCTGGGCAACCTGTTTTACTTTAGTCAGCCTGCACAGGCAAAGAGTAACTGAGAGCAGTAAATTAGCATCAGATGCCACACGGTTCCAGACCCTTCACCAGCTTCATTACCCTTCTCTGGACCTGCTGAGGGGACTAAAACTGAACCCAGGATTCAAGTGCTAAGTACAGGGGGAAAGATCTAAGTAATGATTCTGCAGCAGGTTCCTCATTCCAAGCAGGCAGCAGCATTAGGTGCACAGAGACAAGAGCAGAGAGCCTCAATACCAGTGCTGTTTTCTGGTGCTTTAAACATTGCTCTACAGAGCAGAACCTGCCAAGCTGTTTGCACCTCTGCAGAGCTTTGCTGTACCAATGACAGGGTTGGCACAGGTACTTGGCTTTAATTTTATGACCCTTGTAGCCCCAGAGCAGGATGAAAATTATTTAGCAGAGAGGAGAAGAATGTTATTTTAGGCCTGGACTTTGTAATTTGAGCTGTGCAATCAGAACATATTAGCTTCAGCAGCACTTGGTCCAGCAGCATGGAACAGGTTGTAGGTCCTAGTTTTATGGTGTACCACAAAATACTACCTCAGAGAGAAGTTCTTCAAGTCTAGAAGGCTTTATATCAAGTGTAGAGTAGCTGTGAAAAACTTTTATTGAGAGCTGTGAGACACTTATTGATTAAAGCCATAAAGATGCAATTAAATCCATTAAAATGGTGAACACTCACTTTCATTCTAAGGAGAAAAAGCTCTACAGCTAAGCTCTGCCATATCTAAGCAATGATTTTCCAGGGAATGTCAACACTGTGTTAACTTTGCCCTTCCCAGAACCTGCCTGTGTTTCACACCTCCTATTCTGTTGGACATAGAATCACAGAACAGTTTTGATTGGAAGGGACCTTTAAGATCATCAAGTCCAACTGATATCCCAGCACTGCCAGGTCACCACTAAACCATGCACCTCAGGACCACATCTAGGTGGCTCTGAGACCCCTCCAGGGATGGCAAATCCACCATTGTCCTGAGCAGCCTTGGGCAGGGCTTGACAAACCTTTTGGGGAAGAAATTGTTCCTCAAGATCAACCTAAACATCCTCTGGTGCAACATGAGGCCATTTCCTCTTGTCCTTCTGCTTGTTCCTTGGAATGAGAGACCAACACCCACCTGGCTTCAATGTCCTTTCAAGGAGCTGTAGAGAGCCAGAAGGTGTCCCCTCGGCCTTCTTTCCTCCAGGCTGAACACCCCCTGTTCCCTCAGATGCAACTCACAAGACTTGTACTCCCTCCAAGGCTCATCCTGCCAGTTTAGATGCCCTGGTGTTGCAGTCTCAACCTTTATCCCACTACTCTCTCTCAGTTTTGCCCTCAAATATATTTTTTCCAGTCTACCCAGCTTTGGCTCTGCTGTGCCAGAAAGGGCACATGCTGAGTTTATATAAACCCTCTGTCACCTGGCAGCAGTGTGTGTGGCAGAGGAATTTCTCCTCCTGTCCTCCACAGGGTAGAAAAGCACTGGAATTACACTTTGCTTCTGCTTTTATTCAGCTCCCAAAGCCAAAATAAACTTTGGGAAAGAAGTGGCTCAGGAGCATAAACAGAATAATTGAAAAATACTTTTCTTTCTTTTAGCAAAAAGAGTCTCAAATTGTATAAGAGCCCAAGGACTTGATGTTTGGTCACAACAGCAGCTCAGGTCTAATGCCAGCTGCCTGGCACAGCCTTCCAGACCTCTCTGACAGTGTCACACTCATGAGAGGTAAAATTCATACCTGCTCCAAAGGCCACCCTGAGACATCAGCTAAGCCCCCCACCCCACTCCAAGCCCTAAGAACAACTGAAGGCACAAGAGGAAAGAAAGAAAGAAAGAAAGGATTATTTCAAACCCCAGGATTTTCCTGTCTCAGCACCTGGCTGAAGTGGCAGCATAAACAGCCCAGAGTAGAGCATGGCAGTAGCTGTGTCCTGGGAGAGCCACCCAGGACCCAAACAACGCTGGGCTGGCAAACGAAATGACATTTGACAAACACATTCAAAGCCCTTGGCCATATTTTTGAGGCTTGTTTTTGCAAAGCTCAGCACAGAGACTGGAATACCATGAACTTACACATGCCAAAGCTCAGTCCATGAGCTGAACTGGCTGTTTCTAGAAACCAAAGGGGATTTGGAGGATAAGTGCAAGGCTGGGCTGGGCTGAGAGTGTCTCCTCTTGCAGGGTTTGGGGTGTTTTCTGTTGATTCATTGATAAAGGGTTTGATCTGCTGGAAAGGAGCTCTGCAGAGAAGGACCTGGGATGGTGGACAACAGCATCACCAAGAGTCAGCAATGAGCCCTTATGGCCAAGATGGCAAATGGAATCCTGGGATTAAGAAGAATGTGACCAGCAAGTTGAGGGACGTCCTTCTCCTCCTCTATTCTGTGTTAGTGAGGCCAGTATTGTGTCCAGTTTTGGGCTTGCCAATTCAAGAGACTGGAAGCTACTGGAGAAAGTCAAAGAGAGGGCCACAAAAGTGCTGAGAAGCCTGGAGCTTCTCTGTGAGGAGCAAAGCCTGAGAGCCCTAAGACTACTAAGCCTAGAGAAGAGCAGCCTGAGAGGGGGTCTGATCAATGCTCAGCAAGAGCTAGAAGGTGGAGGTCGTAAGAATGGGGACAGACTCTTCTCAGTAGTGCCCAGTGACAGGACAAGAGACAATGGGCACGAACTAGAACCCAGGAGGTTCCATCTCAGCAGGAGGAAAATATTCTTAGCTGTGAAGGTGCTAGAGCCCTGAGGCAGGCTGCCTAGAGAGGCTCTGGAGTCTCTGGAGAGGTTCCAAATCTGCCTGGCCACTGTGATCCTGGGCAAGCTGCTGTAGGTGTTGCTGCTTCAGCAGGAGGGTTGGACTGGATGATCTCCAGAGGTCCCTTCCAACCCCACCATGTTTAGGAATAAGGGTGCTTCTCAATAGCAGCATGGAAGCTGCAGGGTTGGAAGCCACAGGCTATTTTCCTTCCTGACTACTACAGAGCAGTTTTTAGGTAGGGCCACGCTAAATAATGTCACACAGATGAGCTGGTGGGAGTTCATGTTGGCCAAAGTCCATCTTCTTACTCTGCAAAGGACTTTGGAGATAGAGCTGTCATCAGTTATACAAAACTGTTGGGGAGATATCTCTGGTCCTGAAGCAACGTCCAGGACCAGTTTGCAGTCTCAGCTAGAGGTCTACAGGATGGGTTGATGTGCTGTCAGAGGCAGTCCAGGATCATCCTGCCTGGGCACAATCCCCTTTGGGAAGGACTCTCTGGTGCTATGCGATTAGCTGGCCTCCACTGTGGATTTCAGTGGCTCCTGGAAGAAGTCAGACTCTCCAAAGTAGGAGTGATTCACTCACTACTCTGAAAGTGCCAGGGTAAGAGCATTTTGCTCAAATCCAGCAAAAAGGGAAGAAAAAAAAAGAGTTGAGAGGTGAGAGGCAACAAAATCACTGCTTCAACTAGTTGGAAAGTTAAACCTTAATGTTTCTTTTTGCTGTATATGTTATCTTCACTACTCTGCTGAGAATAATGCCTCTGCTAGAAGCCCAGCTAAAGATTTCTGGCTTATCAAGTTCAAGGCAAAAGAGAAGATAGAGGTTTGAAGAGCAGGAGGGGAAAGAAAACATTCGGCTTTAATGTCAGAGCTTTAAAACTGAGATACTTATCGGAGTCTGTTTTCTCCTCTCCTTGATTATCTCACTTTGAATTTGGAGGAGGAAACCAGCCTGGTCAACCTCACTTTTGTTTCTTTTCTGTTTCACCTTCTGGAAATTATGTACTGTAGATGTGCACTCAGATTATGTGTTTCATTGCAAATGGTTTCACATTCAGAAGGCATTTTCTGAGCCAGGAGATTATGATGATGAGAAAGACCTTTATTAGTAAAGACTTGTCACCAAATGCATTATCATTTAAGAGCACTGTCGTCAGAGAGCAGACAAACCATGTCACATGAGCACTGCTGATCACAGAATCATTTAGGTTGGAAAGGAGCTTCAAGAACACTAAGTCCAACCATTAACCCTACTCTACCAAGTCCACCACTGAGGAGTATTTTCAAGCACCATATCTACAGAGCTTTTAAACACTTCCAGGGATGGTGACTCTTCCACCTCCCTGGGCAGCCTGTTCCAATGCCTGACCACTCTTGCAGGAAAGAAATGTACCTAATATCCAATCTAAACCTCCCCTGACACAATTTCAGGACATTTCCTCTTGTTCTGTCACTTGATGCGAGTGAAAAACGCCAGCCTCTGCCTAGCTCCAACCTCCTCTCAGGCAGCTGTAAAGAGCAATGAGGTCTCCCCTCAGCCTTCTCTTCTCCAGACTAACCAGTCCTAGTTCCCTCAGCTGCTCCTCACCAGCCCTATTCTGCAGACCCTTTGCCAGCTTTGTTGCCCTTCTCTGGACATGCTGTAGCAGAAGGCCAACCTACAGATGGTGTCCACTGCAGATTTGCCTTGGAGCATTGCACCAGGAGACAGTCACGATGCCCACGGAGCAAGCAGCTTGATCTGAAGTTCAAAATGGAGTATTTGTGGATGGTGCTTTGGAAAACAGCAGGTTTTCAATTTGTTTTTAATACAGCAGATGCTTCACAGTGGTGAATCAAAAAGCTGCTCCCCAGAATTATTGTTTTATTTTCTTCTATTGATTAAAATGCAGTGTGTGAGCTCACACATCAGATTATTTCCCTGTCTTCTTCCACTTTTATATGCATGCAAAATCCTTCTGAAATGAAATCTGTTCTCCTAAATCTGCCATAATTCAGTCATAAAGCTAGCTCTGAATAAAAGGAGAGAGAAGACCAGCAGCAGAAATGCAGTTGTTCAGAGTTAGAAAAGAAAGAGATGAACAAAGCAAACTAAAAAACAAGCTAAAAGGATCTCACCACTAACTCCATGCTCAACTTGAGGGCATCAGGGCAAATGCAAGCACTGTGTGCAACCCCAAATTGGGAACTCTTTACAAAGCAGCAAGCTTGTCTCAACTGTACTGTGCCTGCTCTCACTACCCTGAACAGCCTCTTAATGATCATTTCTTCTTTCTTTGGGTCAGGTCTAGCTGAGGATGAATTCTTTGAGAAACCAACGCTAAGCATCACAAAAAACCACATTGTCCTCTTACCAGGAGACACCCTCAAAATAAAATGCAGGTAAGGATTGCTCCAGCAAGGCTGGGGTTCCTCCTTTGTGTTGATTATCTTGTCACAGAACACCTTCTGGGTAGGGTAAAGCAGAAGCTGCTTCCCAGCCAGCTGGGACCTGGTCTTCTTCACCTTCTGCATGGATCAGAGTTGAGTGGGATGTGGGAGAGCTGGGAGGGAAGTCTCAGGTCAGCAATCAGCTTGGCCAGATTCTTTATGCTCTAATGGGGCCCAAGCAAAATTCTGAGTCAGCACATGGGGAAGCTGGTGGGAGTGGGATGGACCGTGTGCTAAGGACACGGCTGGAAAGCTCTCCTCTGAAAATAGGGTCAGATTCAGCCTCTCTGCAGCTAAAATCGCTCTCATTCTCTGTCCCTAAGCAAATGACAAATTAGATCACTGGGGCATGTCATTAGCTCTTTACATATACATACATAAGCTTCAAATACCATCCAGCCTCCAAGCTGACAGTTAAATAAACAGCAGTTAGCATGTGTACATTCACAGACCTGACCTGCTCAAACATACCATGTTCTTCAAATCAAAGATAAGGACTCATGAAGAAAGAGACTGCTGAGACCCTACATTATGGCAGCTCTGAAGTTCCTGGCCCAGTGTGTGAAAAAGAAAAGCAAGAAACAAGCCATATGTTGTCACTGATGTGTGTTGGCAGGGAAAGGATGCTCTGGAAATGTGGGATACAGCATTTGGTCACTGCTGGCTGGCACACAGCTGCGTATCACATGAAGAGTCAGGGCACCTTGAGTTGTGGCTTGGGGTGCATTCAGAAGAGTATGACCAGCAGGTCAAGGGGTGCTCTCCTCATCCTCTACTCTACCCTAATGAGGCTGCATCTGGAGTACTGGGTCCAGTTCTGGGCTCTCAATTTCAAGAGGGACAGGAAAATACTGGCAAGAGTTCAGTGGAGGCTCTGAAGATGCTTATTGGCTTAAAGAACCTCTGTGAGGAGGAAAGGCTGAGACACCTGGGAGTGTTGAGCCTGCAAAAAAGCAGCCTCAGAAGGGATCTGAGCAATGCTCAGTAAGAGATAAAGGGTGGGGATCAAGACAATGAAGACAGACTCTTTTCAGTAGTGCCCAGTGACTGGACAAGGGACAATGGGCACAAAGTAGAGCATGAGAAGAAACTTCTTTTCTGTGAAGGTGCTGGAACCCTGGAGCAGGCTGCCCAAAGAGGTTGGGGAGTCTCCTTTTCTGAAGAGCTTCCAAACCCACCTGGGCATTGTAATCCTGGGTGAGCTGCTGTGGGTGACATCACTTTAGTAGGGACATTGGACTGGATGATCTCCAGAGGTCCCTTCCAACCCCACCATTCTGGGATTCTGGGATTCTGTGTCAAACAGATCAAATTGCTCACACAAGAAGCTTCAGCATGAGCTGTACATAGGTGTCACTTGTTCTCAGTGTGATTTATACGCCAAGCTACTGTAAGAGGTTCCTTTTTAACTTCTTATTGGAGAAAGCTGAAGGTAACACAGACTCTCACACATTCTCTCTCTCTCTTTCACACACACACACACATTATTTTTACACCTCCTTGCAAAGCCCCTTTTACTGCCACCACTACATGGATCGTTTCTTGCAGAAGTTACTGGAAACAGTAAAAGCAGTGGGAAGGTGAATCTAAGCTGTCCCTTCTGATTTTTGCCCTAGTCTATTCAATTCACTGTTCTAGTGGAAGGTAAATTGACTCACACTGTGTAAAGCTGTGATGTCTTCTGGAGTGGAAGGCAGGCTTTTTTCCCAGATACCTTCAGCTATCCGTGTGGCTTCTGAGGTCAAAACAATCTGAGAGTGGTATTTTTAGCTTGGCAAGCAGCAAGCATGATGGCAATAAAATTTAACCAGTCCTTTAAAATTGAGATGCAGTGTTTCATAAAGCATGTTATGTGGACACGAGCACAAGGCAGTGCTTCAGGCCAGTGACATCAATTCTCCCCAGCAGTTCTCCATCCACAGCTTTTTTATGCTGTAGGAACATCCTATTTTTCTTCTATCACCAGATGAAGAAATAGATGGAGAAATTATTATCACTTCACACCCAAATTGCTTTATGGATGCAAAGCAATAAATCCACATGACAGCTCTGAGAAAGACAGAAGTATGTTAACATGGGAGCAGGGCCCTGGAGCACTTCAATTCCTCAACTCAGGTCACATATGAGCTGAGAATAGAAGCTAAAAGTGTGAGCTCTGCACGTTGAGTGTGAGAGTCCTTGCATCAGGTCCTCTGTGGATGGTCTGTCATCTGCCTTCTGACACACCAGCATTTTCACACACACGGATGAGCTCTGGGCTGGTCCAAAGGGAGTTACAAAGTCCTTTGTACTTCCATAAGACATTAAGGTTGTGCAGAAAACAGCATGAGCAGGAAGCTGATTAAGATTGTGGTTACTCTCTGTGAACATTCCTTCTCTCTTGGACTTCATTCATTTGAGTGTCCAGAAGGTCAAAGGAAGGGATCCTGCCCCTCTTCTCTGCTCTGCTGAGACCCCATTTGCGGTGCTGGGGCCAATTCTGGAGTTCTCAGCGCAGCAGAGACAGGGACCAGTTGGAGTGCAAGCAGACGAGGCCACAGCAATAATGGGAGGGATGGAAGCCCTCTGCTGTGAGGCCAGGCTCAGAGAGTTGGGGTTGTTCAGCCTGGAGAAGACTCCAGGGAAACCTTCTAGTGGCCTTTCAGGACTTAAAGGGGGTCTAGAAGAAAGCTGTGGACAGATGTTTGGTCAGAGTCTGTTGTGACAGGATAAGGGGTGACTGAACTAAAAGAGAGATTTAGACTAGAGAGATGCTGAGGATGGTGAGACTGTCCCAGGTTGTCCAGAGAGGTGGTAGATATCACATCCTTGGAACCATTGCAGGTTAGGATGTTTGAGGCTCTGAGCAACCTGCTCTAGTTGAAGATATTCCTGGTGACTGTACTAGGGTTTAGACTACACGACCTTTAAAGTTTCCTTCCAACCCAACCATTCTATGTTTCATGATTCTATCATTTCCTGAGTTTTGGCAGCTGGGCCAAAGCTACTGCTGTGGCTCCCCTCTGTCAGACCTCTGAAAATCTCAAAGCAATAGATGCAGTCTTCATCTTCTACCAGGATAAAATATGTAGGAGGAAAAAGTGGGCAACATGCAAGGAAGTTCACATGTGGGAAATCCCTGACCTGCTCCGCAGAGCCACCGTTGCAGATTTCCAACCCTGATGGACAGCAGACCAGGTGATGGCAGAGGCATGGACATGGTGACATGCCAGGAGCTGAGTGTTTGGGTGTGAAGTGGCATCATCCCATATTCCTGGCCAGGGGTTCCGTTTCTTGACAGAAGTGGTCATTATGTCATTAGTGACGTTAGTGAGGCAGGGAAAGAGCAGTGGGTAGGGACCTCCTTGTCAGAAAATAATTCAGCTCTCTGAAGGGCAGGAAGCTGCTCTGACGGATGAGGTGGGGTTGTTCAAGCCAAGAGTGCATCCAAAAATGAGGGTGAGGCTGATAACCAGAGAGGATGTTCACACTTTTCCCACTGCTCTCCTTCATCTACATGCTGGGAATAACCTCAAGAGTTCAGTCCCTGTCCACATCATCGTCAGGAAGGCGACAAAAGGACGGGCAGAAACGGGGGCCAAGAGGATGTTTGTTTAAGTGTCACTACATTTGCTGGCAGACGTCTGCCTTCACTGCATCTACTGCGCCACCTCAAAGCCACTGGCACCAGAGTTGGAGTTAGTAGCTAATTGGAGACTTTACTCAGTTTGCTCATTAAGATACATTGTTATTGTCATCTCTACACTGAGTCCATGTGTCTAGACCGGATTTCTCCCCTGTGACACTCAGCTGGGGAAATCCAGAGGTTCTTATTCCTTCCTCAGCTCAGTAAATGCCATTGGGTCAATGGGAATTCAGTGAGTGAAAAGGGGGAGGTTGACCCTCTGGTCTTTGGAAAAGCACAGACAGAATTACCTCCCTTCTGTACTAACTCCTTGTCCTGAAAGATACATGGATTATTACCCCCATACTCCAGTAGTTTCCATGCTGACCACCAAAACCCACTCTGCTACAATAAGACCAAAATCTTCATCCCATGAACACATAGATCTGTACTAGAGCATCATCAGAGCCCTCAAAATACAGACAAGCAGGTGAGGGTTTCAAGAGCTCTTGCTGCCATGATGTGGCCTGATGCTTCCAGCACAACAGGACTAACAAAACTAGCACCTTTTACTGAGACAACTTAAATCATTCCTTAGATCATGCTGGAAGAGACCTCTGAGATCATCAGGTTCAACCATTTGCCTAAAGCTCACAATCCCACCACTACTGCTAAGATGCTACTACCACCAAAGCATGTCCCTCAGCACCACATCCATGCATCTTTTAAACACACTCAGGGACAGTGACTCCACCACCTCCCTGGGCAGTCTGTTCCAAAGCCTGAGAATCCTTTCTGTGAGAAAACTTTTCCTAATATCCAACCTGAACCTCCTTTGGCACAACTTGAGCCTGTTTCCTCTTGTCCTGTCACTTGTTGCATGTGAGAAGAGACTGACTGACCTTTACCTCGCTCCATCCTCTGAGGTAGCAGTAAAAGGCAATGAGGTCTCCACTAATCCTTCTCTTCTGAAGACTTAACAACCCCAGTCCCCTCATCTGCTCCTCACAAGACTTTTATTCAAGACCCTTTACCAGCCTAGTTGCTCTTCTTTGGGCCTGCTCCAGCACCTCAGTGTCCTTCTGGTAGTGAGGGGTGCAGTTCTGTAACAGGTTAGAAAAAGGCTTTTTGTTGAACTGTATGGAATTGCATCTGATGGAACTGTGACCACAGATAAGCCAATGGATGGGTGAGGAGGGTGAAATGGTGTACCAGAGACCCTGCTGGCATTGTGTTCTGACTGCCATGGCAAGGTGAGCTGGGGAAAAAAAGCATCTCGAGGAGATATTCTGAGATTTGTAATCTGATTAGTTCCGGAGCCTTCATAAAAATCAAGACTGAGTCACTGCTGATTAAGCAAGAAGGGAGATGTGAAGTTACATAAATGTTCTCTCTCCATTCAGCCTCGGCATAAGAGAATCTAAGCTAATTTAGCTGTTAAAGTATGCAAAGTCCTCAGCTTGGAAGAAACATCTAATTTTATCTGGTGCTTTCTAATGTTTGAAGTGGATAAAATATAGTGTTAGAAAAACAAACTCATTTTCAGAGAGTCTGTTAAAATGAAAATGAAATGTTCCTCCAGGAGTTAGCTTGCTACAGTGCCTACAGAATATTTCAGGCATATCTGCTGCTCTGGTAAAGAACCTGGAGTGATCCACCTTAATTCTTACTGGTAGAAACACAAGCACCCAGTAACCTTCAGTATTCATTTCCAAGTGACACTGGGAAAATCACTAACAGTTGGCCAGAAGGATGCCCAAAGTTTGCCTGAAGTCAGGACTCTATCTTGAATGCATTGGGTTGGAAGGGAACCTTAAAGGACATCTTAACCAGTAGGGACATCTCCAAATAGATCAGGTTGCTTAGGGCCACATCAAGTTTCACCTTGAATGTCTCCAGGGATGGGGCCTCCACTACATCCCCAGGGAACCTGTTCCAGTGTTTCACCACTCTCATTGTGCAGAACTTCCTCCAGATGTCCAACCTAAATCTACCCTGCTCCAGTTTCAAACCACTGCCACTTGTCCTATCACCAAAGGCCCTTCTAAACAGTCCCTCCCCAGCCTTCCTCTAGGTCTCCTTTAGATATTAAAATGTAGCTGTAAGGTCTCCTCAGAGCCTTCTCTTCTCCAGGCTGAGCAGCCCAAACTCTTTCAGCCTGGCCTTGTAGGAGAGGTGTTTCAGCCCTTTGACCATCTTGTGCTGTGTTTCAGAGGAGCATCATCTGTGAGCTGGCTTCTGAGGGGGGACCAGAAGGAAGACCCTCGGGTAGACATCAGCAATTGTGGCAATAACACAAGGCAGAACTGCAGCATGCTTGTCGTCAGGAAACTCATAGCTAATGACACCGGTTACTTCAGCTGCAGCCACCACAGTGCCCCAACTAACGAGGATCTCATGGCCAAGATATATGTGTTTGTTAAAGGTAAGACCTTCACTTTGTTGTGTTGATATGGCTTTTTTTTTTTTTGGCAATACAAGTTGTGTTCAACTGTGCTATCTGTAGCAAGCAACCCAACTGAGATGCTTTCACAAATCTCACCCCCCCACTGGCCCAGCACTAGAGCAAGCACCAGCTGGGACATTTGGAAGAAGATAGATATATTTGGATTTTCATGACAGATGAATTCACAGAGACACAGATGTGAGAATGACCTATCTCGTTCAATTCCAAGACTTCAAGTCCCATTTAGCTTCATGCTCCAACACACTCATTTCTTTAAAACTCTTTTCTTTTTCTTTCCCTTTTAAAATTAAACTTTTTCATCCCAAAGGATTTTGCTATCAGAGCCTTTACTAAGATACATCTTGAATACTCGAGCCCTCTCTTCCCATCTTTTTCTTCCTCCCCAGGCATGAAACTCCAACAACATCCTTTGTAATTTCTCTCTCCCCTACACCAGATCCTTCACCATTTTTGTTGCCCTTCTGGACATGCTCTCCAGCACCTCAATGTCCTTCTTGGAATGAGGTGCCCAAAACTGAGCCCAGAATTCAAGACGCAGCCTCACCAGTGTCCAGTGCAGGAAGACAATCCCTGACTTAGTCCTGCTGTCCACACTATTGCTGATCCAAGCCAGGATGCTGGTGGCCTTCTTGTCCACCTGGGCACTTGATGGCTCATCTCTTGTTGGCTGTAAACCAACACTCCCAGGTCTTTTTCTGCTGGGCAGCTTCCAGCCCCTCTGCCCCAAACTTGGAGCATTCATGGGGTTGTTATGACCCAAGTGCAGAACCCAGCACTTGGCCTTGTTGAAGCTCATACAACTGACTGTGACAAATCACAAGAGGTGATGTCCATCCCAAGGGGACTGTGATAAGCCCACATTCAGTGGGAAATTCAACCTCTGCAATACCAGGTGAGCACACCTGTTTGATGCCTGTGGATGACATTTTCCTTTCTCCTTATGTCTGTTGAAAAGAGACCCCTTCTACCCTTATCCTGCTTTCCCAGTAAGTCTCCTTCTTATCAGAAAGTTGCTTTTTGGTGTTAGTTCCTGCAGTCGTTTATTTTTTCTTCCTTTCTATTTCCTTTCTCTGATTTTTTCTTGTTACTCTAAGCCCTGGTTGCTTTATCCACCCTAGCTCTTGTGCTGAGCTGTTTCCTTTTCTCATTACACCCCACTCAGATGCCCCACATCTCATATTGTTAACCCAGCCCAATGCTGTCAGGAAACAGCACATTGAAAACTCAGTTCTCCTGATTCAGTGCCCTGGCTGCCAACCCAGACCTTCCTTACTCTATGGTGGGAGCACGTGCAGGAAATGTTACGGACGCTTTGGGGACTGCCCTTCAGAAAATATCTCCAGTTATGAAATGCTTCTTGGCAATGCTCTTGGAACGGTGATAACTTACCAAAAAAAAATGGCAGGATGTCCTCTTGCTTGCCTGAGACTCCTCTGCCAAGGTCCTCCTGAACAACAGCCCTGAGTGGCTGCTTTCTCTAAACCACCTTCCAAGATTGTCCTTTCTCAGATGCTATTTGTATCAGATGCCCTCTCCCACTCGGAAGGCTCCTGTTCAAAAGTTATTGATGGAACAGCTTGAGGGGAGGAGATGTGCACTGGAGATTAGGAAGAAATTTGTTACAGTGAGGGTGGTGAGACACTGGAACAGGTTGCCCAAGGAGGTTGTGGATGCCTCCTTCCTGAAGGTGTTCAAGGGCAGCTTGGATGGGCCCTTGAGCAACCCTGGTCTAGTGAGAGGTGTCCCTGCCCATGGCAGGGGAGATGGAACTAAATGATCCTTAAGGTCCCTTCCAACCCAAAGCATTCTATGAATCTGTGAAAATGAAGCACCTTGCAGTATGTCCTCCATGGATGAAGCAGTAGGAAAGGCAACTCAGCAAGGATCCCACTGGTCCATGTCCAAGGAAGCCACCTGTTCGTCCACCCCAAAGCAGAGCTGTGCCACTGCAGTTCAGTTTATAACCTTGCAAATACCTACTGGGATCTGGGCTGCCAGGCAGAGGAGGCTATTTGGCCTCAGTGAACAGAGCTATTTGTACCTCAGCATGAGTGGTAACCTCAGGGCATGTTCTTCCTCCCGTCCACTTCCTGGGGATATTTCTCTCATGGAATCATTTTGGTTAGAAGAGACCTTGAATTAAGCTCATGGAGTGCAACCATTAACCCAGCACTGCCAGCTCACCACTAAACCAAGTCCCCCAGCAACACATCTCCACAGCTTTGAAACCCCTGCAGGGATGGAGAATCCACCACCCCCTTGGGCAGCCTGGTACAGGATTTGAAAAACCTCAAAGGGAAGAAATAGTTTTTCATGTTCAATCTAAACCTTCTCTAGCATAACCTTAGGCCACTTCCTCTTGCCCTGTTGTTTATTATCTCCAGAGAGTTTGTGGATGACACTGAGCAACCTAC
This sequence comes from Tricholaema leucomelas, assembly GCA_013400475.1. Taxonomy (NCBI): domain Eukaryota; kingdom Metazoa; phylum Chordata; class Aves; order Piciformes; family Lybiidae; genus Tricholaema lacrymosa; species Tricholaema leucomelas. Next base: position 2,009,515 of record WAAF01015816.1, read on the forward strand.
CAGTTGTCTCCAAATGAAGAAACCCTAAGTGGCCTGTGAATGCCAGAGAAGGGTGAGGTTCAACAGACATCTCTCTGGATGTTTCATGGAGAGAGCAAGTGCTCAGCAGGGTGTTTATGAGACTGAGCCAGGTGGAGTGAGAAAATATTGAGCCAATCCCCGAAGGCTGGAGATTCCTCTGAAGTTACAAGCCATAATTGCCAAAAAAGGAAGGGGAATGGTATTTTTCCCTTCATTCCTGGCCTGCTGCTTGACACTAAAATGAGAACATGATTGCCTCGGAAGCCCTGCTTATGGGCTATTATTTCCTGTGCTTGCTTCTGTTTTTCCAGCCTCCCTGCTGGAGTCTTTATGCTCTGGCATTGAGCAGTTCTCCCTCCTCCAACCCCTTGCCGGTGCAATTGAGCTGTGACCCCTGCACATCAGTCAGCTCATTAGGGACTCAAAAGCAGCAGGGTCAGCCACCAATGCCTCAGCTGTGCACCGACAGTCTGCAGGGAGAGAGAACTCAGGATCTTCATCCTGAATCATTGTTCCCCAGCCATTTGCTGCTTCCCCAGCCATTTGCTGCTTCCCCAGCCATTTGCTGCTTCCAGCTGCAGCTGCAAGTCTCAAGGATAGCCATTAAAAAGCAAGACAGGTCCCTGGCTCCTGTTGCCCATCTCCTTGTTGAAAATAGAACATGGCTTAGAGCTGGAACCGAAATAGTTGGATGGTTCTAAGAAAAGCTTTGCTGTGAGGGTGCCTGCCTGCAGCAGGCTGCCCACAGAGGTTGTGGAATCTTCTTCTCTGGACAGGTTCCAAATCTACCTGGATGCATTCCTACGCAACATGATGTAGGCATACCTGCTTTAGCAGAGGAGTTGGACTAGATGATCTCCAGAGGTCCCTTTCAGCCCTTACCATGTTGGGATTCTAGGATTCTGTGTTTTCAGCCACATAGTTTAACTTTATCACCACTCTGAGGGATAACCTTTGTGGGGTCTGATCAAACATGGGGCTGCAGCAGCAAGAGCAGCCAAGTAACTGGCGGCAGCTGCTGTCACAGAAGAGGGTGACTGGAGGAGACTCACCTAAGTTCACAGAACATGCTGCCTCTGCTGAGCCAGCAGCAGCAAAGACAAGTCTTCACAGCAAACCAGCTGCCCACGTAGGAGCCTACGTCAGAAAGCCTCATGTGGAGAGCATTTTCCCTGCCAGCACTGCCAAAGCCAGATAGCCAATGTCATTTGCTTCCCTGTCTCCTGCAGTTGTCCTGCCCAACCACAGGGATACTTCCCTGTGAGGAACAGACTCATATATGAGGACAGAGAGAGAGTTGGGGTTGTTCAGCCTGCAGAAGAGAAGGCTCCAGGGAAACCTTCTGGTGGCCTTTCAGGACTTCAAGGGGCCAGAAGAAAGTTGGGGACTGAGCAGGGCCTGTTGTAACAAGACAAGGGGTGATGGTCTGAACTAAAAGAGAGAAGGAAGGGCTGGAGAGAAGGAAGAAATGTTTGACATTGAGGGTGGTGAAAGCTTGACATAGTTTACCCAGATGGTCGCTGCCCCATCCCTGGAGCCATTGTGGGTCAGGTTGTTCGGGGCTGTGAGCAACCTGCTCTAGTTGCAAATGTCCCTGCTGACTGCAGAGGGGTTGGAAGCAGAAGAGCTCGAAAAGTCTCCTTCCACCAAACCAGTCTGGGATTCTATGATTCTGTGATTATCTCAACCCTTGGGATCCCTGTGCCAAAGAAAGGACAGGCAGGCTATTTTCTGTTAAAGCAGAAGGAACCCTCTCTGCAGTGTTTCCTGGGGCACATACAAAATTTAACATGGCTTAGGGAAGGACTAAAAAAAAGACAAATCAAGCAAAGATTCACTCCACCTTCCCCAAGGGCTATCCCAAGCCCCAGCCTAGCCAGTAGCCAGGACTTGCAGCTCTCAGCTATTTGAAATACTGTTACTGTCAGCAAAGGAACCATTTCAAGCTAAGCCAGTCCTCAGGGTGTCAGCTGGAAGACCTCTGTACCAGCTGAAATGCTGTCTCAGCTCCCACAGTGGCCTCTCTTGTAGCCTTTAGCTCTTTGCAGCAGTAAGGGATTTGCTGCACCTCTTTGCACCACTCCCTCAGTGCATCACTGGGAAGGTCCACAAGCTCAGTTCTGGTTTGCTTCCCTCCACCAGCAACTTCTCACAGATGCATAGAATGGTTTATGTTGGAAGGGACCGTAATGAACATCTGATTTCAAGTCCCCTTACCATGGACACAGACACCTCCCAGTAGACCAGGCTGCTCAAGATCCCGTCCAACCCAGCTGTGGAGACTTCCACAGAGGGGGCATCCACAACCTCCCTGGGCAACCTGTTCCAGTGTCTCCCCACCCTCACCATAAAGAATTTCTTCCAGCCGAAAGCCATTGCCCCTCATCCAAGCACTGCAAGCCCTTGTGAAAAGGCCTTGTCACTGTGGGAACTGGTCTCATCTTGCCGGATAGAAGCTAGAGAAGTTCATCCAAGTTTCAAAGCTGTGCTTTGACTCCACACACACCACTGCTGTGCTAAGACTGCAGGGCTGAAGGAGCCAGCCTCACGGCAGATGTGAAATGATCAGGCCAGCAACAGACATCTCCAGGATGTTTTACGGCATTCTCTTTCTTGAAATAATTGTGGCCACGAGGAGACTGTAGTGAGGTGGGTGTCCATCACTGTAGTGAGGTGGGTGTCCATCACTGTAGTGAGGTGGGTGTCCATCACTGTAGTGAGGTGGGTGTCCATCTCTTCTCCCAAGGAACTACCAATAGGATGAGAAGGAATGGCCTCAGGTTATACCAGTGGAGGTTTAGGTTGGATATTAGGAAAAACTCCTCTGCTGCAAGAGTGATCAGGCATTGGCACAGGCTGCCCAGAGAGTGGTGGAGTCACCATCCCTGGAGGTGTTTGAAAACATGTAGACATGGCACTTTGAAATAAGCTTTAGTGGCCATGGTGATGTTGATTTGATGGCTGGACTTGATGATCTTAGAGGTGTTTTCACATCTTAATGATAGACCTGGTTCTCAAATAATTGCTTTGGAGACAGGAGTCCCAAGTCCTCTGACCAAGACACTACAACTGGCACAAAATTATGAGCTCAATACACACCAGCTTTGGCTACTGCACAAGGGTCCAATTACACTAGGGAGGAAGCACCAATTCCTGTTCATGCCTAGTGTGACTCAGCCTTTGAATGTGTACATTGGGAGACATTTTAACAGTATCTTCCCAACCAGAGCAATTCAGCTGCTGGTGTTCCACCACCTCATTGAGGATTGAAAGAGTTATTTCTTTCCATATATTTGGGTTTCAGCACTGATGTTCTCAGGAACACAGTGTAACCAGAAGACACTCCTGCAAAGGATTTGTGCTGAAGCTCATTCTAAATTTCACATGGACACCATGAAGCACTGCAGGCTTGAGCCATGGTACAGCTTTGCCAGAAGCCCAGAGTACAAGAACTGGAAATCATATCTGAAGCAAGGCAAACTTTTATACAGGAGTACGTGTCCTGTTTAGGCTATTCTGAAGGAAAAAGGGAGATGCATCCAAGCATCTTGTCCTGTCAGAGCACACATCTCACAGCTTGTCAGCTCCAGCAGCAAGGCAGCCCCAAGGCATCGTAGGAGCTCTCCCTCGCTACTGGAAAGACTGAGGAGAGCTGTGCAAGCACAGCGTCAGGGTAGAGTGTCACATCAACCACTGTCTCTTCTTTATCAAACAGTGCAGCCCAGAGATGTGAAGCCCCATCTAATTCACCCCTTCCTCACTAAGAGAAATCTGAAGAGAGTGAAGTACATGAAAACACTCTTCACATGAGATCATATCTTGGTTCTGGTCTTCTTTGAAGCTGATTTCTGCCTCTTTAATTCTATTGAGAGTTCACAGAGATAATCCAAACGTGAGAAGCAGAAACACAGGGCCAGGGTGACAGCCCTGACTTGGGTTTTGGCTTGTTTTCCAGAAGATATTGCCAGTGAGAACAGAGTTGGAGCTGCAGTTCTTTCTTTCAGGCTGGAGACACCCAGACAGCTACACTTGCTGCCAGACACTCAGGGAGCTGAGATAGGCGAGTGCTGTCCTGTCTGCGCAGCGTGGAGCCCAGCAGATAAGCTGACTGCCTGCACAGACTGCTCGAAAGCTTTGGCACCAGGTCCTAGTTAACACTGGTTAGGGTCATATGACGTAGGAATAGAGGCTACACCACTCTGCAGGACCCTCTCTGTTGCTCCTTAAGTATTAAGACCAGGGAAAAGTAAGATGATATTCAGTATCTAAAGAGGTCACTCTGAAGTGGAGGAGCCTTGTAAGATACGATGGTGTATGAGCAGCATAAGGTCTTGGCACTCAGTCAGTGGCAGCACTGGACATCCCAGCAGGATGACACAGTGATCTCCTCCTGCTCAGTGATAAACAATTTCTAGATGAAAGCTAAAATCACTCATACATCTCCCCCACTTCTTCTTTCCCATTTCTCATCCACTCAGTAACTGCTAATTGCTGAGCTTTACTCAAGGAGACTTGCTTTTAATTATGGGACTTCAAGAAGACCATAAAATGCATCAGGTTGGAAGGGACCCTTGAAGGTTCATCTTGTCCAGCCCCCTTGCAGTCAGCAGAAACATCTCTAACTAGATTAGGTTGCTCAGGGCTTTGTTGAGCTTGACCTTGAATGTCTCCAGGGATGGGACCTCTATTACATCTCTGGGCAACCTGTTCCAGTATTTCACTACCCTGCTAGGTAAATACGACCCGGTTAATATCATAGAATCATAGTCTGGTGTGGGTTGGAAGGCACCCAAAGACCATGAATTCCAACCCCACTGCCATGGGCAGGGACATCTCCCACTAGACCAGCTATTTTCTCCAGAATCTGTGATATTAGAGTCTTGTATATATATCAGGAAAAATCTCTTCACAGAGAGAGATATCAAAGACTGGAATGGCTGCCCAGGGAAGTGGTGGTCACCATCTCTGGAGGCAGTTGAAAGATGTGTGGATGTGGTGCTGAGGGACATGGTGGTAGCTTAGCAGTAGAGGTGGGACTGTAAGTGGTTAGACTTGATATTCTCAAAGGTCTCTTCCAACCTCAACGGTTTCATCATTCTACGGTTCTATACCTGCCCAAACCATCATGTTGGGGAGTCAGAACTTCCAAATTCTTCCGGGACTTGAAGCATAACTCCAGGCAAAGCATGGAGACTTGAAGTGTTTTGAAGAAAGAAGTCTTTCCATGTCAACTTTTAGTTGTTTGGCAGTAAGAAGCACTTTGTTTTCACAGAGTTTGGAAGACTTTTTAAGGTAATATTTTTCTCTACAAATATTCCTGTGTTTCTAACAGTAATCTCCAGAGGAGGAATGCATTTCATTTGACCAAAGCAAAGTGCTTTGTGTTGACTCAGAATGGCTTCTAGGGGTTTTGCACTCACTTTTGTTTTGCCTACAGATAAAATATTCTGTTTTCTGTTTCATCTAAACATTCCACCACCAATTCTTTTCACTGGCCTGCCAAATTAAAAAAACTCCTTTATTCTGAAAGATCCAGTTTCAAAACAAGTGAGTTTAGAAAAGTTATCCCTGTACCTAGAAGAAGCTTTGATGGCTAACCAGGAGGAATACAGCAGACTTGTACAGCTTTCCAATGTACACTGGCCAAAGTGTCACTTACTGAATCAGAGAACCATAGAATTGGGTTTATTGGAAAAGACATCTAAGCCTTTGGATGGGGCTCTGGCCAGCCTGATCTAGGGTAGGGTGTCCCTGCCCATGGCAAGGGGGTTGGAACTAGATGATCCTTGTGGTTCCTTCCAACCCTGACTGATTCTATGATTCTAAGATCGTCAAGTCCAACCATCAACCTAAGACCACCATGACCAGTAAGCCATGCCCCAAAGTGTCAGGTCCACACTGCTCTTGCACACCTCCAGGGATGGTGACCTCACCATTTCCCTAGGCAGCCTGTTCCAATGCCTACCACTCTTGCATTAAAGAGATTTTTCCTTAATATCCAAACTAAACCTCCCCAGCACAATTTAAGGTCATTTCCTCTTGTTCTGTCTCCTCGTATTAGTGAGAAGAGACCAATCCTCACCTCACTCCAACCTCCTTTCAGGGAACTGTAGAGGGCCATCAGGTCTCCCCACAGCCTCCTCTTCTCCAGACTGACAAATCCCAGTTCCCTCAGACGGTTGTTATAAGACTTGCACTCCAGACCCTTGAGCAGCTTTGTTGCTCTTCTCTGGGTCTGCTCCAGCAGCAAAATGTCCTTCTTGTAGTGAGGTGCCAAAACCTGAACCCACTATTTGAGGTGTGGCCTCATCAATGCCCAGTACAGGGGCACAATCACATCCCTGCTCCTGCTGGCCAGCCACACTATTGATGATCTAGGCCAAGGTGCTGTTTGCCTTCTTGTCCACCTGAGCACACTGATGGCTCATGTTCAAACAGTTGTCAATCACCATCTCCAGGTCCTTTTCCACTGCTAATGTTTGTGTTAATGCAAATAACAGATTATAAACCTCCACTCAGCATTTTGCACCTTGATGAAAGCAAACTTTAGTAGGGTTATGTCAAAAGATGACCTTAAAGAACCTGTAAAACTATGCTTAGGCTTCCCAGCTAAGGTATGAGACTGACTGAAGAAAATAAACAGCGAGGGTGAGAGGATTATCTTTAGCAGGAACGAAGTGAAGAGAAAAATGACAATGTTCATGGATTTCATAAACATGAAGAGCCATGGATGCCTGTCCTCAAAGGCCACTTATTACTTATCATCTCTGTGTGCTGATGGATGGTATCTGAAGGGAGAGGTGATATTCTCTCCACAGCTTTAGATATGATACAAATATCATGTGACAAATTGCCATCCCTGGGTATGAAACATGAGGAGAAATGAAAAGCATCCAAAAATCTGCACAAGACCCCATGAGTGTGTCTCAGGAGATTGTTTTGAACTCACAGGAAGGTGAAACAATGCTGACAAGTCAAGAGAAGAGCTGTAGGAGAGAGCTTAAGTCTACAATGTGCTGAGTTCCTGAGGTGCAATGCTGAGGGCTTTCAGGTCTCTCAGCTTCATCATCAGGCAGAATGTGCTGTGAGTGCCCTGGAGAGCAAGATTCAAATCACAAGAGAGCATGATGCAGTAACAGACCACCACATCCTGGTAGATAGAGTCACAGAATCACAGAATGATAGGTGTTGGAAGGCACCTCTGGAGATCAGAGTCCAATACCCCTGCCAGAGCAAGTACATCAGGCAGGTTTAGAACAACTCCCGGATACAGACTCCACCACCTATCTGGGCAGCCTGTTCTAGAGCTCTGCCAACCTCAAAGTACAGAAGTTCCTCTTCATGTTTAGATGGAACTTCCTATGTTCAAGTTTGTTCCATTACTTCTTGTTCCATCACTGATCACCACTGTCCCCATCCTCCTGACACTCATCCCTGAAGTATTTGTAAGCATTGAGAAGATCCCCTCTCAGATTTGTCTAGGCTAAAAAGCTCCAAGTCCCTCAGCCTCTCTTCATAAGAGGGATGTTCTATCCCTTAAGCACCTCTGTAGTCCTTTGCTGTACCTTCTCAAGCAGTTCCCTGACCTTCTTGAAATGTTGAGTCCAGAACTGGACACTCATACTAACACCAAGACAAAGAACAGCTGTGACCAAGAGGAGAAGCGGTCCCCTATAGAATTTCTTCACAGCAAGGGTGGTGAAACACTTAACAGGTTCCCTGGAAACACTGATGGAGACAAGATGATCTCCTAGGGTTCCTTCCAACTCAGTGCATTCTATGGTCTATGATCTGTGCTCAGAGGCTTGAGGAGCCTTGCATGTACTCCAGACAATCCCTATTACACCTCTGAGTAAGAGGGACCCTCCCAAGGCTCATTGCAAGCAGCAATTAATCTCCTAGACAGAGGGAGGATTTAAACACGAAGGGCTTTGCTGCCTGAAGGTAACAACACTCTTGTAAGCACTTGACCTTCGAGTGGCTTTTGTGTGCGGCATTCTTGATCTCTATCCCGGCTCTGTGGCTGTGGCTGGAGCTCAGACCCCCCTTCCCCGGCACCATCCTGCTGCCTCTGCTTCCTTAGCTCTGCTGTTTGTGTTCCCTCCCGAGCTGTGCTGGGTAAACAGTAACGTTCAGCTCTGCTGCAGCTTCCTGCGAACTTCCACTGAGCTGCAGAGCCAGACAGCCAGTGTGAGACCAAAGGGAAGGACCTCTCCCTTGCCTTGGAGTTGCTGCCACAGCTGATAAGTCTCTAATGTGCTACAGCTCTGTCTTTCATAGAATCACACAATCATTTCAGTTGGAAAAGACCTTTAAGATCATTGAGTTTTGCCTCTAGCAAAACCTAGTCCTAAACCATGGCCCTCAGCACCACATCTCTGCATCTTTAACCAGCTCCAGGGACAGAGATTTAACTACCTCTCCAGGCAGCCTGCTCCAATGTTTGAGAACCACTTAAGTGAAGAAGTTTCTTCCACTGTTCAAGAACTTGCAGCCTGAAAATTATCCATTTCTTCACGTATAGCAAACTTAGCAGCCCATAGCAAATTACTCTGGGTGATTATCCTATGGGTAAGATTCATAGTGTCCTAGTGAGGTCACATCTGGATTACCAGGTCCAGTTCTGGGATCCTTGGTTCGAAAGAGACAGAGAACCACTGGAGACAGTCCACTGGAAACTACAAGGCTGCTGAGGGGCCTGGAACATCTCTGTGAGGAGGAAAGGCTGAGAGACCTGGATCCTGAGAGGGGATCTTCTTGATGCTCAGCAAGAGACAATGGGTGGGGGGAAGGGGATGGAGCTACTCTTTGGTGTTGCTCAGTGATAGGGCAAGGGGTAATGGGCACAAACTGGAACCCAGAAGGTTCCAACTAAGATGAGGGAAAAAATCCTTTGCTGTGAAGGTGCTGGAGCACTGGAACAGGCTGTCCAGAGATGCTGGAGAGTCTCTTTCTCTGGAGAGATTCCAAACCCATCTAGACACTGTGATCCTGGGCAACCTGCTGTGGGTGCCCTTGGGGTTGGACTGGATGACCTCCAGAGGTGCCTTTCAACCCCCACTGTGCTGCAGTTCTGTGATATTACCTTTCCAATTCAGGAGGAACAAACATCCAAGCTCCAAAGAAATTCTCCATTTTCATCAAATGTTTCTTTGCTGAGGACTTCTTCCCTCAGAGTTCAGTGCTAGTAACCACAGAGAGGATAACACCTGCATTTCCCATGCCTCAGCTCTCCAAATCACAACAGCTGAGTGCCATTGATTTACTCCATCTGGAACTTCAGATCTTCCCCAAGCCTGAGGTTATCATTTTTCAAGAAGAGTGACCCTGTCCCTTTTGTTTCAAGAAGTTCTGTCTCTGGGAGACTCGTTTACAAGGAGTTAACCGGTTGCTGATTAACTTAAGGTGGTGAATGTGTTTGTAAAGCTGGCAGTGACACTCCTGATGTTCCAGCAGATCATTTTTCCATGCCACAGTCAGTCTGAACTGCTTAGGAATTTCACAAAGGATTCGGTTTTTTTTTCTCTGCACAAACCATACCAGAGGTATCAGCTGGCAGTTGATTAGTTCCCTACTCACTATGTATTCTGTGTCATTTTGTTAGGATCCAAAGCTGAGCCACTTGATATTTCCTTATCTACCAAGTGGATGGTCCAGCTGCCTGGACAGTCCTCTTGCTTGGAATTCTCCTTTCCAGTTCCAGTGGCGTTGGCTTGCATCTGCTTACATGGGATTTGAGAGGAGATAGAGAGAAGGAGAAGCAGGCTGCAGGGGGTGGGGAGGGTTTGCTAGGTTCTTCTGGGTGTTGCCCTGCTCCATGATACTACTTTTTCTTTTGCAATGAATTTCAGGGCTAGGGAGGAAGAAAAAATAAGCCTCCCTGACATACTTCCCTGTGATCTTAGTCAGGGTCTCACTATCAAAAATGTCTTTCTCTAGTCTAAATCTCTCTTTTAGTTCAAACAATCACCTCTCATCCTGTCACAACAGACTCTGATAAAAAAATCTGTCCTCAGCTTTCCTTCCCCCTTTAAGTCCTGAAAGGCCACTAGAAGGTTTCCCTGGAATCTTCTCTTCTCCAGGCTGAACAACCCCAACTCTCTGAGCCTGGCCTCACAGCAGAGGGCTTCCATCCCTCCCATCATTGCTGTGGCCTCCTCTGGCCGCACTCCAACCGGTCCCTGTCTCTGCTGTGCTGAGAACTCCAGAACTGGCCCCAGCACTGCAGGTGGGGTCTCAGCAGAGCAGAGAAGAGAGGCAGAATCCCCTCCATCGACCTGCTTGCCACCACAAGAGCTCTAATATTACAGAACAAAGTAGGAGCAAGAGACCCTTGGCTGACAGAGAACTTCCTTTGGTCTATGGCTATAAACTGTAAAATCACTGAGATAACCCAAATTACAGCCATCTCCTTACTAAACCAGGCTCTAGGAAACCTCATTTACTGTAGGAAGAGAAAGCGACATAAAAATATATATGCCTTTTCCCTCTTTCTTTTATTTCAAAAGCATCTCCAACATGCACTAGAGATCAAAAATCAAGTGCAGCTCAAACCATCCTCTCCTTCCTCAACCTAATATTTATCACCCAGAAGCTGCCTTTTACTGTTGCTAATTGCACAGTGATTTAAAACACTATTAGATTTCAAATGCTGATGGGAGAAAGTTAGATTTATATATTTTGGCTCTGAGTTCAGCTTGTAGCTTCTGATCTGGGATGGTGTAATTCTAGCTACTGGCAAGACATATGGCAATTCAGGTGCAGGCTGCTATTAAAAATCAATTAGGAGTGAAATATGGCTTTGGTTACGTAGCCCTGTAAATTCCTGCTTCCTCCTTAGGTGTCTTATTTACAACTGAAAAAAAAAGAGATTATTATTAGGCCTGTTGTGAAGCTGGAAATTTGGTAGAGTTCAGTCTGGGAGGTAGGAGGAGATGATGGAAAAGAATAGGGTTAAATAATTATTTTGTTTCCCCTGAAAGGGAAATATTTTTGAGAAGTCTTATTCTGGTTTGGCTAAGATATTTCAGTCATTGCATAATTCAACATTTTCTGATGTTTTAGGATTATCTGGCTTTTGCTTAGCTGCCTTCTTTTGATTCAGGTTACTTTTTTAAACAAACAGGTCTGTTCTGAAATTCCCTCTCAAAACCCTGGCACAAAGATTTTTCAATTCAATGTTCCTATCTTTTCAGCCAAAATAATTAGCCACAACCTGATCCAAACCAAACTAAACCGAGGGGCCACAGGGCAGGGAAGGTGCTGGCACTGCTGTGACAGTGCTTTGTCCCCAGGGAGCTCCACATCCAGGTTAGGCCATGTCCATGGACTGAAAGAGTGGTCAGGCATTGTAACTGGCCACCAAGGGAGGTGGTGGAGTCACCATCCCTGTAGGTGTTCAAAGAAAGAGTAGATATGGCACTCTGGGACATGGTCTAGTGGTCATGGAGGTGTTGGGTAGAAGTCTGCACTTGATGATCTTAGAAGTCTTTTCCAATCTTAATGATTCTATGATTCTAAGAATATAAAGTCAAAGAATGCTTCCTACAAAAATCTCTAAGGTTTTAGGATTTCACAATCATGCTTTGAACTTTCTGATGACCATCAAGGTACTTGTACATAGAAGAATCAGTGAACGAGACTCAGAAGCTTTACTAACTGAAAGTACCTCAAGCTCTTATTTATTATTACTGTATATGTATATTTAGTCTGATTTATTGTGCTAGATCCATAACAAATCCCCCAAAGTGTGACCAATATTCTTCACTGTTAGGTTAATCAGATTACTCGTGCCTAGCTTTGAATATCATGAGCCTATGTCCCCTTTTTATAAGCTTCCTGTCGTATTTTAGAGATTCTCATTTACAGAAAAAAGCTTTTTTTCTTCCAGTAGATTTACATAAACTCCTGTAAACCTACTGTAACACTTCCCTGCTGTGGAATTCAGGAGTGGTACAAGAGAAATTCAGACCACTGTGGAAAGAATCAACTTCAGCACCATGAAAACCCATGGAGCTGATTTATTAACTCCATTTTTACAGATGGAGAATGGATAAGAATATCTTTTTGCAAGATTACACTGAAGACTGAGGAGAAAACAGGGTTAGAAATGGATTAGTCCAATTCTTGGTCACTTGGCAATAATCCCTAGATGACAGTGACATTTGCAAATGAGCAAGAACAAGTCTCATGGGGAGTGCCTAAGGGAATTGGGGTTGTTTAGTCTTGAAAAGAGAAGGCTGAAGGAACATGTCATTGCTCTCTACAATTGCCTGAAAGGAAGTTGGAGTAGTGAGATGGGGGTTGGTCTCTTCTTTCTCGTATAGGGAGACGGAAGGAATAGAAATGGCCTGGAATTATGACAGGAGGTTGGATATTAGGAGCAATTTCTTTCCTGCAAGAGTGGTCAGGCATTGGAACAGGCTGCCCAGGGAGGTGGAGTCACCATCCCTGGAGGTGTTGAAGAAACATGTGGATATGGGACCTTGGAAAACAGTTTAATGGCCATGGTGGTCTTAGGTTGACAGTTGAACTCAATGATCTTAGAGGTCTTTTCCCATTGAGACAATTCTGTGGTTCTAAGATGTGACAGGATGCCTCATTACATGCTGCAGTGAGCTGTCTATGAGCAATTAGCAGCTCAGACTGGCAGCCTTATGGTCATTGATCAGAAAGGCAGTGGGTTTAAAATCAGTGTTCTTTCCCCTACAGACTACAGAAATCCATTTGTGGAGATTCACCCGGAACACCCTGAAATAATCTACATTTTAGACGCTAAGAAAACAGTTGTTGTCCCTTGCCGAGTCACCTCACCAGATATCAGACCTAAACTTACTCAGGTAAGTGCTGTTCCTGAGGTAATCACTTCAGAGGCCTGGGGCTGCCAGCAGAATGGGTCAAAATGAAAAGGAAAGGTATGAAACTAGGTAAGTGTCAGAAAAGAAACAGCAAAAGCACTGGAAATGGAGAAGCACAGTCCTGCTTTACTGCTGCACTGGTGCTTTACAGCACTGCATTGCTACTGAGCTGTGGACAAGGGCGTTTGGAGGATTAGCTGGAGCTTTATCAGATATTTTTCTCATCCTGTGGCTTGATGTTCCTCCATAAATTGCCAGAGCTAGATGACAAGGCACTATTTTTCTTCAAAATTCCTTGAATAAAGCCTTGCTATTTGCTATCCTCATGAAAGCCTCTTTTATACCTTGAACCTCCTTGGAAGAGCTGCCTGTTTCTGCTTGATTTCATAAATTTAAACCAAGTTTTAGCCTTGGAAATAAATGGCTACAGCATCCAGCCCTTCGGCAGCAGCTATATCTGAATGTCAAGGTTACAGAGTGGTCTGTGGAGGCCAAGGCTATTTTGTCTAATAAAAATGGAAATTCAAGGTCTGAGGCTTACTCAATCAATGGAGATCTAGTCACTCATTTAAAGGGCTTTAGTATTGCTCAATAGAGAAGATTGTCATGGAGTGAGGAACAGGACATAGGTCTCCTGGCTCCAATCCTGCCTTGCACCTAATAGGTTTTGTGTCTCTCCATTCCCCTGCTAGGCTGACTGCTAGAGCTGTCCTAATGTGAATGAGAGCTCTTCTCTTGGCTCTGCCTCTTTTCCACAGACTCTTCTGGAGAAGCTGTGTGAGATGAGGTTGTTATGCTGCGTATAGAGCCACAGAATTGCAGCATTGCTTTGGTTGGAAGAGACCTTTTAGGTCATCAGTTCCGATTACTAACCAAGCACTGCCAGGACACTAATAAATTATGCCCCTCAGCACCACACCTCCATGGCTTTGAAACCCTTTCAGGGATGGGGACACCACCACTACCCTGGGCAGCCTGGGCCAGGCCTTGATACCCCTTTCAAGGAAGAAAATTCTCCTCCAGCATAAATTTTCTGTGGCACAACTTGAGTTTGTTTCTCTTGTCCTATCATATGTTGCTTGAGACAAGAGACTGACCCCCACTTGGCTCCAACATCCTGTCCGGGAGGTAAAGGGGTTTGAGGACCTCTGCTGCTCTTACCACTTAGTCCTCCAAGTTGTTAGATGTCTCATTCTCCAGGGGGACAGCACATGAAATCACAGTGGCCTGAGATGGTGCTCCAGCTCCTGCTGAGACCAATGGCAAGTTTCCAGTAGACGTGCAGAAGGTCAGCCCTGGCCTTATTGCTTTAGCAGATCTCTATTTTTGTCAGAAGGGATTAAAAGGTGGGGGAAAAGGCTCCTATCCAGCTACAGCTTATCACTTCAGCCTGGATAAGTGTTATCACCTTCTACTCCTTGGCTATGAAAATGAAACATCCCCATCTTATTTTAGCCTCCTAACAAATTCATTGCTGGAGTCCTGCTGCTGACTTCAGCCACAGTCACATGAGCTTAAATATGGCCTTGGAACCTCGATCAAGGAGACCTCCACATTTATTCCCCTTATTTATAGGCAACCCTGCTTCTCCCCTGCTTGCCAGCTAAATCCTTACTGGTAATTTCTTCAAACACAAACTGAAATCCTTCACCTTGCTACCAGATGCTGCTGGAATAAAATCTCCACTGAAATCTTCCATTTGAATTGCAAAGAAAATGCTCCTCAAAAAGATTTCTCCCCTTCAAGGGGGACTGCAGGGCAGGGATGAGGATGTTGAGTGTTGCTCCCCAAAGGAACCCTCCTGAGACCAGGAGATGAAGAGACAACACCATTCAGTAGGACACATTTTGGGAGGTGTGTCTCGGCTCTGGGAGCACCAGCTCCAAGTTCCATCTATGGAAAGTCTCCACTTGTTCTGCCCAGCCTGGGAATTTCATAGGACAGTGTGGAGCCAAGGTGGCGGCTTCCCATGCGAAAAGGAAGCGGAGCGGGAGAGGGGTGGAGGTAAGGATGGGGGAGGAGAGGTGAATGAGGCCATCAGACAAATTTAGAACATCCTCCTCTTCCAAATTTAATCTTCGATAGACAAGGAACTTCAAAGGGAGGAAAGCCACTGTGATTTCCTTCCAGCAGTGCTGACGCTCTCTGTTGATTGTTTAAATATATATTTGTGAATATTTTATGAAGACATTTAATATGTGTGTGGTGTTGAAAAGGGCCTCCTCAGGAGGCTTATTTTTTCTTTCTCCTTCCCCTAGCCATCAGGGAGCAGAGCTGCCAAACCCTGAAGTTCAGCTTTATCACATTTTATTATTCTTGTAGAAAATGTACTTCTTTTTTTTTTCCCCACTGTAAATTAAGTTCCTTATATTACCATTATACTTTAAAATCATGCCACTCTCTGGCCTTTAAATATGTATGGAGAAACGTACCTCTTGCTAATACTAAACAGATGCCAGTTAACTCTGCAGAGCATCTTTGTAATTAGTAAGCCCAGGCTAAAACACACAATTGAAAACTTTAATTTTGCTTAACATGATTTTAATTCTGGAGGGGAAAAAAACAACAACAACAAAACAACCAAAAGCACTTTTAGTCTAGTCACTGATCTAGTTCCATATGCATTTGCCACATGGGTGTTAAAGCATAAAATCAGAGAACTGCTCAGGTTGGAAGAGACTTTTGACATCATCAAGTCCACTAGCACTAAATCATGTCCCTCAGCACTGCATCCACACAACTTTTATACACCTCCAGGGATAGTGACTCCACTACTTCCCTGGGCAACCTGTTCCAATCCCTGAGAACTCTTTCTGTGAAGGAACTTTTCCTAATATCCAACTTGGTCCTCCCTTGGCACAACTTGAGGCCATTTCCTCTCGTCCTGTCACTTGTATGTGAGAAGAAAATGACCTCCACCTCACTCCAACCTCCTTTCAGGGAGTTGTGGAGAGCTAGAAGGTCTCCTTTCAGCCTCCACTTCTGAAGACTAAACAACCCCAGTTACCTCAGCTGTTCTTCATCAGATTCATGTTCAAGGCCCTTCACCAGCTTAGTTGGTGCTCTTTGCACCTGTTCTAGCACCTCAGTGTCACTGTTTGCCTTCTTGGCCTTCTGAGAACACTGCTGCCATGATTAACCTAGAGCAACCTGCTCTGGTTGCAGATGGCCCTGCTGACTGCAGAGTAGTTGGACTAGATAACCTTTAAAGGTCCTTTCTCATCTAAACTATTCCATTCTTCTGTCATTAAGCATCAGGTCTCTGATCTCCTTCTGTAATACTGCTGAATTTTCCTGGTGATTCTGGGCAGAGACACCACAGTTGGATTACACAGAGCACATTTACACAAAGTCCATGTTTCCTACTACTGTCAGAAGAGAGCTGGTGTTCCAAAAGGAAGCAACTGTCCTGCCATGCCTCCTTCCCCAAAGCAACATCACCAGTCATGGCCCTGCAGCCATCATCTCTTTGTCTTTGGTCTAGGCTGAAAACGGAATAACAAGTGACTGGAAAACAAAGCCAACCTGATCAATTGTGTATTCATGGGAGAGGTACAAGCACCAGCTCTCAAAGCCTGGAGCTGAAATTTCTTTAGAGCAGGAGTATTATTTAAACTGAATCCTATTTAAACCACACTGCCATACAAGACTAATGTTTGTCTGGAGACAGAAAAATAAATAGCATCCTGCATGACAACAAGAACAAGATCAAATCCATTATGTTGCTGGGAAATTCCCATTTGTGGTCACCAGTGCGGCTCTTCCTTTGGTTAGCTTCAAAAGCTGAAGCAAGGTTGTTCTGAAAACACTGCATGGAATCACATGGAATCCCAGTATGTGGGGTTGGAAGGGACCTCTAGGGATCATCTAGTCCAACCTCCCTGCTAAAGCAGGATAATCCACAGCAGGTTCCCCAGGATTACAATGTCCAGGTGTGTTTGGAAGCTCTCTAGAGAAGGAAACTCCACAACCTCTCCGGACAGCCTGCTCCAGGGCTCCAGTACCCTCATACCAAAGAAGTTTCTCCTCCTATTTAGATGGAACCTCCTGGGTTCCAGTCTGTGCCCTTTGTCCTGTCACTGGGCACCACTGAGAAGTGTCTGGTCTCACTCTCTTGCCCCCCACCTTTAGCTCTTGCTGAGCATTGAGAAGATCCCCTCTGGGGCTGCGCTTTTCCAGGCTCAACAGCCCCAGGGCTCTCAGCCTTTTCTCCTCACAGAGATGCTCCAGACCACTCAGCATCTCTGTAGCCTCCTCTTGACTCTCCCCAGTAGTTACCTGTCTCTGCTGAACTGGGAAGCCCAGAACTGGACTCACAACTCCATCAGGGCAGAGCAGAGTGGGAGGAGATCCTCCCTCAATCAGCCAGTCACACTCTTCTTCATGGGCTCTATTTGACCCTTAGTCATCTTGGCCATGAGGGCACATTGCTGGCTCATGGTAAACTTGTTGTTCATCAGAACTCCTTCAGTGCATCCTCAGTCCTAAAGAGCCTTCACCAGTCTTGCTGAAACAGTCAGATCTGTATCCTATGGTTCCTGCATCCTGGGTTCCTATCACTTGGCTTCAGGCAGACCAAAGCGGGTTAAGCTCAGGGCTCTGCCCTTTACAGCCTCCTGAGCTATCTGTCTGCACGTAACACCATATATTTCTTTTCTACATTATAACCCAGGGTTTTCCAAGTTATTGGAAAATAAATTGCATTTTCTCTAGCAAATAGAGGACATGGTAACAATAATAAACAGCTAATTATTCCCCCCCAACCAAAGGTAACCTGCCTGACCTGCTGTCCAAGGGTGTACAGAGAGTTCATCCTTATAAGATGAATTTTCCCTCTAGTTTTGTTTCCACACTTCAAGAATCTTGGAACATTACAAGTATTCACGAATTTAGGATAAAAATTGCCTATGTCACTAAGTTCCCTTCATTCTGCCATGTTGTGATTTACCATCTGAAGTCATCCAGGCTGCTTCAGGGCCCGGTGGAAATCAATAAGCTCCTTTGAAGGTGTCTCATCCCTTTTTGAGACACACAGCAAACCTGATGAATAGCTACAGACCATAGAATAGAGACGACTGCCAACAAGCAAGGTAGTGACATGAATCATTTGGATTTTTGAGGCTCTAACTTCACACATGTTTTTAAAGTACTGTGAGATCCTAGGAATCACATAATAGTTTGGTTTGGAAGGGACCTTAAAGACTATCTAGTTCCAAGTCTGCCACCATGAGCAGGGACACCTTCCACTAGACCAGGTTGCTCAAGGCTCTATCCAACCTGCCCTTGAACAACCACCTTGGGCAACACTTTCCAATACCTCACCCCCCTCACTGTAATGAATTTCTTCCTAATCTCCAGTTTAAATCTCCCCTTCTCAAGCTTCAATCTGCTCCTTCTCATTCTATCACAACAAGCCCTTGCAAAATGGTATGTGTGAATATGTGTAGCAGCTATATAGGAGTAGGAAATACTGCTCCTAAACAGTTCCAAAAGATTAGCCTATAAAATTAGTATCAAATGGGCAGGATTATTTCCAGTAAAGAGATGAGGGAAATGGGACCTGCAATGGGTAGCATGGTATCATGCCTAAGATCTGAGAGGATTTGGGCTACTGAATGAAAAGCTCCAGTTATGATGTCCAAGTTTTGGATTTCAAAGACAGTCATACCTTAGGGAGGGCTTTTCGGTTTGCTTATATTGATGTCGCTTAAGATATGTGTGGAATGAGACCACCAACCACTCTGAAAGGTCAGATATCTCAAGCAGAACAGCCTTGGCTGGTTGCCTCTGTAGTCTGAGGGGAAGGGGAATGTCTCTCAAGCCTCCTATCCATCTGTTCTCTTTCAGTACCCTTATTCAGTAGAGATGAACTTCAGGAAGATGGTGTGGGACCCGAGAAGAGGATTTGTCATCCCCTCTCATTCCTTTGTTTACTCTGGAGTACTCACATGCACTGCCACTGTCAATGGAACTGTGTTCACCTCCTATTACCTAGCACAGAGACTGGGTGAGTGACCACCACGTGCCAATGAGCGACGATAATGTTTCTGCTGCACTGCACAGCTGAGCCCCTGGGTATTATTTCTTAGTTGGTCTCAGTTAGGTTTGATACATCTAATTGGTAAGGATCTGTAACAAGTCCAAGCTGGAATGCTAAAAGCTAACAGTCTTCCCCCTTTTTGGTCCCTGTTCCATAGAACTTGGATTTGATCCACTCCTGGGTTTGACAAATGACCAAGTCTTGAGTTGGCACCAAAAAATAAAAAGAAGAGAATTTTGGTCAAACCCCACCAAGGCTTTGTTTGCTTGGATTAAGCTTTATTTACCTTAAAGCAACTACAGGGTTAGGATAAACCACTCAGTAGCTTTCTTTTTGCCTATGGTCGTTAAATACAAGACCATGGTGTAAAAATCTCATTAAATTCATTAAATGGCTAATTCAAACCTTTGGGTGGTTAAAGAGTTTCTTCTGGTGATTTACTAAACCCTTTCCCTGGTATTTACAGCTGAGCTTCAGTTTGGAATTAAAATCTGAATTTGAAGCAACTAAACATTTAATTTGTGAATGTTGAGGATTTATGTGAAGACAATTAGAATTCATTTTTCCTTTGTTTTCAATGTATGTTCTTTATCTCTTCATATATTATATTTTTGACAGCAGAGAGTTCATTGTGACTTCTTTCCCATTAGCTCATGGCATCCTCCTATACAATTTAAACAACAGCCTCAGAAATTTGTGTGGCAGCCACATCAAAGTCCTGTAAATCTCTCTCCCTTTCTTTTCCTTCATTGTTGGAGTGATTATTTTTTTACTAGACTCATGAATGCAAAGCTAAAAGCCCATTAGGTCATCCCTCTCCAGCCCAAATGGACACAGCAGTGTGTTATGGGGCAGCGGTCAGACATGGGTATGGAGGACCATCAATGTGACATAGTCTTGCTTCAGAGTTGGTGGTGTTAAGGCATCAATAAACATATAAGATTAAGATCTGGGGATCTCTATTAGAAAAGAAAGGTTGAGAAACTTGAGGCTTTTCAGTCAAGAGAAGAACAGACTGAGGAGGGGATCTTCTCACTGTTTATAAATACTTTGAGAGTGCGTGTCAGAAGGACAGGAGCAGTCCTTTTTCAGTGGTGCCCAGTGACAGGACAAGGGGTAACAGGCAAAAACTTGGAGTCTCCACCTCTGGAGATATCCAAAACCTGCCTGGACACTGTTCTGTGCAACCTGCTCTAGGTTAACCTGCTCTGGTGGGAGGTTGGACTTTGCAACCTTCATCATTCTGGGATTCTGCTGTTGTCAAAGGGGAAGGTAGCTGGTCATCAGAGGGCAGAAGAAACACATTTCACGTTTTACTGAAGCTATCCTCTCAGGTAAAGGTTGAGGCCCTCAAAGGATGTCACTCCTGAAAACTTTCTGAAAATGGCTGTGGATAAGAGTGAGGGTTGGAGCTAAGCATGGCACATGTAGATGTTCAGGCACTGACGCAGCAACGTTTCTGTTGTGTGGGCCTTTCCAAGTTTCCACAGAAAGGGCAGAAGGTAGTGAGGTGTTTTGGAAACTATGACAGAAGAGGATGAGAGAGATGCAATTGGACAAACGGATTCCATCTCAAGAGTGACTGGTATCAAGAGTGCTGCATAGTTCCGACTTTGCTTATTTTGTTTCAGAGGGCAGAGTACAGAACCTGGCTCTGAAAGCAACTCCCAAAAAACTGCTGGTTGGAGAAACTCTCTACCTGGAATGCAGAGCAGAAACCTTCATCAATGGGCGCATTGAGCTTATCTGGACATGTCCCAGCGGGAGGGTGAGTTGACAAAAATTCCATAGTCTATTTTAGGTGGCCTCCCCCTCCCCAAAAGAAAGATCTGTCCACAGGGCTGAGTAAACCAAAACTACTACTTCTTTTGAAACACAATCAACCATTTGTAAGCCTACAATCGATTGTACTTCTAGTTTAGGTGAATCTAAAACTCATCTGGCCATCTTGAATCTGCAAATTAAGCTGCAGGGCTGCGGGTCCTGGTTCAAGAGAGACAGAAGAGAGACTGAAGAGAGTCCAGCAAAGGCTCCATAGATGCTGAGGGGCCTGGAGCATCTCTGTGAGGAGGAAAGGCTGAAAGCCCTGGGGCTGTTGAGACTGGGGAAGAGCAGCTTGAGAGGGGATCTGAGCAATGTTCAGCAGGAGCTAAAGGGTGGAGGGACAATAGGATGGAGCCAGACTGTTCTCGCAGATTCCCAGTGACAGGACAACAGGCATGTGAGGGACTGAGCATTTGCTTTGATGTTCTCCTAAGGAAAATTTGAGGGCAGAAGGAGTATTTTCCAGATCCTTTTATCTGAGATATTACTCGTGGCTCTGTTTGATGCTCAGAATAAAAAAGACTGTTTTTTTAAATCTTGTTAGTTCAGCAAATATACATTTTCAAGAAGCCTTTAAGCCTCTTGGAAAAGTATAAAACGTGATTCCTAAAACAAACGGCACTGAAAAGACACTGAAAGAATATCAAGATTTTGTTTTGGTAAAGAAACTACAGGAAAAAAAATAACACAGAATTTAGAGAAGTGCAAGCAATCTGGTGTCCCTGAATAGAAAAGCCTGGTAGAAAGCTCTGCTTTGTTTATTTTTTGTTTGGTTTGGGGGGGAATTTTGTATGTTGGTTGGTTTGGGTTGTTTTGTTGGGTTTTTTTCCTATGAATCCTCCTTAGCTTTCTAACATTATAAATGAAAGATTTCTTGGCCAAATCTCTGAGACCAAATATCCCATCAGAAGCAATAATGCTTTCTAAAGTTCTTCAGCAATTTGCATTGGCACTTGGCTGTCATAATATATTATATTTCTGTCATAATATGTTTCTTTTAGAGAGTAGGAGGTTTTAAAGACAGAAAAATACTGACCACGACCAAAAGAAACCTTAAAAACACCCAAGAAAAATCCCAAAGCACAACTCTGACCCTACAGGTGACAGCAGCAGCTTTGCCCTGAGCTCCCTGAGATGTGGTCCCCAAGGAGGGCTGATCTGTGATGCATTCCCTCATTTACCTGCCTGCCCAGAGTTCAGTAGACAAGCACAAAGGTTCCACTCCCTTTGTCTGTCTTACTAGACTTGATAATGAAACCTTACACAAGAACTCCTCTTGCTGCATTGCCTGTCATAGAATCCCAAAATCATAGAATCATTAAGGTTGGACAAGGCCTCCAAGATCATCAAATCCAAGTACCAAGTGAACACCACCATGGGCATTAAACCATGTCCTAGAGTGCCATGTCTACACATTTCTTGAATGCCTTCAGGGATGGTCACTCTACCACTTCCCTGGGCAGTCTATTTTATATTATTTATTTCAGCAATGGGGAGATCTGAGAATTTTGCAACAAATCAATGCTTTTCTTTACTGGCAGACTGTGAAAGGATGGACAAAATAATCCACTTTACACTGGGTTTTGACCCCCCTCCTTTTTTTCCCCCCTCACTTCCAGCACCCATATCCTAGAAGGACAATAGACCAGAGTGGCATGGTGTACAAGGTTGGCAGTAGCCTGACAATTGAAAATGTCACCATGCAAGACGGAGGCCTGTACGTATGCAAAACATTCAACGTAACAAGGTTGGAGGCCAATGTCACAGTGACGGTGTATGGTAAGTTCTGCTGCTAAACCACGGCACCCAAGTACCAGATTGCTCAGCCTAAAGGTTAATTTTGTCTTTTTAACTCTCTTGACATCTAGATGGCATTGTGCCAACTAGTTAAAACCACCAGTACTCATCTATAAAATCCCTGAGCAATCCATGAGAGTCAGCACCCAAAGAAGCTTTAAAGACTTCAAGATTGAGACATGCCTGAGGACATGGATGGATGGACGGATGGTGGCCTTATAACTACATTTAGAGCTTATGACTACATTTCAATAGCTTAAGGGGACTTACAGGAAGGCTGGAGAGGGACTGCTTAGAGGTGCTTGTGGTGACAGAGTGAGGGGCAATGGTTTGAATCTGGAGCAGGGTAGATTTATGTTAGACATAAGGAGGAAGTTTTTCACTATGAGAGTGGTAAAATACTGGAACAGGTTGCTCAGGAATGTGGCTGAGACACCATCTCTGGTCATATTCAATATCAGACTTGATGTGGCTCTGGGCAGCCTAATCTAGTTGGAGATGTCCCTGCTCACTGAAGAGGGGTTGGACAAGATGACCTTTGACGGTGTCTCACAACCCAGTGCAATCTGTGAATCTGTGAACTGTTTGGAGACAGCTGGCACCAACTGTGGTTGCTGATGCCCTGGAGAATCTGGCATTCACATGGTGAAGAGATAGTTCAGGTGTCTTCACACACTGCTCCAGATGTGCATTCTCTGCTTTACACATCAAGCCCCTCATCTGGAGATAGACCTTCCTGGCCTTTGCAGACAGGCTGGGTAACAGCTTGTCATTGCATGTGGCTGTCTGCAGCTTCTGCAGATCTGTACTGCAAAAACTCCAGGGCAGACAGAAGGCAATTCAAAGATGTGAGCAGTGCGCTGTGGCAGATCTGCCATTATTTGTCCTCCTGTTCCTTTCTCTTTCCAGACAAACCTTTCCTTACAGTTTCACACAAGAAAGGGCCTTACTACGAGATTACATCAGGACACAAGTCCCTGAAACTAGCTGCAAAGGTGGATGCCTTTCCTCGTCCAAGTGTCACCTGGTGAGTACCATCACCATGAGCAAAATCAGGAATATCTGACGGCCTGGAGACATTCTAGTTCAGGCTTGATGAAGCTCTGAGCAACCTGCTCTAGTTGCAGATGTCCCTGCTTTCTGCAGGGAGCTGGACTAGATGATCTTTAGAAGTCCCAAATACATTCTATGATTTTATGATTCTACAACTCATAGGTTTTCCCATTCCTTAGCACATGGATAAAAGAGGAGAGCTGGGAATGCTGATAGCTGTGGTCCCACAGCACAGCTAAGGAGATGTGACTCCTTCTGTGCTGACGTGCTCTGTGAAGCTGGGCAAGCCATACCTCTTTCCCATGCTGTTTTTCTCCCCTAGTCACTCAGAAAAGGTCCCTACAGGAAAAATGGGGCTTTCATGTACCCTGCACAAAGCACTGTTTGGAAGATTGAAGCAGAATGCAAGTGGGGAAGGGTTACCAATTTGCCAGCTGCACTGGTGATCAGTCTGCAAGGAGGCAGTGCAGAACAGAGAGCTGCAGGACACATTCTCGGTGTGAGAAATTTTCCCTGCATAGCTTTTCAACGATTTTCTCCAGCCCTGTACCACCAGCAGTGTCACATCCTTGCAGACAGTGCAGTGAATCCTCCTGAGCAAACTGAAGTCTCCACCAGGACTGTGATGGATCAGCTTAATAGGAGGGACAACATGTCAGCAACTCCAGGAGACATTTATTTCTCTCTCTACCCTTTCATCACTTGCTCTCTCTTGCTACATTTTCTTTACTTCATTCTGCAGGGGGTCTTTAACAACTCCATGCAACCTCCTGCACATCTTTAACTGTATGAAACTCTGTATGACAGCTGTCAGAGGTTCGCCTGTGCTGGCAGAGAAACAGAATTGCAGAATTGTTTTGGTTGGAAGAGCCCTTTAAGATCATCAAGTCCAACTCTTAACCCAGCACTGCCAGGCCACCACTAAACCATGTCCCTCAGCACCACATCTCCATGGCTTTGAAATCCCTCTAGGGATAGGGATTCCACCACAGCCCTGGGCAGCCTGGGCCAGGCTTTGACAACCTCTTCAGGGAAGGAATTTCTCCCAGTGTCCAGCCTAAACCTCCCCCAGGCCACTTCCTCTTGTCCTGCATCTTACTCCTTAGGAGAAGAGACCAGCCCTGACCTCCAAGCTCCTTTCAGGGAGAAAGTCTCACTTCAGCCTCTTTTTCTCCAGGCTACACAATCCCAGTTCCCTCAGCTGCTCCTGAGAAGACTTGTTCTACAGTCCCTTCACCAGCTTTGGTGCCCTTCTCCAGACCCACTCCAGCCCCTCTGTGTCCTTCTAAAACTAGGATTGGAAGCATGTCCTCACCAGTGCCCAGTGCAAGGGCATGATCCCTGCCCTGGTCCTGCTCATCACACTATTGCTAATCCAAGCCAGGATACTGGTGGCCTTCTTGGCCACCTGGGCACACACTGGCTCGTATTCAGCCACTGTCAGCCCAACACTCCTAGATCCTTTTCCCATAGGCAGCTTTCCAGCCAAGGTGGCTGAGCTGAGGTAGCACCTGCACACTGCTCTTCTCCTTCGCCAGCTGAGTGCTGCTCAGGGCAGCTTGGGTCAACAAAAGATACTGGTCAGGGATTGGGTTCCTGCATTTTTTTAGCATGAAGTTCTCTCACATTTGGTCAGACAAGTGAAATCAGTGCTGCCAGCAGATACTTTCAATTGTTGCTGTTACTTAGATGGAAATATCTTTGTGATTTAAAGCGGGGACCATCCCCTTTTCCTCAGCCAAGGCTTTGTCCTCGAGGCTCAGCGTGGAGATGCTTGGTAGCTGCCTGGGACCACCAGCACTGCCTTCCCTGCATGTTCAAAGCTACAGCTGTTGACGTTGGAAGTCTCTCAGTACAGTTGTTTAAACGAGTGTAAAGGAAGTTTGTAGCATTCTCAGGCAGTAGGACACATGCCCCAGCTTCTCATTCCACCAAGCCCAAAGCTCTGTGTGTGGCAAAGTCTTGCCTGTTTCATAATCCTAATCCAAATCTGCCTACCGGATTAGCAGTGCAGTCTGTTCATGCAGTCTCTGCTCTCCTGCTCCTAGCTGGTGAAGATTCCAGATTGGGAATTCCTCACTGACCTTCCTCTCACCTCTCAGCTTTGCAGGTCACAGGCCTAAAGTTTTTCAGGCACAAGAAAGGGCCACATATACATGTTCTCTCTTATGAGGAAAGGCTGTGAGACCTGGGGCTCTTTAGCTTGGAAAAGAGAGGTCGAAGAGGGGATCTTCTCAATGCTGATCAATAGCTGTAGGGTAGAGGTCACAAGAATGGGGTTGGGATCTTCTCAGTGGTGGCCAGTGATAGGACAAGTAGCAATGGACTCAAACCAGAACACAAAAGGTTTCATTTGAATTTAAGGAGAGAATTCTCTGCTGTAAGGGTGACAAAGAGATGTTGTGGAGTCTCTTTCTCTGGAGACTTTCAAAACCCACCTGGACACAATCCTGTGCAATGATCTAGATAGATCCTGTGCAGTGATCTAGATAGACTTGCACTAGAAAGGGTTTGGACTCCACATATCTCCAGAGGTCCTTCCCAACCCTCACCACTCTATGATTCTATGATGCTGTGAAAGACAATCCTGCTTCATTAATATCTTGCTTTAAAACTGATGAGAAATTCTGGCTAAAACCTATGGTTTCCTGCACTTACTATTGCACCTCCAGCAGAATTTGAGGGCATCTAGATGGACATTTCTGATGAGAGTTAAGCATGTTGGTATTGTTGGCTTAATGCTGTGACCTGAGAGTCTAAAAGGTCTCTTGAACCAGAACAATTCTCTGATTCTGTGTGAAAGGCACCATTCATTCAGATCTATTCAAATAACTTTCTCTTAATTGCTGGATGAAGCTGTTGCACAGCACTGCAGATGCTACTCACAGTTAGGACAGGAAAAAGGAAGGGATGCTCAAGTCAAGCAGTGGTTATAGATCTGTTTCTGAAGGCTGACTCTACTCATCCTCATTTGGGTAACTTTTTCTGAGGGTATCTGCATGTACACAATGAACCTTGATGAACTTTCAAAACAGGTACAAAGATGGCAAACTGATCATGGACAACCACACCTGCTATGAGCCTGATCCAATGAAGTACCGGCTGGGCATAAGAGATGTGAGACCAAAGCATGCTGGAAACTACACCATCGTCCTGAGCAATGCAAAATATGGCCTCTATAAGAACCTCACCATGCAGCTGGTAGTGACAGGTAAGGACTTCTTAATGTTTGTAATGTTGTCTACTAGGTTCTTTCTCATTTTTGGTGTGATCCTACTTTACCAGTCAGCAGGAATAGGTGACATTTCCCCATGAGCTAATACAGAACTCTACAGAAATTACCAGATTACCACCTTACCCAGGGACCTCATTTCACCCCACATTGAATTGAAGCAACAGAATAGAGAGTTGCTATGAAGAGCTAGTCTCAAACCTTGTCATCTAAAGCCACTTGCCACTGAGATGCCTCACCTCAGAAATAGCCTGGAGACAATGTCTCCACAGAGATGGCTTGAAAGTGAACACACCTAAGAGTACTTACATTTGAATAGGAATTTGGGAGGATAACTATTAGTGAGGTCTTCAAGCAGAGTGATAGAAGCTTTACTCCTTGAGATTACAAACTAGTTTGAGCAAAGCTCTGGTGAACATCTGCTGGGACAGAAAAAGTCCCAATAGAGCTGACTGAAGGAAGTAGATAAGCTACCCTGTCTTTTATTTCTCTCCATCTTCCTGTTACAGAAATGTTTTCTAAGCCTGCATTTTGTGTATTGTCATTTATCTGCTGGGAGCACTTGAGAGACAGGCTCTTCTTCAGAGGAGAGAAAACTGAAGTAAAAGGTGGTGTGCACTGAAGCAGATTCACTTGGCACAGAGGGAAAATAGACACTGGAATCACATTTATTAGTCTCCCTGGCTGGGATAATGGAGGACAGAGCCACATTGTCTCTCTGCACATCCACTGACTCTTTTAATCCATCGAATATTTGGCAGCAGAGATTGAATCATGAGGCCAAGCAGAAGTTCAGCAGAAGTTAGCTCTGCTCCCCTTTGTATTTCCCCAGGCAGTGTGATAGCAAAAGTTATTGAAAGAGGTTTGCTGCCTTTTGTGTGGTGAATTCTTTGATTCTTATCCTCTTTACACCCCCAAGATGATCTCAATTGTCCTGTTTTGTGTATTTAAGCACTGTTGCACCATTTACTTCCAGCACTGAACAGGCTGCCCAGGGAGGTGATGGAGTCACCATCGCTGGAGGTGCTTAAAGAACATGTAGACACAGCGCTCTCAGACATGGTTTAGTGGACATAGTAATATTTGGTTTATGGTTGGACTTGATGACCTTAGAGGGTTTTGCCAAACTGAACGATTCCATGATTCTCTGACTTGTGGTTTTCTCATTTCTCCTTTCAGAAAGGAATAATGCCTAAAAAAATGGAGAATTTGTCACTCAGGCACAAGTGGCTTATTAAAAATTCTAAATAAGATATGGTAGCTTTAACCAGCTTAAACATTACAAAAACTAAAGTGTGATTTAGGAGTGGAGAGAGACAAGGGCATGCTGATGGTCAGGTGCTCCTCAGCTAATGAGGAAGAATGTGTTAAGCTGCAGGAATTAGTTCACTTGAGATTGTTTATTCGTACAATGGTCCTGCTGCCTTGTTAGAGAATGGAAACGTTCAAAGGAAGAGAAAATTAAGAACGATAATAAACTATCTTGTCAAGGTAAATATTGGTGGTTGCATGCAGAAGAGAATGTTTACTTGAAGAGCAGCCATTCCCCAAATAGGCACAGAAAAAACAAACAGACCTTCTTTGTATCAGCAAAATGCTATTTCAGGATTAAACCATCCCATGCTCTTAACTCCAGTACAAGCCTTTCATCTTTGCTGGATGTAGAGGGATATGGCATTCCGGCTCTCACACATGGTCTGCGCCATGCGTGGTGCTCATTGTTAGCCCTTTGGAGAGAGACTTCCATCAGAAAGAATTATTTAATTGCAGACCCATCATTTCTCAAGAGTCTGCAAAGCCCAGCAGCTGTAGAAATCTTACCAGTTGGAGAAGATCACACAGAAGCACTGAATTAACCAGGCTGGAAAAGGCCTTTAAGATCATCAAGTCCCACCTATAAGATCTTGCACTGTGAAGCACAGGAAAAATTCATAGAATTGGAGGATCATAGAATCATGGGATCATTTTGGTTGGGAAAGACCTTTAAGATCATCCAGTCCAACCATTCTCTAACTCTGCCATGTCTGGTGCTAAACCATGTGTCTCAGCACCATGTCTCTGTGTCTTTTAAACACCTGGTGGAGGTTAGAAGGGTCTACTGGAGACCATCTAGTCTAACCCCCCTGATAAAGCAGGGTCACCCAGAACAGGTTGTCCAAGGCCACAATGTCCAGGTGGGTTTGAAATCTCTCTAGAGAAGCAAGTCTTTCTGTGCCAATAAAGGAAAATAATCCCAGAAAGAGTTTTAAAACTAAAGGTTGCAAACAATGAGGAATTTGCCTTGATTTGAGACAGGGCCAATGTAAAACACCTAGGAAATCTCTCTTGCCTGTGCCAAGTTCTTTTGAGGTTACAGAATTGCTCTCCAAAAGCCAGGACCAGGGTTTTAAAGATCAGAGCTGCATCCGTGAAAGTGAGTTGAGTTAGGATCAATTATTATTGAAGAAAAGACAGAGAATTATGTAAATAGACTTTTGAAGGAGGAGGTAAATGTCACTGGGATATGTTGCTCCCAGGGTACACTGCATTGAAGAAATTATAAGTGAGCACACAGCCCCCCCCTCCTGTGAGACTCTTCAGCATAATACACGGTTGATGCTCCTGAGAATCACAGATGGCACAACTGACAGAAACTGTGCTGGAAGGAACCCAGCAACTGTGACTTGAACTAAGTGTGGAGGAGGTTGAAGGTTAATAGTGTTGGCAATTGATGAACAAAGTACAAACAGCAGCAGGAGTTATCAAATTGTGGTATGTTAATTTTCACAGTGTGTTTAATTCAATACTAATGGCAGCAGAAGAGAAACCTTCAGACAGGATTTGAATCATAGAACTGTAGAATGGTTTGGGTTGGAAGACACCTTAAAGATCATCCAGTTCCAACCTCCCTGTTGGAAGTGACATCTTCTACTGCCCAAGGTCCTATCCAGTCTGGCTTTGAACACTGCCAAGATTGGGGTCTCCATAACTTCTCTGGACAATCTGTCCCAGTGCCTCACTACCCTCATAGGGAAGAATTCCCTCCTAATGTATGATCCACATCTAGCTCCTTCCAGTTTGAAGCCATCACCCTTCATCCTGTCACTCCATGCCTTAGTGTAAAAAAAGGGTAAGAGCTTGAGTCCTGCAGGACAAGAGCTTATATGCCCATGTGTCTTCTGACCTGCAGAAGACCAGCACTTCTGCAGGCTTTCCTTGGAGTCACCTCCCATGTACTTACTCAACTAGTAGAGATCACAGTGGCTCTGACTGTTCAAGGCACCTCATTCCATGGTAATGAGCAAAGTATTGGGAGCTATTTCCCCTCTAAAGTTTGATATGGCCATAAAAGTGAGGAGTG
This sequence comes from Tricholaema leucomelas, assembly GCA_013400475.1. Taxonomy (NCBI): domain Eukaryota; kingdom Metazoa; phylum Chordata; class Aves; order Piciformes; family Lybiidae; genus Tricholaema lacrymosa; species Tricholaema leucomelas. The sequence continues at coordinate 2,039,679 of WAAF01015816.1, forward strand.
TGTGCAGAGGTATCAAGCATCTCAACTCCACAGAGGCATGATGAGCAAAATGGGCAAATAATTCCAGAGTTGTGGGGTGGGAACTGGCAGCAAAGCTGGCCTGAGGTGAAGAGCAGGTTGACAAGATGCAGGAAGGAACATGCTGCCTGGCCTGGGGGAGAATCCTGCTGCTACTCCAAAAATGTCTTTTTAAGAAGTGGCTTAGCCGTGTCTCTGGCCACCGGTGTGCGCCCACTGCAGCTGGAATTTAATCTTGCAGGAGCACATATCTCCCTTGTGGAGTCACCTTGGCTCATTGTAGGACTCCTGCCCCCAGGAGGTAGCTGAGCGCATGTTCAAAACACTCCTTCTTTACATATTTACACATCAAACACTGTCCAAGAAGCGGCGGGTTGCTGTGGTTTTGTTTTGTTTGATTAAATTCTTATTGAGAAAAGCTTCAAGAAAATAATGTCCTGAAGAATTTGAAGGGGAGGGAGCAAGGAGAAGGAACAATCCTAGCAAACAGCTGGTGGCTGCACATCTGAGCCAGCCAAAAAGGGGGAAATGTGGGAGAATAGACTTACTGCAGACTGGAGTACAAAGCAGTTTCAGAACAAAACACAAACATAAAACCTCCAATCCACTTATGGGCAAGCAGACTGCATTTCATTCTCACCCTTGTACAAGTCAACTGCATGGAGCAGGGTTCTTGCTGAGTCCTTCTGGAGCAGTCAGCATGCTCTGACCATCATATCACATGTGAAGATTGTCCTGAAGTAGAAGTTAATTCAAAAATGGGATGAATAACCTCCTTCAGCACTTTGCCTTTCTTTTTTGTCCCAAACTTTCTCTCCTATACTCCCTCGAGGCTCTTTCAACAAATATTGCTTTGGGTTCCAGCTGCTCTAGTCAATTGAAATTAAATTCCCTCATAGAGTCCTTGATCCCCCAAGCTCTTGTCTTCTGTCTATAAGAAATGCAGGATTAAGGGCTGGAAACAGCCTCTGCCATAAGCAGCAGTAACTCATGAGCTCCTTATGAATTCCCTTTCTCCTGGGCAAGGGCTAGAATAAAAGGGCATGCACAGAAAATTCACATGTGCATTGCCACGTGCTCTTTCTTATGGCAGTGAGGTGACCAACTACACCTCAATTTGTTCCGAGGGAGAAGTAGCTCCAGAGCACTTAGTGATGCAGATGTTGCCCTACTCTGTAGTCAAGCCAGCTCTTCATATTTGGTTGAAAATCAAAAGCAAAGGGACTTCTGTGCCTGACCTACTTTGGCTTGCAAGGGATGAGTTGACATCAAAGGAGTCCCCAGTGATCTCCAGAGAAGTTAATAAATACACGGTGATCCATGTGAACAATACTCCAGCACCTCAACCAGACCCAGAAAGAGTCTAAAGAGAGAAATGAGCCTTTGAGATGAGATGAATATATTTGGGCCATGCTAGTTCAAAGAAGAAGAGCTCTGAGAGTGATAGTTCTCAATTAAAGAGTTGAAGACAGAGTGGAGACTCCCACTGTCTTTTGTGCATGGAAGACATTGAAATCCCTAAGATGGACATTGTTGCACTGTAAGAAATAGGCATTTCTTTGGATTATTAGAGCAAACCCAACTGTTGTTTGGATTAAAGCACTGAGATAGATACCAGAAGCAGGGCTATGCAACATGATGAAGGCTGAGAGATCTGGGGCTGTTGAGCTTGGAGAAGAGCAGCCTGAGCAGGTTCTCAGTGCTGTGCAAGAGCTAAAGGGTGGGAGGTAGGAGGATGGAGTGAGACTCTTCTCAGTGGTGTCCAGTGACAGGACAAGGGGCAAGGGGAACAAACTGGAACCCAGGAGGTTCCATCTTAAGAAGAGGAGAAAAAAAATCGGCATGAAGGTGGTGAAGCCCTGGAGCAGGCTGCCCAGCGAGGCTGTGGAGTCTCCTCCTCTGCAGACATTCCAAACCCACCTGGACATTGTGACCCTGGGCAGGCTGCTGTGGGTGTCCCTGCTTTAGCAGAGGGTTCAGCTGGATGATCCTCAGAGGTCACTTCCAACCATTATCATGCTGGGACTGTGTGACAGAAAAAGGCAAGGGGGTAGAGGGCCAGAACAGACAGCACTCTTCCTAGATACATCCCAAGGTGACAGCATAAGGTCAGAAAAACCAAAACCAAGCTGCATGGCCGTTTTAACAACAAAGTTCCCTGTAGGGTAGGTCAAGTGCCCTGAGATTCTTCTTAATATTTGCTCAAGAAGTATCCAGCTGCAGGATTTCTTTTCCTTTGCTCCCACCCTGCTGGCATTCTCAGCCCACAGCAGCAGGTTACAATGGAGCAGCAGGGTGTGTGCACTGGAGATTAGGCAAGCGACCGATAATCAGTGACCCTAATTCTATTCCTGGCTGTGGTATTGACTCATGGAGAGATTTTGGCCACTCATTTCATCTTGGCATCTGCTTCCTCAAGAGGTACCCTGGGGACAATGCCATGCACCCACTTCACAGCAGCTTTGTGTATGTAAGCACTGCACAGAATAAAACTGAAAAGCAAAGAGAATGGAACAAAGACAACCACCCAAAATCAGCTGGGGTCGAACACAATGTTCTGTTGAGCTAGAAACAAATGTTTTGTTTTCAAGTCATTTAACTCTTTTTATTAATTTCTTTATTTCCCTTGAACAAAAAAAGATAAAAACAAACAACCAAACCACAGAGATGGCTTGTAAGTCCAACACAGACATAGTGGTTTTACTTGGGGGGGGGAATTTCATCCTACTTTCTCCACTTGACCAGTCCAAATTTGGATTGAGTTTTCTATATCCACCTCACAGAAAATTCATACAATTACAGAATGGTTTGGGTTGGAAGGCACCTTAGAGATCATCGAGTTCCAGCCATCCTGCCCCTGGGCAGGGACACCTCTTACTAGACCACATTGATCAAGGCACTGTCCTTGAACACCTCCAGGGAGAGGCCATCCACAACCTCCATGGACAACCTGTTCCAGTGACTCACCACCCTCACTATAAATAATTTCTTCCTAATCTCCAGCCTAAATCTCCCCTCACCCCCAGATTTAAATCTATCTCTCAACTCATCACAACAAGCCCTAGTAAAAACTTCACCTAGCTGAATTTGCAGAGCTTCTATTTCCATTAAAGTTCTGCACAAACATCAGATGGAAGATTCTAAATTGCAAATTATTTGGGCTTCTGGAAAACAGAACAACTAGAAAACAAGTTGCCACTCTGTCAGGAGAGATTTAATGAATCCTTGTGTCCAGCAAAGTACAGAAGGTTGAGACCAAATGCCTCAATGGACCACTCTTATGTTATTTTGATGATATGTTTAATGTGAAAAGGTTTTTGGAAAGTCACTTTAAATGGTAGTGGGGAGGTATGTAAAGAGCAGTTCAGTCAGAGGTCTCTGGAAGTAAAGCAAAGTTGCTCTAAGAACTTTCAGGGAAAGTTTCTCTGTGCTGCCCTCTCTATTTGGATGCTCCTTTGGGTGACAAGTGTGACCTCCAAATAACATTTGCAGCGAATTCAAACCTCGCAGAGTCTCTTGCAGAAGGGTTAATGTCCTAATCCTTGAATATATGATTTGCTCCTAATGCCACAAACCACAGATAACACTAGAAAGTAAAGTAAGATCTCCATCATGCTGATCAGGTTGGAATTTACAGTAAGCAGAACTGCTTTTTGATTACATTTCACAGTGCAGCAGCAGCCAGGTCTTTAGTTATTCAGGTCAGCTCTCATACCAGCAATTGCACCTCTGCAAAGCGAGTTGGGGATACAATCACACTTGAAGCCAGGGAGGACAAAAAGCCCATTTATTTTGATACATTTAAAGCTATCTGAACATTGCCTATTCCAAAATCAGCCAGAGACATGAAAGCTTTTAAGGTTTGTTTGGCTTCTGCTTGAGAAAACTCAGCCTGGCGAGGGAAATGGCCAAAGGATGGGAAGCAGAGGCTGAATGCAAGCAGGTAGATCGCGGTGAGGGTGGGGAGGGGGGGGAGAAGGGAGGAAGACGTTAAGAGAAGGGATAACAAGGGATACTTCAGGTCAGATGTGAATTGTGTTTAAAGATCTCTTGCAGTTAAGTAGGCAGAATAACTGGTTGGGGGCAAGGCTCTGTAGGAAGGTGTTCAGTGAGCCCAAGGTTAGGAAAGCAGAAGGTGCTGTGGGGCAGGCTCTGGTGCTTCAAGGAGAGAGGAGGACTCAGCACTGCACTTGCAGAGGAGAGAAGGCGCACTGCAGGGTCTGTTCAGAGGCTGCTTGCTTGATTACTCTACTCCTGTACTGCCACTAGTTCATTGCCTGCTCAAGCTCCCCACTCCTCGCTTTATTTTGCACATTTTGAAACCATCAATACCTACAGAAACGTTTAAGATGAATGTAGAAACACACTTGCATTATGGCAGTGCTTACAAATGAGCTCAAATCCCCAGCCTTACCCCCACACAAGTGAAAGTAAACAGGAGCTTGCACATAACCATAACCCACCATGATGCTTAGGAGGCAAACATAAGAAAGGCATCAAAGCACAACTTGGAGGAAGGAGAGACTTATCTGGGAACTGCTGGGTCTACTTCAATCATCACCTTCAATAATCACCAGCTTCAAGCTAAAAACCCCTCCTCATGCTCATGTGAAGATGCTTTTCATAGGTGAAACTACTGTAGACACTAGCTCACTGAGCCAACTACCTAGACAGAGTCTGAGCAAATCTAAAAGTTCAGTACCCACCACAACAGCCAAGAAACTTGTTTCTGTCACTGATTGAGGCAGCTTCTGTGAATTAGATTTGGACTGGCAGTGAGCAAAGTGAGTGGAAAAGCTTCAGGTGCCTTCAAGGGGTACAGTAAGAAATAAAAAGGCCAGAACAGCATGAAGAGGTTCAGAAAGTCTTCAAACCTAAAAAATCTGCCCCATCTGAGTATGCTCCATTCCACATCACAAACCTGCAGCATGCTGAAGCCAAAGCCAACACCCAAGTACAGAACCACACAGAGGCACAGCATCACAGCACACCAGGTTGGAAGGGACCCCAAGGATCATCTGGTCGAACCTTTCTAGGTAAATAGTCTAGTTGAAATGAGATGGCCCAGCACACTGTCAAGATGAGTCTTAGTAGCGTCCAACGTAGGGGAATCCACTCCTTCCCTTGGGAGATGATTCAAATGTCTAACTGTTTTCACGGGGAAACATTTTCTTATGGAGTCTGATTGGAATCTCCCCAGGAGATTCTCCCCAGGAGCACAAGGAATTCTAGAACACAGGTCTTCTGAGGAGCAGCTGAGGTAACTGGGGCTATTCAGCCAGCAGAAAAGGAGACCTTCTGGCTCTCCACAACTCTCTGAAAAGTGGTTGGAGTCAGATGGGAGTTGATCTCTTCTTCCAAGCAACAAATGACAGGACAAGAGGAAATGATTTCAAGTTGCACCAAGAGAGATTTAGGTGGGACGTGCAGAACAATTTCCTCTTCAAAAGGAAGCCCTGGAACAGGCTGCCCAGGGCAGTGGTGGAGTCTTCATCCCCAAAGGCGTTTCAAAGTCATGTAAGTGTGGTGCTGAGCGATGTTGTTTACTGGTGACCTGGCAATGCTGGGTCAATGGTTGGACTTGATAATCTTAAAGGTCTCTTCCAATAAAAAACAATTCTACAACTCTGTGATAATACAAAGTTTTGGAACTGCCTCATCCCCACTGCAGCAGCATGGCAGGAAGAGCCATGTGCAGAACGACACCTACCACCGGTACAAAAAGAGAGACACTTAGAAAAATTGCTTTGGGTGTCATGCCCATAATTAGCTACAACCCCACACTAACTGTGTTCTAAGGTGCTGTCACAAAATGGTGTGGGGGGGGCACTTTCAGTCAGCCCCTCAAGTTTTAGGAAAATAATTGCTTGAGACTCATAGATAAGAATTATTTCATTTGATGAATCATTTTGACTCATTTGAGATTTGAAGTAATCTTTAATAGCGCCATGAAGTAAAGTAATTGTGTATTTCAGAAGTCATTCGTCACTTGTGTATGTTCTTCCTTGAATTAGAGCAAGTTAAAATTATTTCTTTTTTAGAATTTAAATGGCACTTAACATGTTCATCATTCCATTAAGAGCATGGAAAAATCTCTTCGTATGAAGAGACTGTAATCAAACTTTGTGTGTCCCCCCAAACTTTGTCTTTCACACACACAAACCCACGCAAACATACTTTCTCCTTCCCTAAACACTTAGAGCTTTGTTCCTATAGTCCAGAAAACATAACACTTGAGTAACCTTTCACATAACACTTGAGTAACCTTTCACACTGAACTCAGAGTCTTTTCCTCCAAGTGAAGATCAAGCTTTTGAGGTCAGTCCAGACACACCAAACACAGGATTTGAGACTGAGATGAAAAATGTCCAAGAGAATGACAAATATGTTCCTCTCCCCAGGGACCTTCACAAAATTATCATTATGATCAGAAATAATTTACTGATGGGAAACAAGATGCCATTCACAAGGAAACTCAACACTAGTCCCAGTAACTGCTCACAAATCTCAAAGCATTTGATCACCAATAGCTTGCACAACCCAGAGCAACATGGTGCAGGAAAACCCTATGTCCATCTTACAGTTGCGAATGTGAGTTTGAGAAACCTCAACTACACTTTGAAGCACTCTTCTGTATGCTCTGTTCATCTTCTCCTCCATTAAAAGACAATCTCCCTGTCTGATGGGACAAAGGAGTGAGGAGTGGATTTTTGGAGCCTGAGAGAACATCATCTATAGGCACATGGAGAAACAAGACTCAGCCAAAAGGGATCAACAACGCAGAAGAGAACACAAGAGCAAAGCCAAACGTGGCTTGTCACTTGGGGCTGCTAACCAAAATCTATGAAGTTTCTCTACAGCAGCTAATATTTTATTCTATCATGGGAGTTAGTATATGGCTGAACCAACTACAGCCAATACTCCTTTCACAGGGTGAAGAAAGAAATGATTTTTCAAGCAATTATGAGGTCAAAAGATCTTTCAGAGTCTGACTTGGTAACCATGAGAAATGGAAAGCGACGATCCCACCAAGACATGGGATCAGCCTGGTCAGTCCTCTTATAAGAGTAGAGGGCTGAAAGGGAAAAATAAAGCTATTCTAAAAGAAAGGGAAAGGGCTTAAGATTGATGAGGTGGGCAGTAGCTCATATTTACATATCTGGGGCCTCCTTGACAGCAGAAAAAATAAGTTAACCCAAAAAATAGAAATCTAATCTGCATTCACTTCCCAACTTGTCAGAAGGCCTGAGTGCAAAGCAGCCGCACTTGGCTGCTCAGAGGTGTTCCACAGAGGGACCCCGACCAATAAATCTGTTTGATTTCCTGTTATGAGAAGCAGACAAAGAGATATGGCCAGGGATGGGCAGAGCTGTCTGCATAAGGGAAGAGCCTGTGCTTTCACCCCAAACTCAAACCCACCCTCTCCGAGGTTAGCAAAAGTTCACTTCACTTGGGGCATTTTTCCGCCTTATTTCTCATTTTTCGCATGTTCCCGTGGGAGCTGGAGGGAGGTGGACACAGCAGTTCTTTCCTGCTGGCAATGGGCAGCCCCCAAAGTGTCACACACGAAGTTTGCTCTTGAGAGGTTTCCAGTCCAAGGGTGTGATCTTGTAACCCCTCCAGATGTGAATAATGCAGGGACATTTTTGATGGGTTTGCTGGTGGTGAGATTGTCTTGGCATTGCTCTGCAAGTGCTTTCTCCCCACCACTTCTCTGCTTTCTTCTAACCTTCATCCACTGCATGTTACATGTACACAAAAAGGGAAAGCAAAGTTTTCAGATTAAAAAGGTCATAAGGAAAAACTTCTTTGCTGTGACAGTGCTGGAACCCTCGAGATGCCAGAGGGGGCTGTAAAGTCTCCTCTTCAGAGATTCCAAACCCTCCTGGACATTGTGATCCTGGGCAAGCTGCTGTGGGTGCCCCTGCTTTAGCAGAAGGTTTGGACTGGATGATCTCCAGAGGTCTTTTCCACCCCCTCAACATGCTGGGATTCTGTATGGGAAAAACTTGTTCTCCAAAGCCCTGGGGAGAACCTGTACAGTGGTTACAATATTGCTGAGCAGTAGCTGATGATAAGGTTCCTCTCAGGAGGTGACATCAAGAATGCTGATTGTCCACAGTACATAGGCTAAGTGCCTGATCCTGCAGCACCTGACCAATAGCCTTTTCATGGCATGAATTTCCAAGCATAGCAGATTGAGGATACAATATGGAAACAATTATGATGGATGTGGCAGCACTTCAGTGCCTTTTCTGAAATACCACAGCTAATACCACCTTTCTGGGAATGGAGAGGGACTTCTTACAAAGACATAGAGTGACAGGATGAGGGGTGATGGCTTCACACTGGAAGAAGCTGGATTTAGACAAGATGTGAGGAGGAAGTTCTTCCCCATGCAGGTAGCGAGGCACTGTAAGAGGTTGTCCAGAGAAGTCATAGAGGCTCCAAACTTGGAAGTGTTCAAAGCCAGGCTGGGTAACCAGGTCTAGCAGAAGATGTCCCTGCCTATCGCAGGGAAGTCAGAACTAGATGATCTTCAAGGTCCCTTCCAACCCAAACCATTTGATGATGATTTTACGATTCGCATTGATTTTTCTGTTATGTTTGTGGTGTTCTGCTTTTTTTCTTTAGAGAGACCCAAAATCTATGAAAAGGAAACTGATTTTGATAAGATTGAGCGAGTTGAATTAAGAAGCAAACACAAGATCCAGTGCACCGTGAGTGGGAATCCTGACCCCAAGATCGAGTGGAAGTGGCAGCCCTGCAGCCTCACAGACACACTGTAAGTGGATGTTCCTATGGGTGAACATTTTGCAGAAGAGTTTGGTAGATTTAAGTCATTTTTTTCTTCCAGTACATCCTATTCATCTGAATTAGAAATCAAAAGCAGCAATCCCTCACCTCAATATGTCAGGGGTTATGAATCCAGCAGGCATCTGGTTGTTTATGGTTTTGGGAGTTACAAGCACCTTCTGTATTATCAGAATTGTGCCAAATAAGTTTAAAGTGACTAAAGATCAGGCTTGAATTTTCTTTAACTTGACCAGCAATGTCCCTCTGACTTACCAAGGTCTTTTCTTAAACCTCTTGGATGTGGTCTATGCGGCTGGTGAAAAAAAACAGTCAGGTGTGGAGGTACCACATTTTTTTTCTCCTCTAAGAGTTATTGTCAGACAATCCTGCTAAAGGCTTGGCTTCACTGATTTGCCATATGGAATAGATGTCACTTCCTAAGAGCTGTCTTCTCTAGTGCATCCTGAGCATGGGCTCCTGTGGCAGCATCTATGTTGCAGAAGCTGAAAAAGGTAGCCAAGTCTTCACAGCTACACTGAAGGCCCTCCTTTGCTCAAGTCTGGAGGCAGCCTGAGGTGTGAAGATGCAAAGGAAGTCACTGGGTCAAAACTGTCAGAGAGGATGAGGAAAGTTAAAACGCAAAGACACTTTTTGAGATTCACCTTATTCAAGTAGACATTTTCTTGCTCCTGCTGTTGTATGAGCAGAATAACCTACAGACAGAGGGGTCTTGGCTCAATGCTTCCCCTGATAGCCCCAGGGCACAGACAGGAGCCATGTGTAACAGTTCACTCAACTCTTGCCTGCAACAAGAGGGCTGAAGCCAGGTTTTCCATCGATAACAAAATAAAGACAGGTTCAGGAAGCAAGAGAGAAAATCGCTGGATAATTGCTTATTATCTCACCTTTCTGTGCTGTTAATGGCAAGCTACAGGGCAGGGCAAAATCAGAAAGTTCTCTGCTGCAGCAGTTGCAGTGCTGCCAGGTGATCTAGTCTTAGGTTGGATAAAAGAAGTGACCTTGTGTCCCTCCACAAGGGAAGCATCAAGGCAGTTACTCTGCTCCTGTAGGAATAAAGCAGCAGAGAGCTTCAGGCGTAGGTAGGCTTCTGGCAGTGCAAATCAGCAGGTGTACAAGCTGCTGCTTTGGAGGTGTTCGACAAGACCAGAATGAAAACACCAGAAGGAAAAAGGTTCTGCGTTCCACAGGAAAGCCACAGAGATGCTTTAATAGGCCAAGGGATGATGATTAGAAACCAGTGCAGGATCTATGCAGATTGGACATTAAAAGTTCTTTACTATGGAGGTGGTAAGACATTGGAACAGGTTGCCTAGGGAGGTGGTGGAGATTCCAGTCCTGGAAACATTCACAGTCAGGCTTGCTGGGGCTCTGAGCAGCCTGATCCAGTTGGGGATGTCCCTACTGACTGCTGGGTGAGTTGGACTAGATGACCTTTAAAGGTCCCTTCCAATGCAGCACATTCTACGATTCTATGAGTTTATGACTCCCTGACCTGACATCTTTTCCAGACCTTTCCGTTTAGGGAGAAAGAACTGGTGATGAATGCCGAATCAAACCAGATCCAAAACAGCGACCTGGTGGCAACAGACCTCGTGTAACCCTTGTCCCAGCTCTCTGACTCTCTGATCTTATCAATTTAAATACAATTGCAGAGTGGCGTCTACCTCCTCAGGCCTCCGAGCCAGCCTTATCTGTGTCCAGCAGAAGCTGGAGGAGGATTCCTGTGGGAAATGACACAGCCCCCATTTCCTTCTGTTGTCTCACTTCCTCTCTCTCTCTCTTTCTCTCCCCCCTCCTTACTAGAGCACTTTGAATCCCCAAACACCATCATTGTTCCTCAGAGCTGTGATGTGATTTGCTTCCTTTGAGTTTTTTTCCCTTCATCCTCAAGACAGAATTATGCCTTGCAGGAAATCACTGAAGACATCTTCTAATGAGGCTCTTTTAGAGCTGGAAAGCCTCCCTTGACCCAGGGTGTTCTCAGGATTTGGCAAAGGCGTGGCTGATTTAAGGGTTTCTTTTCTGCAGTATCAGCCCTTGGTCAGCACCTATAGAAGTCCATGTTCATTTTACCTACTATAATCCTATAGCTGGGCTTGGTGGGATCAGAGATTGCTGGAACCAGCCATAGGAAGTGCAGTCCCTCTTTCCTGTTATGTGTTGTGATGGATTCTGCAAGGTGCACTTGAAGTTAGTTGTGGAACTGAACTGGCTTCGCTAACCTGTCTTCATGGAGTCACAGTTTCTACTACCCAGCCTTGCCTGACTGGAGCTGAACTGGCAACAAAGATGGGGAGGGCCCTGGAGTGATTTGCCTTTGGAATGGGCTGCCCAGGGAGGTGGTGGAGTTGCTGTCCCTGGAGGTGTTCAAGAAAAGACTGGATGGGGCACTTAGTGCCATGGTCTAGTTGATTGGATAGGGCTGGGTGATAGGTTGGACTGAATGAGCTTGGAGGTCTCTTCCAACTTGGTTGATTCTATGATTCTGTGTCTGTGAGGAGGAAAGGCTCAAATCCCTGGGATTGTTGAGCCTGGAGAAGAGCATCCCCAGAAGGGATCTGATGAATGCTCAGCAAGAGCTAAAAGGTGTGGGGCAAGAGGATGAGGCCAGACTCTTTTCAGTGGTGCCCAGTAACAGGACAAAGGGTAATGGGCACAAACTGGAACCCAAGAGGCTTCATCTGAACATAAGGAGAAATTTCTTTGGTGTAATAATGCTGGAACACTGGAGCAGTCTACCCAGAGAGGTTGTGGAGTCTCCTTCCATAGTGAGATTCCAAACCCACCTGGAATTGTGACCCTGGTCAACCTGCTATGGGTTACCCTGCTTTAGCACTGGGGGTGAACTGGATGATCTCCAGAGATCCTTTCTGATTCTCCCCATGCTAAGATTCTGAGATTTAATTAGTTGTCCATTATTTTCTATTTTCTAGCTTCACAAAGTCTAGGAGGTTTCCTTGCTGGTTAGATATTGATCTTTGTCTACCTCTGTCAAGGTGCTTTGTAAATGACTTTGAGATGCTGTGATGAGGAAACAGAGCAGTTTCACAAGTAACAATCTCCAGGAGTAACAGCTTTCAGGAGTTTTTATGACCTATGCCTGTTTTCTGTCACTCCCTCTCTTTAATGATGCTTGCATGGATTATCTGAAGTGAGTTCTTGACCACCACCTTTGCTTTTCTACCTTTAGATGCAAACCTGAAGGGCAAAAAATTGTGGTTCAGGAGAACATGTTCATAGGAAACAAGATCAGAAGCATTGAAAACGTAACTGTGAAGCATGGAGATAAAAGAAAGGTATGTGTCTGAAGAAAAGCTGTGCAATGATGTCATGGAATAGCAGTGGGCTCACAGAGCTCTCACTCTGCAGTTCCCAAGCTGCCACGGGTTATTAGCATGCTTTGAATTCCACAGCCCTGGGATCACTTTCAGATCTCTGCTGTTTATAAGTGCTGGGATTCTGGCAGTGATGTCACATACCCTGTTTAAAACTCTCCAAAGACTTTTGGGTCAAAAACCTCTCTGTCTCACTCAGTCCTGAGAAAGTGCAAGACTGGCTCAGTGCAAGAGGGGTCCTGTGAAGAGCACACAACTGATAAGGACTCCAATGAGCTCATTAAAATCCTTAGCACTTAGAGAGCACTTTGTACCACCCAAGCTTCCCTACTCTCCCATGAGCAGAAGCTAGACAGACACGTCATTTCAAAGGAGTATGGTGGCCAGAGCTTGCTGGCCTCATCTTCAGAGCGTTTAAGTGCCTGCAGCAGTACCTGCTTCTTTCAGCTGGAACTATCAACCTTTCTTTACACATTTGGGTTGCCAACCATGTTACCAAGCCAATGAAGGTGGGAAGACTTCCTTCCTTCCACACTTCCCTGCCTGCTTCCCCTTCCAAACAGCACCAAGAGCAGAAACTGCAAAGATCCCAGGCATAAATTATCTGTTAAGTACTGGTGACAGTGAGTGGTCTTGTTCACACACATCCCTGCTAATCCTCAAGAAATTCCTGCAGCACTTCTGCTTTAGATTCAGACTTCTGGCTCTGCCCTGGAGAAGATGCTGTGGTCTGGCTCAGAGAGATGGTTTCTCCCTGCTGGACTTGTAGAGGTTTGTGGCTTTAGGAGTGGTTTTCCAACTACAGGTTTTGAGGTGGGTGCTCGAGAGTTCAGTGCCTAATCCTGTCAGGTGCTGAATGCTGCTGTTTGTGTCCTGGTTTACCTTTAAGCGTATGACTTGGGCTTACTCCCATGCTTAAAGTTAGGCGCAACGCTAAAGTGCTCTTCTGGATTAGATCCAAACTAAATCAGCATCTGGCAGGATCAGTGCCTTAGCCATCTGCTCTTTCTCATGGAGACTTTCCAGCTCTAAACATAATTTAAAACAGAGCTCCAAAAACATGGAGGTTGGGCTGGGAAGGAGAAAATCAAGTGTTTGCATTTCATTCCTGAATCTTCCCCTTGCTGGAATATATTTATAAATCAGATTTATCTGGATGGCATAGTGCCCTTTAATCTGTTCTCTAAGAATTTTAGTTCTTGGGTAAAGGCAGATATCTGCAAAGTGCTAATTACTTGTGGAAAATGGAGGTTGAAGACATGCACCTACAAGTTTCTTCCTTTTCTAAGACTTTCTGGCTGCTGCATGGACTGAAGAAAGCTTTGCAGCCCTCATGACTACTGCTTCTCTCCATATATATAGACTAAACATATGATCTGGTATTCAAGAGCTTAGTCTAGATCCAATGATCAGTCTTAAAAGTTATGTTACTCTCCCTGTAAAGGTGAAGGTTTTCACAATTTCTGTACCTCAAAAAATACCTGTTTATTGAATTATCCCTGGGACAGTGACATGCCTCAACAACACAAAACTGGAAGCATTTAAAGCTGAGTTTTGCATAAGTAAACTACTCCCATTTCTTCTTTCACCAACTTTGCTGAGGCAAATCAACAACTGGATGAAACTTTAGTCTGCTAATAGATTTAGGAATTGGCTGCAGGCTCTGAACGAGCTGGTTTAGGAGTGCCACTGAGCTCCTAGATCATAGAATTGTAGAGTGATTTGGGCTGAAAATGACCTTAAAGATCATCTAGTTTCAATCTCCTGTCATGGGCAGGGATGCCTTCCACTACACCAGGTTGCTCAATGCCATGTCCAACCTGGCCTTGAACACCTCCAGGAAGCGGGCACCCACAACCTTCCTGGCAACCTGTTCCAGCGTTTCCCCACCCTCACTGTTAAGAATTTCCTCCTAATCTCTAGTCTAAATCTCCCCTTTTCTAGCTCAAAGCTATTGCCCCTCATCCTGTCACTACAAACACTTGTAAAAAGTCCCTCCTCAGCTTTCTTTGCAGGCCCCCTTCAGGTACTCAGTTTGTCTGTGTTGGTGTATGATTAGGGATTTCCCAGTGTTCTCCTCTCACCAGATTTCCCTACAGAAAAAAAACCTGCCACAGTCTCCAGGTACCCAAATCAGAAACAGTGCCCCACTCCCAGTGAGGGCACCGCAGCTCCTGCCTATGGGTCAGCCCTGACATCACCACACGCCTGAGTTCCCTGCCTGTTAAACATGGCAGAGAGCAGAGTTCTAGGAGAAGGAAGGTGCCACTGCTTCCTGCAAATGAGAACCGTGGTGGTTGAATCCTCATCCCTGTAGGTGTTTAAAAGATGGAGAGATGAAGTGCCGATGGGCATGATTTAGCACCAGACTTGGTTGAGTTAGAGAATGGCTGAACTCAATGACCTTAAAAGCCTTTTCCAACTAAAAAGATCCTATGAGAGAACCTCAATAAAATGGCCCATCACAGTCCTCAAAAGTCCTCTTGTTCCTTAAGAGCTTTGCTGCTGCACACACCTTGAGCTCCACAAACAGCCCCGAGGCTGCTCCTCACTCTGCCCAGTGCAGCCACCTCTTCTCTTTCCATGGGCTTCAAGACATCCTGAAGCATTCATTTTATTAGGCATGTTCAACATTTCGGCCTACAGGCCTTTAACTTAAGCTTTTACATATTTCATTATTAAAGTTTCATTAAAACATTTCCTCACAAGTTACAGAATTTCACAATTTCTAGTATATTCATTATTTTCATCTCCTGCTGATCCCCTGGTTGAAAACACATCCTGACGTGTTCCCTAATAATCTTCATGTCCCGATTAAGATTTATTCAAATTCATAAAACTGGATTTTATGAATCTCAGGTTTCAGCACTTTGTCTCCCTGCTTACATTAGCAGACAGCTCCTTTCCGTCCCCTTTTCTGAAGTTCAAGGCTATCTGTGTTAAGTGGAGTCTTCAGATAATAGAATATAATTCAACAAAGACACTGATGAAAACTCAAAACCTTCAGACTTTTCCTTATATTTTATCTGTCCTTATTCCCACCAGAAAGGGAAAAGACAGGAAACAGCCCAATCCATTCCCACCATCTCCCAGCAAGTAATTCATCTACATTGACCAGCCAGATGAAATAACTGCCTGAGCATGGCTTCTATTGATTGGGTTATGGAGCTGGGATTAGCTGAGATTGGTTATTTTCCCTGTGTGATTTGAGCCCGTCCAATGATAGCTGAAGCCTCGTGGCAGAAGGTGGAATTTCCCCAGGCTAAGATTTCTCAGCATTCCTAGAGTTCGCCCTGGAAGAACTGCATCAATATATCCTGGTTCATATATGGAAAAGTGCACTAACTTCTTAGGGCTACTAAGAATGTGGGAACAAACCTCCAGAAATCACCAGATCCAGAATCCTGATCAGATGCCAGCTTGCAGGGCAGCAACAATAATTTTCCCAGCAGGCTGCCGATGCTTGCTGTGATCTTTGATCACGTCTTTAGGCATCTGTTGGATGTCTTGATAAGAAAAGTGGCATGTAAAAGTAAAGTCTTCCATCATCTTCCTCACAATATTTACTCCATTATTATTCCACAGATAGAAAAGTGAACTTCACCCAATTCATGTCTTCTAAAGGCTGAGTCTCATATGAAAAGCATGTGGTTATTGTTAACATTAGGATGGGAGGGGTGATGGCTCAGCACTAACCAGCACCTACCACCTGCCCTAGGGCCAGAGAGTTATGAGTCTAGCCACACCACAAATGCTTATCAGTTCCTCCACCTCACCTCTCTATTTTTTCCCTCTTGCCTGTCACTTCCTGATCACAGGCTATCACCATCAAGTCTGCTCTACTCCATTAAGAAGGCAACAGTCTCAGAATCATAGAACTGTGGAGGTTGGAAGACATCTTTGAGTTCACAGAATCATGGAAATCACAGAATGCCCTCAAAGGTCATCTTGCCCAACCCCTCTCCAGTCAGAAGAGAAATCCCCAACTATATCAAGTTGCCCAGGGCTCCATCAAGTTTGAGCTTGACTGTCTTCAGTGGTGGGATCATAAAGTCCAACCACTCACATTTTACAGGGAGAGAAACACTCCCTGCCAGAGATGAAAGCAAACCCTGCAAGTTCTCAGTCAACTCACAGACTTCTCCTCTCAGTTTTCCTCAGTCCATCCTTAAGCATGCTTTGAATGAATGAAGCAAGATCATGGATCAGAATTGGAAGGCTATAAAAATAAGTGTTATTCTATGCCATTCAAATAGATGGATTGGGAGTTAGCAGAACCTTTTCTTTGTGGGGTCTCTGATGAAGTTCTTCTAATTTCATTTCCCTCTAACCACCTCCACCCGAGCTCTGCCAGAGTTAGACAGCTGAGAAGTTTTCCACCCACGTTTTCTACTCCTCATCCTCGCCCACATACAGCTAATGATGTGAAAGAGAGAAGAATTGTTAAGGAAAGCTGTTGGGAGGGAGAGATTAGACAAAGGGAAAAGAAAGCAAGGAGTAACAAGATACATTAATTCCTGCTGGTTCCAGCTTTAAAAAAAAAGGGTCTTGGGCTCTGTCCTTTCTACAAGATGTCTCAAAACACTCATGGTAGATGGCTGTGGAATGTTACTTGGCTGTGCCTAAAATAGCTTGGTTTTATCAGTTTTACAGTGCAAGACAGATGGACATTATTGAACTATTCCATTATGAGTTCTCCCAGCAGCAATGTCTATTTGCTTGTCAGAGCTGTTCTTCAGAGAGCAGACATTTTATTTCTTCTCCTATTGAGATTTAAACTCAGTTTATTCTTCTACAGTAATTATTTATTAGCTAATAATCCCTTCTTTGGGCTTGCAGTATTGGGTGGCCTTTGAGTTAAGTAATAGGAAATTGAGCCTTTTGCTTCCAAATTCAACACAAGTAATCCAAAGTGGTCTGAAGGTTGTTTGGTGTTTGGTATGCAGTGAACTCACAGGATCCCAGCCCAGCTCCCACTAGGAAGATGTCTAGACATTACATGCCAATAATTTGTTATTAATTACCATTGGTTCCAGCACAGCCTGCACAGAAGCTACGGACTGAACAGCCACTTGTGGCTGGAGTATGTTGGCAAGGGTTAACGTGTCATTTAGTCTGAACTGCTCTTGACTGGAACATCAAGTGGAAGGTAAATTAAAAACTGCAATCTTCCAGGCTGTAAATAGTTCATGAATAGCAATATTCACTGAAGAGTTTCAATATTTCAAAGCAGTTCCAGATTTCACATCAGCATCATTCTTCAGGCTTAGCAGAATGTGTTGTGCCCTGTCTGGGAGCAGAATTTTCTCGGCAGAAGGCATGAGAAACAGCTTTGATGGGAGACCTGCTTTGAGTAAGAGGTTGGACACAAGACCACCAGCAGCTAGGGTCTTTCTGCTATTTCATGAGGCTAGATGAAGCAAATGCCAACATGTCTCAATTTTTTCTACCCTGGTTCTGATTCCAGAAATGGAAAATACTTTGCCAGGTGCATGGACTAACCACACAAAGCAGATTATCCCCATGGAATGTTTTCCACTCTATACTAAAGGTTCCCAAATGCTGGGACTGTGCCACTCCACTAAGAGAAGAGAAAGAGCTCTGCTAGCAGTTTGCACTTTTAATAATGGGGTTGCTTGAGTTCACACCTTTTTCTCATTCAACTTCTCTGTACAGACTTTCCTAGAAACGGGGAAGGTATTTAAAAGAACAAAATCCTTATCCCTACCAGCCACTACAACCAAGTAGAGACAAATTTCACACTTTCAAGTGTATTCATCTTGGGTTGCTCACAGTAATAGGTGACAGACAACTGCCAGAACATCAGCAGCAAAAATACAACCAGGTTTAACATCTAAGGGCAAGTTTTCAATGGGATCACCTTGATCTACAAGCACTTCAAAAAGCAAATATCACTGCTGGCTTCCTAAATGTTTCTTGCAGAATCCCACTGGTAAGACAGGGGATTATATGGCCTTATAGAGGGAATGAGAGTTTGGATGTCCTCTGGTATAGCACGTTGATGTTCCAAGGCATCACTCTTGTTGTGGACCAAACCACAATTAGGTTAGTTTGGCAAGAAAGAACTACAGTTAAGTTGCTGAAAAGATAATCAGATTTTCAATCTCAGGGATTTACCTGACAGCACACTGCTAGAGTGAAAAGCTGATGCATAATGATGTCAAAGCCTTCATCTTATTACAAGAAAATCAGTCAAAGTCATTTTTTTCTAGCTCTGAAATCACATGTATGTCTCTGCTAGCTCCTGCTGCTTGAAAGATGACCATTTGGAGGACTCTGAGAGGTGCCAGGTCTAATACAAGACAGCGAAGTGAGCTATCTCTTGTGTTATCTCTATGCTCATGTGTACAGCAAACTGGAATCCAAATGCTTAGCAGGGATTTTGAGCACACCAACAAGACAAACACTCTCTTCCTTTTCTTCAGTACATCTTTCCCAAGAGTTTATTCTCAGATCTTTTTCCCACCATCATTTTAAGATCTTTTTCATCTTCACATCTGAACCCACTGGAGATTAGCTAAGATGAAATCTCATCACAGCTACTTGCTCTCTTTTTTCCCAATACTATGTCAGACTTCTCTTGAATTATGCAGTTGGAGACATTGGCATCTACATATGTCCAGGAGTGTGTGTGTGTGTGTTTTTACCATTACCACTGAATGCAGCTGAAGGCACTGAATCTGTTTTAATAAGAGTCACAGTGTCCTCCCCAATACTTCAGAGATGTTTCAAAATGGATAATTACAGCACCCTTTATGAGTTTCAGTACCTCTGTGGTATTATTCTTGTCTTATCACCTAGAGCCATCACTTACAGAATCCCATCAAGATGGTGTTTGGAAGGAACCCCTGGAGATCGTCTAGTCCAACCTCCCGAACAGAGCAGTTCATCCAGAGCAGGTTGCATAGGACAGTGTCCAAGTGGGTTTTGAATTATTCCAGAAATGGAGAATCCACCACCAATTTGGGCATCCTTGTCCAGTGCTCCACTACCCAAAAAGTAAACAAGCTCCTCCTCATACTTAGATTGAACTCCCTATGTTGGAGCTTGTGCCCATTACCCCTTGTCCTGTCACTGAGCACTGATGAAACAAGACTGGGCCCATCCTCCTGACACCCATCCTTTAAGTATTTGTAAGCGCTGATAAGATCTCCTCTCCTTTCTCCCTTAGCAAGACTCATAGCTGTTACATAGCTGTCCAAATGTATTCCCTTCTCTCCTCAGTGTCAACATTTATATTGTCTTGTTTTCTTCCCCAAAATAAAATTCTGAGGTCTCGTAATGATGAGGAGAAAGATCTTGGTCCTGATTAAGCAGTATTCAAAAGGCAGTGTCTGCTGTTTAAAGTCAGGGGTAGTGCTTGGAACATGTGCTTGGGAGTAAGCTGTGGCATTAAGCCCACTGCTGCTGGAGCAGGAGGAGAAGCAGGCTGCTGCTCTGGGTGATGTTACATCCAAGTTAGAACTATTTTCACATCGTAAATCAGCTTCTTTCTTTGCTGGCCTGTTTTTACCCCTAAATTTGGGGGTTCCCTATTCTTAGTTTCTGTCTTTAGTGCCTGTGAAAAATAGAACTTTTCCACTTACCCCTTCCTCTGCTGAAAATGTTCCCCATTAGAAAGCAAAATGCACATGGGATCAAATCCTTGGAAACTCATTTCCCTCCAGGATTTAAAGTGCCAAAGCTCAGAAAATCTTGAATAACTCTCTGAAAATACATCCTGCACAGCTACAGACACAGTCATGGTACAGCTTTGTAAGGAGCAAAGGAATGTCTTGGGTGAGTTTAGTTTAGGATATTAAAAAGAAAGTCCAGAGATGCTTTTGTGCACTTCAAAGCACTCTCTGGAGATAAGGACAAAGGGCCAGAGGATATTATAAGTTTTGATTCTCAAAGTCCTTAGAAAGCATGGCAAAGAAAGTGATATTTGTTCCAAATGTGAGGGCTCAGAGTTCCTCAGGTGAATGGCTTCAGGGGAAGCAAAGTAATCCTGCAAGAACATCTCTGTCTTGGTGGGTTAGACCCTGCTTTCTTGCCACTAGAAGTAATTAAAGCCATGACCTGTGGATAGTCCTCCATGAACTTGTGATATTGCCTGCTGACAGGGACAGGGGAGGGCAGGTGGCTGGCTCCTGATTAAGAAGGCCCTGGACAGAAGGATACTTAAGTAAACAGAAGTTCTTATGGATATGTTTGAGTTCAGCCCCATGAGTAACTGAACCACTTCCTTTTTCTGTGTGGGGAACCTCAGAACAAATGTTCCTTCCTTCTCCTTCATAATCTTCTCTTTCTTCTAGCAAAGCAAAGCAAAATCCTGCAGTGTTCCTCATACCACATCCATAGGAATGATGTTTTGCCTAATGCTGTCAAACAAAGACCTCGGCAGCGCGTCAAAGGGGAAT
The DNA here is from genome assembly GCA_013400475.1 of Tricholaema leucomelas. NCBI lineage: Eukaryota > Metazoa > Chordata > Aves > Piciformes > Lybiidae > Tricholaema lacrymosa > Tricholaema leucomelas. Next base: position 2,060,272 of record WAAF01015816.1, read on the forward strand.
CCAGGTTTTCATGGGGGAGACAGGAAAAAAAGAAGGGGAAGATTTAGGAATAAGGAGAGAAAAGAACTGAAGTGGTGAGGGATTGAAAACTTAATAGAAGCACTTATCTGTGAGCTTCACTCATTGCTAGAAACCCCTTTGTTAGCTGCATTTCTACCATTAAAAAAACATACTTCTGCACTACTGTCAAGTCTCTCTGCTCAGCCTCAACTCCACTCAAAGCCTTTACTTCTCTCTTTGGCAGATTGTGAGCACACTAACCATGGAAAACAGCAGCGCATCAGGAATCTATTACTGTGTGGCTTCAAACAAGATCGGTGAAGAAGAGAGGAGCATTGAGTTCTATGTCTCAGGTAAACACCACAACAGACACTACACCAAAAACAGATGCAGGTCATAGACTTGTAGAAATATTTCACTTGGAAAAGACCTCTGAGATCATCAAGCCTGACTGCTGACCCAACACTGCCACGGCCATTTAAACTATGTCCCAGAGTGCCATGTCCACAAGCTTCTTGAATACCTGAAGGGATGGTGACTCCACCACCTCTCTGGGCAGCCTGTTCCAATGCCTGACCACTCTTGCAGGAAAGAAATTGTTTCTAATCTCCAACCTAAACCTCCCCTGGTGCAACTTGGGACCATTTCCTCTTGTCCCATCTATTAATACTAGGAAGAAGAGATCAACCCCTCAGCCTCCTCTTTTCCAGACTAAATAATAACAGTTCTTTCAGTTTTGATCTGATTTACCATCAAGTTTTATATGGCTGCTGAGTGCTTATTAAAACTCCTGGGAACCCTTGCCTGGTGTGTTTTCAAAGCACACAGTCCCAGGCTCTTCACTACATGCAAGGTTGGGTGCTGAGACAGCAGACAGGTAAGTTTGACATGTCCAGCATTAGACTTGACCTCTCTTTTGCCCTTTTCAAGCTGCAGATGCAGTTTCTCAGCCTAGCTGCCTGTGTCTTAAAGCAATGACATTTGGGCTCTGCCTCATGAAACCTCCAGCAAAAGCTAAGTCTTTTGTAGTCCTCCAAAGGCCTAAAGCATCTCCCTGACTCAGGAGAAGGGTTGATCTCCAACTAAATCAGCAGACATAGCAAAGGTGAGCAAGGCCAATATTCAGACCTAATCCAGGGCTGATATCACTGGGAGTTGTTGTGACATTGGATCCCTGCCTGGGCAATTAGCCTTTCCAGTGCCCTTTCAGGAGGGAGGAGGTGGACATGCTATTTCTCCAAAGAACACAAATCCAAACAAATATCTGCTTAACCTTTCAACACTGAAATTCTTTAGTAGTGAGATCAAGACCTCCATAATGCTTTTAGTGGAGATGGGAGTTTTAACAAAAAAGAAAAAGAGAAGAGTCCATGGACAGCCTTGTTCAAGTGCCTAACCAGAACAAACTGAATCACTTCTGTGCTCTCTTTCTGGATGAGTGGGTGCTAGCTGATAGAATTTGCATCAAATAACTTTTTAGAACAAAGAGTGCAGAACTGTCCTGGAAGGTAAATGTATGATTCTCACAGCTTGGTTTCTTGTCCATGAAACAAATTCTGAGAGTGAAGCTTGCTTATGGAGGTACTCTTCACCCCTCTGCCTCTCATTCATGTTCTGTTTTGTTTGAACTCCATTACTCTAAAGCAATTGATCTCAATGATGATCAATAGCTAAAGAATGGGGGGCAGGAGGATGAGCCCAGACTCTTTTTAGTAGTGCAGTGACAGGGCAAAGGACACAGGCACAAACTGGAACTCAAGAGGTTCCGTCTAAACGGGAGGAAAAATTTCTTTAGTGTGAGGGTGCTGAAGCCCTGGAGCAGGCTGTTCATAGAGCTTGTGCAGTCTCCTTCTCTAGAAAGATTCCAAACCCACCTGGACATTGGGAACCTGGGCAAGCTGCTATGGGTGACTACGCTTTAGGATGGGGGTGTACCAGATGATGCCTAGAGGTCCCTTCCAACCCCTGCCTTGTTTGGGTTCTGGAATTGTGTAAAGTATGTCAGCATATCTGAAATCTAAAAGAAGGGTTCAGTAACCATCACTGACATTCTTGTTACATAGAAGTACCAATATGAAAAATGGCATCCCAGGACAATGATGCTGGTGCCATGTGCGGCAAAGACTACATATCTGTTTACAGCTTTACAGCTGCCCAATGCCTTATGGAGACACATCCAGGAAGGTGGCATCCATAATCTCCTTGGGGTACCTGTTCCAGTGTCTCACCACCCTCACTCTAAAGAACTTCTTCCTCCAGTCTAAACATTCCCTCTTCCAGCTCAAGGCCATTGCCCCGCTAGCGCCACAAGCTCTTGTAAAAATTCTCTCTCCAGCTCACCTGTAGTCCCCTTTAGGTACTAAAAGGCTGTTCTAAGGTCTCCCTGAAGCCTTCTCTTCTCCTGAGAGAGCCCCAGCTCTTTCAGCCTGTCTCCAGGTGCTCCAGTCCTCTAATCATCTGTGTGACCCTCCTCTGGACCTGTTCCAACATTTTGATGTCCTCCTTATGTTGGGAGCGCTAGAAATAATAAAGGTATTTCATTTTTCGTCCCCCACACTGAGCTAATAATTCAGTTGGGTTTTTTTAAGATCAACCTAGAAATCTTTTGAGACACAAATGCTTTAATCAGGCAATTTTAATGATTAAGGAAATTAATCACCAGGTAAAATTATTGGCAGTGGTTATGGTAGAGATGTTTGCACTCTCACATCAGAAAGAAGGGTGGTGGAACACTGAGTAGGTTGCCCAGGGAGATGATGGCAGACCCATCCCTGGACACAATCCAGGTCAGGCTTGATGGCACTCTGAGCAACCTGACTGAAGGGGGTTGGACTAGATGAGCTCTAAAAGGTCCTTTCCCACCCAAACCATTCAGTGATTCTATGAAAATAGAGTGAATAGGGCTTGGCAAGGCAGATATATCCTTGTTTGTGAAGGAAAGATTGAGTTTGTGCCATTTTGGGGAAGAGGCAGATGCTGAATGAGCAGGACTGGCTTTTATAAGTGCTGTGTTTAAAAATAGTGGTGTTTATGGATCAGAAAGAAATTAAATCTTTCTAAATGTAGCTCTCCTGAGCCTAAAGTAGGGCATGTTCCTGCAGTAAAATAAAATAGCAGCAGAATGACCTGCTGCTGAGTTTCTTTCCATGATGGTCTTCTGCTGAGTAATGCAGGTCAGGCTGCTAGAAGAGCTGCTGCAGGAGGTCTGTCACACAAATGAAAATGAACTGTCTTCTACTGGGTGCACTGGGAGAAGGCTAACAGACTGCTAGGTTACTCCCCCCTAGGAGATGCCTCTAGGCTTGATGTTGGAGGGATATCTAGGAACAGTTTGTGAGGTACCAAAAAGGGGAAGTCCAAAAGGTTAAGGCTACTTTGCCATTACTAGGCTGATTCTTTTTACAAACCAGAAAGTAGACACAAAGGCTAAGCTGATACTGAGAGCACATAAGTGATGTGTGGGCCTTTAGGACAAGGTCTAGCAAATGCTGATAGCACTTCACAGTAGTCTGCTCTCTGCAAACTAGCTGCCAGGTGCGGGACCCCACCGCTAATTCAGCAAGTCATTTATTTCCAAGATCTATTCTCTCATCAACAAACTTTGGTGGACCTTGAGCTGCCTTGAAGCATTTTGGCTTGAACTGAGCTAGCTCAATTAATTTCTCACTAGCAGGAAACCTGGAGATGCTAGAGAGGCTCGACTCTCTTCTTTCTTCAAAGGCTTATTCCACCAAGTCAAGGATGAAATGTTTTGTCAGGACACAGTGGTACAGAGAACCTCCATCAGGTGTTGTCTTGTCTGCACGTGCTTTCTGGGCACAAGCCTTTCTTCAGGCTAAGATTTTCATCATCACCACATGCATTTCAGAAGAAAAATAAAGTATTTATCCCAATGGAATAATGTCAACAGCCATTTTGTTCTTCCACTGCACAGCCCCCACAAAAGCTCCCACAGACACTAAAAATAGCACTGCTATCTATTTTAAAATCGTTTCTTTGCCAGCAGAATTTGTTTCAGCAGAGGGTCAACAGGGCTTAAAGGGTGCTCTGAAACCAAACCATATAAGGGGCTTAATGTGATGACAAAATAGTAATTCAGTGACAGCCCTGAAGCCTCTCTGAGCAATTTCTGGAGATGTCCTGACTCTCAGTGTCGAAGTGAAGCTCTCCCAAAGCTCTTCATGGCAGTAGCAGTGCTGCTCAGTATGTCCTGGCCAAACTCTTCTTCCAGCATTTTTGTTTTGTGTAAATCCTTTTTACTGTTCCTTGTAGAAACAGTCTCTTGCTCATCTTGCCTACCCCAGGTTTGACACCAGTGTTCCCAGTTAAGCCAGAAGACTATTTTGTCCTAGGAAGAGACAATGTGGGTGAGCCATCAGATGCTCAGAGCTGCCTCATGTATTTGCTGACCACCAAAGGACACTCAAGGCAGATTGCAACCTCTTTTAGTGCAGTGAAAAGCTGATCTGATGTCTCATAGAGGTGTTCTCTGCCATGAACAAGTATTATTTACCTCCTAATCTCTGCTTTGCACCTTGGAAAGGGCAACTACACATTATACTGTAGGTGCACAGTAAATCAAATTCTAGCCTTTGTATGATTGCAGTACATACAGCAAAATGAGTTCCCACCCCTAGGAAACCTCTGAATGTTCCTTGAATATAAATGAAGTATGATAAGAATAACAAATAATAACAAAACCTCCTTTTTAAAGGGCTTATCTGATTGGGGAAAAAAAACACTCAGAAAAAAAATGGAGTTAAAGATTTCTACCAGAGAGAAAATATTATATTTCATACAGGAGATAAAAATCTGCCATTAGACACTAGAACAATGTATGAGCTGGGCTGTTCTACAACTGCTGCCATCTCCATTTGCTTATTCCTGATGTGCTCACAGGATTTATGAAAAGCTTAGTGCTGTTTCAGCTGGTAGGGCTCAGTTTTTCTTTTTCTCACTCTCCCTACATGCCCATTCCTGATGGAAACAGCCCCCCAAATCCTGACAGGCACAGGGATGGAATTTGGGAAGGAGCAGTAGTTTTGAATTACACAGATTATTGTGCAAAGCACAGGAAATTAAAACCAATTAATTCCTTGTAAATACAAATGGAGCCAGACTTGCTTTTGATTTCTGCTGACTTTTTACCTTCCCCCAATGACTCCTTTTCCTATTTTGCTATGGAATCCCCCACAGTCCAGAGAGAAATTTGCAGCTACCACACTGTAATCCAATAGGAAAGACAAATGTTTGGTGACTGCTGATAAAAGAGAAGAGGCCCCATGGTGCATTCTTTCAGCCAACTTATTAGGAGCCTTATAAAACACTGTATCTGTTCAGAGAGGAGAAGTTAATGACTGCTTGGGTTCAAGACTGTTGTAAGCAAAGTAGTCCAAGAGAGGAACTGACTTATAACGTGCTCTCAAGGCTGCAGTTACTCCCCAGATAATCCAGGTAGGAGGAGTAAAGAAAGATGAGAGCAAGAAAGCCTTTACCCCTCCTCTCTTTTCTTTCACTGTAATGTAAATCAATGAATATTCTATTAGAGCTGAAGGAGCTTCTTGAAAGGCTAACAAGATAGAAGAGAATAGCACAGGTTCCAGCTAAACATATTCAAAATGCTAAGTAAAAAATGTCAGTAGAAGAAATGATAAGAAAAACAAGCCAGCCACTGCTCCCTGAATGTTAAGTTGGTAGGGAAAAAAAACCCTGCACTGAGCAGGTCCAGCAGCAAGGCAATACTATCCTTCATGATTTAGGGCTTGCAAATTAGCACATCAAATTCATTGGGAACTTCAGTGAATTGTAAAATTGGTTTGTTTCAAGTCCAACCATCAACCTAAGACCACCGTGGCCTTTAAAACATGTCCCAAAGTGCCATGCTCACACATTCCTTGAAGATCTCTCAGGGCAGTGACTCCACCACCTCTCTGGGCAGCCTGTTTCAATCCCTTTGGGAAATAAATTTTACCTAATACACAGCCAAAGCCTCTCCTAGCTCAATTTCAGGTCGTTTCCTCTCTTTCTGTCACCTGGTACTAGGGTGAAGAGACTGGTCCCCACCTCGATCACAGAATCTCAGCAGAGACACCTTCCACTAAACCAGATTGCTCAAGGCCCTGTCCAACCTGGCCTTGAACACCTCCAGGGAGGAGGCATCCACAACCTCTCTGGGCAGCCTGTTCCAGTGTCTTGCCACCCTCACTGTAAAGAATTTCTTTCTAATATCCAGTCTAAATTGTCTCTCTTCCAGCCTAAAGCCATTCCCCATCATCACTACCAGCCCTTGTAAAAAGTCAGATTGACAGATTCAGGGGAGATGCTGAGATTCTGCTTATGCCACATCCCAGTGTTTTCACTAGACCTTAATTGTTCCTATTTAGAGAGTTCTGCTGGCCTCAGACTTTTCCCTGGTTTTGATAAGCATCATCTTGACATGTTGGAACCACAGGACATGAGATGTAAAGAATGGATGTATTACACAAGTCAGTTTGAGCATACAGCTGGCACCAAGCAAGAAAGGGAGCAACTGAGCCTAGCTAAACACTGCATAAACTGAAATTTCAAGAAAAGGAAAGAAAAATAACAATTTTCCCAGCTGTGGCCTGAGGGGTCTCCTTTCTTTTGGAGATATTCTAGTGCTGGTCTTTAAAAACCATGAAGCAAAGCTTATTGGTTCTATTCCAGATGACTTGTGAAGAAGAGAGGCTTTTAATCATATCTGAAAGCTCCTTCAGGGCTCTGTATTTTATGTAATATAGGGTTTATTATAAGGCAGATTGGTTATTTCAACAGCCTCACCACTTATGCTCAAGGAGAGCTTCAGCAGAGCTTTTTCAAGAGTTTGCAGTGTGAGCCCCTGGCCAAATTCCAGCTCCCAAGTGGAATTTGTCAGATGGCAAGTGCAACACAAACTTGCTCCTCTAACTTTTGTCCTTCTCAAAGTACCATCCATTTCATCCAAGCTTCAGAAAGAACCTTATTATTTGAGAAAGCAGCTCACCCACTGAGGAAGCATCTTGTAGTGATAAGACAAGGGAAGATAGCTTTGAACTGGAAAAGGGGACTTACAGACTGGATATTAGGAAGAAACTCTTTACAGCGAGGGTGGTTCAGGGATGTTGTGGATGCCTCCTCCCTGGAGGTGTTCAAGGCCAGGTTGGACAAAGCCTTGAGCAGCCTGGGCTAGTGGAAGATGCCCATGGTAATAGTATTGGAACTAGATGGGCTTTGAGGTCTATTCCAACCCAAACCATACTGTGATTCTATGATCACTGCTTTGAGTAAAGCAGCTTAGTACTGAAGCAACAATCTGTCAGATCATCATAATGATGATGCCCAAAGGATGTTCCAGAGCAAGTCCTCCAAAAGCGTCCCATCACTTTACTACACATACCTAGGAAAATGTATCAAAAATTCCTCACAATCCTCAGCCATTTGCAAATCCTGACCTAGCAGACAGAAGAATAATTCCAGGTCAGCCATGCACTTTCATTCAAGTCTGCTGGGTGGATAGGTCACTGAAACTAATAGAATAAAAAGGGGAAAGAAAATCTTTCAGACACAATTTAATTGGAGGTCTCCAGTGACTAATGCAGCCATAGGAATGTGTCTGCAGGCCATGCTCTGACATTCTACTCAGAAATATTTTTTTCTTGTTTTCAAATTGATTCAGTTTGCCACTACAGGAAAATTGATTTCTCTTTTTTTTCAGGAGTGAAAAGTTACTAAAAATACAGCAAGAAACAGCTTACTCTTTTGTGGATAGATTGGAGATGTGTCTTTAAGTGTTTCTCTGCTAAACATGAAGGCCTAAGGACACAACCATCCTTAGATCAGTTAATCCATTCAGTGATCAGTAAATATCCATCATGCAATGAAAATAAATATTGGCATAGCTGAAAGAAGAGACAACTGGGAAGGCTGTTCAGTGGGGAAAAAGGACAGTGTTACCCACAGAATCATAAAATGGTTTTGGTTGAAAGAGCCCTCTAAGGTCATCCAGTTCAACCTTCAACCTAAGGCCACCAGAGCCATTAAGCCACGTCCCAAAGTGCTGTGTCCACACCTTTCTTGAATGCCCCCTGGGATAGTGACTCAACCACCTCCCTGGGCAGCCTGTTCCAATACCTGACCACTTTTACAGGAAAGAATTTTTTCCTAATATCAGTTTTTTTTTTCTAAATTAAGAAATGGAAAAATGTTTCTTTATTATGCAATTATGCTTCCAGGCACTGACTGCAGATGGGAAGAGCTCCCCAACACATTTGTCTACCTAGATAGCAGTCTCTCTTGATTAAACTCTTAGTCCATTAGCTACATCTATACATAAATTTGAATTATTTGAAAATATAATGATTAGGACACTGAGGGCCAAATGACCACAGATCAGCAAGGGAACACGAGAGGCACATCCACTTCCTTCATTCACAAGCAGCGGTGTCTGGTTGAACCTGCAGATGTGTGTCTCATTAAAACTGACTGGGCTTTGAAATTTGACCATCAAGACACAAACAGGCAGGCAAAGATCTTCTCAGTTATGACTTAATTGCAAACATGTTTTCCCTCTCTCCTAGATGTGCCGTTTGGGTTGCAAACCGACCCGCAAGTCACAACCATTGTGGGGAATGACGTTCGGCTGACCTGCAGGGCCTCCAAGTACATCTACAGCCACCTGGTCTGGTACTACCCCTCCTCAGAGATGGCCCCCAGTGACTCCGTGATCAAAAAAACTGACAACTATTCCATTTCTTTGACACTGGTCATGACTAATGTCACCAAGGAACAGAGTGGCATCTACAGGTGTGGTGCCCAGAACCAGCACAACAGCACTGACACACTTGAACAGACCACCCAGCTCCATGTCAGATGTAAGTGCTGCCAGTGGGAAGGAGGAGATGACACTAGAACAGAAATGCTGGGCACCTGCTACTGCCTTGGAAGGCTCCCAGAACAGTGTCCAGCATTCAGAATCATAGAACCATTTCACTTGGAAAAGATCTCAAGATTATTGAGTCCAACCATCAATTTAACACCACCATGGCTATTAAACCATGTCCCAGAGGGCCACTTCCACACATTGCTTAAACACCTCCAGGGACAGTGAGTCCACTACCTGCCTGGACAACCTATTCCAATGCCTGCATTTTTTTCTTTCTTTCTAATTTGTAAAGGACTATCCTAATACAGACCTTGAAGTCTGGTTTGGTATTTCTGTCACATTCCTGTAAGTGGACTGACACTCAGCCATACGTATGGAAATAGTTAAAGTCAGGTTGGATGGAGCCTTGAGCAACCTGGTCTAGTAGGTGTTCTTGTCCATAGCAGGGGGTTGGAACTAGGTGGGCTTTAAGGTCTCTTCCAACCCAAACCATTCTGTAGTTCTATGATTCCTGCTCAGTGCAGGCACACACACAAGGAAAAGATGCTCTCACCACAGCTGTGGCTCACACAGCTCCCACCTGAGTGGGAGGGAATTTATTTTAGGAAATGGCATGAGCACCTGCCTCTCCCTGGAGTGTGGAGGAATCTCACCTTAGTATTAGGGACTGCTGGTGGTTTGGCTTGTCTCCACTGCCTGTACTAGAGCCACCTGTCAGCATCATCTGCCATAGAGGCACTGGGCTTTCTCTGTGCTCTGTATTCAAGCTACGAGCTTTCCTCTCCCCTGGAAGATATTTTTATTCATTTAGTCAAATTTCCACCTACACAGACACCTACACACGATGGCTACGGGAACAACACAGCTAAACTGGGAATAGATGCATGGGAGAACTGGGGTCTGTTATTTGTCCTGCACGTGTCAGAGAGGCACTTCTGCTAGAGAACGTGCATGGAAGTGTCCCTCCAAACCAGCCCCCCCTTCCCCTGTACAACGAAGGTCTTTTAAACGTACTGACACCCCCCAGCTATCATCCTGCTGCAGGTTTGATGTATTTTTAATGCTGTGCTTGGGATTTTATTCACTGCTTCCCTCTACCTTTTATAAATGAAGATAAAGAGGAGGTTAACTTGCTTTGTAGTAAGTAGATAACTGCATTCATGATGGAGGACACCAAATCCTTATATCTCTTTCCTCTTTGCCTCTTCCTTTCTCTTCTCTTTTTTTTTTTTTTTTTTTGCATTCACTCTGCATTTGCTCTGCCCACTCACTGTCCTCTCTTCTTCAGAGGATGAGAAACTCAAGGAGGTTTGAGCTGAGGCCAAGTCTAAGCTTAGCCACTTTGAAAATATGTCTAATGAACTCACTTACCTCCCATAACCTTTTGGGGGATTTTTGCTACCCCTCATCATCCAAACTTTGGCCATTGCCAGCCCAAAAAGGCCACGCAAAAGGTCAGGGCCATGCAGGAGGCCATAGGAGAAAAGAGGGCAGAAGGTGCTTTCTGAAACCTCACTGTGTGCTGGTTTTCTTTATGCCTACAGCAAAGGCAGCACCATATGTGATACAAAACCTCACGGATCTGGAGGTTAACATCAGTGGCAAGATCGTGCTTGAGTGCAAAGTCAGCGGAACACCAGACCCTCAGATCACGTGGAAGAAGAATGGCTACCCCATTTCAGCAGCATCAGGTGAGTGTCTCTGCCTCCACAGCATGCTGTGATACTGTTCCTAACAAAGCATAACAGACTTTCAGATTTATCACCAGCATAGGACCTCCAACTCCATGGCTACCACAAGCATGGCTGAGTCAGGATGGAACACACAAGCTCAGGAGCATACACACAAAGCCAAATATATCAGACCACCACAGTAGACTACAGCTTGGAATTTGAGGTCAAAGCTGCCAACCAGTTGCAACCCAACACCTGCTTATGCAGCTTGCTTTGAGCTGGTGGCAGCGTTGGTGTCTGCAGGCAGGCAGATAGTCTGCATAAATTAGCATAGCATTAGGAAACCTAAGAGCACAGCCTGCTGCTGCTCAGCCTGTGTGTGAGACAACAGCCCAGTGAGACAGAGTGTACCCACTTGGCTGGAAACACCAGCTAGAACCATTGCATACCCCTGGGGTCTGAGCAGAATCTACTGCAGCACACTGTAGGCTGCCACTGGACAGCAGGGTCCAGGACATGCCATGATATGCTGTGCGTCCTCTGTCTCCTGCAATGTAGTGACAAAAGCATGCTTGCAGCCCAACTGGTAAGGCCAAAGGTCTCCTGGGTTGCATTATGAAGATTGTGACCAACAGGTTGAAGAAGATTTTCCTCCTCCTCAGCCCTAGTAAGTATCTAGTTCTGGGCTCCCGAGTTCAAAAGAGACAAGGAAGATTAACATGAGAAGAAATATCTTTGCTGTGAGGGTGCTGGAGCCGGTTGCCCAGAGAAGCTGTGACACCTTCTTCTCTGGAGAGATTCCAAACCCACATGGATATTCTGATCCTGGGCAAGCTGCTGTGGGTGACCCTGCTTTGGCAGGGAGATTGGACTGAATTCTCCCCAGAGGTCCCTTCCAACCCCACCATGCTGAGATTCTGAGGTACAGTGCTACCACAGGTACCACAGAGCCTGGAGTTTCTTTTCAGTTTTCTATCCTGACATCTTCTATAAATCATGGAGAATCTCAAGGCAGTATCTGGTCCTGTGACTTTAATTTTGCATCTTGGACTAGGTAGGAAATCTAGGATCATCCATAATTCAGATCAGACTGTTCTAAGAGAAACTCTTTATAGCTACTGAAATTTTATAAATAATTCTAAAGGGACAAGCATGTAACTCATCCAAGCCCTGGAAACATAAATAAAATATTGGGGAAAGACACCTCAGGGTAAATATTTCAGCGTGGTGCATGGCAAGTTACGTGCAGTACTCTTGTTAACAACAACAGGATTCACCAGCAGAACACCCAGAAACTCAAAAAGGCTGTCCCTTTCCAATTCCAAGCCCGACACCTTTTCCTATTTCTGTCCCAAACATGTCCTTAGTTTTACAGATGAGTTCTCAGTTTTGTGCCACAAACCAGGAAAAATTATATGTGGAAAACTAATCAGGAAAATTAAATGTAGAAAAACCTCACACAGGTCGTATCTAGGCAAACTTCCTCGTCCCACTTCACATCTAGCCCCTAGCAGCCTGATTGCTGCATGAAAAGATTTTTCCAAGGATGTGTATAACTTGATCTCCACGTTCCACATCGAGAACTTACTTTCACACCCACGGCCTCCAAACCAGCACTTTCTCCAACAATTTCACTGAGTTCCCTGTTTGTCAGGGCAGGTAAACTATCAGAAATCTCTTTGCTAACTTCCATGGGAGCTTTCTCAGGCTCTGTCTCTTCACAATAAATTAGAAGCCACATTTCTGCTGGCCACATAATTTACACAGGTATTGAGGAGAAAAGCAATATCAAGGAAGGGTTATTGCCAGACCACAGTGAGGGGCACAGTATTAAAATATCTAACAACAATTCAGGTCAGGTCTCCAAGGATAGGAGCTGACTTTGAGTTCACTGTCTCCAAGCAGCATTTGTAAGCAAGTAGGTTGATAATATTAACCAAAATCTCTTCCATCAGGAATTTCCATGGAAAACAACACCCTGGTCATCGAGCGAGTGAAAAAGGATGATGAAGGGCTCTATGAATGCAAGGCATCCAATGACATGGGCCAAGACAGTACATCAGCCTTCATCAAAATCCAAGGTGAGATCCAAGCTAAGGCAAACTCCACATATTGTGTTGGACTGAAGAGAGCTATTGTTCAGTCATGGGCTTTGGCTGCATTTCATATTTCATTGCATATTTAACCTTCAGGTTCAGAGGAGAAATCCAACATTGAAGTTATCATTCTGGTCTGCACTGGTCTAGCTGCTACCCTCTTCTGGCTTCTTCTGACCCTCTTCATTCGGAAACTGAGAAAAGTAAGAGACCTTCCACAGTGCACAAAGGGTCTGGGATCAGACCCAGTTTATGGTGGCAGCAGAGTTTAGGGATGAATTGGGACAGATGAGTGGGTTTGAGCTCCCCAGACCAAGAGACAGGGAACAACTGGAGAAAGTCCAGTAGAGGCTACAAAATTGCTGAGGGAACTGGATCATCTCTGTGGAGAGGAAGAGCTGAGAGACCTGGGGCTGTTTAGACTGGAGAAAAACAGCCTGAGAGAGGATCTGATCAGTGCTCAGCAAGAGCTAAAGGGTAGGGGGCAAGAGGATGGGCTCAGACTCTTTTCAGTGGTGCCCAGTGACAAGACAAGGAGCAAGGGATACAAGCTAGAGCACAAGAGATTTCCTTTTAACTTAAGGAGAAACTTCTTTAGTGTGAGGGTGCTGGAACCCTGAAGCAGGCTGCCCAGAGAGGTTGTGGAGTCTCCTTCCATGGAGGGCTTCCAAATGTACTTGGACATTGTAACCCTGGGCAACCTCCACCATGCTATGATTCTATAATTTCTCCACACCCTGTTTTTAGCCTGATGCCACAGATATTAAAACAGGATACCTGTCAATTATCATGGATCCAGAGGAGATGCCTCTTGATGAGCAGTGTGACCGACTTCCCTACGACAGCAGCAAGTGGGAGTTCCCAAGAGACAGGCTGCGGCTGGGTAAGCGGCTTGGGTGTCCTTGATGTAAGGAGTGATGATTTCTAACTCTCCTCAACTTCAGTGGATCCATTGTGCAACCCAGAAGGCAGCCTATCATTTAGTGCCTGTCCTAGAGGAGAATTGACAGCGAGTCCCAGAAATCAATACCATCTCTAATGGGAGGTGAAATAAGGAATTTGGGAAGAAAAGCCAAGATGGAGGCCCCATCCTTGCAGACATTCAGGGTCAGGCTTGATGGTCTCTGAGAGACTTCCTCTAGTTGGGGATGTCCATGCTTACTGCAGCGGAGTTGGACTAAACAATCTCTAGATGTCTTTTCCAACACAGTGCATTTTATGATTCTGTGTTGTCTTGCTCAAAAATAGCTACCACCTCTTCATCTTTCTTGGAGAAGTGAAGTCAAGCCCTTGACAGGGAAGAAAGGTACCTCCAGGTACTGTCCCTGCCAAAAGGATGGTTTCACACTAATAAAGGAAAAGGGAAAGAGAAGTCAATCTGAGAGGCAACAGCCTTTCAGTGAATTTATTGATGAAACCTATCCCTTATCAATTACTTGAACTTGGCCTTGAATTTCACTCAGCAGCTCAGCTCAACGGATGATGGAACAAGACAATGTAAAAAGCAGGCTGTGTTTGCAGAGGAACACAGTAACAGCTGCATGCAGTGATGAGTGTAGGAAACAGATCTGTCCTGTGTGCTCTTGGTGCTTTAGCTAGAAAACATGGAAGAAGGAGGAAAACAGATGAAAAGAACAAAAGCTGAGATGATGGTAGGACATTGAGTCCAAGTAGGAGAACCAAAAAGCCAGACCATGATGGTCAGGCTACTCCGCTGCATAGTGGGTCAGACCCCTCAGAGCACAGTAGGAAACAGAGGCATGAAAACGTAAGAAAAGGGGAAATAAAGCAGGATTATGAGCCTAATTTCCATTTAGTATAGCTTTTATGTCAAATAAATGTGAATAACTGAAGAGTTAACGGTTTCTGCCACCTGAGTGCTTTAGGTGGCTACATTCCAAAACCATGATTCATATGAGATCAAGGTTCCACAATTCTGTATTTACCCCAAACTCCAAATTTCCTGGGCTGCAGGACAACTGTACGGAATGCTTTTTACCCTTAAGCCTTATAGATGTATTCAGCCTTGCCTTCAGCTGAATGCAGACGTAGTTACTCTGCTCTGTTCTATCACCTACTGTATTGCACAAAGTCCTATGGATATAAATCCCACCCTTTATATCCATAGGCTGCACATATGTGATACAGGCTGCTCTTGACTCTCGGTCTACGTCGTGCCTGGGCACTGGATTCTTGTATGTCTTGCAGAGCTGAGAGTGCATGTCTCCCTCTTATCTGATGCAGACTGTCGTAAGTCCCCTTTGGCTCATTCTCGACTCTTGCTTCTCTAGGTAAAACACTGGGTCATGGTGCTTTTGGGAAGGTGGTGGAGGCGTCTGCTTTTGGCATTGATAAATCTTCAACCTGCAAAACAGTTGCCGTAAAAATGCTTAAAGGTACATATATCCCTCTGAGATTCTCCCCAGACTCCTCGGGGAACCTATGGTGGATGAGGTTTCCAGTTCTCAGCTCACAAACCAGTCCCAAGTTCATTGTGTTGGGAAGGGAGTGGGTGTGTCATATGGGAGCAATTAGTCATTATGCAGTGGATGGTACCGGGTAGGAAATGACAAGCGTGCTCCATGCTGTGCTGCTGATTAAGTCTGGTATTCCTAGAGGAGGGAAACAGCAGCTTCCAGGTCCACGAGGTTAGGAGGGAAACAGATTACAGAATGTAATTACATTAGATAGGCTGAAATTGTATCTGAGCCTTCGATTGCAGCCCCTCCAGATGTAGAATAGTTCAAGGGGCTGGGGGAAAAAACAAAAATAAAATATCAAGCAATGCCAAGGGAGTGAATTAGAGACAACTTGCTGGCAATTATTGAAATGAAGGGAAGTTTTCCATTTGGTGGTGGGGAAGGGGAACTTGGAGCCTCTTCTTTCACACTGTATTGAAATACAAAGCTTCTGCACAGTTTAGAAATAAACAGACCAGCCAGGGCATTGGCTACTTGGGCTGCTGGTTTTTAACCTTAGCTGTTTGTCACAGCTACAGTCCATGCTCACTGGATAGCTTTTCACAGTCTGCACTGCTCTGCATCACTCCTGCATGACACTATTAACCCCTGCAATGCCATGATTCAAGAACTGCTGTCACAATATTTGGCTTCCATGGCTAGCTGCCTCTCCTGACGCTCTGCTGCTTCCCATCTCTCTGGAAGTTCAATAACATCATTTCATCACCTCTTTGGACTTCCTCCAAATCTGGTCTCCTTTCTCTTAATCAGTAGATCTTCAGATCATCTTCTCTCCTGCTGTTACTTCTTCTGTTCCATGTTCACCTCCAGATCCTCAAAGTGTCCTAGAAGGCCCTGATCCAGACATATTTGCTTCTCCATCCAAAATTTACCATCCCAGATAGCTCTGGGTTTTGATCCACCTCCACACTGTGCTTCCCATCATGATTCTCAAGTCAACTCTACCCTGCCTGCACATATTCAGCAAAACATTCAATAGTTCTTCCATCATTTTATACCTTCCTCTCTCAAAGACGTCAGCAGCCTCCTGCTCTGACATGTCCATCCTCAACTAACATGTTCATAACTCATCATATTCTTGAATAAACAGATTCCCTAGAGCGAGTTGATCCATTTGGGTCAAGGAACAAAAAAGGCTCTGGAGATGTCTGCATTTTGGAAATTGTAGGATTACCTGTCATTTCCATGAACTGGCCTCGTATCAGTCCTAGGTTGAAGGCTAAAACTTGATGTGCAAGACCATCTGAAACACTCCTGAGGCTTGTCTGTCTAGATTTCACCAAACATGTTGCAGCTCATGCCAGGGTAAATCAGGAGCAATAACCCCCATCTCCACACCCATCTATAAATATTACTGACAGAAGAAATCTTGACCTTGGAACAGCTCCTTCTGTATGACACAATTCGGTGAAAAATTTGTTCATTAAGAGCCCTACAAGCAGATGAAAAGGTTACATTTGTCACACCAAAATGTGTTACATAACTGTTTCTCCATATTGAAATCCTACACCATGGAAAGACAAAACAGAATGCAGCCCCTCTTGCTGAAACACATCATGAGAGTTCTGGGAGAAAGGCAGAGGATACAACCCAGCATCTGAGCAATGTCCTGGTCTGAGAGAGCCTTCTCTAGTTTTGGCAGCAATATAGAATGACATTTCAGCCTAAGTCAGTGCTTCCCCAGGTGTCAGGCTCATGATTCACACACAAGTATGGTCCCTCTGCTCTGCTGTATGCATTCTGTGGGTCATTGAGGTCTCACAGGGCTGAAATTTAGGAATGCTGTGCATTCTCAAGTACATTTTGGGACCAAATTTATAGATGTCTTGGATTCCTCCATCACCTAGAGTGGAGAGTTAGTTGCTCAGTACTGTGGAAAAATATACTCTGAAGTATCACAGAGAAGTAGTCCTAAACTGCACATCACCATCAGAGAAGGAAGAACACATTCTTCTGTTTGCTGTTGTTGGAATGGTTGGTTGTTCCTCTGCTGGGCTTGCAAAACTCAGTCCTTACAAAGGCTGATTTGAGGGGAGGGTTGTGCTAGGGGATAGTAACCCTCCATAACATGCGCTAGAGAAAGGAAGAGTCACACAAAAGATAAAGTGTTATCCCACTTCATAAAAGGTCAACAGACAATGAAACAGATGAATTATTATCTGTTGAAGGGCCTGGAAAGCAAAGATACTGCACAAAACCTGGGTGGGTTTTGTTTCCAAGTGTAAACAGGATCTTGCTAGGTCCTGTCAAAAATATCCTGTTGTGTAAAGATGATTTTTTTCCTGTTTATCTTAAGCAGAATGTGCAACTACTAACGAATGCAAGGCTTTGATGTCTGAACTCAAGATCCTCATCCACATAGGACATCATCTGAACGTAGTTAACCTGCTGGGAGCCTGCACCAAAGCTGGAGGTGAGAGGTCCTCAGTAAATAAAGAGCAAAAGAAACACTTTGGTGTTTGGATGTAACCTGTGGTGGAGTCCAAGTCTCATGCACATGCAGTTAATAGAAGCACAAATATTTCTACTTCTCTGCTCATAGAAGAACTTCTGCTACTGCAGAATACAGCCACATCTCACCATTAGTTTCCAAAAAGTCTTCTCCCAGTCAATGATGTCACTTCTCTATTTTCTCTTTCTCTATCCTTTGTAAGCTTATCTTGCAGAAGGATTATAGACTGAAGAGATGCAGAATCCTTTATTGCAATTAGGTACCAAGTTCCTCAATATACTGATATCCTCCACATACCGATCATTTCAAAGGTTCTTTACCTTCTTCTTCCCTGCCTCTTGAGAATGCACCAGGCTGATCAGCTAGCTACTTGAGGCCTCCTTTTTTGTCCAAGCACTTCACCCTTACTGGGCAAACACAGGCAATTTTTGTGTAGTACACAGGAAGCCTGAACAGCCCAAAGCTGAATGGAGCAATAGCATGAATTTCCAAGGAGCTGAGCAGGCCCAGCTGGCTGTAGATCATACAAAGAATCTGTTGCAAAGTGCAGACTTGCACAAAGGACTCCATAAATCTTAGACCTTTGTCACTAAAACTTCCCTTCCCTTTCTTCCATATAAACCATCCTTATCTATTACTTTAACTCAAGGGTAACAACTCTCAGAGATGCCTCTTAGCTGCTCACAATGAACCTTCAAAACAATCCCCAAAGGATAGATTTAGAAGAGCTGAAGACAAAACAAAAGCAAAACAAACAAAAACCCTGAGTAAAATAAAGAGGAAATATGATGCACACATCTGTTGTCATCTGAGGTTCTAAAGCTATTAGCTTCACAAGGAACATGTAGCTATCCAGTCATGGGGCATAAAAGAAAGCTCCAGTGAGGTAAATCTGGTAGGATGCCAGGGATGAAATCTACCCTCCAGCAAAAGACTCCCAGTTCCTCCAGGAGCAGTCAATAACCAGAAGGCACAGATGCCACTGTAAACTGTTCATGAACAGGGAACTTGCAGAAGTTGTTGTAGCACTGCAGACCCCAAAAGCTTGTATGGGAGGATGACCAGCTTTAGCTAGGTTTTCAGATTCAGATACATAACAAATAGCCTTTGCTTGAGAGGATGAGAAGAAACAAACACTATGGATGCTCCTGAGTCTCCTGTCAGGTTAATGAGGTAGTTTAATACAAACAGTAACCTAAAATATGGTGACATTACTAAGACATCAAAGGTTCTTAACCAAAATGCTAATTCAGCCACAAAGTTCTAGATGTGTAATAAAAACCATCTCAGTAACTGATCAATTACTGTGATTGGCCAACCCCTGAGGAATTTTCTGTCACACAGTCCCATCAGTTTCCTGTTCTTCAGCCTGCTCCATCCTGACCTGATTGCTTCTCTGGGTGAAGATGTCACTTTCATATTGCCATAGGATGATATGGGCTTGGAGGGACCCGTAAAGCTTCCCTAGTCCAACTACATGCAGTCAGCAGGGACATGTCCAACTGGAGCAGGTTGCTAAGAGCCACAAGCAATCTGACCTGCAATGGTTCCAGGGATGGGGCATCTGATACCTCTCTAGCCAACCTGGAACAGGGTCTCACCAGTCTCAACATCAAACATCTCTTCCTCTCCAGTCTAAATCTCTGTCTTTTAGCTCAAATCATCACTCTTTACCCTGTCACAACAGGCCCTGCTCAAAAGTCTATCTCCAGCTTTCTGATTTGCTCCTTTAAATTCTGAAAGGCACCAGTAGATCCTAGTCTCTTTTGAACTGGACCCAGTATTCCAGATGTGGCCTCACTAGGGCAAAGTAGAAGGGGAAGAGAAACTCCCTTAATCTGCTGGCCACACTCTTCTTCATGCAGCCCAGGACATCACAGGCCTTCTTCACTATGAGGGCACACTGCTGACTCATGGTGAGCTTGTTCACCAGCATTCTCAGGTCCTTCTCTGTGCAGCTGATTTCCAGCAGATCAAGCGTTATCCTGTACTCTATCAGGAGGTAGTTCCTCCCTAAGTGCAGGATTCTACACTTACCCTTATGTTATTGTCACAATCCCCTGATTATTGCTGCTAAAATTCCCCAGCTTCCTTTTGAAGAGGTGACTTACTTCTAAACAGTAGCAAATAGGATCTCCAAAGTTCACTCTTCCCTCCTGAATCCCTCCACTATCCATCTCAGCCTTTCCAGTCAATAGAGCCTGTGTCAGACTGGCCCATGCAGGCAGAGTGCAGTCCAAGTCTGTGTATTTCTGAGACAGCCAGGTAGAAGAGCTCTTCAGAGCTGCCTCCTTCCCAAATGGCCAAGGGCATCTCTAAGCACTTTTCCTTTGAAGTTCAGACTCCTAATTTTGAAGTGTGGAGCTTCAAGGCAGAAAAAGGATTCTGGACATGAAAGCCTGGCTGCTCAGGATTGCTAATATGTGTTTATATGCATTCTAGACCCACAATTTCACCTTCTCTTCCATTACAATGATTACAAAGAATGGTGATTATTCTAAAGGCAGAGAATGTAGCTTTAATAGCTCACACTGAAACATAAAAGCATTTTCAAGTAGATCTTAAAAATACACATAATTGTATAAAAGCAGCAGTTGCACTGAACTCTAGAGAAGTTTGCACAGACATAAGAAAGGAAGAAATTAGTAGGACTTCTGAGGCTCTCAAAAACTTCAGACTCCACATTTCTGCAACTTTTGATTTAAACTTGTATGATCCCCAGCAGTGAGTACCAGTCAGGCCACCTTGAATACTGAGTCCAGTTTTGAGCCACACAGTACAAGAAGAACATTGAGGTGCTCAAGCAGGTCCAAAAAAGAACAACAAAGCCTGGTGGAGGGTGTAGAGCACAACACCTCTAAAGAGCAGTTGAGGGAACTGGAGTTATTCAGCCTGGAGAAAAGAAGGCTGAGGGGAGACCTTCTGGCTCTCTACAACTCCCTGAAAGGAGGTTGGTACAAACTGAGTGTTGGTCTTTCCCCCCAAGAAACAAGTGTCAGGAGAAGAGGAAATGGCCTCAAGTTGCCTCAGGGGAGGCTTAGGTTGGATATAAAGAAAAAAAAAAAGTTCTTTGAAAATGCATTTTATTGTTCCTAGTGACATCAGCTCCACACAAACCTAAGTTGTGGGGACAGCAGAGAAAAAAAAAAACAAAACAATCTGCTGCATGCTATGGATCTATGTNTCAAAAGGGTTATCAAGCCCTGGCCCAGGCTGCCCAAAGCAGTGGTGGAGTCCCCATTCTTGGAGGGATTTCAAAGCCATGGAGATGTGGTGCTGAGGGACAGGGTTTAGCGCTGACTTGGCAGTGCTGGGTCATTGGTTGGACTCAATGATCTTACATGTCTCATCCAACCAAAACAATTTTATGGTTCTTTGAAACTGCATTTTATTGTTCCTAGTGGCATCAGCTCCACACAAACCTAAGTTGTGGGGACAGCAGAGAAAAAAAAAAAACAATCTGCTGCATGCTATGGATCTATGTATAGAACAAAACCACCTTAACAGCAGATGGGATTGTATATCCTTGCTCATCATTCTGGATTTTCCTTTATTTATAAATGAGGAATAAATGCCAGCTATTACCATCTAATGAGGGAAACAGATTCAGTAGTCTTAGCTCCATACCCCCTGCAGCATCACTTCTCTGTCACCTCATTTTCTCATCCACACAAGAGTGACAGCATTGCCTTATTGCAAGAAGGATTTGTGAGGATGAGTGGATATTAAGCGCTTTGAGGTGTTTCAAAACTCATTTGACTTTCACTGTCTTTTCAGGTCCTTTAATGGTCATAGTGGAATACTGCAAATACGGCAACCTGTCCAACTATCTAAGAGGAAAGCGAGGAGATTTCATCGCCTACAAGGTAAAAATATGCCACATCCTCCTCCTCCTCCTCCCAAGGCAGAGAATTAAGAACCACTGACCACAGGTTGGATTTTCCCCTGCATTAGCCCTCAGACAGTTTGGTGTTTATGAAGACATTATTTTCTCATCACAGTGGTGGAACACTGAAAGAATCTTTTTTTCAGTGGTGTCCAGTGACAGGACAAGGTGTAAGGGGCACAAACCTAAACATAAGAAGTTCCAACTAGACAGGAGGAGAAACTTTTTTAGTGTAAGGGTGACAGAGCACTGAAGAAGGCTGCCCAGAAAGGTGGAGTCTCTATATCTGGAAATATTCAAAACCCACCTGGAGGCCATCCTGTGCAACCTGCTCTGAGAAAACCTGGGTGTGGGTTGGAATCCATCTCCAGGGGTCCCTTCAAGGCCCTAGCCTTATGTGATTCTCTGGTCTAAGCTCTGCCAGCAACAGGAGCCTCCCCAAGATTATTTTCCCAGATGACTCCATTATTCATACTATTTTTATTATTTCAGTAGCTATTGTGTACAGGCACAAAAGTACATAAGGTGCTTTATGTAAGAGAAGGAGATTTTCCTGGTACACTCACTCCAACTGTTTATTTTTTCCTCACAATTGTTTTCATGAACTGCAGGGACTGGATTTGTCTCACTCTCCAGGAGAGGGTGAGAGAGGTGCATTTCAGTGCATATCACACACATACTTCAGACAGTGATTTTTAGCATGGTTTCCAAAGCAAGTAAGAGGTGTAAAGTTACAATATCTCTTTGCACATCTATCAGTTTCATGCAGCCAGCTTCTGTATTAATAAATAGGTTCTGTACTAATAAATAGAAAATTAGGCTTTGGTAGTTCTGCTCTTCAGAGAACATCATGTTCTGAGCTCATCTGCAGAGCACACTTGCTCCATATGCCATTCTGTATCAAATTTTGAATTCCCAAGCATTGTACCATTCAAAGCTAAAAATCAGTTTTATGTTATTTCTAGTCCCAGGAAAACTCAGACCAAGCAGAGAAAAGCCTGGATGAGTCCAACAGTGATTTGACTGAACTGATCAAGAGGCGCCTTGAGAGCGTGGCCAGCACAGGAAGTTCTGCCAGCTCTGGATTTATTGAAGACAAGAGTTACAGTGATTCAGAAGATGATGAAGAAGGTAAAAGAAACCTACCTAAGCCCAGATACTTTCTTGTAAAGGTTTTTGTTACTTGGCTGGTGCCATGCACACTGTCACACACTTTCCAAGACCTGAAACAGCTTGATGCGCTCCTGAAATCAAAGGGAGGAGGGAAGGAGGTGTGTGTGTTCACTCCAATTTTCTCACAAGAGATTTCCAATAGTGCATATGGATAAAAGCTGCTCCCCTCATGTAAAAAGGAGCAATATTTTACCAGATTTATGGAGTAAGTCTGTCCCCAGTCTCCTCACTCACTCAAAATATTTGCCCTCATTTTTTCTTCATAACTAAGTGACATAATTGATGCTTTCATCATCTGATCTCCCACCCCTAGGTCAGTGATTCCTAAACCTGAGTTGTAATCCTAGCAGAGACCTGATACAAAAATAATCTGGTGAAGGGCTGGGGTCATGGAATCACATAGGATCACAGCACTGTGGGGGTTGGAAGCAACCATCTAGTCCAAACACCCTGCTAAAGCACAATCACCATGGCAGCTCACCCAGGACAACAATGGCCAGGTAGGTTTAGAGTTTCTCCAGAGAAGGAAATTCCACAACCTATCTGGACAACCTTCTCCAGGGCTCCAGTACCCTAACACCAAGGAATTTTCTCCTCACATTCAAGTGGAATCTCCTGGCTTCCAGTTTGTGCCCATTTCTCCTTATCCTGCCACTGGGCACCACTTAAAAAATTCTGGCCCCATCCTTCTGACCCCACCTTTTAGCTCTTGCTGAGCATTGATCAGATCTCCTCTCAGGCTACTCTTCTCCAGGCTCAACAGCCCCAGGTCTCTTGGCCTTTCTGCCTCACAAAGATGCTCCAGGCCTCTCAGCATCTTCAGAACCTCCACTGGACTCTCTCCAGTAGTTGCCTGGCCCTCCTGAACTAGGGAAGTCAGACCCTGACCCAAGACTCCAGATGTGGTCTTACCAGAGCCAAATAAAAGAAGTAACGACCATGCAAGAGGCTCCAGTGCCAAAAACATTTGGACCTGTTACTCTACTGTTTTTCCATGTCTGTAATTTCTCCTAGATGCTGAGGATCTCTACAAGAGGCCCCTGACTTTGGAGGATCTGATTTGCTACAGCTTCCAAGTGGCAAAAGGCATGGAGTTTCTCGCCTCCCGAAAAGTGAGCTCATTGAAACATCGTGGCTGAACTTCTTTCACAGAATCATGAGCATCTGATAAGGAGAAATCCAAATACACTTTTGAGCCTGAGTAATCTGCTTTTTGCTTTTCTATCAAAGTGTCAAAGATCACGTCAGCTCTGGTAGTTAGGCAATAAGTAGCAGTTAAGGAGTTGTAAAGGAATATCCATCATGTTCTTGGCTACAAGGACTGGCATCTGTAACATGAGCATCCAGTTAGGAGTGAACACAGATTGTAAGGCAATTCGTGGAATTGCCCCATAAATAAAAGCAGAAAAGACTTCTCATAAAAGGTCCCTCTGGTATGGTCAATAGAAGCACTACAGAAACACAGAGAGGGAGTATCCAGCTACTTATCGTTCTTGTCAGCAATGCTGGAGACTAGCAGCAAAGTTAGCACCTCTTTTAGATACAGAAAGAGGACATTTGTGGCCTGTGCAATGCCTGTTTAAGTAAATGGAGTATCACTCTCAGCCCAAAGGATGCACAAAGCTGAGAGCTCCCATTCAGCGTCCAAGCTATCTAGGCAACACACACAAACCATGAGCTCAGCTACCCCAGTCTCTCACACACTCATGAGACTGCATATGGAAATGGAGCTGCAGCTGCTTTTTGCCCTCTCCCAAACCTGCCATGGAACAACTAACTGGAAAGTGGCACTCTCTTCATCTACCCACAACTGACAAAGTCATTTCACATACTAAAATCAGACAACTAAAACTTGGATTCTTCCCCAAGTTATTTTCTCTTTTGACAGTATAATTGCAGATCCCCACATATATTTTCCTTCTCTAACCTGCTCTCAGCAGAAGTTCATTTCTTTCTTTTTCCATTTCCAAAAAAGGTTTCGCACTTTAAGCTCTAGCAAGGGCTGGTTGTCCAGGCAGACCCTCAGATTTCACTTGTCCTCATTCCTCTGCAGTGCATCCACCGGGATTTGGCAGCAAGGAACATCCTTCTTTCAGAGAACAACGTGGTTAAGATCTGTGACTTTGGGCTAGCCAGAGATATTTATAAAGACCCTGACTACGTACGGAAAGGAGATGTAAGTGGGAAAAATGCTAATCGGGTGTTTTCATTCCCCTAGGGCTTGGGCAGATCAGAAACAACAGCTCCAGTCATGTGTTGTGTCTTTTGAATCCTTAGGCAAGGCTCCCACTCAAATGGATGGCTCCAGAAGCTATTTTTGACAAAATTTACACAACCCAGAGTGACGTGTGGTCTTTTGGAGTGCTGCTATGGGAAATATTTTCTCTA
The DNA here is from genome assembly GCA_013400475.1 of Tricholaema leucomelas. Classification (NCBI taxonomy): domain Eukaryota; kingdom Metazoa; phylum Chordata; class Aves; order Piciformes; family Lybiidae; genus Tricholaema lacrymosa; species Tricholaema leucomelas. The sequence goes on from WAAF01015816.1 coordinate 2,085,301, forward strand.
GGTAAGTGTCCTGCTTTGAGTTAGAAGAGAATTCTCTTCACTGATTTTGCTTCTCAGCTCAGTCTCTTCTGATTATGAGATCTGATTATTTAAGCGCTTTTTCTTCCCTTCTCCCCCTCCTCCCCCATAATTTATAGCTTTGGTGTCAATGAAAGCTTTTATTAATTGAGGGAACAGGCTGCCTAGAGAGGTGGTGGAGTCTCCATCTCTGGAGTAATTTCAAAGCTATCTGGATGCCATCCTGTGCAACTTGCTCTGGCAGTGGAGTTGGGCTAGATGATGATGATCTGCACAGGTTCCTTCCAAGCCCTATCATTCTCTGATAAGGTGGTGCCATGTTTCTAATTAATACAAGTGCAGTGCAGATCAGGTATAAAATAAAGTGACTGGGCTGAAGTCAGCCAGAATCCCACCTGGCAAAACACATCAAAATAGGAAATTTTAGGGAAGAAGGAAAAAAAAAAAAAATCAAATACAAACCCTTGGACTTAACATCTGTGTGAACAGAAATCAACAGAGTACTGAGCTAAAGCAAGCTTCTGCTGCTCAGGAGTGGGACACTGCTTGGAAGAGGTTTCCCTGTCGGACCACGTTTTGCTCTAAACAGTCAGATCAAGGAAACCACAGCAGCTCAAAGGTTGCAGCAGACTGTGCTGCTGGTGACAGTGGTCTGATGTTGCTGGTGACAGCCCATGGAACACAAGGGAGTTTGCCCACATGACATTTTATCCCAGCTTGATTATCTTCCCTCTAAATCTAAGTAAGATTTCCTAAGCAAGAAAGCAGCTGCCAGCAGGTTGATAGGAGAACCAGTGCAAGGCTCTGCCTCAAGTCATTTTGGCAGCAAGCAGGTTGAATTTGTACTCGTCTGGCCATATCATTTGCAAGCCACAACATTTTTGAGCAAACAGTCATGGAGTTGTTGACGTACTATGGATTTCATCTCACAGGGCTGTTAGAATTCTCAGCTGTGCTAAGAGCTGGTTACTGTCCAGCAGATAAAGCCCTGCAACATAGACAAAGCAGTCTTACAGACTCTTACAGACAGTTGAACTGTGTTGCTCAAATTCTCCTTCCAGAGTGGCAAGTTTTGTTTTCCCGAGGGAACTGTGGAATGTCAGCTCTGGCTTTTTAATCAGCATTCACAGACAAAAGAAAATAAAAAGCATTGTCATTGTAAGCAGCTGAATTTGAAAGCAAATCTGCAATCTCCTACTATCTTTGTTTTACGGATCAGTTGAAACTAACGATGGGGCTCATGATGCCAAATCCAGATCTGGATGCAAAGTCTGGAGCTGTTTCTATCCTAATCTTTCTTTCAGGTTGGCTGGAATTTGTCTCTAGTTCATATCAGCTTGCAAAGCAGAAAGTTCACACTCAAATGGTTAAAACAATTGGCAGGTCTCACTTTTTCCGGAGTTCAGTCCCATTTACTTAGAGTTTAGCTATTTTAGTGTACAAGGTCCATGGCTCTGGAATAGCATCACCTGCTGCCTGTGTTTTGAACCACCACAGAAAGACAAAGCTGAAGAAGCACCAGCAATGAATATCATAGGTACCAACAGATTCATAGAATGCCTTGAGTTGGAAGGGACCTCAAAGATCAGCTAGTTCCAAGATATGTTAGCATTAACATGCAGAGACACTCAGAAATTACAATCTCTACTTAGCATATCTAAGGAACCAAAGGAACTCAATGCTGAAGAATGGCAAAGGCCAGTGCAGCAGACAAATTTTAGGAGTCCCAAAGTTCTGACAAGTTTAGCAGATGGGAACTTTGGGTCATTTGATCTTTAACACTGAAACCTAATAAAAGTCAAATTACAGTCACTGAGATTCATCTCTATTTTTGAGCATAATTTACCTGGTTTCTTTTAATTTTAGATAGCCCCTTTTCATAATGAAGGTGCTTCCTTGGAACAATAGACTAGTCTCTTCTGAATTCAGAGGAATCTACTACATGACCCCGTGGGCTGCCATCTGCAGAGCAGCCTCTGCCCTCACTACAACATGGATCACAAATGCCTCTCTTCAAGCTGTGGCACAGATTCAAACGCAGCCCTTTTCTCTGAGAGGGTTTTTTCACAGAGCTCATCCAGGCATGCCTGTGGTTTGGCACCACTCATATCTGCAGCTCACATGATAAATATTTAATTAAGGATTTGTGTCACTGATTGAACTCTCTTATATAAAAGTTTTACAGATCATTGAGAGCCAGGGGATGGAAGTTATTTGTTGTTGCTACAGGGTATGTTTTGGCTGCCATTTGCAGCTGCTGACTTTACTGGGTCCCACAGACTTAGCACCCTCTAAAAATGGAACAAAGCCTGATTAGTAAAATGCACAGCTCAGTCTGGGCATGGGTCTTTCCAAGCTTCCTCTAGACTGGATCTGTTTTGGTCATACACAGGGAAATCATGACTTGAAAGACTAAATTTTCATCTGGGGCTGAGTTTGCACAGAGCTTTGAATTATTGAAATGGGGTCAGCACACCTCAGGTAAAACCAGCAATATTGAATACATCTTGCAATCAGTTCCATGGTGCATTACAGAATGTCAGTGTCTCCTGGAATTTGAATGTTCAAAAAAGCAATCAAAGATAATTATGTAAACAAGCAGTGCCTGGTAGTATAACATCAGCATCTTATTATCCTACTAAAATCCAAGTGAGATCAAAAGAGTGATACCGTACCCAACACACGCCACATCTCTGAGCGTTTTGGAAGAGATTTCCCCTAAGGAGAACATCATGCATAGACCTCATACCATATGTCTGTCTACACTTCCTCTCAAGCTGTCTCAACATCCCAAATCCAAGATATTCAGCTTATCACATAGTCCAGATGAAGTACAATGCTGAGAGGAGGTGGAAAAGGGAGAGTTCCATGCTTTTATCTGAGCTGCTGCCAGATGGTAGGTGGCCATCACTGGTCAAAATATAGACTACCAAAACATCTTGTAATCAAAAATTACTCTTTGCCTTCCCCATACTCATCAACACAGAATCATTTAGGCTAGAAACAACTTTAAAGTCCAACCATTAACCCAGCACTGCCAGGTCACCACTAAACCGTATCTCTTAGCAACACATCTCCATGGCTTTGAAACCCCTGAAGGGAATAAGACTCCACCACTACCCTGGGCAGCCTGTTCCATAGCTGGACAACCCTTTCAGGGAAGAAATTTTTCCTCATGTCCAACCTAAACATCCCTTAGCACAACTTCAGGGTGATTCCTTTATTGGTATTATCAGTGGTGTAATAATAGAACAGTTTAGGTCAGAAGAGACCTCAAAGATCACTAAAACTGTAAGATGAAGTGAAATTCTCCATCCCTCCTCACCCAGTTCTATCATGCTGCCCTCAAAGCCTCAGTCCCAACTGATGTACCTACAAGACTAATTCCTATCAACAACCTCTGCTGTGCTCATGAACCAGATTCAATCAGTGAAAAAGAGCAAACTAAGGGCTTTCTTCTGCCCATCAGAATGGACTGTAAACCAAGTCATTCATCAGTAGCATGGCTCCATACAACTCCTCCAAATGGAAACCAGGTGGCCATGGTGGCACAGCAATCATATCGAGCACTTGGAAATGAATGAAAAAGGCCATGCAGGCCACACCTTCTCCAAGGAGTGGGGTTGTCTGCAGTGTGCTCTCTATCCATAGCCTCATCACAGCAAAACTGGGGGAAAACAACACTGTAGTGTTTGTCCATCCACTTATTCAAATAGATCTTGTGAGTTGGTAAGAGACTGTTTTGAGCTCCTTGGCTAATAGGTGATGCCATGCAAGCTGAGCATTTAATTGCCAGGTTATGATGATCATACTGACAGGCCAAGAACATCACTAGGAAGGAAAAATCAAGATAAAAATCAAAAATGATGCTACTTCACTCCAGGAAACACTCCTGATACTGTTACCCAACACTTGCAGCACATCAAAGGATTCAGACCTGCTGTGGCTAAGTGTCCCTAAGCTTGGAATGCTGTTGGAGCCTATTAAGTGTCGAGATGTTCTCTTAGGAACATGCCAGGACCTTTGGTCCTCAGTGCATGATTTGGCAGACTGAGCAGCCAGATTCATGGAGCAGAATAATTCTGGAAGCAGCCACATTTTGGCACCCTCTTCCCTGCCTTTACCTAAGAGATTTTTGCTGTGCTTGTTGTGCCCCCAAGGGCACAGGACATGACGGTGTTTCCAAATGGGAGGGAGGAATGCAGGAAATAGGTAGATATGTTATAGAAAGATTCCTTGAGGGCTGGACAGATTTCATTCAGCCCACTATGTTAAGACTTGATTAATATGTTTTCAGCATGCACCATCCAGCCTCAAGGATGCCAAAACATGAGATGAGGGGTGCCCACAAAGCTTTTGCTGAGAAGCAAGGGAAGAATGCTTACAGGTCTTACAGACCTAAAGAGCTACAGGTCTACTCACACTAGGCTCAGTAGCCTCCTAAACATCAGTAAAGACACCTCTTGATAAGACCGTGAGCTCTGGATTACTCGTATGACAGAGCACTTTCTCAGGTTATGTATCTGACCCCTTCACTTAAGGTACATCACAAAGAGCAGATGTCACACAATGACTACCACAACCTCTGAATAGCCCTCACTCATCAGTTGATGAGGATGTTCAATAACAGTAATTCCTCTGAAGAGAGCTATTGTAGCCTCCTCCCTGGAGATATTCAAGGTTGGATGAGGCTTCGAGCAACTTGGCATAATGGGAGGTTTCCCTGCCCACAGCAGGGGGAGCTAAAACTAGATGATCGTTAAGGTCCTTTCCAAGTCAAGCCACTATGATTCTGTTTACACAGAGAAGTGAAATAAGCCTTACTCCTCCAATTTTGATGGTTGCTAGGCCAACTTCTATGCAATACCACCAGTCTACCCATCAAAAGCAATTACAGTTGCCATGAAACATCCTCCCATAAACTGAATCATAGAGTGTATTGAGTTGGAAAGAACCCTTGAAGGTCACTTTGTCCAACACCGCTGCAGTGAGCAGGGACATCTTTAACTATATTAGGTTACTCAGAGCCACATCAGTTTAGTAGCCTTGAAAATAAGCACTGCTAAACACACTCAGAAAAGCAAGCAAGGCCAAAAAAGAAGGCCATTTTTCAAGGAAACTTCAAGACTGCACAGCTTATATACAACACCAGACTGGTGAACCAGGAGGGGGACAATTCTCCTCCTGAGGTTGAACTTTGACAGTCTCAAGGCTTTCTGCAGGAGCCAGATGCCTACAGCTTTCTCTGGGCTTATTCACAGATGCCAGAGATTCTAGGCTGATGAGTCATCCATGAGCAGGATGTACTCCATGTGTATTCACTTAGTGCAGGGTGCTGGCAGACTGACAGTTGGGACAATAGATGTAACCAATGGAACGAGCTAGAACCTCTCTACCACCGACCAAGTGGTCATTTAAAGTCTCAGACTAACAAAATCATGCCATTCTAGAGCCTTCTTATTTCTCCCATCAGGTGCCTCACCATACCCTGGGGTGCAGATAGATGAGGACTTTTGCCGACGGCTCAAAGAAGGAACTCGGATGAGATCTCCAGAGTACTCTACTCCAGAAGTGTAAGAGCTCCTGGTTTTGTGTTAAGACTTGATATCTATCATTTAAGCCTCACAAAAAAAGATCATATTTAAGTGTGGAGGAGGAAAAGATGTCATGAGATGATAGCTATATATTTTGTTTTCAGTAAGCATTGCAGTTGTGCATATTTTGGGTATACTGACATGACAGATGAATGCTAAGACCCAGACTGACCTTTGCCAACAAGATCTCTGCATGACAGTAGTCCAGGAGCCCGCTGTGTCTTGCTTTGATTTCCAGTTCTGTGACACAAACCAGGCATCCACAATTGTGATTTATTTCAGCAATATCAGCAGAGACTGTCAGTCAAATTTTAAGTTAGGTGAAAATAAAAAAGCTCAGCTGAGGCAGGAATATAAAAAGCATAAAGAATCCCACATGGAAACTAGAAGAGAATTTTGGCACATGGAGATTTGAACCTGTCTTAATCCCAAACTATCCAAACAAGGACCAAAACAAGCAGCAGTAGAAAGAAACCGTTTGAAAACAAAGTCTCAGTCCTTTTCCTTTCTTAATACCTGTGGTATTTTTCCAGCTACCAGACAATGCTGGATTGTTGGCATGGAGTACCCACAGAGAGACCCACTTTCACAGAGCTCGTGGAGCGCTTAGGAGACCTCCTTCAAGCCAACGTACAGCAGGTACAAACATTTCTTCAAAGGTGTACACAGATGTGCATTTAGGTGGACATTGTGTGTGCATGCACAGCTAAGGTCTGTGTGGAGCAGTAACCACAGAATGATAGAGACTGGAAGGGACCTCTGGAGATCATTCAGACCAACATCCCTGCCAGACCAAGTTCACCTCAAGAAGATCACACAGGACAGTGTCCAGGAGAGCCTGGAATGACTCCAGAGATGGAGAGTGCATCACGTCTCTGGGCACCCTGTTCCAGTGCTCTATCATCTTCAAGGAAGAGAAGTTCCTCCTCATGTTTATGCAACTTCTCAACTGAGGTCACAAGGAAAATAGCTGCTGGGATGAGTAAGGAAAGTGCTAGCTGTTCAAAGGGGATTATATTTCACAGCAAGATGTTTAGCCATCCATAATAAGCATAAATTGACATTAATTCTAAAAATGCTGAGTTGCCCCTTTGAGGAACAATAGGGCTTTATCTCACAAACAGATTTAATTAGATTCCAACATAGTAAACTGCCAGTCATCAGTCTGAACTTTTCTCCCTCATTTTCTGAGCTTATATTCATCAGTGCTCTTAGAAGCTTTAAAATGATGCAGTTTAAATCTCAGAAAGCCAATTACATAATTATTAATTTCAGGGTAGTTAAATCAGTTGTTTTCTTCTTCAGTAAAAGCAACCAGCCCAATTTAATTTTGGGAGAAATCGTTCTCCTCTATCTCCATCCTGTTTGGAAACAAAATTTAGTGCAGCTAAGTCAAGGAGGACCCAGTTTGCAATATGAAGAGCTTGGGAGTTTAGCCTAAAACCACAGCAAATGGAGACACAAAAATCATGATAAGGGAATAAGGCACTTAACTGCTGCTCAAAATTAAAAAAACCCAAGTAAAAGGAAATTTGGACAAGTAGTTTAGGACTTGAAAAGTCATTTCTGAAGATGACTGCAGGACTGTAAATGACAACCCAGAGCTTACTGAGATGTGTCCTGAATGCCATTAAACTTCCAGCACCTTTTTGCTCATAAGGATAAGAAATAAAATCCTTTAAGTCTACCACATTAAAGCATGGCTCTTCCTAAGCTGCCACTCCTTAAGTTGAATATAAGCAAAGAGTCCATAAACAGAAAATATTTGTTTACCCATTGCACAAGCTCTTTGAGTCACACTGGCCATTCTGTGACTTTGTGCTGCTCTCCTCCTCCTAAAAACATGGCTCAAATGTGGGTTTAGGTGTCCTTGAGACTGCACTCTTGGAGTTAGAATCATAGAATCACTTTGGTCAGAGAAGACCTCGAAAGATAAACAAGTTCAATGGTCAACCTAACACCATCATGGCCTTTAAACCATGTCCAGTGGAGGAATAGGATGGGAGCAATGGGCTCAAATGGACACAAATTCAACAGAGGAAGTTCCACCCAAACATAAGGAGAAACTTCTGGGCAGTGAGCATGGGAGCAGGCTGCCAAGAGAGGTTGTGGAGTCTGCTTGTCTGAAGAGATTCCAAACCTGCTTAGGCATTGTGATCTGGGGCAAGCTGCTGTGGGTACCCCTGCTTTAGAAGGGGGAGTTGACTTGATAATCCCCAGAGGTCACCTTCTCTACAGTATTTGTTGGATAAAGCTATGTTGTATCTTCCACGTGTTGTGAAGAACATCATACTGCCTTTCAAGAAGCATCATGAAGTGAAAAAAAAATCAAATCCAGTCCTTCTGCAGTGTAAAGCCCTGCAAAATACCATCACCTTTCACACCCAAGATGTGAAGTGCAAACTGAACCTCACCACCTTTGTGTTCTTTTTGTTATTAATTATACAGGATGGGAAAGACTACATTCCACTGAACATCACCTTGTGTCCTGATGGAGAATCAAACTCTAAAACCTGCCCTGTGGAAGAAAACCTGAACAACTGTGTTAATCGTTGGAGTGCACTGGAAAGTGGGTAAGAAAAATGCAGATGGGTCAAGAGTGAAAGAAAGATTTGACATAGCTAGGCACTGCCTGGTGTCCTTTCTCCACATGGCTGTTTTGAAGGAGTTGGACAAATTTGTCAGGGCATTTTTTATTAGTTACAAGAAAGAAGAAACAAAAACTTGTCCAGGAAACTGAGCTGTGTCAGGGATGTTCATTGAGCTACCAGCTGGTGCAGGCCATACTTGGGGTTTATGCTGATTCCTCAACTTTCTTGCTTTCAGTAGCAACAGCAAGAAGCGACCACTGAGTGTGAAGACATTTGATGAGGTGCCAGTGGAAAAGCAGAAAGTGGTGCGTGAGGTAAGTGAGGTGATTGCATCCTTCACCAGCTTCACAGGTCACATGTCACCAGCACCAGAAACATTTACTAAGGCTTTTAGGATCTGTCTGGCAAGAAAAAGCTTTAAATCAAGCAAAGCTTTGGCTCCAACATCTCATCCATAGGTCTGTGTGACAACAAAGAGGGACCTGCATTTAGCTTAACAAGTCATCTGAACAGAAGCTCATGCATCCTGGCTTTGGTCAGGCCAAGGAGCTTTATATTACATATTGCAACCTGGTTTTTTCCACCATAAGAAAATGACAGCTCACTGAAATGGAGCCTTTGAAAGGAAATGTGTCCAGAAGACGTTACAGAATCCCAGCCAGAATCCTTGTTCATAGCTAAAGGGTAGGCTACAAAAGCACGGGGCCAGACTCTTCTCACTGGTGCCCAGTGACAGGACAAAGGGCAATGGCACAAGCATCAGATGGAAGGAGCAGCAAAGGAAAAAGAAAGATGTACAGAGTTTTGTAGAAACAAGGCAATCTGTCTCATCTGCTGGTCAGGGGAGCTGTCCCCATGCTCCAGCTCTTGAACACATCTCCATTTCTCAGACCAGCTTGGCAAAGGTCAAGTCTCTAGCTACAACTTGTCCTGGACATATTTGATGTCCTTGACAAATATAGTGCATTTCACATTGTTTCCTTGTTAGCAGGAATTGCTGCCTATTCTTCCCCAGTATTTTGTCAGGTGTAATTTGTGCCTTTATCAGTGCATCTTCGGGATTACAAGGCTTAAATTTTTCTCTGGCTCTTCCATCTTTCCCCTTTCAAGATAAAAATCTGTCCTTCTTAATCACACAAAGACATTTACTAGATAGATCTAGTAGCAGTAAGAGATTACGGCTGCCAGTACGAGCACCACTTTCCTAAATGCTCCCTGCTCGTGGCATTTTAAAGCAAGTCCTTACATAAAGGGGAAAAAAGAGCCTCAAAAAAGGGTAATAATACATTAATACATCAGAAAGAAATGTGATATTTCAATAAGGATCTTTTACAGCAAAATTATGGTGTGAGCTGCTTTTGGACAAAGTGAAGTGCACTTGGGTTACTAAAATTACCTTAAATATCAAGACATTACTAGTGATTAGGTCATTATTTCAAACAGTTGCCCAGGATCTCTGAAAAGTGCTCCACCACATCTTCCTGTGATTGTACTACTTATCTGAAGCCTCTGTTGATATTCTCTTAACAATTCTGGAAGCAAAAGGCAAAGCAGTATTTTAAGGGGAAATAGTCAAGATAAAAACCTGGCCTCTAGTAAGGTTCTGATAGACCTATTTAAGTTAGGATTTTACTTTATACTTCAAAAACCAGCTTCTAAATTGGTCTTATTAATAACTGATCTATTACCAAGGCTTTTGTTTTTCATTAATTGTTTGCTGGGATTATTTTCATACATTTGCAGAATGATTTGGGTTGGAAGAGACTTTAAAGACCATCTAGTACCAACCCCATCTGTCATGGGCTGGGACACCTTCCACTAAACCGGGTTGACCAAGGCGACATCCAACCTGGCCTTGAACACCTCCAGGGAGGGAACATCCACAGCCTCACTGGGCAGCTGATCCAGTGTCTCACTACCCTTACTGGAAAGAATTTCTTTCCTGTTTCAATCCATTTGACTGGTAAACCAAAACTAACTAGAAGCTTTTCTTTCCCCTGTCAAAGTCTTTTGCTTTCTTGGTTCTGACAGACAGACATGCAACTTTCCAGCGTCATAAAATATGTTAAATACAAAACCCATTCCCTGAATATTTAATATGCTTTAAATTACTTGAAACAAAGGCTGCACTCGTCTGTGAACTTGAGCACTTAGCACAGTAACAGCTGGATCTTAATTACAGCCTCCAGACTCAACTTTAACTGCAGCAGAATCACCACCTCAACTTTAATGATTGTATGATTAAGGTTGGGAAAAAAATAAATCTGTAAGGTCATAAAGTCCAGCTGTCAACCCAGCCCTACCATGACCCTCAACATTATGTACTAAAGTACAACATATACGCACATTTTCAGGCACCAATATGGATGGGGACAGCACCACCTCCCTGACCAGCTTGTTCCAATGCCTGACCATGACAGTTGTCTTGGGTAGCTGATAAAAATAAAAACCCATAACCAAAACATGAAGAGCCTTTTAAGCTTGATATTTTTGCAAAGCACTTGGATTTGCCCATATGATTCTTAACTTCCACTTCCTTAACATTTCAGCGTGTGTTTCTACTAGGTATTTGGAGTATTTTTTCCTCTCTGAGGAGCCCAGCCAATATTATTGGATATAATCTTTATGAATTTCTATCTATTCATATCTCAGCTCTCCTACCTAGATGGTCTCCATATGTCATGCTTAATACCAATTTCACATTTGAAAATGTCAAATTATTTTTTGATATGTTCATTTTAAGGGTGCTCTTTCAAAATACAGCTCGAAAACTGTTATCACAAAGCCAAGGCAAATATTCTTAGGCTAAATAGCAGCTTTAGGACAAACAGTTGGATAAAAAAAAAGTGATACAGGACCTGATAATAGGTGGTGAGACACTGTAACAAGTTGTCCAGAGAGACACTGGAGAGAATCAAACCCTGAAAGTGTTTAAAGGCAGCCTGGACAGGACCTTGAGCAACCTGGTCTAGTAGAGGTGTCCCTGCCCATGAGAGAGGGCTTGAAAATAGATGATCTTAAAAGCTTCTTCCAACCCAAACCAGTCTGACTCTATGATAAGAGATTGCAATGAAGAATGGTCTTAATGTCCTACACCAAGTGGACATACTGATAGGTTAAAGCACCTTACTAAACAGCACAGAGTTTTGATGCAAATACTGCCCCTCCACATGGTTTGCATCTTGTGAGCACAGAAAATAACTGGTAGCTCTTCCATGAACTTGTGCAATCCACAAGTATCAGCAGTGTAACATCTAGAGATGGCCACCCTGTTGGCAGTCTTGCCCAAAGAACTGCAGAGAACTGGATCTCAACCTCTAGAGACCACGGTGAAGGATGAGCCACATTCATTCTCCTGCCCTTGCTTTCTCTGTTCTTAGCTGGAGATAGAATTTCACCTTATAGAACTATGAATTTGCCCATAAGTTATATCAGCATGAAATAAGATAGATGGAATGTGGTGTCCTGTCTCCTTGGCTTTCCTCCTCTGATGACTTTAATGTGGCTTAGGTGATTCTTCCCCAGCTTCTCCCCATGGAAGCCATATATAATCTCAACATGCTCCGCACTGTCATCATCATTCGGCACTCTACTGATCTTCTCATTTTTGCTGCTTAGGAGTCAGACAGCGGGATGGTGCTGACCTCAGAGGAGATCAAGAGCCCAAAGAGGCTGGAAATCCGCTCCTGGCCTTACGGAATCATGGCTCTAGCGTGAGTACTTTTTGACTTTTTTTAAGGACCAAGTCCTGTTCAGAAAAGTGCTTCTAAAGTTTGTAATTTTGTTTCTGGGGCCAAAAGGAAAAACTGTTAGATTATTATTGTGAGAACAATCCTGCAGAGAAGTTCCTTAAACCTACCACCTTCATGATCCTATGAAACCTATTGTTCATATTTGGTTTACAAACAGAGGTTGTGGCAGCACTTGCTTTGTGTCACAGTCCAGACAATCACAGAAGAACAAGAAATATTCACCTTTTAGCTAACAGCTAGCTCGCAGTTCTGTATTATTCTGTTGCAGTCAGGGCAGGTAGAGACCTGATCTAGTAAGGAAAAAGGTCTTCTCCACTTTCCCAGCAAACTAAAAGCACCCTATTTTACTGATCAAAATGTCAGCTTGTGGAACTGCAAAGACTAGCTACCCAAAATATTAAAAGAACATTTCTGCAGCAAGGAATTCCATGTCTGCTCAGTTCGTTAAGCTAATTAGACTTCTACCAAACTGCCTGGAGTTTTCTCTGAAAACTACTGATGACATTTCCATTACCTTCTTCTGCTTTAACCTCACTGATCTTTCCCACCAGAATGACTGCTTGTACTACATCAAGTTGTACTACATTTTTCTATATTAAAGAGGAACGATGAGGAAAAAAGGGTGCAGTTTCTGCACAGAACAGGAGAGTTCACACAAAAACAGAGTCAGGATGGTTGTGGATTCCCCCTCTCTGGAGGTGTTTAAGGCCAGGCTGGACAGGGCCATGAGCAACCTGGCCTAGTAAAAGGTGTCCCTGCCCATGGCAGGGGGGTTTGAACTGTATCACCTTTATGGTCCTCTCCAATCTAAATTATTCTATGATTCATTCTATGATCTGATGATAACTTCAGCACTGAGGGAAAAGCCAGATGGAAGGAGCTTGCCTTACAACCATAAATTGCTGAATGTTTGGAGGGAGAAGAGAAGAGAAGAGGGAAACCAAGAAGGTGGCTTAAGGAAGGCTACAGAGCTTTGAAACACTAAAGTTTTCAAATGCTACAGATTCTGCTGGATAGGAGCAACCTCAGGAATCACGTTGCATCTTGGGCTACCTCAGAAGAATTGTGGCCAGCAGACAGAGAGGGGCGATTCCGCCACTCTACTCTGCTGAGATCTCACCTGGAGTATTACGTCCAGATCTTGGGCTTCCAACACAAGTGGAATAGAGACTTGCTGGAGTAGGTCCAGAGGAGGCCACAAAGAGGATCATGGTGCTAGAGCACCCCTCCTGCAAGGATGGGCTGAGCGAGCTAGGGCTGTTCAGCCTGGAGAAGAGAAGGCTCCACAAAAACCTTACAGTAGCCTTGCAGTACCTGCAAAGTACCTAACAAGATTGCAGGGGAGAGACTGTTTAGAAGACTCTGTGGAGATAGGACAAGCGGCAACAGTTTTAAACTAGAGATGGGAAGATTTATGTTAGACATGAGGAAGTTCTTCACAGTGAGAGTAGTGAAGTATTAGAACAGGTTGCCAAGGAGGGGGGTGTTGGAGGGCCCACCATTGGACTCAGGGGCAGACTTGGAGCCCTGAGAAACCTGACCTAGTTAGAGATGTGCCTGCTGACTGCAGGGGCGTTGGACAGGTCACTTCAAGGGTCCCCCCAACCCAATGCATTCTGTGATTCTATCTTTTTCCTCTGTAGTATTGCCCCAGTGTTGTATTGTTTGGGATCTAGATATAGTTCCACGATTTCATCCTGTGCACACACCAAGAGGATTTCTGCACAGCACAGTTCATTGCTATGGAGACCAAATGGCATCAGCTCTAAAAAAAAAAAAAAGAGCTCAAATGTCAGGAACTGCATTACTGTGATGCTTCACCTGGGCTAAATTAGCTCTCTTTTCTGCATGATGTCATGTTGACACAAATCCAACACATGCACAGGCACAAACAGCCTCCCCAACAAGATTTATCTTTCTCAAGATTTCTGTCAATCACCTCTGACTGCTCCTTCTTCCACTGCATTTCTTCTGTTTGGATAAATAGTTGGCAGAGGAAGGTTCTCTCTCTTCCCCTTCCAGGCTTTCTGCTGAAAATCAGAAGAAACAGCAGCCAGCCAGATGTAAGAACACAAAGATTCTGTAACAGCCTGTTCTTTTGAGATTTCCAGGAACTGCTCTCAGCCCCACTGGGAGTGAGAATGAACCAACAGGGCTCTGCTGGGTGCAGTGAAGCTCTGCCTGACCACTGCCATCTGGGGTTCTCCCCACTGACAGGCAACGCTTCCATAGGGATTCCAGTCACTGCAAGAGAGCCAATACCCTCTATGCCAACCACAGTGTGGGACCAGCTTAACACAGGTCTGCTCAAAAAGCAAACCCTGCAGCAAGCTGTGTTTGTTGTCTCCTTATTCCCAGGACCCACACTATCATTTCACAGGTAGAGGTGCGTTTTCCCTTGGCCAGATCCTTCACTGAGTGTTTGAAGTCCAGCTGAGAAAGTTATTTTGTCAGCTTCTTTTTTCTCTCTCCAATCCCGCAGACTGTCATTGGCACAAATAACATTTTTTTAACATAGTCACAGAGCATCCTGATTCCCTCTCATCTGAGGTCATGACACCCCTTGGTGCTCCTGCACTGCAAACTTGAAAACTAGTCTCGAAAGCATACAGAGTAGTCTAGGAGAGGTGAGGAGAGTGCTGAATTAACAGGGGAGATAAAGACACCCTTGTAAATCATGTTATCTCTCCCTATCAAAAACATTTACCCTGGACCCTTTTCAAACAGACTTTCTTTCCTAAAACAAAACTGTTCAAAGGCTTAGCATGTTTTCTAAACCAGGGTGGCTGCATTTATTGTTGGCCAGAATTGTGCTGTTTATTTATCCTGCATTCATTTCTCTGTCAAGTTTAAAATTTGGCAACATTACACACCAGGGAGTGTCAGGAATTTATTGAGGATGAATCTGATACTCTGAGCTTGGGACCACTGTTAAACTGCACTGAGCATTTCAGAGCTCTAAGCATGTTATACTGCTCAAGTCACAACAGTAGCTGTAGTGAGAGTCAGAAGGATCTGACACTGGAGATAGCATTCAAGGAAGCACATTGACCAGAGAAGAGGTAATGATGGGATGGCTCTAGTGTCAGGTTTCAGCTCATAATATTAACAGGCTGCTGCCAAATGCTGCTTTAAAATTCTCTGAGACTCCATAATCAAGTTATTGTTTGAAATCACAATAGGTTTCATATCTGCTCAGTTGTCCTCTCTCCATCCCTTTCCATTCTGCCTCCCAACACAATTATCCTCACTTGCTTGGAAATTACTTATCTGGTTGTGGCCCAGGTCCTGTGACACCAGCTGACTAAGGCTCAGCTGATATGCTTTGGGCTTTGGATGCTGTGTCCAGATCATATCACTGAGGGCTCTGTCTTTGCCAAAACCAAACTGGGCTTAAGGCAGGTCAATAGTATTGAAACAAACTGATTTTGGTCAGCAGCATCAGGTATTCCTGTCCAAGTGCAAGGTGCCTGAAAGAAATGCAATGCAGCTAGTTGGGCTGCAGCCCTCTTGAGCATTGTCAGAAAAATCCCAGGATCCCAGCACAGTGGAGCTTGGAACAGACCTCTGGAGATCATCCAGTCCAATCCCCCTGCTGAAGCAGGGTCAGTCAGAGCAGGTGGCCCAGGATCACAATGAGCAAGTACATAAGGATTTTCTCCAGAGAAGGTGATTCTACCACCTCTTCAGGACTTCAGCACCTTAACACCAAAGACCTTTCTCCTCATATCCATATGGAACCTCCTGGGTTTCGGTTTGTGCCCATTGCCCCTTATCCTGTCACTGGGCACCACTGAGAAGATCCCAGCCCCATCCTCTTGCCCCCCCACCCTTTAGCTCTTACTGAGCATTGATCAGATCCCCTCCGGGGCTGCTCTTCTCTGGGCTAAACAGCCCCAGTTCTCTCAGTCCTATTCACAGAAATGCTCCAGGCCTCTCAGCATCTTTGGAACCTCCACTGGACTCTTTAGTAGTTCCCTGTATTCTGAAATGGGGAGCCCAGAACTGGATCAGGTGCTGCAGCTGTGGTCTCCCTAGGGCAGAGCAGACTGGGAGGAGAACCTCCCTCAACCTGCTGGTCACACTCTTCATGCACCCCAGGCACAGAAATCTTTTTCCTCTGTAGCAGAACTGCTTCAGAAGATACTTCTCCTGTGATGGAGCAGCCTGAATTAGCCAATGCACTTACTCTTGTGTCATGCAGCACCTTGCACTATGACCTGATTGAGCTTTCCAAATACAAGTAATAGGAGTTACATAAGCCACTTTTTCCTAAGATTACATTATATGCTTACAGCAGCAAGGACTCAAAGGAGACCTGTGAAAGGCTGTGGTGCCCAGCTTGGTTCTGACTGACATGCTTTCATCTCTCTGCATGCTGAACGCTGGAGCTGGTGTCAGGGACAGCTGTGACCAGCTTTGCCACACATGAGAGGGAACACCTGCTTACTTAGTAGGTAGCTTCAGCCTGCTAACATTTCACACCAGCTATGCTTCATATTGAGACATTTTTCAACACTGAATTCTTGATCCTAACCCCTGACCTCACTACACTAGTGGACTTCTGATGCAGTGGTAGTGCCAGAGGGAAAGCCACGATTACATCCTGATTGCACAGCACCACATCTAAAATGTACTGCAGCAAACTGTGAATCAGTTGTAACTATCATAAAGGAAAAAGCACCCTTTCTTTTCCCCATTATAGAGAAAGTAGAAAGAATTAATCACCCTTACTCCGTGCCTCATTAAACACCTCTGAAAGCTGTTAGAAAGCCCTGAAGCTCGTACACATTGCAATGAGATGTGGTCATGAGGCAAACTGCTCTACTTGGCAATGCTCAGCCCCATTTCTCATCTTTCCTTAAACAGAGCTTCTGAGCAAGGCCAGGATTTCTACACAGACACAAGAGTCATTAGCATTTCCCACCGAGGGCAAGGCACTTGGGCTTTGTACTGCAAAGCAGCGGTAGCTGTTCCACAGCACTGGGAATAAGTGCTACACTTGGTACTGAAGTCCCTGGACAGGGTGATTTTTTACAGTCATCTCTTTCTCCGTGCTCCACTTCAAGTCTTTGACCCTGAGATTTAGGCTAATAGAAACTGGCTCCCTCTCAAATAAAATAAACAGCTTCAGTAATGATTTCCCAGATCTTCTACAGTTTATTTTGGTTTTTTTTCTACCTCTAACTCTCAGGTTCATGCAGTTGGATGAAAAAGCTTCATTAGGTCATTTAAGCCTTCCAGCTATTTCAGGATCATCCTCTGTGGTGTCTTCTAAACAACTTTGACACCTCTCCAGAAAACTTATATCAGTTTGTGAGAGATTACTTAATATCAAGACTAACTTTTCCCTCATGTAGTTTAATTCCTTGACTTTTCAGCTTCATCTGTAGCAGGAAATCTCACACAGCACAGCAAAAAGTGCTACTGGCTCTCACTACCCACAGAACCAACAAGTGCTTGTCCAAGCTTGTGTTTGGGTCACGAGATCCAACTACATTGTGCCACTACATGTGAATGCAATAGCAGAGCCTAGAAGTGGTGATGTTCAGGCTGCTTGCTGCAGTCTGGTTTACAGACCTGTCAGACATTCAGCTGCCAACACAGGGTCCATAACAGTAGATCACTCTACCTCCTTTGGTTTTACATTTAACACAGGCACCAGGCTCAGGGACACGACACAAACTGGGACACAGTAGTATCTGTTGGCAATTCCAAATGTCACTCTTAATAGATTTGCTGCTGCTGGCTTGCTTTCTTCTTAATTATTCCATTCTATGATTCTACAAGATTAGATCAAGTCCAACCATTATCTAGGTCTACCAAATCTGGTGCTAAACCACATCCCTTAGCATCAAATCTTCTAGTGCTGGTTCCTCCAGTGCTTTTGTCACTTTTGTACTTGCCCCTCATCAACCTCCCTAGCTTGTAGGTATCTGAGAGGAGTCCAGTTAGCCTTGGCTAACTCTAGTCTGAGTCTATGTAACAAGGCTAAAGCAGCTCACCAAATTCTACAGAACATATTCTCCCAACCAGCACTCCACAGAAACATGTCCTTTATGAAAGAGGGTCCTGTAGATTGCAAAACCTGTTTGAGACCAGGAAATGGCAGTGCTTGAATTCTTCTGTCTCCTCTTGCCCTGCCCAAAACAGTAAACAACCTTGCAAGGACAAGCGAGGTTTCAGGTTCACCAGCATGGGTCAGCGAGCAGACATGTTTCAGTGGAAAGT
Organism: Tricholaema leucomelas; assembly: GCA_013400475.1. NCBI lineage: Eukaryota > Metazoa > Chordata > Aves > Piciformes > Lybiidae > Tricholaema lacrymosa > Tricholaema leucomelas. The sequence goes on from WAAF01015816.1 coordinate 2,103,487, forward strand.
CATAGTGTTCACAAAGCTAATCTTCAGTCCTGTGCTGTGGTGAGACCACTGACAGTCAGGTGGGATCAGGCTGAGGCACTCACAGTTAGGAGCAGCTTTATCCAAACTGAACATCTCTTTTATCACCTCCTGCAGCTGCAGCACTCAGGAGTCAGACACAGCTAGCAAGGAAATACTTTTGGGGCAGCATACTGCCAACCCTGAAGCACTGAACCAAGTAATGGCTAGCTTTTAATGAAATTATTTCATTACTTTACCAATATTAACTTCTGTAGCTGCATAATTGTGTGATTAATCAAACCTAATGCCTCCAGTCAGAAAGTGTTTATCAGTGGGGCTCAGGGAGATTTTTTTTTTTCTATCCTACACAGGGTGGTAAATTTGGCTCAGAGCATAAAGGGGTTTTGCTAGGCTCTGAAGCATCAAGTACTGACTGGGACCAGAGGCAAGACTGATGCCTGGTTCGGTGTGGCTCTTTCTAAATAGCAAATAAAATTTCAAGGACAGTCAGGAAAGGGATGCTGCAGTCTCCTTTCCCAACATACAGCCCAAGCATACCTACACTTCTCTGTTGCTGAGAACAAGACTGAAGTATCAGTAACACAGAATATGAAAGGGGAAAATGCAGAGATCCTTGGCTAGCTTTAATTTAGAAGATGCACATAGATAAAAGGAAGTTTTGGAATTGAATTGCATTTTGGTCTGCCATAAGACAGTTAATGGCAAAACTTGCTTCTGACCTAACTTATCAGCTTTCTGTCTTTTGAGCAAACACTAGATTGTCAGCTTTTAAGAGTCCTCCTTCAAACACAGCATGATTTTGGTGATAGGCAAAGTCATTCCCAGATAGCCAGGGGCAGAATTCTAACAAGAACACTTGCTGGGAGTCTGCACAAGTCTGAAAATTCCTCATTCTGTGATCAAACTAAACCCTAATAACGTTTCTTTTTCTCCATCACTCTGAGATATGCAGGCTGGGAGCCAAGTTAAATAGATAGTTTCAAGCTTCTCTCTGTCTCCAATGACAACTTTAATACCTGGCAAATTAGAAGCCAGAGCATCCATGAAATTGTCTGACACGAGTCAATAGAACTGAGCAACAAAACCAAAAATACATAAATAAACAGTGAAACAAAACTGAGGGTCCATTGCTCATGCCAGGGAAGAATTTGTCTACAGAGCAAGTGTGTGTGTATAGAAAGACTGCTGCCAAATGTAGAGTATACAGAAGAATATTCCACTTACATTTTCCTTTGGACAAAGAGGAGAATCTTGGATTGGGGAAGCAGAACGTGCCACATTTTTGTTGAAGATCTCAAGCTTACTTTAGGCTTTCTGCTTTGCCATTCAAAAGGCACAGTCACGTTAGCTTTAACCTAGAATCTCTGCCTTAGCATTTTAGACGTCAGAGGACTCAAGCTTTTCCTACATGTGCAAGACATGGGAGGCTGGCTTGTACAACTCAGTGGTCCTGAGCTCACTTCCTAGAGACAAAGCTAGAAATGAAAACATGCCGCAAAAGCCACCACGGCTTGCAAAAATTGGCCGACACAAAGCAGCCAAGCTCCTGTTGCAGCTGATTAGAGTTGTAACTGTTTGTTATGTCTGAATTTCATAGCATCACAGAATTGTTTTGGTTGGAAGAGACCTTTAAGTTCAAGTGCAACCATTAACCCAACACTGCCAGGTCACCACTAACCACGTGCCTCAGCACTACATCTACACAGCTTCTAAAGCCCTGCAAGTGTTGGAAACTCCTCCACTGCCCTGGGCACTCTGGACCAGGCTTTGGCAACCCTTTTAAGGAAAAAAATTGTTCCTCATATCCAACCTAAACCTGCCCTGGCACAACTTGAGGCTGTTTTCTCTTGTTCTGTGGCTTATTCCTTCAAAGAGACTGCCCCCCACTTGGCTCCAACCTCCTTTCAGGGAGCTGTAAAAGAACGAGGAGGTCTCCCACATCTCCTGTTTTCCAGGCTAAACAACTCCAGTTCCCTCAGCTGCTACCTTCACAGACTATGATACACAGAGCATCACCTACTCCACACACTCTCCCAAGAAGAACTGCAGTGATAGATGATTTACAGATGGACCCTACAGGCTGTTCAGCATGGTTGTGCTTAGGTCTTAAACCAGAGTTCTGCTCTCACCAATGACCTTTCTAGAGTCAGCAAGTATTGTAAGTGAAAACACTGATGCTAGTTTCACCAGTAAGGCCAAGAATAACTGCAGGGTGTGGGAACGTTCCAGCTTTTGGTAGGTTCCATATTCAGAGGCAAGATAACACACCTTCTGAAGTCAGAGTAGTATAACCTAGCAGGAGAACTTTCCCCATTCATAGCTGGGAGGAGCTTGGGCTACTGTTTTCAACAACTGTCACACTATGCATCAACCTGCTCCTAACCCTGCAGCAGTTCTCACTGCTGCATCATCACAGAAATATGGCAGCTCACAGAATTGGTGTCCTGGAGCTGCAACTTTTCTTAGTCATGATTTATATCTCACTTCCTCCAATTCCTCAGTTCTGATTTTGTTTCCCAGTGCAGGAACTATGTTTGCTTTCTTTCTAAAGCATCATACGCTGAACCCAAGATCAATGGTTGGGGACTATAAGTACAGTAGCAGTACAGATAAAATTATTTGATCCACTGCTGACCATTCAGGTTTGGTTTAGAGTCATTAAGTGTAAGTTTATACTAGAACACATATGGACTACACAAAGTACTTGAGCACTGCCAGGCATGTCCACAATTATTCCTAACCAAGACACAAGCAATGGCAAAATCAGTGAGGCTTGTACCAGAGAAATGCACATTAAGGGTCCTAAGCAAATTGGAGAAGCTCAAAAATCATTCTCGCACTGGAATCCTCTGGAGAACTAATCCTTAATTATCCAGACCTCTCTAATCACTTCTTCAGATGGAAGGCTTAACAGAACACTACTTTAAAGACAGCCCATGACAAAAAGTACCTCTTTTTCGCCCCACAACACCTGCTGTTCCTGAAGGTCACCTTGTGCTACTAATCTTCTCCAGGGTTCTCCTACTTTAATGTTGAGGGTGCTCCATGTGATGCAAGGTGCTTCTCTCCCACTGCCTTCATCACCTATAATAAGGGAAGACAGCAGAAAATGAAAGCTGGCTCTCTTTAATAGCATCAGTCACAGGCCAGCAGTTATAATGCAGGAAAGTGCTGCTTGTCACCAGCCTACTGCTCAGTCATTTTAAAGAGCTAGAGAATACAAGAGAGATTTTGCCCTGCACTGAGAGCACCTTTGACACATGCTCTTGCCTTCAGTATCATTTTACATTGGAGTATGTCATAGGTTAGTCATTATTTCATTCTTTATTATGCTTAAAGTCAGAGCCTTCACTTCCGTGTTCATAAAGTCAAAATTTTACTGACCTGTACCAGAACAGTGAGAGAGATTATTGCATGGACAGGACAGGTGTATTTATAACTAAGGTGTGTCTACATATATAAGAGAGACATAGTGCAGTGTGTCATTTTATAGCCTATTATCTACTCCTCACCAAAACATTCTAGCTAGCTTCAAACTAGCACACAGTGAAATGTGCTAAGCTGAACCAAGACTCCCAAGTTTACTCCTAAGTCTACTTTTAAAACATTACTTGAAAAACCTAATTCAATTTTCTTATCAGAGCTGTAACATCTCTGTCTTACAGGGTGCTGCAAAGGTAAAGTGAAATGCCTTTATATATATAATTCTGACCATTAATTACAGAGAGACAAAGCTTTATGGAGGAAGGATTTACATATGATGTTGTTTGTTCTCAACAGGCGGAGAGCTGTGAGCAAGAGCAAAGAATCCATTTTGTCTGACCATGAGGCTGTCAAATATCAGCCTGCAGTGCAGGTAGAAGAGGACAACATGGACTTCACACTGGAAGACTCTGTTCTCCTTCCAATGGATCCAAACCTGGAATGCCACAGCCCACCTCCAGATTACAACTCTGTCGTTCACTACTCAGCCCCTCCAGTGTAATCAGCCCAGCCTGACACTGGGCATCTTGCTCTTCTCAACCACACTAGATTGACATGCCTCCATGCCTGGATAAAGAGGCTAGGTGACAACAGAAGGGAAATCTGACAAGATGATGGTTCATGTGTTTCTTCTGACACATCTCTGATGTGAAGAGAAACATTTTAAGAGCATCTTCTTTGCTGTCTCTAAATGCCTATTACAGAACTCAAGTTCTGTCTGTCAGAACCATCAGTAGGAGCTGTAATACTGAACTGCTTCCACTTCATCCTCCCCTAGCTGGGACTGTTCATTGACACATGCAGATTTACAAGTTCCTTCATGCACCTTTTGCTCTATAAGAGTCACCAAGAGTCATGTCAAGCTAGCTGTGAAAGCAGGGTTTATTCCACTGGCCCTGCACACATCCTGCAGGAATCATTCAGTAGGATGCTGTAAGCGATCAGCTGAAAACACTACCAATGCTTCGAGTTTAGAAATATCCCAAACTGAAACAACATTCCTAACAAAGATTTCTGAAATATCTTGAAATCCAGGATATTTTACTTGCAATTTGTGATTGAATCATTTCCACTGCCCACAGGATGCCCTCCTAAAAATTTATATGGCTGGGGGAAGGCAGACAGCACTCCTGTATCATGAGGCAGGCTCACCTTTCAGGCCACCAGGGCAGTTTATGTGGTTAAATCTGTTTCTGTGGGTTTTCTGCTTGTTCAAACAGCAATTTATTTAGCACACATGCAATAGGGAACCCCTTGATGGAGATGCATCTATAATGACTGCAAGGTGAAAAGAAACAAAATCACTGCCTGAAAAAAAAAAAAAACAAAACCAAAACCTCTCTTAGGTTTAAATGGGCAGAATTTCCCAATGCATGTGTGTGTAGTGTACTCAACACAAGAATTACACCTAAACATACGTATATCAGCTAGGTAGCAGCATTTTAGTTTCATTTCTGCGCACAAGCTACTTACTAAAAAGAAAACAACAACAAAAAAGCATTTCCTTGAGATTCTGTGGTGGCTGACAGGTTGATCCTGGGAATAGCAGCCCGTGCTAAACTCACATGTGTAATACACATTTATCTAACTGTTTGGCCAAGGGAAAAATTGGTGTGATAGGCAATGTCCTCTGCATCTAAACCCTTCATGGCTTCAGGATTACCCAAAGGTTTTTTTGCAGCCTCATCATGAACAGCTCCTAGATACTCCCAATTGAGAAATTAAAGTATGTTGCCCCCCACCCAAAAGCTGGCAGGGACTCTTGGTCTGCAAGTACACCTACCCAGGTCCTGTGTATATCACATATATACTCAGCAATGTCAAAAATGGGCAAACAATCCTTGTCATTTAATGTGCTACATAACAATCAGCGCTGACTTCAGAAATGCAGGAAGGGAAGAAGCACATAGGTTGCAAGTAGAAAAAGCCAGGATGAGAAAGATGTTTGTTGACAGTCAAGGCTATAAACTCCTATTAGAAACCCAAGTCTGTAAATGACTTTGTGCAACACAACACTTTCCTTTTCTTAGGCTTGACACTGATTAGATTGCTTCAGTTAAAAAAAAAAAAAAGTTTTTTCTTCCTGATTATACACTAAAAGAAAACAAAAACCCCCTCCAACACTTGCAAAACAATTCTGTTACCGTGGTGAAGACAACCTCAACACCCTCGCAGCAGCAGAGAAAACATTTCTGGATGATGGGTTGCAGTCGGTTACAGTGAAGTAAACACAAACAAGCCTCAGGTATCATCACAGGGGGATCAAAACCTCCAAACCCCACAGCATGTTAACTGTGAATGCTACAGCATCTGAAGGACAGGCTCTTAGGAACTGCGCTTCTCCTCCTTGACTTCAGATTCAACATATTAAGGAAATCACCTGCAGTAACTTACAAGCCCCTTGCTCACAGGGGATCTGCTGTGGTCTGCAGTTGCTTTATGGTCATTTTTGCACATCTTTGTATTTTAGTAGCTATTATGTAAGAATTGGTCACATAACAGATGAAATTACTGGGAAAGAATTCATCTGGTGAGCCTCAGAATGCTCGCTGGATCAGTTTTTCCATCACACAGTAAATTAACTCTCTGCAGCTCTGATCAAATCCATCACTTTTTGGAAGTAATTTATTCACATGGAAAAGAGAAAAGGTGCAGAGGTTTTGTCTGGTTCTGCTTTTAATAGCATCAGTGTGAGTGGTTTGTTACTGTGCCTTGTTCTGGAGGGTAAGCAAGTGATAGTGTTTCAAAGTCTTTGCTGAAGAACTTTAAAGTAGAGATAGAGATAAAAGCCTGCTTGAATGAGCTGTGTTTTGAGAAAGAATGGGAAACGCTGCTGAGTGAACTGTCTGCTCCTGGAAGAACTGAGTGGATCAACTTTTCACTTCAAAAATGAGCTGTGGAGGGCTCTCCAAGCCCAGAAGAACCTGAAGCATGTTTCCTGAGTGGGACCCAAGCAGATGGAGGTCCCTTTATGCGAATAGCTTTTCTGAGGTGATGTAAAAACAGGCTCAAGTGCTCCAAACATGCTTTGAAACCCTGGTGGCACTGACAGCCCCCTGAAAAACTGAAGGCTCCTCTGCAATGGTGAAAGCAGTAGCCACTTGGAGCAGAAGGGATGGTCAATTCCTCAAAGAGCAGAGACCCTCTACCCCTATGCTAACCACCTTCAAGTGTCCTGGAAACTGCAAGTGACTGATGTTTGGGCAGCTGTTTCCAATGTTTGCTTTGAGTGGAAGATTTGTTTTATTTTTCCTCCTTATAGTAAATGTAACAAGCAAAAGTATTACCTGAAAAGTATTATTGAACATAAGTCTCCTATTGCATTTACTAATATTTTGTTTGTCCTTTGCTCTCCTCCCTTAATTTAATTATTGTGCTTTTTCTTACAGTGATGTATATAGTTTACTCAGTAGAAACAAATAGAGTGATTCATTTATTTGGTAAAATGTGTAACATCTTAGTCCAAAGGAGAGAGAGAGATAACCAAACATAACAGAGTTACATATCCTTACTAAACACTTCACTAATGCTTGCAGGCCAGGCTCCAGTTTACAGTACTCTACTAGAGCCATTTCATAGCAGTTCTCCTCATGGCTCTCACTTCTCCATGTTTAGTTCTGGTTAGGAAACAGGGATCTGGCAGAATCTGGCAGGTTTGACTCATTCCTTCAAGTGTTACCATGAGGATCATGGCAAGTGAGGAATTTTCACTGCCTGCCTCAATCAAAGGCTGGTTCATCAGCCAGAGGATCAGAAGGGGCCAAACTGTTTCACTGATGTGCTGATTGACATTTTCTCAGACTTCTCAGGGATTCTCATTTGACTCCTGGCAGCCACCTGCTTTATCTAACCTGAGTTCAATAACATCTGGGATTAACACCTACCTTTCTTTTCTTTAAATAGTGCTTACTCCTACTTCTTTTACCCTCTTGTAACCACAAAGTAGGGCAAAGGAACTCAGAGCTCAACATAGAAATGTGTTATCTTCCCCAACAATCACTTGCCACATAGGTGGCCAAGGATAAGTGCCTTCACCTGCATGTTTTTGTTCAGGCTGGTGTTTTAACAGTCTGCTTTCCCCTCTTCTCTTGTCTCTACCTTTCTTCTGCTTCTTGATAGTTGTTTTTTTTTCAGGGACCTGTTGGAACTCTTTTCTCTACCTTTTGAACAAGATCAAGTAGAGGAGTCATTTCACTCTGCTATTCCCTGCTCTCACAAAGGCTGAACCCAATAATATAAAGCAAGCTTTTGTCACATGAAAATGCTTTTTAATATAGGCAGGGAAAATTAGTTTATATTGTTTTGTCTGGAAGCCTTTCTGTATCTTCCCTTGAATAAGAGAAGCTTTTTAATCTGTTTTCAATAACGGTGTCTGGAAAAAAAAAAAAAAAGCTTTTGTGACCATCTACATGAATCTTATCCTTCTCTAACTATCACCCAAACAATGAGTTTGCTCCTAAGTTGGTCCAAGTTATCCTCATTGGAAGAGGGTCCTAACCCAGACATTGGGCCCACATCATTTACTCAGAATATCAAGATCATAGTCTCACATGAAACCACTGAATGTTGAAGACATACATTTAGGGTTGCCTGCAGACACAAAGTGCTCTGCTTAAGCCATCCCAACAGTGCAAACACTTCTCTCCACCTCACCTGCTTGGCAAACACTTAGATAACCTAGTTAGAGCCCAGCCTGGTTGGACAATCACAGATAACCTAGGACATCAGGCTCTTCTCTCTTGGTCTTTATGCTGTCATACACTGTAGGAATGTTTGTTGCTACGTAAGCCTGTAACCAGCCAGTCAACAGTTTGACTTCGCTATGATCCTTCAGTCATTGGCACTGCCCTGTCACATCCTCTCTTGCTTTACAAGTTTGATCTGCCCCCATCACAGCTGGAAGCATGTGGTCAGTGGTCTCTAGCTCCCACCAGCATCAACTGTACAACACCCAAAAGCCATAGAACGGTTTTGGTTGCAAAAGACCTTTAAGATGAAGTCCAAGCATTAACTAATGCTACTAAGTCTGGTGCTAAACCACATCACTCAGCACTGCATCTCTGCATGTACATCTCCTAGTGACTATCCCTAACATACCACATTCCACAACGATTTCCTTCACAATTCCACCTACACCTCTTAATCTAAATAGGATGGAGAAAAATCTCACTACTCAGAAACAACAGAAATATTAGCATACAGTTGCCAGTTTTGAATGGCTGGATCCTCCTTAATGGGACAAATAGTCTTTTTTTAAATGGCTTTCTCAACTGATTCCTGATTTGTTGTATTTGCTTGTTTTTTCCCTCCAAACCAAAGAGATTCAATTCTAATTTACTAACTGCTTACTAAAGCATTGTAAACTTTCAAGTAATAGAATTGTAGACTGGTTTGTGTTAGAAAGGACTTCTAGAAGTCATCTAGTCCAAGGTTAAAGGACCATTGGACTTTTCTAAACACAAGAGTTAGCCAGGATCAAGACCATATTTGGAAACCAGCCTGTAAGTTTATCATAAATTGAATGATAAATACAACAGGCAGCAAGAATTCTTTTGTCCCTCCCTACAGATAGCAATGGCCAAACCTCAGGGTTAATCTTCCTGACTTTATACTATGTCACAAAAACCCAGAAAGACTTTCTCCAAAGTAATGACACCAGCACCACCTTAGGCAAGCAACATTCAGGGAAGACTTCTGGATTTAACCTTCTCAAGAGTCAGTCACTGTATAAGATGTAAGTGCTGAGCCCAAGCACTGGCTTGTTTGGTTGATACATGTTGTTTTCATATCAGCATAGAAAGTGTGCTGGACTGGGACATTTGGGACCCCAAGTTTGATGCCATGTGGGCTGTAGTTCCAGAGGGACCATTGTGGTGTGCACTGAGCAATGTCCCCTTGTTCCTCCTCATAATCCTGCGCCACAAGAGCCAGCATATCCTTACTAATCAACTTTTTTCCTTAGACCTTGAGTTGTCAAAGCAGCTAATAAAAAGTGGGAAAACCCCAGTAGCTTGGGACTTCAAGAAGAACAAATACTTTAAACACTAAAGAAACGTTTGTCTGCCATGTTCCTGTCTGTCTGAAGAATGTATGCACTGAAAACAATGCTTTCTTATGTAGTCAAAAATTGTACTGTATCTATTAACCAAATAAATAAATAAAAAGATTCTATATTTATACAGCCCAGGGCTCCTTTGTGTCATCTCTCAGCTTGATAAATCCTGTCCCTGAAGCAGAATCTAAGTAAGAAACGCAGCAGTTTGAAGAGATTCCCTATAAGGAATAGATCTCATATTAATTTCTAGGGGTTGTTCACACTTTAGGACACAAGCCCAGCCACACTGCCATTGCTCAGAGGTATCTTAACTACTACATTGATTAAAAGATGCACAGGTGTCAGAAAATGCTGGTCTGGTTTACTGAAGATATACACCAACCTAGCTGCCACCAAGAAAGGGCCATGAAACAGAGACTGCTGTCTGGTTTAATTTAAATTAAGTTAATGAAGCTGCAGAACTGTGATTCTATCTTATATCTCAGTTTAAATAAGACCCTGCCAAGGGTCAGGACTGGGATGGCCACTAGAGTAGTGACAGAGGCTCTCCACGAACCCCTCTTATTCCTAAAGCAAAGAGAAAGGGAAGAAAGGAGAGAGAGTGATGGGATGGGAAAGAAACTAAACCAGCTGGGATGTAAAGAAAAATCCAATGAAACAGACAAAAAGGAACACAAATCAAGATGGAAACCAACCCCTAGTGGCAATGACATCACCCTTGGCATCAGTGATGCTGAGGGCAGACACTGGGCAAGTCCCAGACTGGACTCAGCAGCAGATGTGAACTGGATTCAAGAGCTGGATTCTAGAAGTGGATTCGAGAACACACTGATTGAGATGGGAGGCAGAACATAGTCCTCCTCAAATGCTGACATTTAAAAATTGACCCTGAGATCCCTCAGCCAAGTCCTGAAGATGCCATCCATGGGATGCAATTTCTTGTTGGGTAGTTAAGGGTCACAAATCCCATCTGCTCCTCCCCACAGGTGCCACCTCTGACTTTGTGCACCTCCAAGTGGAGCACAAGATGTGGCAGTGCCCTTGGAGTGCCCAGGAGCAAGGCTAAGGCAGAGCCTTTCTGCAGTGCAGCCCTTGGCAGGAGTTCTCCCCATCAGCTTGTCCCTGTTAGAAGCAGCCCCTGGCTGTGTAAACCTCCTGTCCCAAACTTCAGAAAGTGCTTCAGTGAGCAGAGTCTGAGCTGGGAAGTTCCATCCTGACCAGCATCAGTGCCAGTCCAGCTCAGACCAGAACAGTGCCATGCTAACCAAAGCATGTAGAGTACATAAGTCTGCAAAAATAATTCACAGGACCTGGAAGCCTCTGGGCATTGTTCAGATTCAGTAACTCCAGAACAGGGTTTAATCTAGTTTACCATAACATTCTACCAAGAACACAGTCAAATATGTCAAAGACCATAGCCATGACAGTGTTAAAGTTTCATTTGAATAAACTTTGCACTGCTGAAATCTAGAGTATTCCATGCTCTAATGTTTTAAATTCTGACATTCAGAAGGCTGAAGAGAAGAAAAGGTCTCCCAACAACATTCAAGGGCAGCAGGCATGTCATTTCCCTTACTAGCTGCCTAATCTTCCTGAAATACTATTTCCCCTTTCCTTCTTCCATTTTGGTGGCACAGCAGGTAACTACTGGCAGAAAAGCCAAGAGATTTTTGCAGGCTTTTACAGACTGACAAAAAAAATCTACTTTCTACTTATGTCTTAAAATAAATACTGTTATTACAAAGTGGGAGAAAAAAAAGTGTTGGAGTTTCAGAACCATTCTTCCATTAGCACAGCCTTAAAAGTTATTGGTCTGTGTATTTTGCTAGTGACATTAAAAACTTAGAAGCACTCCAGTCACTTCAAACACTTCAGTTTCTCTTCATTCCCTGTTCCAAACACAGTCTTAGAAGTGTCTAAATTATACATGTCATTTGAAATGTAGCAATCTCCTTTCAGTCACATAATGAGCAAGAACATTCTTCTATGAAATTATTTGGTTACTTATATAAGTCATGAGTCATTGTGCACCAGGCAACATGGAGTCTCCTTCATGGAGAAACTAATGTATTAAATGGTGGAAGGAAAACACACAAAATGAACTCTGCTTCGCCATGCGCAGCTTGTGGAAGGTAAGTTTGTTATGGCAGACCTTGGGAAAGAATTTTGGGAGAAGGAGGACAGCACTAGCAATCAAGAAACACAAGGTTTCCCTCTTGGGTCTTGACTAGGGTACATAATGCCTCTGGCCCTTATTTTTGGCATACATGATGTAGAAGTGGCCAGGCACGGGAATGGGCTGCACAGGGAGGTGGTAAGGTCATCATCCCTAGACATGTTCCAGAAACATGTGGGCATGGCACTCTGGGACATGGTTTAATAGCCACATTAAACTGTGAAAGATGGAGTCAATCCTAAAGATCTCTTCCAATAGAAACAATTCCATGAGCATTTTTTTTTTCAGCAGCAACATAGAATCAACCAGGCCAGAAGAGACCTCCAAGCTCATCTAGTACAACCTATCACCTAGCCCTGTCCAATCAACTAGACCATGGTACTAAGTGCCTCAATCTTTTTTTGAACACCTCTAGGGACAGCAACTCCACCACTTCCCTGGGCAGCCCACTGAAGTATTGAAAGTTGATGGCCTAGGGTGATAAAAATCCAAGAGGAACACAGGGACTTGGAAGACAAAGATTTAGGAATAAGATAAACAGAATTTGTGGTGATCACATAAGGAAGCTGAGAAGATAATCCATTAGGAAATCCTGACTCGAAATTTCCTTCCTCCCACAACAAAAAAGATAACTTACAATGGTTTGTGGAGTGCAAAGGCTTTGAAAGAGTGGAAAATGCTGTTAATTATTTACTGCTGATGGCCCTCACCGTGTACAAAGCACCTGAAATTCTGTCTCAAACATCCTGGATGCATTAAAAACAACCAAACACAAACATGTAAACACTGCACTTTCAGACATAGCTTAGTGGTCATGGTAGCCTTGATTTGAGAGCTGGACTTAATCTTAGAGGTCTTTTCCAACCTCAGTGATTCTATGAAGTAGCCCAAGACTTTCAAAAGATTTAAGCAGATGTTTCCATCACTGATTATCACTTGATTGATGTAGCACCTTGACCATTCCCCATTGACTGTGCTGCACTGCTCTGCTTAAAGCCCTAAAAGGACCATGAATATACCCATGATTTTTAGCAATACTGAAACTAGTTATTAGTCACAATTATTACAGCCTGATGAATTAGTATTCATTAAAACTTAGAGAGGAGAAACTATACTCAGTCCCTGTAGAAGGGAGTAAACATAATGTAGAATCTTATCATGGTGAGGGGTAGGAAGGGACTTCTGGCTATCATCCAGCCCAACCTCCCTGCCAGAGCAGATTCACCTACAGCAGGTCAAACAGGATGGCATCTGGAACAGTTTTGAATGACTTGAGATATGGACACTCCACCACCTCTCTGGGCAGCCTGCTCCAGTGCTTCACCACTCTCAAAGTACAGAAGTCCCTTCTCATGTTCAGATGGATCTTCCTATGCTCGACTTTGTGCCTGTAACCTCATCATGTCACCGGGCACCACTGAAAACAGGCTGGTCTCATCCTCCTGACACCCACTCTTAAGCACTGAAGACCCTCGCTTAATCTTCTCTAAGCTAAAAAGCCCCTAGTCCCTCAATCTTTCTTCATAAGAGAGATGTTCTAGTCCCTTAACCATCTTTATAACCCTCTGCTGTACCCTTTCAAGAAGATCTCTAGCCTTCTAGAACTTGAAGGCCCAGAACTAGACTCAGTACTCCAGAAATTTTGAAACCTAAAAGTCTTCTCTGCAAGCAAAGCAGGAATCATGTGTCTTCCAGATCATGTGGAGGAAAAAGACCATGTAATTGTCAATAATATACTGTCTTTGAGTCAGATGTGTGGAAAAAAAACACTCATATTTTTCTTCTCAGTTCTTACTGTGAAAACTTTGCAATCTATAGAAAGACAGGTGAAAGGGAAAAGCTTTCTTAGAATCACAGAATGGTTTGGGTTGGAGGAGACCCTAAAGATCATGTAGTTACAACCTCCCCATCTTGAGCAGGGACAGATTCCTCCAGGCCAGGCTACTCAAAGCCCCATCCAACCTGACTTTGAACACTTCCAGGAGGAACTTCCACTGTAACATTCAAATTTGTCAGCAGGAGTAGAGAGTCCAACAGTATCATAAAGTCCTTGGGTTTAGTGCCCTGCAATTGCCATACACAGGTCTGTGCCTTGTGCCCTTCCAGGCTGCTGTGGGTGGGTGATATTAACACGACTTTTTAAAGCTAGGACAATCCACATGGTGATCTTCAGGGCCAAGAGAATAAACCTGGCCATCTCTGGACACTTTACTTGGAATAGCAGTTTATTTTTAATCCTGTCCCTTGTCACAGTGAATTCCTCAAAATCCAAAGGTTAATTTGCTTTTCATAACTACACATTTAAAGAAATACCCAGGAACTTTTTTTCTTTCCTGGGAGAGTTTTGACCTTTTATTCATGTATATTTTTTCAAATCCTATCTTCTACTGTTTATGCTCCAAGCTAGAATGTCACAAGCCATCTTAGTATGGAACAGAACTACAGAGACAAGCAGAGGTAAGGCAAGGAGAGCAGGTGGAAGAGGGTGAGAATTGTGAGTGTGGTGGATCAAGGTAATTTGCTTCCTTAATCATGTCTTCTAAAGCATCTGGAATGGACAAAATCACTTCTATCTCTTTCCCCAAGGCTTCTGAAACAAGCAACAAGCCACCCACAATGTGAAAACAGAAGTGTAACATGACTTCACAACCCCATGGAAGAAGGATAGCATGGTGGACTAAAGCCAAAACATTATCTCCCTAAGCACTAAACCAGCTAGATCAGAACCCAAACTTCACAACCTACTTATTGTCTGTCTGATGGACTGTTTCTGAACTCCAAGCTGCTCTTGAGATGACATCAATAATTCCTCCCATCATCACAAGGATTCATAAAAGGATCAGACCATAGCACTGACACCAATTGACTCAGCATCTCTCCACTGCTGAATGATTTTTTTGTCTGTGCTGATGCAACACTGGCCTTGATATTAACCTCTGAATTTGTGAGAGCCCAGATGCCTTCAGGATTTTCTAATAAACAGAACAGGCCAACAGACTGCAAAGAAAAACTGAAGCTGCCTTTAGCTTCATTCCTTCCCTTGGTACTATCATTTCCTTCCAGAAAGGAAAAATTTGGAACAAGAAACTGTGATGCTATAGACAGCTTTGGAGATGGCTGGGATTCAGTGCTTCTCCACATTTTAGTGAAATACCTGTTTGTTACTCCTGCAGCAAACTTCCTTGAGAGAAATTCCACTCAGAGAGAGAAGCCCTGACTGTGCAGTTCTGTACTCTGACTCTGTCTGTTTTTCAGTTAAAAGAAAAAACTCCCCAGATGATAAAGACAGAAAACTAGATTCCAAATGTATTCAAGAACAAATTTTACTCAAAGTACAGCCAGAAATTTTCTCCACACTTAAGCAAATGACAGCTCTTTAAGCAGAGAAAGTGATGCAATACTGCCTTAAATCATGCTGAAGAGTTCCCTCCCACCTCTACAATGGTACAATTAATGACAAAAATCTATTCCACAAGACCTTAGCTATTATTTAGGGGTTAGGGGGTTTATTTAAGCAAGAATTGCAGGTCACAGAGGTTCTCCTCTCCCTCTTCTCTGCCCTAGGGAGAACACAGCTGGAGTACTGGGTCCAGCTCTGGCCTCTCCAGTACAAGACAGATAGAGAACTACTAGAGAGTCCAGGGGAGGCTGCAAAGGTGCTGAGGGGCCTGAAGCATCTCTGTGAAGAGAAAGACTGAGAGCCCTGGGGCTGCTGAGCCTGGAGAAAAGCAGCTTGAGAGGGAATCTGAACAATGCTTGGCAAGAGCTAAAGGGTAGGGAGCAAGAGGATGAGGACAGACTGTCTCAGTGGTGCCCAGTGACAGCACAAGGGGCAGTATGCACAAATTGGAACCCAGGAGGTTCCATCTGAACAGAAGAAGCTTCCCTGGTGTTAAGGTTCTGAAGCGTGTTGTCCAGAGAGGTTGTGAAGTCTTCTCTGAAGAGATTCCCAACCCATCTGGATATTGTGATGCTGAGCAAGTTGCTCTGGGCGACCCTGCTTTAGTAGAAGGATTGGAGACTGGATGAACTCCAGAGATCCCTTCCAACACACACACACCCCCATCTCTTTTCCACCCTGCTTAGTACAGAGTATTTAAACCAATTAAAAATATTGCTAATTACTAGCCTAAGTAAAAAGAAATGGAGCAGAGTATGCAAATCCTGCTCATGATGCCCTATTCTGATCTGATACAGTTGGGCAGAAGCAAGCATTCACAGTAGCTTGAATATCTATGTAAAGGCAGAACCTTGGTACTGTGACTCTAATAAATTTTGCTCACATCAAGGATTTAGTTAAGTCTCCTTGACACTCAACAGGCCAAGCTGCACTGATATCTGGATTAGTGTCTAGTCAGACCACTTGATTCTCTCAGATATAGTCCACAATTTGCCCTTCAGAAAATTCACTCCTTCCCTGTTTCTACGCAAAGTGCTCAGCAACAGTGCTACAAAGAAGAGACATTACCCAAAGTTGAAAGCAGAAGCACTTCCCCTCACTCAGCTGAGAATTCCTTTCTAGTTTGGTTCTCCTTTTCTAGCAGCAGGGCTTTCAACTGATTGCAGAAGCTTCTCTGTGCTTGCCCAGAGAAGTGAAAAGTACTTAGGAAGTGGTTCAGAAGAAAATAAACAAACAGAATCATAGAATAGTTTCAGTTGAAAACGACCTCTAATATCATCAGGTCCAACCATTGCAAAGACCACTATGGCCATTAAACCATGCCCCAAAGTGCCAAGTCCATGTTCCTTGAACACCTCCACAGGTGGTGACTCCACTACCTCCTTGGGCAGCCTGTTCCAATGCCTGGCCAATTAACCAGAGCAATGTTCCTCTTGATCTGTGGGAGAGAGATCAGCAACTAAACTACCAAACAAATAAAACCAATCCAATATGAAAAGCACATGCTCATGAGAGTATTGCAGCCAGGTTTGTGGAGGATCTCTGTGTAAAATTTTATAGTACACCTGTGTGTGAATGTACAGCACAACAGAGGTTTAAGGGACACTGTACAAAACCAGAACAGGACAGGATACCTCATATCAAGGCAATGCTAATAAGGCAAAAATGTGTAGTCTGTCACATATCAGAAAACATTCAGTCACAGCAATCCCATGAATGCTCCAGGTTTGGAGCAGTGGCTGGAAACTGCCCATCAGACAAGGACCTGAGGGTACTAGTCAACAGCTGAAGAACATGAGCGAGTGTGTGCCCAGGTGGCCATGGTGAACCCATAACCCAATTAACCGTATCCTGAAGCACCACATCTACATGCCTCCCAAATGCTTTCAGGGGTGGCAACTCCACCACCTCCCTGGGCAGTCTGTTCCAATGCCTCACCAGTCTCAGGAGAGACTTTTTTCCCTAATGTCTAATTTAAACATCCCCTGGCACAACTTAAACTCATTTCCTCTCATTCTCTCACTCGTTACTTGAGATAAGAGACCAACAGCCTCACTACAACCTCCTTTCAGCTAGTTGTAGAGAGCAATAAGATCTCCCCTCAGCCTTTTCTTCTCGAGACTAAGCAACCCCAGCTCACTCAGCTGCTCCTCATACAACACCCTCCAAACCCCTCACCAGCCTCTTTGTCCTTCTGTGGACACACTCCAGGACCTCAACATCTTTCTCATACTGTGGTGCCCAGAACTGAACACAGTACTCAAGCTGTGGACTCACCGGGGCCAAGTAGAGGGGCACAATCACTCCTTCTGCACACACTGGTTTTGATGCAGGACAGAATACCATCAGCCTCACATTCAGCCATCCACAAGCACCCCGAGACCCTTTTCCACCTGGCTGCTTTCCAGCCACGCTTCTCCAAGCCTGTAGTGTTGCTTGGGGTTGCTGTGACCAAAGTGCAGGACCCAGCACCTGGTCTTGTTAAACTTCATTCCACTGACCAACCCAGTGATTTAACAAAGGTCCCAAAGCTCCCTGCAGAGCCTTTCTATCCTCCACTAGATCAACATTCCTGCTTAATTTAGTGTTGTTTGCAAACTTGCTGCCAGTGCCTTCAATCCCTTCATCAAATCATAAACAAAGATATTAAACAGAATCAACCTCAATACCAAGCCTTGGGGGACACTGCTCCTAACCAGCTGCCAGCCAGAGTTAACTCCCTGCATCACAACACTTTGGGCCCAGCCTCCAGCCGGTTCAAACCCAGCAAAGAGCCTGCCTGGCTGTGCCATGGGCCACAAGGATCTCAAGGAGAACAGTGTGGGAGACAGCACCACAGGCTTTGTTAAAGCTCAAGTAGACAACATCCACAGCCTTTCCCTCACCCACTGGGCAAGTCACCTGGTCACAGATGGAGACTGCTCAAGCAGGACCTACCTTTCACGGACCCATGCTGACTAGACCTAATCCCACATTTATCCTGCACTTACCTTGTGAGTGCATCCAAGGTGAAACACTCCAGAATCTTCTCTAGTCAAGCTGACAGACGTGGAACTCCTCAGACCCTCCTTTCAGCCCTTTTTGCCTCCAGTCGTCTGGCACCTCCCCTCTTAGCCAGGACTGCTGATAGATGATGGACAACAGCTGAGTGAGCTCCTCAGCAAGCTCCTCTGCCAGCTCGCTCAGCTCTCTCAGGTGGAACCCATCTAGCCAATTGACTTGTGGGTGTCCAGGTGGCATAATAAGATCCCATCTAGCCAATAGATTTGTGAGTGTCCAGGTGGCACAACATGCCATTAACTGCTTTCGCCTCGATTATGGAGAGTTGATGCTACTCTCCATCTAGGGACAGCTGAATACTCTGAGGATAATTTGTCTGATTATTAAAGACTGAGGCAAAGAAGACTTTAAGTACCTCATCCTTTTTCTCGTCATTGATAGCAGCGTTCCCTCCTGCACCTAATAAGGGGTGGACATTTTCCTTGGCTTTCTTTTTGTTGTTAATGTATTTCTAAAAACCTTCTTTGTTATCCCTCACAGCAGTGGTCAGGTTGAATTCTAGCTGGGCTTTTGCCTTTCTGATGTTCTCTCTATGACCTAACTAGATCCCTATACTCTTCCTGTGTTGCCTGCCTCTCCTTCCAAAGGTGAGAGATTCTCCTTTTATTCCTGAGCCCCTGCAAGAGCTCCCTGTTTGGTCAGGCCAGTCATTTTCCCCAACAGATTCCTGCCCCATGCTGATATTTCAAGTTTAGCACACAATCTTTAGTCACACAAAAAAAACCCACCTCACCAGGCACAGAAAATTTTAAGAGGTTAGGGAACACTTAGACCAAGGACAGTTCATCCATGGCACAGGTGGCCCCTGGAACAGGTACAAACCAAGCTTTCAAACTACTGTCACATCTGATGTGCAAGGAAGTGAAAATGCCTGAGGGCTATCACAAAAGACACCAACAAACCTTTTAGTCCAAAAGGGCCCCAAGTTGAAGAGACAGAAGGTGAAATCACACTTGAGCAGTGCTACTGTTCCAAAGCTAGACAAGCAGACCACAGCAGAGCCCATCCATGTCCTCAATTGCCTGCATTATTTTTCCTTCTGAGGCCATAATTAGACATTTTGGCAGCTGGTGAATTCTTTTCACCATCATCAAGATGTCATTAGGAAGTCATACCAGAATGAAAATATGAAAGTGATGGAACAAGGAGACAATTTGAGCCAGGTAGGCAAACCCAATTCTTATACACAGGAAGTAAAAGCTCTAAACTAGAACTTCTGCCACTCAGTAACAAAGTCACAAAGCAAAGTGCTCTTTTTCTAGCATGGTTCTGCGTTAGAGAGAAAATAAGTATAAGATAGAGTTCATGTTAAAGAAAAACTCCCATAAGAGGAAGAACTACTAGCTTAACATCTAAGTCTCCAAAAGTGACAGAATCACAGAAGGGTTTGGGTGGGAAAAGACCTCCAAAGGTCATCTAATCCAAACCTCCTGCAGTGAGCTGGGACATCCTCCACTAACTCAGGTTGCTCAGAGCCTTGCCAAGCCTGACCTGGAATATCTCCAGAGATGAGTCTTCCACTGCCTCCCTGGGCAACCTGTTCTAGTGTTCCCCCGCTCTCACGGTACCACACTTGTTCCTCACACCCAATCCAAACCTACTCTTCCCTTCCAAAGCATCGCCCCTCACCCTATCTCCACAGGCCTTTGCAAACTCTTCAACAGCCTTCTTGTAGGCCCCGCTCAGGGGTCTAGCGCAGGCCAGCACCACAGGAAGTATTTTCAGGATGGAGTTGAAAAACAAAGCAAAACAAAACAGAACAACCATTTCCCAGACAACCAAAACCATTGTCACATCTGCCTGCAAAGAACATTTGTGAGGATTCTCATATCATGAGATAAAAGAGATCACAAGGGTAGTCAATGGAATTTTAACCCAGCTTCAATCTTTACATTCACTGGAGAATGTGGTTTGCCCACAGAAAATTTGAAAAGGTATTAATGTAACAAGGACACTTCATAATCTTGTATTTTTGACTGCCACACAAAAAACTGTGCCATTTCAACCTAGCAGCAGCAGGCAGAGGGAGGTTCTCCACCTCCTCTACTTGGCCCTAGTGAGGCCGGACTCGGAGTGCTGGGTCCTGTTCTGGGTTCCCCAGTTCGAGAGAGACAGAGAACTACTGGAGAGAGTCCAGTGGAGGCTACAAAGATGCTGAGGGGCCTGGAGCAAGAGTAAGAATGGCTGAGAGACCTGAGGCTGCTGAGCCTGAAGAAGAGCAGCCTGAGAGGGGATCTCAATGGTCAGCAAGAGATAAAGGGTGAGAGCCAGAAGGATGGGGCCAGACTCTTTCCAGTGGTGCCCAGTGACAGGACGAGGGGCAATGGGCACAAACTGGAACCCAGGAGGCTCCATCTGAACATGAGGAGAAACTTCTTTGGTGTGAGCATGTTGAAGCCTTGGAGTAGGCTGCGAGAAAGGTTGTGGAGTCTCCTTCTCTGGAGAGATTCCACCTGCACATTATGATTCTGGTCAATCTCCTGTGATGACACTGTTTTATTGACTAGATTATCTCCAGACATCCCTTCCAACACCACCATGCTGGGATTCTGTGTTGCACTGCATTCCTTTTGTACAAACACAGGTAACAAAACTCAGAAAGCTGTGCGGCACTGTACAGCTGTACAGGTTTAGGCCTTTAATGAAGATGTTTCCAAGTTTAGGGCTTTAATTAAGGAGCTTCCATTAACCTGTGCCATATCAAGAGTAAGACTGTACTTTTCAGATCTTACACCATGAACACGTGAGTGACACAGACCACAAACAAGGAGCTCAGCCAAAGCTTTCAAGGAGATGGATTTTAAAGGGATGTTAAGTGCTGTTTAAGATTGCAAGACAACACTGTGTACACTGCAGCCTCTGCCTCAGCTCATGGGATTGAAGAGAACAAGGATGCTGGCAGACACCACGGGTTCAGCGGTTCACTGACAGCTCTCAATTCCCTGCTCCCAGATGTGAAAGTATTGGCAGGAACAGACAAGAAGAAATGTAGCATTGATTCTGCATTAAGATGCTTTAGCATCCTCCAGGATACACCACAGTCAATGCTAAAGTTCTTTCCAGTCTCTCTCCAAGAAGCCCCACAAATTGATGTCTCTTGTGCATCCAGCACAACTGACAAGGAAACCAGACAGTGATACAGCCAACTGTGAGAGCATGCTGACATTGTGCCCAAAGTCAATACTGAAGTGGTGGTTGAAAGTTTCTGCAATTTATGAGGTGGAAAAGGGTAATCAGGATGCAAAAAGAGAAACAAGAACTTCCCATTTCCCACTGCATGCAAAGGAGGCCTTGTATGAAACAACTCAGACACAGCTTACACACAGACAGGATTCTGGGGAGAGTATGCAGGTTTTGGTGGTTTCTGGCTTGACTGAGGGTGGAGTGTACAGAATCCCAGCATGGTAGGGGTTGGAAGGGACTTCTGGAGGTCATCTAATCCAACCTCCCTGCTAAAGCAGAGGCACCCACAGCAGGCTGCTCAGGATCACAGTGTCAGGTGGATTTGGAATCTCTTCAGAGGAGACTGACAACCTCAAAAACTTGTTTTTTTTTAAATCAACAGTAGAGAAAGCACCACTTGACCATGCTTTATGCCCAAGACAGAGGTTAATCCAAAGAAATTAGTTTTTTCTGTAGCCTATCCCCCAGCTGCTGGAAAAGGCAAATTCTATTATAAATCAACTGTGACCACAAAACGTTCTGTGCAAAATGTCAACTTTGCAGTTAAAGCAATCAGCTTGGCTAACCAGTCAGACCACTCTAGAACTTTAGGCTACTCCAGAAAGCCAAGAGAGACATGTAGAGGATGCTGGAAGTAAGACTCAGCTAGGATAAAACACTGAATAAACCCCTATTTAGTCTGTAATTGCATCACTATATTATAGAACTGCAAAGTATCTTAAAACTATTAATTTCTTTCTTGTATTTGGAAATATGAGGAGCTGAAGTGAAAATACGCAGTGTTGATTTTCTGAAGATCATTTCTAATCTTCTCTTGAAATACACAGCCCTCTGGCAGGTGTCAAAGGAAACCACCCACAGCACATAAATATCACACCAAAAATATTGTTATAAAAGGTTCAGCTGAGTGTTCTCTGAAAAACTTCGAGAAAAAGCACTGATCAGCTCAGCATCACAGTTAGAGCATGGGAATGTAAGGCAAAAAGATCTGTAATCACTAAGCCATGGCATCTGAATCATCTGGGAGCTAGACAACTTCTCTCTGAACACAGAGGCCAGCAGTAGGTAACACCCAAGAACGGCCAGGATGAAGCACACAGTGCACTGTGGCCTCTCAGTACACCCAGAGTGACAGCAGGTTTTGAGATGAGTCGGTGCCAGGGGATTCACACTGAGAAGGACATGAGGAGCTGAAGCAGGTCCAGAGAAAGACCATGAAGCTGGTGAAGGGTCTAGAGCATAGGTCTTGTGAGGAGTAGATGAGGGAACTGGGGTTGCTTTGCATGGAAAGAAAGAGGCTGAGGGGAGACCTTCTGGCTCTCTACAGCTCTCTGAAAGGAGGTTGGTGCCAGGTGGTGGTTGGTCTCCTCCCTAGTAACAGGTGACAAGGGAAAACAAACAGGCATCTAATTACACCAGATGAGATTTAGGTTGGACATGAGGAGCAACTTCTTCCCACAAAGGGTTGTCAAACATGGACCAGGATGCCCAGAGAACTGATGGAGGAGTTTCAAAGCTGTGAAGGGACATGCGCGGAGGGACAAGGTTTAGTGATAAACTTGGCAGTGGTTGAGTTTAATGATTGGACTTGAGGATCTTAAAGGTTTCTTGTACCCAAAACAATTCTACAAGTCTTAGTTTTCATGGAAAAATACCTTTTATTCACCAGCTGAGAAGCAAGAATGGGTATGAAGGAATTCTACTACTTTTCTGCACTTCCCAAGCAGAGAGACTCAAAAGCACAATGTCTTTGCCTGCAATCTTATTGTTGGCAAGGCTTTTGTTAGGGAGCCTAAAGGCTTTTGTGCAGGCAACAGCAGTCTGTCATTTTAGGATCAACTCCTGCCCTTGGAAATTATTAAAATCCAGCACATCTTTTGAATGAGAAATGAAATGTCTTCTCCTGCAAACCCTAAAACTGCTCCAGTTGCTGGCAGCTATGTTAAAATAAAGGTGTTCAAATTGAATTCCTATTAAAAAGGGGGAAAAAAAAAAAGAATTGAACTTTTCAATAGAATTAGATTTTCCTGAAATTGTATTAGCTGGCAGGTTCATAAACTACAACAGAAACAAAAGAGGAAAACCAAATCATTCTTTATGAGCTATAAAAAGAGAGCAAAGAGGACCTTAAAAAGTACTTTTTTGAAATATTAAGCCTACAAATGGTAATTTTATCTGTTTCTGACAATAAGTGGCTCCCACATATTTGTTCAAGTTATAAGCTCATAAAATGGGGAATAAAATTTTCTCTGGTACATTTCGAGCAGGACTTCCAGCTACATGCCCACCACAACATGGGAGAGGTTTGAAAAGCTCCACCAAAATATTTATACCAGCTGCCTTTTGCTTTTGCTATCATTCACTATAGAGAGTGGCAGCATGTTCCCAGCAAACTTCCCTGTCACTGACTGGGACTAGGATGGGAGGATTGGGATTCAGCTTCATGCAGCACATCTGTCAAGGAATGACAGCACCTGCCTTGGGATATCATTTTGCACACTCCATACTTAAATATCCTAACTCATGGAATCATAGAATTGTTTCAGTTGGAAAAGACTTCAAAGATGATGGACTAACATCACCATGGACATTAAAACATGTCCCAGAGTACCACATCTACGTGTTATTTTAACACTTCAATGAATGGTGACTCCATCACCTCCCTGGGCAGCCTGTTCCAATTCTTGACCATCTTGGGTCCTGGCCACTTCTTTATTGAAGCCCATCTTGTGGAATTAAATCCACATAGCAAATGACTGCACCTGCCTCCTGGCCTTGTAGACCTATGAATAGGTGAGTAGGTCTCAAGTGACATCAAAGAAGTTCATTTTGCCCCTTGCAGGATTAAACTGTAAGGGATTATTTTGCCTTCCTTCCTCCTGCACCTTGAGTTAAAGCCATTTGCTTCACCTGCTCTCCTCAAACTGCTGCCATGTGCAATTCAAGCCACACTGAACTGCTGATGAGGCTGCATTCCAGAGCAAGCAAAAATAACCAGCATTTGTAGAAGGAATTTAGAGAAGAATACTTCAGCCTGAAAAGCACTGGGAAAATATATTGTTTTCAGACTTAATTGGAACTACTCTTGAAGGGCAATACCCAATTCACTGCCACCCTCATTCCACATACTTCTAATGCCTACAAGCTCACAGGTTAGAAATGCTCTCAAAGGCTGCTCATCAAGTGAATCCATTCAGCTGAAGCCTTATATATATCTAGAGCTACTTCTGGTATATCAGTTTGCTTACATGTTTCCTAGAAAAACTCAGCAAAATAACACAAGCAAAGGTTTTGCCTTTGGGATTTGCTTGTCATGAACAAAAGAAAGAAATCAGCAGTCTGAGGTCAGACAGTCCTTTGACCAGGGCACAAAATGTAAACCCGTTCAAAAAAGAAACCCTCTGTGTCCCTAAATAACCAAGAGCAGCTCCACATCAGTGTTTGAAATGTTAGGAAATAAAGTGAGCAGCTTCTAGTGGGAGTTATTAATTATGACAGATTGTGACTTGTGGTTGTGTAAGGTTTATGTGCTCTATCTATAGCCCTATATCATATACCCAACATTCTAAATGTCTTACTGTCCCACCACTAATAATCATAGAATAGTCTGGGTTGGAAAAGAGCTTTAGGATCATCAAATCCAGCCATTATCTGACTCTACCAAGTCTGGTTCTCCCTGGGCAAGGAGCACTGGCAGGGTGATAAGACACAGGAGCATCATTTTTTTGCTGCTCATACTGAGCAAGCCTCTTCTGTGCATTGCATTTCTACTGCTCCAATAGTAAACCCACTGCCTCACCCAAGCCTTTCTGAAAGATTAAATACATTTACAATTTCAAAGAATGTCAAAGCTGCATGGGACATCCAAGAGAAAGGGTTTGTTTGATGTAATCTCTTAAAAGAGTGAATGGAAGGTTGTTGTGCTGGAAGCTAAGGGTCAGACTGTCCTAACTACCAACATTTGTGCATATTCAGCAGTGACTCAGCAGTGAAATCGTGAGCCAGAGCTGGTGACCTGCAGGAATTCAGTAAGAGCCAAAAGAGAACTGAACATTTGTATGGATAATTAGAACATCCATATTTAGAATGGGTCAAAGAAATACAGTATTAGAGGAGAAATAGAAACCTCTTGGGATTCAAAGCAAGAATACATCAGAGAAACTTAACCAAAAGCTTGCTTGAAAGTTGCTTATTACATTTTCATCCTTTCTGGAAATTTTGGCACCTTTCTCTAAAACCCGTGGTACTACAAAATGCTGGATTGTAACTAAAGCAGCAGCTGGATATAAGCTGGCTCCCTGTGTTCTCTTGGAATGAGTGATTTCAAAACCTTCATTGTGAAATGACAACTAAGTGTTCCTCATCTATACCTACTGATTGTGGAGAAATAACTTTCTCAGAAGCACCTCTGAGTCCTCCACTCCTTACAGTACAAGGAAAGTGCTTGTAAAGCATCTAATAATCCAGACAGACTCCAGCCCCACTGATCTGTAGCTCTGAAAATGCATTTTCAGAAGCCCAGCACCCTGCACTGCATTTTCCCTCTTACTATGCAGAGACAGACACACAAAGCATGCTACCTCGGAGTCATTTCACTAAGTTCTTAAAACTGGAGTCCAGCTTTTAGATAATGGAAGAGGCAGAGCATGGAGTATGATTATCCATATCTTTGATATGTGTACCCACCTCTAACGACAGCATGTTTTTGTGCTTCTGTTCTGATTCCACTCTAGTCAGCCTTGTGGAGGCCGTATCTGGAGTATTGAGTGCAATTCTGCCCTCCCTATTTCAAGAAAAACAAGGAACTACTGGAGGGAGTCCAGCAGAGGCTATGAAGATGCTGAGGGGATTGGAGCACGTCTTTGAGAAGGAAAGGCTGAGAGACCTGGAGTGATTTAGCTTGGAGAAGAGCAGCCTGAGAGGGGATCTGATCAATGCTCAGCAAAACCTAAAAGGTTGGGTATCAAGAGGATGGGACCAGACTCTTCTCAGTGGTGTCCACCTACAAGACAAGGGGCAATGAGAACAAAGTTGAACTCAGGAGGATCCATCTGAACAGAAGGAGAAACTTCTTTGCTCTGAGGGCGCTGGAGCCTTAGAGCAGGTTGCCCAGAGAGGTTGTGGAGTCTTCTTCTCTGGAGAGATTCCAAAGCTACCTGGCCAATGTGATGCTGTGGGTGACCCTGCTTTAGCAGAGGGTTGGACTGGATGATCTCCAGAGGTCCCTTCCAACCCCAAACATGCTGGGATCCTGGGGTTCTTTTGAAATAAAGCATACAAATGGAAGAAGTACACAATGGTGAGAAAATATCATCTATATAGTAAAAGACTCAGCTTCACAAAGCTGCTTGAATTCACTCTGTGGCATTTCTAGGGATTTCTTTCCAAGTTGGGAACATTTCTCTAGACAGAGAGCTTTGCTCTTTCAATATTTGCATGCCTCTCCTAGAAATTGGGGCTTCCTCGTGAGGCATTTGCTTAGTCAAGGTTGTCTTCCACATCCAAAGGCCAGCAAAGAAGGAGTAACTTGAGGCATTTGGCTCCAGAAGCCATTTTGTTTGCTCTTCTGAGAAGCTGAGTATTAACTTTGGCAGCTTTCCAGCAACACTTGATGCAGTAACGACCACAACTGCAATGTCGTGATGTTTGGTAACCGCACTACAGATCATCTTTTCAATGAGTTTCAAGGTTTCATTTCTTTTCAGGGGACAAAAACTACTAAAGAAACTACCATATCTGTAATGCCTTGTAGGCAGCATTTTGAGGAAGGGGGCCACTAAATGTCACTCAACTAATGTGGGAATGAGGGTGCTTTTCAGGCAGTGCTCTGTTACCATATAGGAACTCATTCTCCAAAATTTCTCACGCTGCCTTTAGCAGGGAGGTGCCAAAGGACAATCAGGATGGATATTAGGAGAAATTTTGTCACAGAAAGGGTTCTCAGAAAACACTGGAACAGGCTGCCCAGGGCAGTGGTGGAGTTACCATCCCTGGAGGTGTTTAAAAAAACGCATGGATGTGCTGCTGAGAGATGTGGTTTAGTAGCTTAGCACTAGCGGCAGGATTGCGAGCTCTAGGTGAGCGTTTGTCTTGATGGTCTCAGAGGTCTCTTCCAACCTCAACAGTTGCATAACTCTAAAGAGGGATTCCTTGCTTGTTTTCCTATTTCTGAAACTGACATAAAATATCATTAAATAGAACAGATTTACTGAGCTAAATTAGAGGTAAAGCCTAGACCTAATTTCCTCTTCCATCACTGTAAACCACAGCATGATTCAATGCTCACACAAAGAAAAGGAACCAGACCTTCTCTTGAGGTTCTCCTGACCATTTGGCCACTGTGAATGATTTTTGCAAGACCAACAATATATTACCTGGTTTCAGGCATTGTAATCAACTACAGCTTTTATTTCTCCTGCTAATTTATTCAGCAGCCATATAGTCATTATGTTGTTAATTAGAGCACTCACTCAAGCTTGCCTAAAGATTTCATAAATACGAGCACGTTATCTCTTATTGTATCTCCCTTTCCTGCCTATTAGTCTCACAACAATTAAACTAAATGCTTCTTTTTGGGGTTTAAAAAAAAATCCTACTAGGAAATTTCATGCTAAAGGCAATAATTATTCCCAAGTTCATTCTTAAAGGAAACAATAACACAAAATTATAGAAACTGAATCAGCATGTCTTTGAAAATAGGGTGCTCGTTTTACACCACTATAAGCCTCACTGGAGGATGTGGTGCTACACCAGTATGAACATTAACCCATATCTGGAAAGAGTTGGAATCCAAGCTTGAATAAACTACTTGACAGTCACACTACACTGAGGACTTGCTTTAATTTTGCTCTCTGCAAACCTAAGGGTGAGGTCAGCAGCAGAACAGAGTCTGGAATACCTAGAATGAAAATCATCTCAAGCTTTTTGTTGATGAAAAGCTGATTATCCAACCACTCAGCTCTACTAAGATCGAGTTCAAAGAGTTTTCACATAGAATCCCATCCAGGGATCTCTGGAGACCATATAGTCTAACCCCCTGCTAAACCACCTGCTAAAGTAGCATCACCCAGATTGCCCAGGACCACAATATCCAGCTGGGTTATTAATCTCTGTGGAGAAGGAGACTCCACAACGTCTCTGGGCAGCCTGCTCCAGGGCTCCAGGAGCCTCATAGCGAAGAAGTTTCTCCTCCTGTGCAGATGCAATCTGCTGGGTTCCAGTTTGTGCCTTTGTCCCTGTTCTTGTTGCCCCCTATCCTTTAGCTGTTCATGAGCATTCAGAAGATGTCCACCTCTAAACATAACCTTGCAAACAGAGTACAATAACCAGGGCAATTTTTGGTTGGGCACGAGTCTCTGCTAATCCTGCACTGTCAGTGAGTCCTCCTCAAAGACACCTAAGGAAGTATTTTGCAAAATAAATTAAGACCTAATGGACCAGATCAATCCTGGTTAAAGCTCACCCCAGGTATGGGGCTGATACCACATATCTGCTATGACTCAACCTGGAACAGTGCTGACAGGACCTGAAACAACACACTTCAAAAATTAGCAGAGGAAATTCTGGAGGATGGCTCTTTAACAGCACACTGTATTAAGTACACTGCAGGGTTTAAGGAGCTGTACAAGATAGAAATGGGGCGAGAAGGATGTAAAAGAACTTGTATCAGTATTGACTTGTTCTACAGTTCTGTGGCACACTACAAAGTACATTTAGCCCTGAGAAAAGGTAAGCGATTCGCATGGAAGTCTCAGTGTCTCTAAATATATCAAGGACCAAACTTTCTTAGGAATCAAGAACTCTTGTATCAGTAAAGATAAAGATGAAAGATAACTAAGTATTCTATTTCTAGAGCATTGGTGGTTGAGCTGATAAAACTCTGGTCAATTATGATTTTGTAATTCAAAGGATTTCTTGTGTGGTTTTCTGAGGTATCAAAAGTAAATTGTCAGAGACAGCTTAATGGTAGTGAGACCCAGAGGTCTCATACAGCACAGCAATTCCTATGTTTCGGGCTGCCTGCAATGTCCCAGGGCCATACAGCAGAGCACTGAGAGTATAGAATCTTTCAGATTAGGCCTAAATAAAGTTCTGATCAACTGCATTTAAAAGAATTCCATAGACAGATCTAATGTATGCAAGAGAAAAGGCACTGAAAATTGTCACTTCTGTACTTACAGAATCCCATCATGGTGAGGGTTATAAGAGACCTCTGGAGAACATCCAGTCCAACCCCCCACTAAAGCAGGGTCACCCACAGCAGGCTACACAGGATAACAATGTCCGGGTAGGTTTGAAATCTCTCCAGGGAAGGAGACTCCACCACCTCTCTGGGCAGCCTGCCCTAGGCTTGTATCACCCTCAAGATAAAGAAGTTCCTGCTCATCTTTAGATGTTCAGATCTTCATCTTTCTATGTCCAAGTTCAAGCCAGTTACCCCTTGTCCTGTCACTGGGCACCACTGCAAAAAGATTGGCCCCATTCTCCTGACACTCACCCTTTAAGTATTTGTAAGGATTTATTACATCCTCTCTCAGTCTTCTCTTGCCCATGCTATAAAGCCTTAAGTTCCTCAGTCTTTATTGATAGTAAAGATGTCCTAGCCTCCTAGTCATCTTTGTAGCCCATTTTCCTACCCTCTCCAGCAGTTCTCTGTCCTTTTTGAACTGAGAAACCCACAACTGGACTCATTACTCCAGATGAGGCCTCACCAGGGTGGAAATTACACATTGCTTTTGCAAAATTTCCCTTGTGATTTCACATGGAGACAGAATCCTTCATCACTTCCTCATCTAAACTGCTGAGAAGCAACATTGTGGGAGGTTTTCAAGCACTACCGTAGTCCACTTTTTTGTCATCATGACAAATTCTTGCATAACTCTGTTCATACATTGAAGACTTCATCTCAAAACATACAGGGTGACAAAGCTGGCAAAGGGTCTAGAGAATAAGTATTATGAGGAGCAACTGAGGGAACTGGGATTGTTCAGTCTGGAGAGGAGGAGGCTGAGGAGAGACCTCATTGCCCTCTACAGCTACCCAAAAGGAGGTTGGAGTGAGGTGCAAGTTGGTATCTTCTCCCTAGTATCAGGTGATAGAACAAGAGGAAATGGCCTGGAGTTACACAAAGGGAGGTTTAGATTGGATATTGGGAACAATTTTACTTCTGCAAGAGTGGTGAGACATTGGAACAGGCTGCTCAGGGAGGTGGTGGAATCACCATACCTGGAGGTGTTCAAGAAATGTGTGGGCATGGCACTTGGAGGCATGGTTTAGTGGCCACGGTGGTGTTGGTTTGGACTCAATGACTTTGGAGGTCTCTTCCAACCAAAGTAATTCTATGGTTCACTGGTGAGCTAAGTTATTCTTTTAGGAAAAACCAGCACATTCAGAAGAAGGTTTCATGAAAATGCATCCAAACAAAAAAAGCTCACTTCTCTTCTTGTTCTTTGTGTGGCATTTTATTTGTCTGATCAGTATAAATCATGCAGTTGGCTGGCAGTTCGGTCAAGATCCTTTGTCCCCAGTGCATAATGAAGATTTCTACAACACAACTAATCCTGTTACTTTCTGGGAGCTGTGCTGTAGTAGATTTAAAGTCTTGGAAAAGAAAATGAGCTTCAGACGCAGTCTTGACAGCAAAATAACAATGTCTAAGTTTATGTCGGCTATTCAGAGCCCACAAAATAAACACAGGCCTAATAATCTCATTAGGAACTAATTCCATGAGGTGGCTGTTCTGGTGATGACTTCACTGATGAACAATTCCAAGTATTTATAGCCTACATGGACTGTAAATTAGAAATATTAGCTGAAAAAGGAAAAGCTTTGAATTACAGTGGGGTAAGTATAAGTTCTGCCACAGCAATCCTGCCTCTCTGATAGTTTTATAATCACCAGAGCCTTCTGTTCCATTTTCCTCAAGGTGAACAGTACAAAAGGCATATGGGATAAAATGAATTTGCCTTCTTTAAGATTATTTTATCATCTTCTTTTAACAGATGAACAATGGCAAATTGCTTATCTTCTGCAGAGCAAATCTTTCTACCCTTTATTCTCTTATGAGGAAAGACTCCGACAATTGAGTTTTTTTTAGTCTGGAGAAGAGCAGACTGAGAGGGGATCTCACCAATTCTGATCAAGACTTAAATGTTGGGTGTCAGAAGGATGGGACCAGGCTTTTTTCCAGTGCTGCCCAGTGATAAGACAAGGAGTAAACAGCACAATGCCCAGTGACTGGACAAGGAGTAAAGGGCACAAACTTGAACATAAGAAGTTCCATCTAAACATGAAGAGGAACTTCTTTAATTTAAGGGTGAGAGAGTGGTGGAACAGGCTACCCAGAGAGTTGGTGGAGTCTCTGGAGACACTGAAAACCCACCTGGATGTGTTCCTGTGTGACCTTCTTTAGGTGAACCTTCCTTGGCAGGGGGGTTGGACTGGATGATCTCTCAAAGCCCCTTCCATCCCCTACCATTCTGTGTTTCTCCGTTACTATGCATGTAGCCATGTATACATGGCCTCATACATACAAATTTAAACAGTGAGAACAATGTTTGAAGAACCAAAGAGCAAGTAAATAAATACATAACATGGGTATAAAAATAGCCCTGATTGCAAAGGCAAACAGCAACATTACCATAAAGGCAACATTCACTCAGACTGTGCATTTATGTTTACCCTTTTTAATAGATATTTCCTCCCATTTTCATTCATTTTATAGAATTCCATTTGAATTTGTTCTCTGTGTTTGCTCCCAGAATGTCAATTGGTCAGAACTGTCACTTTACTTTGCTAGCCCTCTAGAAAATAACTGATTTCATTATGGAAATGAATGGTGACCTGGAAGCAATGACTTGTTCTTCACATCTTTACCACTACACAACTAATAGATCATTGCAGAAAGACATGCAGGCAGATTCCAAACAGACATACAGACAAGTAAAGCAGGTTTGTTTCAGAGAGAAGACAATGAATGAGATTCAGGGATGTGAAGCTGTAATCCAAAACCTACCACTGGAGTAACAGGACTTGCTTGAAAGGACTCTCTGAGTGATTAAGTCATTTTGACAAGGTCCCAACAATGACAGTCATGGAATTATAAAATGATTTGGATTAGAAGGGACCTTAAAGATCATCTCATTCCAATCCCCCTGCCATGGGGGGGGTGGGGTGAGGGTGTGCGGGGTGGGGGGTGCTTCTTCCTGCACTCAGGGCAATTGCTCTATGTTGAAGGGCAATGAAGTTGGTGAGTGGTCTAGAGAATGAGTCCTGTGAGGAGCAGCTGAAGGAAATGGGTTTGTTCAGCTTGGAGAAAAGGATGCTGATGGGAAACCTCCTCACTCTCTACAACTCCCTGAAAGGAGATTGGAGCCAGCTGGTGAGGAGGTCAGTCTCTCCTACCATGGAACAAGTGATAGAACAAGAGGAAATAGCCTCAAGTTACACTAAGGGAGCTTTAGCTTGGACACAAGAAACAATTTCTTCTCCAAAAGGGAGAAGGCCTGCAACAGGCTGCCCAGGGCAGTGGTTGTATCCACATCCCTAGAGGGGTTTCACAGCCATGCAGCTTTGGTGATGAGGGACATGGTTTAGTGGTGACTTGGCAGTGCTGGGTTAATGGTTGGACTTGGTGATCTTAAAGGTCTCTTCCAACCCTACTGATTCAGTGATTCCAGGCAATGAATGTAATGCAGGCATGCTCAAACTCAGGCTCAAAAGGCAGTCAGGTACTACTGTAAAAGCAGTCACAGCTCTTCTTATTCTCAAGACATTAAGTAAACAAATATGTTCTGCATCAAGCACAGGAAGATTTATTAAAGAGAAGACCAAACCTTACACACCTAGGAGAGTATTTTGGAAACACTTGGGACTGGCAAACAAGTTTGTTGCTTTCCTGAATTCCCCCTTTGCTTCCCATTTGCAGGGTAGGGAAGGAAATCAGCAGTCCTCTTTGTCTTGGTCACCTCTCCACAGCCCCACCTGACCTCTCAGCAGTTCTCCAGAGCTGCCATGGTGACACTTAATGCAGGTATGACGCAGTGCTGCCTGCACTACCAAGGCAGGGCTGGCTGGAGTAAGGATGATCGCTCAGAGACATCTAACGGTGAATTAGTGAAGTGAAAGGATTTCTGCATCCCTGACAGAGCTCTCTCTTGAAGACAAAGGGAGCACGGATCTTCGGCTGCAGGATGGGAGAAATAATGCTGCAAACTGGTACAGTTTATGGGAGCATTGCATGGGACTGAAAAGGTAAAATGAGGAGCATGAGAGTATTTTTGATGACAGGCTTTCAGTGCTTTGCTCAGTCTGAGCAAACACCAGGAATGTCCTGAACCCACCACTATGACTGTCTAATACTGGGGGTAGATTTCATAGAACCACAGAATGCACTGGGTGGAAGGGACCTTTAAAGCTCATCTAGTCCAACCTCCCCTGCAGTCAGCAAGGACATCACCAACTAGATCAGGTTGCTCAAAGCACCACCAAGCCTGACCTTGAATGTCTCTAGGGATGGGATCTCCACCACCTCACTGGACAACCTGTTCTGTTGTTCCACCACAATAGTAAGCAGCTTCTTCCTAAGATCCAGCTCGGATCATTCATTTAGCTTCTGTTGTCTGCATCATCCTATGGAGCCTTCTCAACAACTGGTACTTCAGCACCTTTTTAAAGCTCTATTCTCGTTCCATTGGGTCACTGCTCGGTCAAGTGATTCAAAGGTGATAATTTCATCTCTCTTCATGAGTCAGTGTGATCCAGACTTGAGATTAGTGTCTGGCAGTTCAAAAGAAATGGCTGACAAATTATAGTCCTTTGTGATTGACAGAAATGTTTCAAATAAGCAAATCAAAACCACTGAGGAATCAAAGAAAGACAGGAAGCCTACAGGTTATCCATCCTACTGCCCTCACCACTACTGATCTATCCAAGATACTGATTTCTGCAGGGGAAAAAAAAAAGTAAAACTAAAATTAAAAATAAAAAAGGAAGGCAGGATTAATGATTTTAAGCCTGACATGAAGCACTCTGGCCCTTTCTGTTCCTTAGCTCTCATTCAAACAAATTCCACCCACCTGGTACAGCAGCTTTATCTCCTGCTCCTCCCACAGCACAGGCCCACTGACATCAGAGATGGAATTACTGAAGGAGCTTGCAGAGAAGCAGAGATTCGTAGAATGCTTTAGGTTGGAAGGGACCTTTAAAGTTCATCTACTGCAAACCCCCCTGCAGTCAGCAGGGACATCTGCAACTACAGCAGGTTGCTCAGAGCCCCAAATGACCTCACCAGGAATGGTTCTAGGGATGAGGCATCTTCCACCTCTCTGGGCAACCTGGGACAGGATCTCACCACTCTGAGGGTGAAAAATTTCTTCCTTACTTCTACTCTTGTCCTGTCACAAGAGGCCCTGCTCAAAAGTCCATCTCAAACATTCTTATTGAACCTTTTAAGTCCTGAGAGGCTACCAGAAGGTCTCCCTGTAGCCTTCTCTTCTCTATGCCAAACAACCCCAGCTCTCTCAGCCTGCTCTCCCGTTATTGCCGTGGCCTTGCCTGGTCCTGTTACAGCAGGTCCATGCCTCTCTTGTGCTGAGGACCCCAGAACTGGCCCCAGTACTGCAGGTGGGGTCTCAGCAGAGAGGAGCAGAGGAGCAGAATCCCCTTAAAAACAGGTAGAGTTGCTCTAGTGGAAGTTTATTTGGTCTAATCTCCGCAAAACTCCAGAGGAAATTTATCCTCAAAGATGGAATGACTTAAAATAGACTTTGAGCAGAGCAGAGAAACTGTAGTTGCCTGAGATAAATAGAGACCATCTGGAATTTGGAGCTATAATGGGCCTTGGAGGATGGAAATTAACTTCCTCCCTCTAGAGAGGACAACATGTATTGTAGCTTCTTCCATTCCTGATGCAGAATGATAAAGCTATCTGCTGGAGTGACTCCTTACTGAAGTTTCTCTTCATCCCTGGAACAAGCCAATACAGCCTAAATATGTTAAATAATTCTGCAAACAAACAGCCATTTCCACCCCTTTCTGGAGCACTTAAGAACATGAAGCTCCATTGAATACACTGGAGCTGATGCTATCTGAGCTCCTCTGGGGTTAGATTTGAAGACTATGGTTTTTTTAGCCTGTGCTTTCACTTGGCTGCAGAACTGAGCACTGTAATTTCCATCCTCCCCTTGTACCGGGTGCACCTGCAACATCCCAGATGGCAGGTGCTGTTTTGGTATTGAATGTACTCCTTCTGCTTCCACAGCAGATCCCAGATGTGATGCTCTTCAAAGATAAGATTTCTATGAAGTCCCACAAGCCATTAAAAAAAGGAGTCTTTAAAACTGTTGGGGAATGTGGCCTCGGCATTCAGGGCACATATCTTAATTTCTGGGAAATGGGCAGGTGCCATCTCAGCCTCTTCACTCTTTTCCCCATCAGAGCTCAAAAAAAACTTAAATCTGTCTAGGTGGAAGAATTCCTGTCTTTGTCATTTAGCTTTCTTGAGCACAAACTAGAGAATGCTTGCCAAGTTTAGCTCTAATCTACCTCAAAAACCTGCCACGGTCACCTTAGGGTAACTCATATCAGCTTGATGTGGAGTTACATTTGAGCCAGAACCAGTTGGGCTCATGGTACTATCTAGACTGTTAAATAAATCACTGGTTAGCCTTTCATCTCCGAGTATGCAATTACATTCCACATCATCTATCCCTAAGGGAGCAGGTTTAAGTATGCAGGAAGGCAGTACAGCGTGTGTGGCACCAGCGCTCCAACACTTTGATGCTGATGCTCCTCTGAGAGCTTCAAGGCCAGTGATCTCCACATGCTTCAGCCACATGAACAAACAGACCAAAAGGCACTGGTGTTTCTGCAGGCCTTAGTGTCAGACACTTGTTCTGCTTTGAGCTAGACCAGAACTAACTCTGTTCAGTGATTTGACATCCCAGCTCAGGCTCTGCTCAGTGAGGCACTTTCTGAAGTTCAGGGCAGGTTTGCACAACCAGAGGCTGCTTCCAGCAGGGAGAAACTGATGGGGAGAGCTTCTGCCAAGGGTTGGGTTGCAGAAAGGTCCTGCCTTGGCCTTGCTCCTGGGCATACCAAGGGCACTGTCACATCTTGTGGCCCACCTTGGGGGGCAGTAAGTCAGAGGTGGCACCTGCAGGGGGCACAGACAGGACAGGGGACCCTCAAATGCCCAACAATGGATTTCATTCCATGGACAGAAGACAGCTTCAGGAGGCAGCTGAGGGATCACCAGGATCAAGCCTCTTCTTCTTTGGACATTGTCTCAGGAGGACTTTGTTCCTTCTGCCTTCAATCCAGATCTATGTGTTCCTGAATCCAGTTGCAGAATCCAGCTTCTGAATTTGGTTCCCATCTGCTGCTGAGTCCAGTCTGGGACTTCCCCAGTGCCTGCCCTCAGCATCAGTGGTGAGTGTGACACTTTAGGTCTCTGATCTCCTCATTTAAATGTAAACTCTGCCGATGACAAAGGAGTTCCACCAGAATGCAGCAAGTGCAACGATAGCTCCAGCTGCTCGGTTTCGATGCCAGTTAGTAAGGATACCTCCTGTACAAAGGTGACTGACTCAGCAGCTACTTCATCCTTTGGTGAAATCCAAATAGGTCACTCTCCTAATCCCCAAACGTTTCCAGGCTCTGGGTTTTCAGCAAGGTCTTTGTGAATGATATAATTCATCCACTTCTTCAGCTTCCTTACTTCAAGATAAAGGCGTTCCTGAGAAAAACTTGCTTTACCTGGAGGTTTTTTACTATTACTCCTCTTAATGATCTGATTACTTCCCCATTTGAAAAGATGTACATTCTAAGTGACTTGGTAGGTTTCAGACCTGCCAGTTCTTTCTTTGGATCATTTTAACTCCAGTTTCAGCAAGTTATTATATTCTGGGTACAGATACTGCTCTCTTCTGGGTTACACCCACAAAGAAAGAATGGTCTTACACAGGAATATCAGTTTCTACCTGTGGCCTTAGAATAAAACTAATTGACTGGCCTAGCATCACTCAGCTGCACTGTTAATTTTGTGTCCCCTTTCTGTCCACATATCCTTTTATCTATCAGCACTTCAGAGTAGTGAATGTCCTTTATGAGTGCAAAGGGGTCCTGAGCCTAGCACATAGTTCAACATGAAGTAAATATTGCCATAAAAGGTAAAACTGAGTAAGAATCAGGAAGATCCCTCTTAGAAGGTGCAGATAACAGAACAAAACTCAGCACTGGTGAGGCCACACCTCAAATACCAGGACCCATCACTACCAGAAAGACGTTGAGGGGCTGGAGAGTGTCCAAAGAAGAGCAACAAAGCTGATGAAGAATCTGGAGAACAGGTCTGTGAGGAGCAGCTGAGGGAATTGGGGTTGTTTCATCTGGAGAAAAGGAGGCTGAGGGGAGACCTTCTGGCTCTCTACAGCTCCCTGAAAGGAGGCTCGAGCCAGGTAAAGGTCAATCTCCCATATAACAGGATGAGAAGAAAACCCTTAAGTTGTGCCAGTGGAGTTACTGGACATGAAGAACAACTTCTTCACTGAGAGTGGTTAAGCCCTAGAACAGGCTGTCCAGAGAAGTGGTGGAATCATCATCTCTGGAAATATTCAGTAAAGCACCTAGATGTGGTGCTGAGGGACATGGTGTAGAGGTGACTTGGCAGTATTGTGGTAAGAAGTTGAAGTCAAGACCTCCATATCTTCTCCAAGCATTATGATTCTGTGCTTCTAAACACCTTGAAGACAGCAAACAATAATAGATATTTCAGCTCCTTATACAAGCAGTAGGTTTAGGTCATAAATGTCTTCTCGGAGGGCCCTCACAGGCTAACAGAGTATCCACGTATTTATCTTTATTTATCTTATGCTCTGTCTTTGTTAGTGACATAAGCAGGTGTGGGACTGTGAATCCAGAAGAGGAAGAGTCTTGGTTCAGGAGAAGCTGAGGAACACAAATAGAATCAATCAGATGTCTGATGTTGATGGGGTGACTGTAAAAGAAACCTTTGCTTTGCTACTGCCAGCTCATGGCACAAGAGGTTAAAGTGTGGGTGTTTGTGCTTGGCTGTGTGGTATCTTCTAAGCAGAGAGACCCATTGTTGCTTACAGTAGTTGTAACTGCAGAGTAGCTTTGCTGCCTTTTTGCTTACAGTCTCAGGGTTGGTAAGAGTGAATTGTTTCTGGATAACACATTGAAATTCCTTTTACATTAGCTATTTATGTCTTCATGAAACATTTATTCAAAGTTATCAGGAGAAGCTACTTTCTTATCCCTTCAAGCACCATAAATACAAAGTTAAATCTTTGAGAAGCAAGCTGTTGCTGTTCCCTAGCTACTGGTACTCAAGCCTTCCCAGACGCAATCTAAACCAATTCTGGAATGCTCCCAGGCTCTATCAGCTTCTGAAATTATCCTTCTTCTAAGATATAGGTTGTGGGTTAGCTTGAGGCTGTGACATAACAAAGACTTCAGCCATGCACTGAGTCATGCTGGGCTACAGGAACATCTTTGGGGTGCTTTTTTTGTGCCTCAAGTTGCTAGGCTGCTAAAAAAGGATGAGTGAACTTCTGAGGGTTCTCATCCTCCTTTATTTGTGCTAGGGAGGCCACAGCTGGGGTACTGGGTCCTGTTCTGGGCTCAACAGTTCAAGAGAAACAGGGATCTACTGGATAGAGTCCAGTGGAGGCTACAAAGATGCTGAGGAGTCTGGAGCATCTCTGCAAAGAGCAAAGGCTGAGAGACCTCGGGCTGTTGAGCCTGGAGAAGAGCAGCCTGAGAAGGGATCTCCTCAATGCTCAGCAAGAGCTAAAGGGTGGGGTGCAAGAGGATGGGGCCATACTCTTCTCAGTGGTGCCCAGCAACAGAAAAAGGGGCAATGGGCACAAAAATCTCAGGGTGCTGAGATATTCCAACTGTCACCTGGAGACCTCTCAGGATTAGTAGGATTTGTCCTTGCATCATCTAAACACTGAAGGCATAACAAGTTATTCAAAGGTTCTCTAGCAGGGGTTGGAGGTATTTCCTCCAGCATGGCATGCAGCTGCCTCACCAGCTCACCTGCAAGGCAGCTCAAGAGGTGGAAGATGATGTGCACTAAAGCAGGGTTCTCTGGCTGACCTGCCAAGACAGGAACTGCTCCACCCACCACTGTGCTGCTGCCTTTTGCTAACAGCAACCTCCAGAAACCTAGGGAGGCCAAAATTAGACACAACAGTTTAGATAAGCCTGGGAGATATGACAATCTTTTCCTCTGTTCACTCAGCATCAGCAGCAGAGCAGGCTGGCTCCTGAAGCACTATATTTAGTTCAAGCTAACGTCATCTGGTCACACATGTGGATGCATTTTACCTCCACAATGTGTTGGAGAGTCAGATAAGCTTTGCCTCCACACCCCTGGCTTTGTATCTGTAAACAGCTCTCTTGGTTCAGCTTCACTCCTCTTCAGCTACAGAGGAATTGTAGAGCATTGTATATTTTATAAGTAAGAGAGACAGCAGGGCAAGGGAGGGGACTGGGAGGGAATTCTGCCCCTCTGCTCTGCTGATAGCCCACCTGCAGTGCTGGGGCCAGCTCTGGAGCCCTCAGCACAGGAGAGACATGGACCTGTTGGAGCAAGGCCAGAAGAAGCCACAACAATGAAGCTCTCTGCTGTGAGGCCAAGCTGAGAGAGTCGAGGTTGTTCAGACTGAAAAAGAGAAGACTCCAAGGAGACCATCTGGTCATCTTTGAAGGGGTTGATCAGAAAGATGGGGACAGACTTTTGAGCAGGGCCTGTTGTGATAGGACAAAGGGCAATGGTTTGAACTAACAGAGGGAGATTCACTAGACATTAAGAAGACATTTTTGACATGGAGGGTAGTGAGAATCTGGCCCAGGTTGCCGAGAGTGATGGGTGATGCCTCATCCCTGGAATCATTCCAGGTCAGCTTGGTTGTGTCTCTGAATAACCTGCTCTAGTTGCAGATGTCCCTGCTGACTGCAGGGGACTTGGACTAGACAGACTAGAACCTTCTAGGTGGAGTAGAGTAGAAGGGACTTTTAAAAGTCCCTGACAACCCAAACGATTCTATCATTTCAAGCTGAAGAGTGAAACAAGAGCTTAAAAAATGCCTGCAGCCCCTTATTTCTTCCTCTCTCATGCAAGACTTCTACCTGTCTTTGACAGCTGTTGGCCAGCAGCTTCTTTCACGCAGCAGAGCAGCCTCAGCTCAGCAGTGACCAAGCACTTTAGGCTGTGTAAATAAGCTAGTCATTTGAAGCTAGGTCTTCACAAGAATACATCTAGCAGGACCTCCATCCAAGGAAAGGCTGACTTTGTGTCCTTTAACCTCTTACTGAGACACAGCAAAAGGTAAACAAGTTATCTTCATTGCAAAGAGGTTTTCTCTTAACCTGCCTTGGAAGGCCTGTGCCTTGCTGGGGTGCCAACTGTGGGTAATCATTTGTTTCCCAGAGTCTTTGATTCAGGTTTCCTGGCCTCTCTCTCAACTTGAGCAGACTGCTGTTTTTTGTATTGCCTGATTAGCCTCAACCAGGAGAGAGCTGATCAAACAGGGGGGATGCAGGGTCTGTGCCTGCTGAAGCAGGAAAGAGATGATCAAACAGAAAGGAAGGAGGCAGGTCTGTCCCTGCTGAAACAAACCACCTTCTAAAACTGCCCAGCATTGTGCCTTTTACCAAAGCAAGAGAAAAATAGTTAGCAAAGGATGTACTAGCAAACAGGCAATATCCAGGTACCAGCCTGAAAACTGCTCTAAAGGAAAGGTTTGAGGGGACTATTATTGCTGTTGTCATTATTGTTATTATTACCATCTTGGCATTCTATGGCAATTAAAGGGAATTGGGGGCAGACAGAGGGCAGTGTTAGATCAATGGACACCAATTTGAATGTAGCAAAGTTGTTATATGAAATGTAAGAATTAAAGATGGAAGAGAGAAAACAATGTCAGAATTTAACAGTACTTAGTCAGATACCCTCGGGAAGCAGGCAAAAAAAGAAAAGTCATGCAAATATTCACTGCTCTCACCTCCAAAATGATCCAGTGTATTGCCTAGTGAGGTTGTTTACTCCTCTGCTGTTTCAGACCTCTTCAAACCCTGCTCTGCTAAGGAGATTTGCTGGCTGGGCCAGAGGATTAGAATTTGGTGCTTTGGGAATTGTCTTCTCTGGTGTATTCCTGTTCTTGCTATGTAGTTCCTAAATGAAGGTCGCTAATGAAGTTCTTAGTCTGCAGAAGTATATAACTTATTTCCCCTAGAAAGGACTGCAAACATCTCCTCCTACAACATATCTGGCAGTTACTATCGTCAGCCTTAACAAACATTTCTCCAAAAGCTGTTATGCATGTCATCATGCATAGGGATGCATAAATTAGTGACCCAAATTAGCTTCAGAATGCTCCAGTAGCTGATAGAAAAAAATATTTCTTGCTGGGGTTTTGTGTGTGCGTTTTTGTGGGGATGTTATGGGGGTTTTGTTTGGTTTTGATTTTGTTTATTTGTGGGTTGGTTGGTTTTTTATGGGATTTTTTTACCAAGTAAGTAGTAAAGAAGTTTCTTCACAGAGCCTCTGGAATACCTCACAAACACAATGCCTTTCTGCTGTCATAGAACTTGTAACCCACTGTAATGCCCACTTTGAGTCAAGCCACAAGTAAATGAAGGTACCTCTGTGTACCTCTGCTGAAAACAGATTTTGATGGTCAGACTTCTCATCAACTCAGCTGACAGTTACTCAGCTGTCTGCAAGTGGTACCAGTAGAGTGTCACCTGATTTTAAATACAGGTATTCTGATTTGTTTCCCCTAATCTTCTACTTCAGTTCAAATATCAAGTGGAGGAGGAGCCATGAGTCAAGCAGGTTTTTAACAGTTCTAGCATTTGCATATTGCTTTGGAAGTATCAGGCAATTCATTATGCCAGCCCTGGAAAGGCTCTGGCACTTCTGTAGCACAGCAAAGTACACAGATTCAGAAGGGCCCCAACCCTTATTGGAGGATTCCACCTTTGTTTCCTAAATGCCTTCATTTCCTTTCACAGGTATCAAAATTAACTGAATGTCACTGGCTGAACTAAGCTTTTCCATCAAGCAGTCTGCTGGGAAAGATGAGAGCTGAGTATATGATTTGTACATCAGCATCCTGAAGGTATATCTGCACCTGCTGTGAAGTCACAGATCATAGTAGGGGTTTGAAAGGACCTCTGGAGATCATCTAGTCCAAGACCCCTACTAAAGCAGCAGCACTCACATCAGTTTGCCCAGGTTCACAATGTCCATGTCTGTTTGGAAGCTCTCTAGAGACTCCACAACCTCTCTGGTCAGCCTGCTCTAGGCCTCCAGCACCCACACAAAGAGCATTTTCTCATCACATTCAGATGGAACCTCCTTGATCCCAGTTTGTGTCCACTGCCACTTGTCCTGTCACTGGACATCACTGAGAGGAGCCTGGCCCCATCCTCTTCCCCTTCACCCTTTAGCTCTTGTTGAGCGTTGAGATGGTCCCTTTTCAGGCTGCTCTTTTCCAGGCTAAAGAGTCCCAGGTCTCTCAGCCTCTCCTCATGACATGCAGATGAGAGGCTTTCCTCTGTTCCCAGTGATTCCACGTACCACTGTACTACTGGGGAAACAAATCAGGTGTGAAAATCGCTAACGTGTTCTTCTGTGTTTGATGTGCCATCAGCATGTCTTCTGCAGTCTGAAGATATCAATCTGACATCCACCCAGCACAATGTTCTTTAGGCCACAGCATTCCTTGGGAGCCTTTCAGCAGCTCTGCTGCCACATGAGGTCAGCTCCACCACCAGAAAGTAGCTGTAACACAACCAGAATCTGTCCGTTCGTTCCTCTCAGAACATCTTTGTCAACCTCTGAACAGGGAGAGTGGCTGTGGAGAGTTGGGTCCTCACTTTCAATACTACACATGGAATAAGAAAGGTAAAGCATCAGAGAAATCCCCCCAAAAGGAGTCTGGGTCTTGTCAAACTGTGTAAAAATATAAACTGTGAGCTCTTCAGGCACAATGCTCTTGGCAATTCCTGTTTCCTCTCTCCCAGAGCCTGTCTAAGCACTGGTATACTGCTGTGACATCTGACTTTGAGGCAGCAGAGTCATGAGTGACACAGGTCTTTACAGCCCCTGACACGGACATTGTCATTATGTAACCTGTGTGCCATCACAAGGTTATTTTTACAAGCATTGTCGTGCCCTTTGTAAGCACTTGGCAATTATTGGTGACACATGCTCCATGATTTGGGGGCATAGGATGGAAAAGGACATCATGGGTTCACCAAGCACAGTCCCCTGTACATAATCCTGTTAACAAGTTAATCAAGCTTTAATTTAAGACTAGGTACAATGTTTGCCTGTGCTGCTCCTACTGAATTCTTGTTCTAGAGACTTACTCCTGAGTTTAACACAAGGTGTATCTCAATGTCCACCTTGTGAAGGTGTATGTTGAGGATGCTCTGCAGAGGAGCAATGCAGGGAAATGGTGATGCCTCTTATGAAAACCCTTGAAATGTTTGCCTGAATAGAAGAAAAAGCCCTGCAGGTCTTGTTTCCTTATCCTTTTATCCCTGTCTCCATCATTTCAGCTGAGCAGATCTCCACACTGAATAGCTGCACACAAAGTAGATATCACACAGCTCTACTGCACTCTTTTCTTGCTGTTCTCTCTGCAGAGCCTTGCAGGCTTACTAAGAGGAGATGGATGATAGAAGATGATTTGGGGAGTGACATCAGATCTTCGGTGGGCAACGGTAGCAAACACGAAGAATCTACTTCCCAACTTTCCTTTTTGTCCTAAAAACTCAGCGTTGATCAAAATAATTTTGCATGAAGAATTGATTTTCATGGCTCTTCTTTATTGCTTTAGATCAGTTTAATAAAATTTTAATTCAGTATTTTAAAACATGATTTTTTCAATCATATCTCAATAAGTCTCAAAATTGATTTTTTTTAATCTTATGATTATTTTTACTTTTTTTTAATATATATATATCAACAGTGCTGGAGTTAAGACTAACAGATGCAAAGTGGGAAGGTGTTTCAATATGCAAGAAGAAAGCATCTTTCTCCAGAGAAAAATAAGAAAATAAGAAAGAATAAGTCCACCAAAATAAGTAGTGGACTTTGCTTAATTGTTGTCTCTTTGTTAGAGATCATCTCCATCATAATGTTACCACCACCACCACCCCCCAAAAAAAATAAAACTAAGAAATACCTCACCAGGCCTTCAGTTTTAGTTTCATGTTCATAAAATACCCAAATAAACTTTCTACTTGAAATCAATGTCCAGGTATAGTCCTTTCTGCAGTTTTTTCTCTTCACTTGACCTCCAAGATAATGAAAGCAAGCAACAGACTAAAGACTAACTTGAGCTTCATTGATTCCTCTTGCTTATGACACTTTGGGGTCAGTGCTTTCTCATGTTCACCACATTCTGACCACATGAAGAACATATCAGACTGTTCAAGGCAGAAGATTTCTTATATTGAGACCATAATTTGTTTTTCTAGAAACTAAAAATATTTCTTGAG
The DNA here is from genome assembly GCA_013400475.1 of Tricholaema leucomelas. NCBI lineage: Eukaryota > Metazoa > Chordata > Aves > Piciformes > Lybiidae > Tricholaema lacrymosa > Tricholaema leucomelas. Next base: position 2,148,406 of record WAAF01015816.1, read on the forward strand.
CACATCTGTTCTGCTGGTCAAGCCTTGGAACAGACTGCACAGGGAAGTGGTGGAGTCAGCACCCCTGGAGGTATTCAAGAAATGTGTAGACATGGCATTTTGGGACACAGTTTAGTGGGCACAGTGGTGTTGGGCTTGATGAACTTTGAAGTTTTTTTCCAAACTTAATGATTTCTTGTTTCTATGCTGCAAAGAAGATGAGTGCAACTCTGCTGTCATACTATCTAGGAATAAATCATAAATCAATGAATATCCATCTCATCACACACAAACTTAGGGGACTCAGGCAGGGGGACTACTATCTACTGTCCTGGTGGAAAAGAAACCCACTTGGCTTTGGAATAAACACCTCTAGGTTTATGGCATAGGTAGGCAACAGAGAAGGGATGTCACATAGAACAGCTCAAAGCACTCAATAACCATTTAGGAACAACTTTCCCTCTTGAGACTGGATATAGGTAAATAAAAGCCCGTGTTATCTGCTGTGTTTAGGCCAGGACTTCAAATATAAGACAGCAGGGAAAAAAACATCACGGTGCCATAACTGACCACAAGAGGTCAGAAACTCAGCAGTCCATCTCATTCCAAAGGGAGGCTGGCTGTATTTCATTTCCTATTGAAAAGGCTGAATAACCTTAACCTTAAATCATTGTTTTCCCTTTGATCTTCTTTTGAAACCTAAGAGGATTTAACTGGAAAGCTCTGAATGCCTGAGCTCTGCCTGGCACATTCTCTAAAAATCTCAAGCTGGTGATGTCCTTCCCACTCAGCTCTTAGGTGATGCTTCTGTTCTAGCTCCACTGCTATCCTGAGAAGTGATACTCAGTAAATAATGTTCTCTCCTTTTCCTTTTTTCTGCCTCTTTTTGGCTGCATTATCTATTAGACTGTAAGCTCTTTGGCAAAAGGAATGGAAGTTACCATCTGCCTGTGCAGCAAGCAGCACTCTAAGATTAAAAAAGAGAAATGCTTATGATAACTCCATCAAAGGTAAAACATCAATTAATGTTAAGGCAGAAAACACTAAAGCCAGGGATTTCCAAGCATGTTCCAGCTTTGAATCCTACTTTCATCAGATAAATACTATCAAAACCTCTCCGAATTACTGCGGACCCTACTTGAACCTGCCAACTGTTTGAGCTGCAGCTGCGAATTTGTTAGCCTCTGATTGCAGCGGCTCAGCACCGTCAGACAAGCTGGTTCCTCTATGGAAAGACTGAGTGACACAAACATAAAGGTACAGTTGGGGTGCATCACTCAAAACCCTCCATAATTACACAACAAATGGTTGCCAGAACCTCTACTCTACACTACCAAAGCTACAAAGCTCTCAGCAATCCACAGCAAGCTTCAGCCATATAAGTGTGGCCAGCAGGGCAAGGGAGGTGATTCTCCCCCTTTACTCTGCTCTCGTCAGACCCCACCTGGAGTACTGTGTGCAGTTCTGGAGCCCCCAATACAAGAAGGACATGGAACTGCTGGAGCAGGTCCAGAGGAGAGCCACGAAGATGATCAGAGGGCTGGAGCAGCTCTGCTATGAGGACAGGCTGAGAGAGTTGGGGCTCTGCAGCCTGGAGAAGAGAAGGCTTCGAGGAGACCTTATAGTGGCTTTCCAGTATCTGAAGGGAGCCTACAGGAAGGCTGGGGAGGGACTATTTACACGGTCTAGTAATGTCAGGACGAGGGGGAATGGGTTTAAGCTGGAAGAGGGGAGATTCCGACTGGATGTTAGGAGGAAGTTCTTTACAGTGAGGGTGGTAAGACACTGGAACAGGTTGCCCAGGGAGGCTGTGGATGCTTCCTCCCTGGAGGTGTTTAAGGCCAGGCTGGATGAGGCCTTGGGCGAGCTGCTCCAGTGGGAGGTGTCCCTGCCTATGGCGGGGGGTTGGAGCTGGATGATCCTTGAGGTCCCTTCCAACCTAAACCATTCTATGATGATATAATTTCTAATTCCAAAGCCACAAACTACGAATGTAAAAGTTCCAGTTACACAAGAGCAGTGGATGAAATATTAAAAGCTGTAATACATAACACAAGCTGTGTCTCCTGCTGCCTGTCAGGGTAAGGGTTTTACTAAGCATCTCTGCACACCATTAGTACAGAATAAGACATTTTACCACCAAGAAATTCCTGCAGAGATTCAGATGGCAGGCAATCAGCTCCATCCTCTTTGCATGTCCCACACTAAGAAGTCATTGGAACAGAAGATGATGATAATGATACAAAATAACTAGCTTTCTGAGCTCAGTCCAGGGGCTGGGAGCAGGGGGCACTGGTCACAATATGGTTCGAATAGCATTTCTTAACAATCCATACTTAGAAAGCCAAATACGGTCTTGGAACAATGGTGGCAGTTTCTCAAAGATCAGTTTCTCTGTTTTGATAAAACAGCAATCCCCCTCAGCTAAGACACAGACTGTCCACGTAGGAGAAATGAGAGGGGGAAGCAACAGCAGCATCTTAATACTTTCCTTTCAAATAAACCTCAGCTGGAATTAGCTGTTCCCATCTAGCTGTGTAACCAGGCAATGAAATGCTGTGGGCTCAGAGCACGCCTGCAAGATTGTACTTCCTAAATTCTGAGAGAGGCAATTATGCTTTCTGTGCCTGAATTCCTACTTCTTGAAAAACAGGAATAACACATAATTGATAGGGAGGATGTGAAGATCAGAAAGTTGGCTTGCTGTAAATGGTGACAAACAACTGCTCACTGCATGTATATACTAGATGAAAGCTGGGGACATGACTTTGAGCAGGGCCTCTAGTGACAGGACAAGGGGTGATGTTTTAAACTCAGAGAAATTCAGACTGGAGAAAAGGGAGAAATTTTTGACACTGAGGGTGCTGAGACCCTCTCTCAGGTTGCCCAGATGGGTGGTAGGTGTCCCATCTGTGGAACCATTGCAGGTCAGGTTGTTTGTGGCTCTGAGCAACCTGCTCCAGTTGCAGATGCCCCTTCTGACTGCGGGACATTTGGACTGGGTAAGTTTTAAATTCCCTTCCCACCCAAACCATCCCATGACTCTACAGAAAAAATAGGCTAGATCAGAAACTACTCCTGTGAGTCAAATGCTCACACCACAGCCACAGGTTCTTCCTTAAAACTGAACATGCTCTCAGTGCCCTTGGTTATGGAGACACACTTGGTAAAAATGATCAAACCAGGGTGATACAGTTCCAAATCCACCCAGAGAAACTGCTGCATTCATTTACCCATCAAAACAACTTCAGATATCTTTATTTCCTAGCAGGAGAGGGTCTAGTAGGAGGAGGATTAAAATGACATGGGGTTAAAACATAAAACTCCCAGATGTTGGATGAGTCCCTCTAATGATCAGCAGGATTCCTGCTGGCTACTCTTGACACTTAAGTGACCAGCATGGGAGACCACATTTCCACACTGGGAGCAACGTGAGCATAAAACTGCCCACGACTGTCAATAGTTCCACCTGAACAGTAACAGAGGTGACACTGCCAAGGAATTCAATGCCACAGCAATGCCAGGTGATCAGCAGCACTTTCATTTTCCACTAGATTGATGCTCCTGTAGAATTCTGTGCTGTCCCTCCCCGACATGGAGCTAAAGGCAGCCCTCTGTTCTTCCCTTGTGGCTTGCTTCAGTGGCTGAAGCATCGTACCTGCTGAGCCCAGGTGAGGGAACCCCATTCCTCAAGGGTACTATGGAGTTAGTCTCTAACCCTTACTTCCCCCTCATTTGTGAGGGGATGGCTGCAAAGCTAAGGAGCATAGAGAAGCTTGCAGCAGGTGGTACAGTGCTTGGCTAATTCCAGCATCAACCATCTGCCCTCTAGTTACAGCAAAAGGAGTGGGTGGATGTGGAGGTGACTCAGCTGAGAAAAGCAAGCTGCAATCCTCCTGGGCTTCAAACAGTCTGGTCTTTCTTTCTCTCCTTTTTTTTTTTTTTGTTGTTTTTTTTTTTTTCCTTTAAGGACCATTCCCATGATGTGAAAATACAACCTAAGGAACTTGCTTTGGCAAGTATTTGTTACAGGTAACATCACCCCTTCAACTCCATTGCCTGGGCTTTGCTGGCTTCTACTTTAAATCAAGCTTTCCCAAGCACTGCTCTGAGCTCTTGCTCTCCATGATTGACATAGAAAATGTCATGACTCAAAGAGGATAAGAAGCCTTCCTCTGACCTGGACAGATACCAGATCTCCTTCTACACATTTCTCACTGCCCACTCTGCTGCTGTAAAGCAGCCATGTGAAATTAGCCTGCTCTCTCCCATCACACAAACCTGATCTCAGCAGCAGTCCAGTGGGAAAAGAACCTCAGAGGCATAGAATCTAAAATGTTTCTGAACCACCTAATTGTCAGGAGAGTGACCCCAAAAACAAGCCCCTAGAAACACAGCATGACTTGAAATATAACACAAAATGTTTGGGTTGTTTGGGGGTTTTGGTTGGTTGGTTTTGTTTGTGTTTGTGTGGGGTTTTTTAGGGGGAGGAGTGTTTGAGGGAGGAGTAGTGTTTGGGTTTTGGTTTTTGGATTTTTTTTTGCCAGGACAGCAGAACTATTTTGAGTACTGGTTTAAATTCTACCCCCTCACAGAAAAAAATAAACCTTTTATAAGCTTAACTTCCAGTAGGCTAATGGTAGCTTGGTGTAGGCTGTATCTATCTTGACAAACCTTTGAAGGATTACTGAGCTCTGAGCTAGAAACTGTATTTAATGTGTGCTGTGCTGTAATATGGGACCTGCAAGAGCCACTCTGCTGCTGTTGGTTTCTTTACAGCATCACCAGAAGGAAGCAAAAATAGCTTCCTCTCCTCTGTGATATAGCAAATGTGTAAGGAAGGCAATTCTGTTCTCTCTTCATCCTACTGTTGAGCTCCTCTAATGACATTGAGTGGAAAGGGTTTCTTCCAGAAGGACATTAGAGTTGGCTTAAGGTGTTGCAAATTATTGTCAAATGAAGATCAGCTCAAAATAATGTGTTGTTGTTTTGTTGTTGTTTTTTTCACTGCTAAGATTTACACCATCCCTGAAAGAAAAGGATGGAGCAGAAAGAAAAAGAGGGAACAAATAAAACCAAACTAAACCAAGCAAACAAAAGCCCACAGCCAACTGACCAAGCAAAAAAAGCAGTCTGCAAAGTTATCATTTTCACTCTCATGTACTTTATGCAGCATTTACATTAGCTGAAATAAGAAAGGAATATCTTGAAACAATTCTTTTTCCCTTTAGTCTGCTTCTGAGCACAGTGCAGACGAGTTTGGGCCATGGTTTAGCGGCGGCAGCTTAACAGTCAGTGGTGGCATTGTGAGCTTTAGACTAATGGGTGGACTTGATGATCTCTTCCAAACACAACAGTTCTGTGATTCTGTGATGGAGCAGGCAATAGCAGGAAGAAACACTCTAGTTGTGTTGACACTAACAAAACCACAACACGTCCCCAGCGTCCTCACTCAAAGACATCATGGTCTGATATATAAACTGGGTTTATAATTATCTTCAAAGCATTTGGTTTTAACCAGACACTGAAAGAGGACACTGGGCTCAGAGACTCCTGGACACTATCCTCTGTCCCAGAGCCTACAAATGGAGGCAAAGAGAGCATCTCCTTTATCTCTTCCTATTGCACACAGATATTGTATGAGATCATTTCTAAAGAAAAGCCTCTCTCTTTGATGTTTCACTAAATCTCTGCACAGTCCTGCAGGTCTTTGTGTGTTTCTCCTCCCCATCCAGCAGGCGTGCAGGATATGCAAAGCCTCAGGGATTCTCTCCCATCTGTAGTCTTCTCATTCTAAAAGCATCCCAATAGGAGAAATATTATATTAGCAAGTCTTCAGGAGGGCCTGTAAATACTCAGGCTCACTGAGACCGCAACACCTGGCAAAAGCAAACCTTCTACACTGGCTTGGAATCCAACCTCACTGCAACCAGCTGAGATTCCCTGCTGTCTCATAGCAACAGAATCACCTGCTGAAAAGGAGCATTGACTGCCAGCTGGAGCACTTCTCACTGTGGCTTATTCTGTAGGCAAAATCAGATGCATTCAATGGGTCTGGAATATCCTTCTGAGATGCCCTGAAACCAAAGTCCATGTCCTATAGTTACTGTGCTCATCAGTCAGTCAGCAGTAAAAACAGGAGAAAGATGTAGCTCTTCTTGTTCACAACAGTAGTATTAGTAGTAAAACCAGCAACATTTGTGGCACTGATCCAGAAGAAGCTGCACATCTCTATTAATCTTTTTCAGGGCTACTTAAATTTCTTGAAGCATCTTTACTCTTTTCTTCACAACCATATCTAGAGCAAGAAAGACCTCACCAGACTGGACTTGTGTGTCATCCTGCCCAGTCAGCAAGCCACAGCTGCAGCACTGTGTGCAGTTCTGGGTTTCCCAGTTCAAGAGAGACAGGGAACTACCGGAGACAGTCCAGTGGAAGCCACAAAGATGCTGAGGGGCCTGGAACATGTCTGTGAGGAGCAAAGGCTGAGAGCCCTGGAGAACAGCAGAGTGAGAGGGGATCTTCTCAATGCTCAGCAAGAGCTAAAGGGTAAGGGGCAAGAGGATGGGAAAAGATGCTTCTCAGTGGCGTCCAGCAACAAGAAAAGGGGAAACAGGCACAAAGTGGAACCCAGGAAATTCCATCTGAACAGGATGAGGAACTTCTTTGATATGAAGGCGCTGCAGTCCTGGAACAGGCTGTGCAAAGAGGTTGTGGAGTCTCTTTCTCTGGAGAGCTTCCAAACGCACCTAGACATAGTGATGCTGGGCAAGATGCTGCAGATGACCCTGATTTAGCAGAGAGGGTTGGATTGGGTATTTCCAGAGATCCCTTCCAAGCCTCACCGTGCGGGGATACAGTGAAATATTTCTATACCAGACCCTGTTTGGGTTTTTTGGTTGGCTGGAAGTTTTCTGGGAGGGGAGTGAATCAGTCAGCATCGAAGTCTAGTATCCAGTATCGAAGTCTAGATTTTATAAAATAAATTCTTTTTGGATGGACAGGAGAAAATCCTACTTGTAGTAAACTTTTAACAATTTTAACATGCAAGATGTGTTCACAAGATTAGCTTTGGGATTACAAACAATAACTCAAATGGAGGCACTCAGATAAGTAGCAATATCGTTATCATAAATTCCTGAGAAACAAGGCTGCTGATAAAGAGCAGCATTACTGCCAGGCAAGAAAACATCTAAATGTATGCAAGTGATGGTGTAGGACAAGCCATAGAGCTGCAGTGAGATATACTTCTGCACAGACTATGAGAGAAGCAGGTTTTCAGCCCAATCTATAGGTCTGCATAATATATCTATGCAAATGAAAAACTGTTATCAAACATCATCTTTTACTTCTGATCTGATTTATTGAATCATAGAATTTTTTTTGTTAATAAAAGTCCTTTAAGATCATCAACTCCAACTGCATCTGGGTCGGTGCAATCCCAAGCACAAATCCAGGCTGGGTGGCAAATGGCTGAGGGCAGCCCTGAGGAAAAGGACCTGGGGGTCTGGGTTGATGAAAAGCTCAACACGAACGAGCAGTGTGCACATGCAGCCCAGACAGCAACCCTGTGCTGGGCTGCAGCAAGAGCAGTGTGGCCAGCAGGGCAAAGGAGAGGATTCTCCCCCTTTGCTCTCGTCAGACCTCACCTGGAGTCCTGTGTGCAGTTCTGGAGCCTCCAACACAAGAAGGACATGGAACTGTTGGAGCGAGTCCAGAGGAGGGTCATGAAGATGCTCAGAGGGCTGCAGCAGCTCTGTTATGAGGACAGGCTACAAGAGCTGCGGCTCTTCAGCATGGAGAAAAGAAGGCTTCAAGGAGACCTTATAGTAGCCTTTCAGTACCTGAAGGGGACCTACAGGAAGGCTGGGGAGGGACTACTGACAAAGTCTTCTAATGACAGGATGAGAGGTAATGGGTTTAAACCGGCAGAGGGGAGATTTAAACTAGATGTTAGGAAGAAGTTCTCTGCAGGGAGGGTGGTGAGACACTGGCACGGGTTGCCCAGGGAGGCTGTGGCTGCTCCCTCCCTGGGAGTGTTCAAGGCCAGGATGGATGAGGCCCTGAGCAACCTGTTCTAGTGGGAGGTGTCCCTGCCTATGGCAGGGAGTTGGAACTGGATGATCTTTGAGGTACCTTCCAAGCTAACCCATTCTATGATTCTATGATTATCTAATTCTACTGAGTCTGGGGCTAAACTACATCCCTCCCTACCACATCTTTGTGGGTTTTGAACACCTCCAGGGTGCAGATTCAAGTAACTCCCTGAGCAGCCTGTCTTGGTGTTTGAGAACCCTTTCAGTCAATAAGTTTCTTCTGATACTCAGCCTAAATCTCCCCTGGTGCAACTTGTCATTTCCTCTTGTCCTGTCACTTGTTGCTTAGGAGAAGAGACCAATCTCCACCTGACTCTAACCTTCTTTCAGTTATAGACAGAAAGCCCCCCCTTAGCCTCCTTTTCTCCACACTAATCAGCCCCAATTCCCTCAGCTGCTCCTCACTAGACCTGCTCTCCAGAACCTTCACCAGCTTCATAACCCTTCTCTGGATGTGCTTCAGTACCTCAATGTCCTTAGAGTGAGGGGCCCAAAACAGTACTCAAGGTGTGGCCTCACTAGTTCTGAGTACAGGGGAACAATCTGATACAGGGGAACCCTGAGCTTGCTGGCCACACTACTGCTGGTTGGGTGAGACTGTTAACATTCAGCAATGGAGGAATGTCTAAAACCTAGTTCACTAAATACTTTGAAAATCCATCACAGTAACACCACACCTTGTATTCTGTTCTAGAAAAACTCCTATTCATTAGACGTAATCCAATGAGGATTGGAGGTTGGACTTGAAGATCTTAGAGTTTTTTTCCCAACTGAAACAATTCTATGCTTCCGTGATTCTAAGGGTTTCGTCCAAGTCTGACATTTTCAGATGCTTCAAGTGTTAATATTGTTGCTGCATTATGAAAAGTGACTTTATTAAAACGCCATTAAACAAAATCAGCATTAACACTTGAGCACCACCACTACCACCACCTTCCTCTGAGAAATCTGCAGAGCAATAGGCTGCTTCACATGGGAGCTGGCCAGATAAAGAATCTCAGCGGGGCTTCTCACAGCTACGACTGAAGACAACATTTGTCTGTGCAACAGGACGCTTAACAGTTTCATTTGTAAGGAATACAGATCGTTCAAGAGCTGCTGCTCAGGCTCTGTGCAGCTAAAAGGAATTAAAAACAGAACAGGTTTGTCACTAAAATGAGAAGGTCTCACTTTGAACACAGTTAAGGAACAGCTCTTCTGAGGAAGAGGCTGCTATTTTTCCCTGCTGATTTACAGAGCAAAACTGTACTTCAGCAGATGGCTCATTAAATTTTTGCACCATGACTGTAGTAGGAGAAGAACTAAAAAAGAAATAAAGGACACAAAAAACCCACACCACAAACACAGGGATAAGATGCATTGGCTGCTCGTTGTGTAATAAAAACTTCCTTTAATTCATGCACTGAACAGTAGACTTAATATCTAAACCTAGCTTACAAAAGAAGTCTCCTCACATTTAGTCTCTATTTAAAGTGAGATTATTTGTGAATGAGATATATCTTTAGACCAAAGACCGAAAACAGATTTCATCTCACAATTCCTGCTAGGATTTCTTTCCCTCAAAAACCTTCAAAAGGAAAGGTCTGTGAGGTTTGCTCCGTTCACCTTCTGCTAAAATTTGAGGTCCCAGTTTGGAAATCTCAGCAACAATCTTTATTGCCATCCATTCCATGGCCTGCCCTTCCTGTTTTCCACAAACACAACACTGGATTTAGCTTGAAAATGGGATATCCTGTAGGAAGGCTTTGAGAAAAAGAGAAACATACTGAGCCTGCGACCTCAAGTACTCCTTCCTGTGCCTTAAGAGAAATAAAGACATAGTTCTAGTGAAAAAGGGGAAATATGGCAGGTAAAAACACTTGGGAGTTTCAGTCAGAGCAATACTTGAGAAATAAATAGTACAGAAATCATTAAAATTATACAAATGGTTGTTTTTTCATACATGCTGTGTAGAAAACCCCCTTTTAATGCTGTAAACTTGGAGTAAAACATAGACAGGACCACATATGAGCCCAAGTCATGGAGTAAACTTCTGTGTAGGAGCACAGCAAACAGAGTGTCCTTGCACTGAATCAGTTAGAAAACATTTTAATCTTTGCTAAATATAAGTGACCTTGCTCTAGGTAGCCACCTGTACAGCCACATCCTCCACAGGGGCCTCAGGTTTTGTTTCAGTAGTATTTTCCATGCTTTTATCATTCAAAGTGACTACTGCATCAGCCTTATGCAACAAGAGGGTGGCGAAATAACAGCAGTGAAAATGAAATTGTGAGGTCCTGCTCATGCCTTCCTGCAAGAGATGCAGTTACCTGAACATGGGCCTCCACTGCCCTCACATGCACTGTGGGGCAGCTCTTCAGCCTCCAGCTTTGGTTAGAGAGGAATGAAGAGCTTCTGATGAGTCAGGGTCTGACTTGTTGCCAGATTAACTCCCTCTACCTCATTTCTCAAGCCACAGAAAGTGAACATCATGTACGCACCTACAAGTAGCATTACAAGGCTAACCTAGGTAAGGGTTGTGAGATGACCCCGTGTTGAGGCTAACTTAGGTAATGGTTGTGAGATGATCCTGTGTTGAGGCTAACCTAGTTAATAGTTGAGAGATGACCCTTTGTCCCATTAGCTGAAGCTATGAAAATAAGTAGATGCTGAAGAAAAGTGTGGGTAGGATGGTTAAACTCAGCAAACATGCAAATAGCCATAGATGGTGATGACTCTTTATTCTCAAGATGCTCTTACTCCATAGAATTATTCCAAGAGATTTATAAACAGTTCCTAGAAGTATCTCTGTAGATAATCATCTACCTCCCAAAACCAACTGAGGCTCAGTTTAACAGCCACTCGAGTGGCAGTGTAAGAAATCAAACTTGAGCAAAAAGTATTTATGTGGCTGCTAGGAGTGCAAAGACAGAAAACATCTGCAAAACACTTTGATCTTCCTGAACAGAAGGCACTCTCGGATATATTAAATACTGAGTGGAAACAAGGATTGCTATGCAAAGTGAATGCCCTGATGCATTTATTCAAGTGTGCTGTCTTTCAAAGCATCAGAACCTAAGCTGAGAAACTTTGGAAGAAACTTCAGCAAACCACCCACCAGACAATTCTGGAAAAGTACCCCTGACAATTGGTACCTTGAAGCACAAGGCCTGAGATTCTTTAGGCACTCTCTTTCCTATGACTCATGTAATTATCACAAATCCTTCTGAGTGCTTTGTTCTGAATAATACCTTGCAGCAGTAAATTGCACACGCCATTTGTCCTCGGATAGAAACTGGAGCCACTCCCACTTAGCACCTTCTGAAGGCGGCAGAGGAGCATGTCTGCATCTTCCCTGATAGAAAACATTCACCACTCTCTCTGCTTGTGTAACTCCCCTCCAGTTCTGAGGTACGGCCCTGAGTAACAGCCTGCCAGCTCCAGATTCTTTCACACATCAAGGCTGCTATCAGAAAGGTCCCTCACTGGGCAACAAGAGGTGCAGTGGCTTCCCAAAGAAGCAGATTCAGTGCCCACACATTTCTATTTTTGAACCTTTTTTTTTTTGGCTTCAGCACTGCAGATGCTGTGCACTTTAAGCTGTGCAACAGCTGTACAGTGATAAACCTCCCACACGAAACACTTCAGAGATTCTTTCAAGGTGACATTGGAAGTTTTGCTTTTAACACCAAACTCAAATGTTTCCAGTTCCTGAGTTTATACTGAGCAGCACAAGTGAACCAAAAGTATTTATTTTTAATAATCTCATCTGGTTCATAGTGAATTTTTAACAATGCTAATTGCAAACCTACTACTTAGAGAAGCCTCTCTCAAAAGGGTACAGTCAACATAAATGGCTTAATGGCTCTTTTTTCTTTTGAATTGACTGTATCAGTTGACTGGCGGCCGGTCACTAGCGGTGTCCCTCAAGGATCAGTGCTGGGCCCCATCCTCTTTAACATCTTCATTGATGATCTGGATGAGGGCATTGAGTCAGTCATCAGCAAGTCTGCAGATGACACCAAGCTGGGGGCTGATGTGGCTGGGTTGGAGGGCAGAAGGGCTCTGCAGCGGGACCTTGACCGCCTGGACAGATGGGCAGAGTCCAAGGGGATGGCATTCAATGGCTCCAAGTGCCGGGGGCTGCACTTTGGCCACAACAACCCCATGCAGAGATACAGGCTGGGGTCGGAGTGGCTGGAGAGCAGCCAGACAGAGAGGGATCTGGGGGTGCTGATTGATACCCGCCTGAACATGAGCCAGCAGTGTGCCCAGGTGGCCAAGAGAGCCAATGGCATCCTGGCCTGCATCAGGAATGGTGTGGCCAGCAGGAGCAGGGAGGTCATTCTGCCCCTGTACTCTGCACTGGTTAGACCACACCTTGAGTACTGTGTCCAGTTCTGGGCCCCCCAGTTTAAGAGGGACATTGAGATGCTTGAACGTGTCCAGAGAAGGGCAACGAGGCTGGGGAGAGGCCTCGAGCACAGCCCTACGAGGAGAGGCTGAGGGAGCTGGGATTGTTTAGCCTGGAGAAGAGGAGGCTCAGGGGTGACCTTATTGCTGTCTACAACTACCTGAGGGGTGGTTGTGGCCAGGGGGAGGTTGCTCTCCTCTCTCAGGCAGCCAGCACCAGAACAAGAGGACACAGCCTCAGGCTGCACCAGGGGAAATTTAGGCTCGAGGTGAGGAGAAAGTTCTTCACTGAGAGAGTCATTGGATACTGGAATGGGCTGCCCAGGGAGGTGGTGGAGTCGCCGTCCCTGGAGCTGTTCAAGGCAGGATTGGACGTGGCACTTGGTGCCATGGTCTAGCCTTGAGCTCTGTGGTAAAGGTTGGACTTGATGATCTGTGAGGTCTCTTCCAACCCTGGTGATACTGTGATTTTGAACCCTATAAGCCACTCAGAAGGTCATGTGCAAGCTTAATACTAGAAATCTCAGCTGCAGAGAATGTACAAGAGCTGTTAGAAGAGATGCTGTTCAGTACAGTTCTCTCAGTGACTTGAGCTCATGTTTACAGCTCATGGTGAAGAACAGGATTTCGTCATTGCACCCCTGAGCAGTTCAAGATTCATTGTACTGCCATAAATTAAAGAGATTAAATAATGTGCCAATAGCAAAACTGAACTTGGTGACCCAAGCTGAAAACTAGATCTAGGTTTCCTCAGCTGCTGTTCAGGATCTTTATGGTTTCTGATTTCAGCTGTACAACCAAAAATATAAGATAATCAGCATGGTCAGCATATTCACTGGTTGTAACCTGGTGTATGATGACCACTGGGCCCATATCAGGCCTAATGGTTCTGATTCAGACACCAATGTTTAAAGCCTTCTCAATGCCTCTTCCCACTTCCCATCAGCTTTCAGTTTGGGCAATAAACCTCACTTAATTGAGGCTTAGGTCTTGGCTGTATTCCATCCTGAACAGGTAACATCTCACTCACCCCAAAACAAACAGAACAAGATCTCTTGTGTTTTCTTCATTTTGTTTCTTGAAGTTTCTGGGCAGTTCCAAGAACCCTGGGAACTGCAAGAGCTGAAGAACAAAGGTTTAATGTAACCAGCAGTCACCAGTCTGATGTATATAAAGAGCATTTTCATCAATTGCTGCAAAACCAGAGGTGAAACACTTCTCCAAAGACAAAAACTAACTCAGGTCCCTATGCAGTTTTCCCTTTGCAACTCCCACTTTTCTTTCAGCCATCTACTTCTTTGTCCTTTCCTTCCACTGTCATTTGGGTCCCTGCTTAATTGGCCTGTTCCATCTCTGCATACTCCAGCCTTGGACCTAATGATCTTAAAGGTCTTTTCCAACCAAAATGATTCTGGATTCTCTTGCATTGTTCAGAGCAGACCCTTGAAGAGAAATGGGAATAGAGTTTGGTGAGATGGGTGAGAAGAAGCAATGATGTTATGATGTTTGCTGCCTGCTCATACTTATCAGCAGTGGAGAAACCATAGAATCACAGAATGGTTTGGGTTGGAAGGGTCCTTAAAGATCATCTATTTCCAACCCCCTAACGTGGGCAGAGACACCTCCTAGCACAGCAGGTTGCTCAAGGCCCCATCCAACCTGGCCTTGAATACCTCCAGGGAGGGGACATCCACAACCTCCCTGGGCAACCTGTTTCAGTGTTTCACCAGCCTCACTGTGAAGAAGTTCTTCCTAATGTGTAACAGTTCTCCCTTTTGGTTGTATTTGACAACTTAAAAGTTGGGGCTTCTTTAAACAGCACTATTACATTTAATTTCCAGGGAGAGAAAAGAATCGTCTGGCTGTTGAAGAGGAATTGGTGGGAGAAGGCTGGATGCAGGGATTTGGAGAGGGGATAATTTCTGAGCTAATTCTCTTTTAGACCGGGTTGGGGGTGGGGATTTAATCAATGTTAGCATTAAGAGGAGCTGTGAAACTTGCTGCAGGCAGCACTACGTTGATCCTTTTTTAGCTTGGTCAATTACTAACCGCAAATGTGAGCAGCAGAAACGGTGGGGAATTAATCAGCGTGTGGGCTCGGGCTGGGCGGTGTGTTCAAAGTGCCACCTAGTGGGAAATCTCCCTGCCCTGAGAAGCTCTTGGAGTTCGTGAGCGACTGAAACAGAGCGGTGGATCCTCAGCCGCCTACGTTCAAGACATTCAGTCACGGCCATAAGTCTCTTACTTAAAAGAGAAAGAAAGGGAAGGAGGGATGGAAGAAGTGGTAGAGGGGAATAGAGAGGAAGGGAAAGGAGAGAGGATAGGGGAGAGAAGAAAGAAGAAAGGGAAAGAAAAAAGGAAAAGAGGAAAGAAGAAAGGGAAATGGGAAAAAAGGGAAAGGAGAAAGAAAAATGGGGAAAAAGGAAAGGGGAAGGAGAAATAAAAATGAGGAAAGGAAAAGAAGAAAGGGAAAGAAGAAAGAAAAAAAGGGGGAGGAGGGAGGAAAGGAAATCCTTGATGCTAATTAAGAATTAGATTAAAATAACCCACACAGAGTCTGTGGTCAGCAGTGAACTGCCCAACAGTGCGTGTGGTGCAAATAACAAAAGGTGCTCCTAGGTGCTCACAGAGCTCTCAAAACCATTGCCCAAAAGAAAAGAATTTCAGCAGGCAGGATGTAGCAGCCCCAGTTCAGTTTTGCCATGTCTTAAAGAAGATCACAGTTTTCTCTGAAGATTCAAAGCCCTTCAGAGATGGCAGTTTCCAGCAGCAGGGCAGTGTTAAAGAGCTCTACACAAACACAGACAAGCCAGGGCAGTGGACCTCCAGACTGCATTCTGCTCACTCAGTTCATACCAAGCATCTATCTCACAGACTTGGGGGGCGGGGAGGAGAAAGGAGAGGGGTGGCAAGGACTGCAAAGTTTCTGTTACACATCAGATCTGCTGCTACATTGGGTATGAACTTATCAATGTGAGCTTGTCTATAGGATGAGTTTTCCCTCTTATTCCCCTGGGTACCCAAATGATGAGCTGAGGTCCTGCAGCAATGGCAGTGTGCAAGCAGACATAGCAAGGAACAGGGCCTTTAGATCTTTCTGTACTTTGTTCTAAAAGATCACTGAGTAGACCCTTTTAGTTTCTTCCTGTGTTTGATAGTGAACTGTCAGGTGAGGCTGGAAGAATTCCACCACTTTCAATCACATGGCATAAGTGGCATGATTCACACAGCCCGAGGAGATCCAGCCCTCTGCAAGGTGTTAAAAATTCAAAGCACAGAGCATCCTGAAAACAACAACTAGGAAAAGAGAGATTCTTCTCAGAGAAGCAAGGTTTTCTGTATTGTTAGGAGACAGCCATTTACTTCAGCCATCCGAAAGGCTAAACACTGCTGATTCATTTCATAAGTGATGAAAGAAAGTATTCTTGCTTTGCACTCCTCAGACAGGGGGAGTCTGTCTCCTTTGCAGCATTGATTAAATTCCACCTTAATTCAGGAGTGCTACTTCTGTTTTGCAGATTAATATGTGTTAGCCCAAGGTATCTGAACAAACCTGTGGCACTGAGCATCATCTATCTCAGCATTCATTCTGCCTCACTTCTCCACATTACCATCTACTCAGACAGGTCAGGTCTCTTTACATGACAGACAGCTAAGCAGTGCCATTCTGGAAGCTGATATCAGCTTGTGGGTGTTGGTCTGTTCTCACAAGAAACAAGTGACAGGATGAGAAGAAATGGCCTCCAGTTGTGCCAGGAGAAGTTTAGGTTTGACATTCAGAACATTTTTCTTACCCAAAGGGTTGCCAAGCCCTAAAATGGGCTGCCCAGGGCAGTGGTAGAGTCCCCATCCCTGGAGGGACTGAAAAGCTGTGTAGACATGGTGCTGAGAGACATCGTTTAGTGGTGACCTGGCAGTTTTGGGCTAATGTTTGGAGTGAATGATCTTAAAAGTCTTTTCCAGCCTAAATGATTTCATGATTTGATAGTATCATAGTATAACCTTTCTTTTATACCATTCTTGAGTATAATCATTCTCCAAAGAGCAGGCAGATTGATCAACAAAGAACATGTGTTAGAAGCACAGCTACCCCTTCAAGAATACAAGATTAAAACCCTAGAGTGCTGCTCTTCATTCTTCACTGTCATCACCTTATAGGACATTTCTCTTAGTGTGAAGTGGGTGGGACAGAGCAGCATTCTGACTGAATGCCACATTTCAGACCTTTGAGCACTCTGTTAAACACAAAAATCACTTGTTAAAGTTGACTATAAGAAACCTGTCCTATTCCATAATAGTATTAATTCAGGTTTCAAATGAGACTTGTGTTGGAGTACTGTGTGCAGCTCTGGAGCCCCCAACACAAGAAGGACATTGAACTGCTGGAGTGAGCCCAGAGGAGGGCTACAAAGATGCTCAGAGGGCTGCAGCAGCTCTGCTATGACGACAGGATACGAGAGTTGGGGCTCTTCAGCGTGGAGAAGACCTTATAGTGGCCTTCCAGTATCTGAATGGGGCCTACAGGAAGGCTGGGGAGGGACTATTGACAAGGTCTTCTAATGACAGGATGAGAGGTAATGGGTTTAAACTGGCAGGGGGAAGATTTAAACTAGATGTTAGGAAAGGGTTCTTTAAGGTGAGGGTGGTGAGACACTGGCACAGGTTGCCCAGGGAGGTTGTGGATGCTCCCTCCCTGGAGGTGTTTAAGGCCAGGCTGGATGAGGCCTTGAGCAACCTGTTCTAGTGGGAGGTGTCCCTGCCTACGGCGGGGGGTTGGAACTGGATGATCTTTGAGGTTCCTTCCAACCTGAACAATTCTATGATTCTATGACAGTGAATTAAATCAGCAAAGCAAAAATCCTAGCGAGACAAGCAGAATTCCAAGCCAGGACTCTGCTAGCTTTGCTGCTTCCTGCATCTGGGCAAGGGACAGATAGGACTGGTGTCACTTCAGGCGCTCCTACACAGAATAGACTGAGAACTTCGAAATCTGAACAAGCTCACTGAAAAATGCCTTTGAAACACTTTCTTGTCATTCAGCCAGACGACCACTAGCTGTCCCCATTGCTTCACAGGAAGAAAGGAGCAAGGCTGGCACTGGAAACCTGCCTCCAGACGTGCTGCTGCTCTTGGGAGGGAAGAAATAACAGCTAAAAAAAAAAAAATTAAAAAAGGCAAAACCAAAACAAGGTAGTGCTGTTCGGATAAGAAAAGAGATATGCACAAGGCCTGTACCCCAGGGCAGCCATGACAGACCAGCATGGAAAGCTTAGGATAGAATCTCATCAGGTCTATGGCTTTCTGACATTATCCATTCCTGTAGCAGAATGGGAATGATCAAAGTGGACTGAAGCATTCTGATGTTCCTGCCTAGTTTCTGACCACAGCCATCACATCATCATCTGCAGGATCTGATA
Source organism: Tricholaema leucomelas (assembly GCA_013400475.1). Lineage (NCBI taxonomy): Eukaryota > Metazoa > Chordata > Aves > Piciformes > Lybiidae > Tricholaema lacrymosa > Tricholaema leucomelas. The sequence continues at coordinate 2,166,290 of WAAF01015816.1, forward strand.
AAATCACTCTGAGAGATGTTTTCCCAACAAATATCTATGGTGGAGGCTACTTCCTAACCTCAGAACACAGAAACTATTCACGTTCAGAGCTGTACACATCTATCTCAGACACACCATCTTGGAGGGGATGAAGTTGTTTCAGGCTTCTCTCAAACCCATCAAGTTTTTTTTTCCTCTCTCAAGCATCCAGGACAATTTCTCATTCTCGTTCATCTTGGGGCTTCCCAAGGTGAGTCCAGAATGGCAGAATTGTCACTATATTCATTAAATCTACAAGGGTTTATAAAGATCTACAAAGGTTGGTTGTTTTTTTTTCAGATTTGGGCTCTTCACAAATCACCCTGGGGAAATCCTGCTTCACATTGATAATGGTTGGGATTTATTATCACATAACAGGTCCTATTAAGAAGGCAGAATAGTATTTTACAAGGCAATTAACTCCACCTTAATTGCTTTCTTTAGTCTTAATGCTGCTACTCACAGAAGAAGCAAGCCTGTATATACTTAACATAATTTATGTTAGAAATTTGGATGCTATTTATTGCTTTTTGTTCAGCCTTTGTAAATCAGATCCATTATCTGCTCTAGAATATTTGCTCATAAAAAGTAAAAGTAATTTCTACTGTGCTAGGTCTCCAGCCTGCCCCTCTAGCCAGTGAAACTGCTAGTATGTCATACAAGAGCAGTTGTCAGTCAAGTCACCTGCTTAGATAAAAATCTACCTCTTTTTTCTTTGCTACAACACAGTCAAGCAAAGAGGAGAGGGGCAGTAATGGTTGGTTGAGATTACTATAGCCTTCAAAATATAGTTATAGGGAAAATAGGACAGAGAGAGAGATTCTTGCTTTGTTACTCAAGCTCTGAAGGGACCTCTCGTCTGCTCAGCCATGACCATTCCTGCACTCAAAAGCATTGTGCACTGAACTCAGATTTTGGTAGAGAGCTTTGTTCAGAAGAACAAAATGAAGCTCAGATTTGTTAGTGCAGGATTGTTAGCAAAGTGATGTAGATTCTAACATGTGAGTTCTAAATTTCACCAAGTTGGAGAGGCAGAGTTCAGAATTCAACATATTGGCAATTTTCTTTAAAATGGGCTAAAATCCTGAACCATAAACTCCTCGTAGTTTGAAATCTATTATTTAGTTTCAAATTCTGAGCTCTGCTCCAGGTAGTATCAATGTACAAAAAAATGCTGGGGGTCTGATATGTCACTAACTAACTGCTGAATACCTGTGTCAACTGAACTTTGGGGGTTTCACATGTAACAGACTTAAAGCTTTATTCACCTAAATAAGCAGCCCCAAATCCTGCACACACACAGAGCACTGTGTACAAGTAGATGTACCAACTGACTAGAGAAGCTTCTGGAGTTTTTTTCCAGGAGAACGTTTGACTGAAGCAGGGTGGATTTATGGAGGATTTGGCATCCACACAGACTGATCTCTCCAAGACAGCACCTGCCACTAATACATATTCGTGCTAGGAAGTACAACAAGCAACTCAGATCCAAATCCCTTTCTACTTTGTTTGAGAGCCTATAACAGCATTTCGTTCTAAACAAACTGCATCAGCATGTGACAATTCACACACACCCAGCGGCCGAAAACATCTCAGTCTAAAGACTGCGGCTCAATATTTGGTTAGATTGAAATGATACAAATGAAAAAACTTCAACTCATCAAAAATAAAATGCAGCAACAATAAAATCAGTCCAGCTTTAGGTACTTGGGAAGCTGTTTCCTGTGTATTGGTCCCACTATGTGGCCACAAGAGTGAAGTATTGTCAGATGAACAACCATATATTGTAAAGTACTTTCTTTAAGCAGTATGGAACAAGGGAAACAATTTCCTTCCGTGTCAGTATAGATCAGTTGAAAGCATCACAATTATCTCATCATTACTACTTTTTTCTAATAAACATGAACATTATTTGACTTTTTTCATCAGCTTCATGAACCACATTAGACCATTATGTCAAAAAAATGGATCAAAACATCTCTTCAGCAAGAATGTGGCAGAAGGATGGAGAACAGATGCACAATTACGGCCCGGGGTATCCAGCATTGCTGAACAGGGAAGAAGGGCAGATCAGGATCCAGAGTATGCAAGCAATCCCCAGCCCCTCTGCAGGGTTTTGTGCTGTTGGGGTATTAGGAAGCTGAAACCTGCAGAAGTTTTGTCATAATTAGACATTTTTTCAGACAGCTGGAGGACTACAACTAAAGCTGCTGCAAATGAGCAAATGCTGCTTCTTCCTCTGGCTGATTTATTGGTACACCTGCACTCAGGAGAGGTGTAGGAATGCTTTAAAGGATGAGTTGTCAACAGTTCTGTAGAGGAGGAAAGGAAATTAAAATCAGGTTAACAACAAAAAGCTGTAAAAATTCTTTCTTTGCCACTATTTTGATATAGTCTGAATTTGAGAGCTACAAAGCAACCAACACTGCTCTCAATGACTAAGATAGGGAGTGAAACACTGGAGAATAAAAATTATGGTATATAGAGACCATGCTCCGTTTAACTGCCATTGCATTGGCAACTGCAAGCACAGGCTGTCTGGACACACACACACAGAGCATGCATCAGGTTGCAAGGGACCCTCAAAAGTCATCTTGTCCAACCCCCCTTCAGTCAACAGGGACATCTCCGACTACATCAGGTTGCTCAAGGCCCCATCAAGTTTGACCTACCTAATCCATACCTAGACAAAAATGAGTTATTTTGCCGACACAGGAGGATTGAGCTGCTCAGCTGCATGCTGTACTGATTCCTAACTTCCCTAGGTTTGAGGAGTCTGTACCAGCAGCTCTGCTCGGTCATTTTGAATGGCCAGCTGTCACAGATGTGTAAATGGCCACTGAAGGAGCTCACATATGCAAGCAGAACTTTCTGCTTACTTCCCCCCATCTAATGACTTTTAAAACACCTTTCAACAATCATGCTGCAAACCATTAATACAATTCACAAGCAAATGCACGTGAGTTTTACCCCAGTGCATAAGAGGCAAGTCTTAACAAACACTCAGAGGAGGCAGCCTGTGCTTCTCGACCTAGCCCTGAACCAAAAAGAAAGGTTTTTTTCACAGCTACAGCCGCAGCCCGTTTTATGAACACAGCCTAAGGACACCATTCCCTCACAAAAGGGAGCCACCACGGCATTGTCAGGTGTGCAAAGTGATTCATTCCTCCTGAGAACCAGAGGAGGAACCTGTAAGTTTAAATGGTGTTAAAGTGCAAAAGACTCTCAACAAAAATATACACCTCAGAACAAAGAAAAACCTCATTATACTTTGCACCTGTTTAAGGGAGAAAAAAGTCCTTTTAACAAGTTAGTTCATTAATAAAGGTGCAATTAAGTATCACATCATTAAAGGAGCAGGAATGAAAACAGAGGGAATTCTCATTAAGAGACAATGCCAAGGCATCTATCTCATTGAAAAAAAAAATCAACACTTTCTCTCCTTGTTCCTGATTACAGATAATCTCATAGAAGTTTGTTACTTCCAAGAGTAGGATCACTCCTGATAGTTAGGAAACTGCTTTTTTTGAGCTAAAAAAGGTAAAATTTGTCCCCTTGTTTCTAAGCAAAAGTGTTACTTATTGTGAAGAAGCACTGGAATGAGAAGAGAAAAACCTTTAAGGAGAACTACTACTCATTTCAATATCACAAACAAGACATAAGCAGGGGGAAAGTGACAAATCTTGCATTCTCTCAATAACAGATTCTGTCTGTTAACATTGGAAGTCAGAGTAGAGAAACTTCAATCACTGTGGCAAGCAGCCAGCTCATGAATAGGCTTGCTAACATCAACAAGACTATTGGTATGAACAAATGCTCAAAATGACTATGAGACTCCTTGTATACCCTTTGTAATGTTAAAATCAGTCAGATCACTGTGGTTTCTAAATGCTCTCCCACATGGACTGAAAGCTGAAGTCATGAAGAGTGCTCATGTGAGAAACTAAGAGCTGCAGTAAAAGCCTGACCTGGTGCTTTGTTTTCAGTTTAAGAAAATTATCTAGCACATTGTAACAAAAGAACTACTGGACTAGCTGATACCAGGCTTTAACTAATGAAATCTAATCCCCGAAGTTAGTTTCTGCTCAAGAAAAAGTGCTGCTTCTACTGTCTGGACAGTTACTGGTGAACTACATCTTCAACTCTGCCTGAGGACCACGAGATTTCAAACTTCTTTCAGAGGTATAGACCCAGGATGGTGATACATAAAGGATCTGTGAGAAAGGAAGCACAAGAACTAGCAGCAAGGTGGGGTTGCCTGCATGGTCAGCCCTTCATTTGAATGCAAATGTAATTTTGGGGCAGGCAGTTATCTGTGACATCAGGCAGGACCTTAGTAAACTGTGACCACCAGCACCTGGTAAAACCATTGTTAATCATGTGTAGTAAAGGGACATGAGGGCTAGCATGAGTCATTTATAGTGCCAGGCAGGGCTAGAAAAGAGAGAGAAAGAAAGAGGAGGGGAAGAGAGATCAAACAAACACTGCGAGGAGCAGGATGTCCCAGCAAGACAAAGCCAGGCTGTGAGCATCATGTATGTGAGCTACCTTTTGGATAAAGAGACCAGCATGTATCCAGGATCTGCAAGGTGCAGCAGCAACAACCTGCCAGTGCAAAACTTTGTGTCTACTCCATCTTATTCTGACTACATGGGATACCATCATGTGCCAGCTCTGGACAGCCACAGCCAGCTTGCAGGAACCTGGGGATCTCACTATGGCCCACAGAGGGAGGACTGGAATGCTTACGGCCCAGGACCCTCCAGCACAGTTGCTGCTGCACACATCAACGGCTCACCCCCGGGACAGGTCTCCTACAGTTCTGCTGATTACAGCTCCCTCCATCCCACTGCATCTGGGGGGTTACCTCCTGTAGATACAATTAATACACAGCAAATCTCTCCCAACAGCCAAAGGCACAGCTCTTACGAATGGATGAGAAAAACCGTGCAATCCACTTCCACAGGTATGAGGGATCTGAGCTTTTACACTGAGATTTTACTTTGTTGCACTTTATTAGGGTTTGGTTTGGATTGGATTGGTATGGGGTTCTTTTGCCAGTTCCTCTCTTTAGAGGGAAGCATCCCGTTTAACAAAGGAAGATCCTAATTGCTCTGTAGAATTCTCTTGGTAGCAGTTAAATATGAGTTTAATTATTGAATGCTAGGTTTGATCAGCTGGCTATTTCTTTCTTGATCTTGAATGCTGAGGAAAATGAAAAGCAACATCCTATCACAATGAAGAATTTTCACTTCAGATACATTATAATATTTTCTGATATCAAATAATTACTTCTAATAAGAATCTCATGGATTGGAATCATAGAACGGTTTGTATTGGAAGGGACCTTAATGATCATCTAGTTCCAACCCTTCCATGAAGCAGGATGAAAGAAATCATGATATTTCACCACTGTCTACACTGTTCTTACTCTCCTTAAGTACATATAGAGTTGTCCTCAAGAGTACATATAAAAAGTTCAATTAAAACACATACAGTACTGAGAGGAGGTGGAAGTAAGGCTTTGTGTTAGAAACAGCCTCTCCAAACTTCAGGACACTGAAATGAAATTAGATATGCAAGATCAAACAACGAGTAAAAGCTTTAAAACCAGGAATGATAAGGAAAGGCTTCACTTTGTTGTAGGAGCTCTCAAAATATATGGGAACACAAAGTTCCATGGTAACATAATCAGTTAATACAGAGACAGATCAATCTCTGATGCATAATAGTCAAAACAATTGAACACAAAACAATTCTTCAGTTGTATTTAACCAGTAAAAACAAGTCATGAAGCATGAAGTAAAGGTTCTGTTCTGTGATAGGGAACAACAAAACCAAATGTAAATACTGAGCATCCCTAAAACAAAAAATCTGTATCTTGTATGAAAAAAAAAATCTAAAAGAAAGTGAAGAAGGAAAAGTGGGGAAACTGCCTGAAAAGAATAGAGGCACAGTCAGCTCTGTAACAGCATCTGATCTTCTGAGGTGCTGAGCAGCACTGACATGCACTGAGATCAGCAGAAACCAAGGCTGCTCAATACCTCCCCTAAAGAGATGGTCACAGTGTTTCAGTGTTAACGTTCCAGGAAGGCTCTATTTCTTTCAGCCCTCCCTCCTGCGGCAGCTCTCTTCCATACACGCCTGTAAGTGAGTTTCCAAAGCCAGTACGGAATCAGTCTCTGATGGAAAAGTAATTATCTAAAACACGCCTTAGAAAAATGAAAGCAACTATACCAGAAAAGAATTGTCTGCATTCAAGTAATACATCTGATTTATAGGGACAGACAGGTCTTCTTCACTCCTGCTGAACGCAGCTTTAGTCCACAGAGCCCACAGAAATCAATGGGGATTGATTCATCCCTGGATGAAGGAGAAAGTTCTGATTCAATTTTTTTCTTCCCTGAATTCTAACCAAGAAAAAACAAAAGAGGCCTGGCCTTGAAAAAAAATTACAGCTTACTTTTGAGTAGTCCTTACAAGGGCAATGAAAGTACTCATGAACTATGTGATTTACAGATGCCAGAATGCTTCTTCAAAAAAACCTTCTCATCTCTTGTTGTCCTAGCTGCCTTTTGCTCCTGTGGATGAGGACCTGATTTGACCTGTCTGTGCTGTCCCTTTTCTAGTGGAGATACTGTGATTGATAGATAGACAGACAGACAGATAGAATGAATAGACAGTACCCCGTTCTAAGTGCCTGCTTGAGAAGCATGCTTGGGGCTTTCTACTTTTCCACATTTCAAGCCTACAAGGAGGTGGTGTTGGGAGTCTCTCCATTCTGGACTGGCCCAAGATATTGAGCACCTTCATCTCAGCAAAGATTGAAGAATGAGCATGTCACAGGAGCACAGCCTCTCAAATGCCCATGCAGACATGTAAGGCTCTTGGAAGCTAGTACTCATTTTGTAGGGATTGGGTTGTGCTCTAGGGAAAAGTCAAGATAAATAATCCCTCCACTGTTGCATTCCTTCTTCTATTATTTTTTTGCTAGGCCAGGCATGCTCAGTGCCAGTAGGTCTGCTCCACTAGAGTCGGTTCCTTTTTTTCCACTCACTGATTTTCCTGTTTAGAAGCAAGGGCAGTTGTGATTTTCCCAGTTTCCCAAAAAAGAGAATTTGTTAAAGCAGGCTCTAGCAGCTATGTAAGATTCAGCGAAGAATGTGAGTTTGCTTCTGAGATGCAGTGTGGTAAGCATCTCCAAATATGTGATGAGGCTAAATGCAAGTACCAGTGCTGTTTGCTGGATCACAATCAAAATTCTCAACAGTTTCCTAGAAGGATTCCTTTGGGGATTCCATCCTTCAAGCTGTATGCACACACTGAGTGTTAGCCTTCTATCTCTGCAAAACTTCAGTAGAGGTTTTATATAGGCAAGAGTAAAGGCATCACACCTACTGCTTTCCTTATTCCCTGTGAAATAAATACAAGCCACTCTTCTTAAAGAGGAAAAAAAAATGAGGCTCAGACTTACCTGAAGTGATCAGAACAGAAACCAATTAGACAAGCTAATTTTATTATTTGTTCATTACTTGTTGCAAAATGCTAGTTATTAATATTATTTCACTATGAAAACAATAATTATTTAGGCAAGTGATTTTTGCAAGATGATCCTGAAAGTGTGCTGGAGCTGCTCCCTTTAAGAGCAGGAAAGATTCCTTCCCAAGGTTTACTTACATACAGTAGCCAGACTTGTAACAGCTATGGAGACAAGGCCCTGAATTAATGACATTTCCATCTCCAGAGATTTCATCTTCAGCTTCTCTCACTGGTGCTTTATGGCCTCACCACCTGATGGATGACAAAACACTTTATTGAAATGTCCTCCTCAGCCTCATGCCTTGCACACAACTAACCTGGAACAAAGGAAGTCTTACTTTGCAGTTTTAAAAACAGCATCCACTGTAAAACCATGTCTTCAACTGGTGTTAAGTGAATTTTGTAAGGTTATGCTACTTGGAACCTCTGAAGAAGCTCAGTATTTAGCTCAGTATGTGACCATCCTGGTTTAGAGTTCTTGGAATGTATCTCCCCACAGAATGAGGCTTTCATCCCTCATTCTCTCTCCAGCTGAATGACTTCTAAACTTCTCTACCTGCAGCTTTGGATTTGGAGAGTTTGGGACTTGATCCTAAATGCAGTGCAGGTAGGAGAGTGTTTAGGAAACAGCAGAAAGCAAATGTGCTGTGACTCAGAACACCTGAAGGACAAAAGAGCAACTACTTGGTATTTTCAGCCAAGAACACTGACTGAAACAGACTCTTCTTTGACCTTACATTGCTCCTGTCCCCTCTCCTAAACCCCACTTCTAAAGGGTGAGGAAAGCCACAACAGGTAGGAATTGTTGACAGAGGACAGAACAAAGCCACGATGCTGGAGATTTGAGGTGGCAATTATACACACAATGCATAACTACAGGCTAATTCTTGTATGAAAAGTAGATTAAACCCACACTAGAACAAGTCACAGCACTCCTGTTGATTTTGCTGTTTGTACAGACTACACACACAGAAGTAAACTCAATTTTTTGCCTCTGTGAGAAAACAACATACACCTGGGGTAACACTGTGCAGAAGAAAAAAAAAGGGCTTTGCACAAGTAAACTATCAGGCAGTTCAAGCAGCAATGGGAATTCACTCACAAAGCTGAAATTGCATCTTAAAATCTGCACTTATATTACTAGGGAGGGAACAAGCCTCAAATAGGGGTAAGTTAATTAGAAGCAGAGATTGTTCTGCTTCTACAGCTGACAACTCTCCAATCATTCTTGTTCAATACAAATTTGCTCTAAAGACATAAAGACAGTTTTTCTGATGATGATGATGATATGTGCTTATAGCATCATTACAAGATACACGATAAACATATAACTTCCACGTTCAAAGTTCAAGTCCCTCATATTTAAGGAAGAGAAATAAGCCTCTTAGGAAGCTGTTCCTGCAAGATGCAGAATGACCACAGAATATGTAACACATTGGAAATTAGTCAGTCTATAGTCACTGACAATGGGATTTTCCCTAAACTGGCTACTCATAAAGCCACCTTTTTCTGCAGGTTGGGTCCTTCTGCCAAAAACAAAATTCGGACAGGTCACCTTTAATCATTGCTTTAAAAGTGAAAAAAAGGTCTCTGCTTTGGATTCAGTCACTTCTGTAAGATAGAGAAGAAGAGAAAAGTTTACTCAAGCGAAGTGAAGGCCAGAATGTGGCCAGTGAGCTTTACTGCAGAACAGCAGAACATACTCAGAATGGAGGACTTTAGTATTTTTAACAGAAGTCAACAAAATAGAAGGGGAAATTCTTTGAGTCTGTTGAGTCTGTATAAGAACAAATGATTGAGACCCAGCACAAAGCAGAAACAGATTTTCACCATGTTTCACAAACCTTTATACACTCAATTTCACAGTAGTGAATAGCCCTGCTCATTCTTGCAGGAATACTACTACTCTAAGGATACAGAATAGGATCCATCTATCATTTCTTTATACAACAGCAGTGTGTGGCTTGATTTCTTTAATACAACTTTACAGAACATCATATGCAGCAAATGTCCCTCTTCAAGTCTTATTTAAAATTACTTTTGCTTCACAACTTCAATTAAGTTAAAGAACTCCAGAATCCCAGTATGGTAGGAGTTGGAAGGGACCTCTGGAGATTCATCTAGTCCGATATCTTTGGTAGGGTGTAGAGAGAATGGTAGGGTGCTAGAGAGAATTTGTCCCCTTCATTTCCTATACTTTTATAGTGCATAAATAGAGTCTCAAATCAAAACTTTGGGCCCTGTTCTCTGACACTCTCTATCTCTATTAGACCAAAAGGTAATGTTAACCTTGCTCTTAATACCAAGCTAACATAAAGGTGCAGATCTGAACCAAGCACACCTTCAGGCCAAAACGCTGTTACCTATTTTGAGCTGCCTTCAGCTAATTCCAAACATCAAGTACAGACATAAACATCCTCTAAAACCATGTTGAAGTGTGGAATCCAGAATGCAATGTGTTGCAAGTAACCCAACGGTAATTAGACACTACTCTGTGCTATGACATCTTCTGTCTGAACTTCTGAATTTGGGGAATGGCATCAATTTTCCTGAAAAGTTAAGAGTGGAGACACTGAAAAAAGGGGCCAGGGTTAGTCCTAATGGTAATGTATTTTGCTTTGTAAACTAGTTGTGAGGTCTGATGGTGGGCTTTTTTTTTTTTTTTCCCTTTCCTGGCCTACATTGTCTGAGGTTTTGAGGCCTATCTGTCATATTGAGGCAACAGACCCTTTTAACACTTCACTTTGCTTTGATATGCAGTCTTGTCTCTTCCTTCTCCCTCTTTTCTTCAGGAGTTATATTGCCGGAAAGGGTGATGATTTTCACAGCAAATAAAGAGGCCTTCTCCCAGCTTTATTGTCTTCAGAAGAAATACTCTGTGAATTTTATGACCAATGGGAAAGCTTTTCCCTTCCCCCAACCCAAAACTGGGCCAGTCACAAAAATTACTGGAGTGGGTGTGATAGAACAGGATTGTTAAACTATATCCCAGGAAAAGTTCTCCAAGGATATTATTTCTCATTTCTCCAATAGCCACCGTTTGTAAAAAAGGTTTTTGACAAACCTTGCTGTTCTTAATAGCTCACCAAGAACAGCAAATTAACTCCCCCACCACAAAGGCCCTCACAGGCTGTCTCAAAGCTCTTTTATTTCATTTTTCCCTTCCACCTTGCTACTAATAACCTCTTCAACCAGTTGCAATTCCACAGTAGAACTGTCCATGACAGAACAGCTTTCCAGTAAACTGACACTATACTGCTGGTTAAAATGATCATTGTCACTAACAAAATATTAATTAAAAGTCTAGAAAGTTAAATGTTGGTTAACCTCACTCACCTAAGTGAGCAAAACATGCAGGGTTTGACTAAAGAATTGGATTAAAATGCTAACTTCTATCATTGCATTCATTACATTCTGTCATTATCTCCTAAAGAAGACAGAAAAGTGAAGAACATCCTTCTGCTGGCTCTGGGGTGAATCCATTAGCCTACCTCAAATTTTACTCAGGTAATACTTCTCCTTGAAATAAAGTGTGTTACTGTAAATAAAACCAGTACAAGGTCTGCAAGATTTGGCTCAGAATGTGGTGGAGTGGAACTATTCCACCTAACAGATGGAATTCAGAGGCTAAAGTCCCAAAGATAGGTTTTGTTGCTGCTGTTTGTTAACTTTGGCAAAGAAAAGTGTACTTTGCCTTTGAAAGGAAACACTATATGCAGGCTAATTCCAAGCCAGCATCCCACAAAGGCGTTAGGAAGACTCTCACTGACATCAATGAGAGTCTGGGTGAAGGCCTAAGAGACTAAAACATGGCTCTTCCAGGACTAAAAGCATCCTCTCAGAACTCTCTGTTATCTTTCAGATCCCATTGCATTTCCACTCTTTAAATTATTCTTGTAACTAACTTTAGAGAAAGAAATGAGAAGTGAAAGCTCCCAAACCTCCTTCAAAAAGAAATCAGAGATTCCAATTCCTACTAAAAATAATCTGAAAGCTACTTGCAGGAAAAGAAAAAGGTTTTATGGGAGAAAGTTCTGTTTTCCACATACATGTAATTTCTTCAGTTTAAAAAGCAAAACCCTCAGCCCTCTCTTAATCAGATAAGGAGGGTTTAAGCGCTTAAAACCAGAAACAGGGAGGTTTATCTTGACGTTTACCACCTTGTTTTGGCAATAGAAGAACATTTGATATTTGTCCATGGCTTCTGAATGAGAATGGAGCTCAAGATAAGATCACCTTGCTGCTACTTTGTGTACTCAGTCTTAACACCACAAAGGAGAACTTTTAAACATTTTGAGGCAGAGAATGACCCCAAATTCTCATTTAAAGAGGAAAAAAAAAACAACTCTGAACCAAACCATGGGCTAGAGACATCACAAGTTAGAAAATATCAAGTGAGGCACTGAAACACCACAGGTGACCATATGTTAAACAAACAGTTTACACTTCGAATGAATGAAAACAAATGTGCTGGTATTTATGTGGACTGCGCTGAGTAACTGCTGCCCTTTAGAGACTCTAAAATTCTTACCATAATGCTGTAAAATTAACAGCACTTTTCACTTGATTATCAGTGCAAAGGTAATTGGGCTAATTCTGTTTTCACTCCAGTTTTGCAAGGATAGACATGCCAGTGAAATGAGATGGCCCTACAGAGCCACCCCAGCTGAACCGTCACAAGTCTGAGGCCCAGCGGTTTAGCTGCAGGGACTGAGCAGAACCTCTGGGCTAAGGAGCACACATACATACACACACACACACACACATAACTCTTTTTTTCCTCTCTTCAAAGATTCCAACTCCCTCAAGGCAGTTGGAAAATGCCCACTGCATAGAGCTTTTCCAGGGTTCAACACCATGGAGCATAGAAGCTCGAAGAATCAAATTCTGCTGCAGACCTTCTTCTACAAACCTAGGAAGAGTCCCAGAGAAACCCTGTGGCAGAATCTCAGAGTCCCAGCATGGTAGAGGTTTAAAGGAACCTCTGGAAACACCTAGTCCAACCCTTTTACTAATGCAGGGTCACCCAGAGCAGCTTGCCCAAGATCACGATGTCCAGGTGGGTTTGGAAGCTCTCCAAAGAAGGAGACTCTGCAATCTCTCTGGGCAGCCTGCTCCAGGGCTCCAGCACCCTCTCACCAAAGAAGTTTCTCCTTCATGTGAGGTGAACCAGTCTTATTACCCAGAAGCAGAGGGCTAACAGTGCTTGTTCACAGCATTGAAATGACCAAAGATTTCCCATGCTAAACAACTCTGTGTCTAGGATCTGCACACACAGTACAAAAAGGATCAGAACCTGAAAAACCTCCCAAGGTTTAATGAGGCTTCGGTGAGACAAAAAATTTTACAAGTAAGAAAAGACTGACTGTCAGTGTTGGAGGAGAAAAAAAGTGATGTGGCTCTCAAGCCACTACCATACAGCAAGTGTTAATGTTAACTTCAGATATGTTCAGCTATAAACACAAGGATACTTTCCTCCACAGCTAGGAGGAAGAAACATGAAATCCATGAAATGAAATCATGAATTAAAGGATAAAGTACTTCAAGACTCCACTATAGTAGCATAGTCTGAATTCTAATCTTTGGGTGCTACTTAAACTTCAAAAGCAAGGGGAGATGGGAGGAGGGGCTGAGGAGAAGTCAGGCCTTTGGCACCACTGATGAAACCTCCAGCAATTTTCTCCTGCAGGGGGAAACTAGTTGCTGTGGGGCAGTGAGATGCTTGAGACTGAAATTTTATCAAATCTATCTACTTCAGTCCTCTCCATTCAGAATTACCTGCTGATATTAGGAGTGCGATAACTACAAGCTTGAGTAAGCTTGGTTTGAAGAATTAGGCATCCACACAATCCTTTCAGAAGATCTGCAAGCCAGCATGAGCTGTCATATGAATCTGAGCTACATCTGCAGCAGCAGGAGACAGTTTCAGGCGGCAAGCCACAGCATGCCTTGAGCATTGTATGCATCATCTGGGAGAACCTCAGTCTAAGGGGGCTGTTCTACTGTAGTGACCACCAGGGACACAAAAATTCTTGAGCCACAGTTAAACACACTGCAAATAAATCAACTAAGAATACACTCTCTGTGCCAGACAATGTACATTCTAAATACATCTGAAGAAATGTCTGTATAGATACAGACAAAGAAGCCCACGGAATTGTTAGACAAGTGAGTGAACATGATAACACTGGTCTTAACACAACAGTGAACTGATCTTTAAATGGGAGGAAGACTTTAGGTGAGGGTTCAGGAGCTTTGGATTTGTGGGGGGGTGGATGTCTGCAAGGTGACTGAGTAATATGTGCATTAACAACAAAGGAAAGGTGGGTGAGAAAGGAAGCATCAGTAGCTCATCTCATTCTCTATTCTTGACTTCTGCAGACACATTCTGTCCTCAGAAATGATCCTGTATGGAATCCATAAAATCCTAGCTCTTTGCATCTGTGTTCACTGGCTCATGTCATTTGCCATTACCTTTTAACGACTCGGCATTGCTTCAGCCAGCTGTGCCCACTGCTGAAAGGACACAGCTCTGCTGCTTGCAAGAGAACAGATGTTGCAGTTCTGCCATGGGTCAATGTCCTTTGTAAAGTATTATTGCTTTCTTCTTCTCTTTTTTTATTAACTGTCATCTGAAAATCTATGTTACTACTCCCTGTGCTATTATCAAGTGCCAGACAGGCTGTGCCAGACATGAAGGAAAAACACAACCTCCGAATTGCAGTAACAATCACTATATTGTATTAATTTCTGTAGCAGCAGGAAATGAGGAACCTTGGAAGCTCTTGGTATTTTCTCTGCAGTAAAATATCCTTCCCAATTTCTTCTGAAGCAGGTAGCAGTATAGCAGACTTAGGGACAGAGATACAAGAGCACTCAATACCAGGCAGGAAGCTTGCAATAAAGCTGTGAACAGAATGCATGTTTCCTCGCTTCGCTCCTTGTTCTTCACAAGAATGCCCTCCCTGTGCCAAATGATAACACAAGGGTGCTACAGAATGAGAGAAGCATTTTGTCATCTGTTTACTGAGGACTGGACCCCAAATCTGATGGTATGAACCTCTTGTACTATAAATCAGGACCGGGTCAAAGGAGTCTCTGGGTAAGTGCATAGAGAATCAGGCCTAAAATATCCACAAATCTATTTTCAGTTGTAAACCCAGTTATTGTGTGTTACTAAAATGAAAGAATTCCAGCTTGAAGCAATGTCTTCTTCTTTCAAAACAGGTAAAACAAGAACAAGAGAGAAGTACCGAGTGGTTTACACAGATCATCAGAGATTAGAATTAGAGAAAGAATTTCATTACAACAGATACATTACAATCAGGAGGAAGTCTGAACTTGCTGCAAACCTAAGACTTTCCGAGAGACAGGTAGAGTATGGCTCAACCATTTAGGATTTCCTTTAAGTCTATTATAGCTGGAGAGGAGCTAAACATGCTGGTTAAGAACAAAAACATGCTAATTACTCTAATGACCAATGGACAGGACTGGGTTCCATTTGCAGCACAGGAACTCAAAAGTATCCAGCTGAACAGTCTGATAACCTTGTTTGAGCTCATCTCTAAACAGCTCACCAGCATCACTTCAGAGTTCCTCAGGGAGCTGTGCAACCACACAGGAGCTTTTCCTTGTCTTGCACACAGTCCTGGCTGAGAAACAAGTTTGAAAGCATTAACAAAATTCTGCCCGGATTTGTCTCTGTTTTACTGGGGTAGAAATGTTTGCTGTCATTTGTAAAGGAGACTCCATGCTTTTGCTGAAGCCAGTGGGAATTCTAGAACCAGTTTCAACAAGGTCAGTCTTAGCAGAGAATGGAAGTGATGATCCTAGGTATGTGCAGCACGCATGACGGTATTTGTTTCTTTGCCTGCCTTTCACCTTCTGTTAAAGATTTCCTACATACCTGCTACTTCTTTCTGCTGCTCCTATTTCCCTCCGCAACCTCCACATTCCACTTTATTCCCACAACATAAATCAAAACACAATCCTTCCTGATCAAAAGACAGACACAATTTGCTCTGGCACCACTCTGTGCTGCGTTCTTCAATCATGGAGTTGCAACCCCCTACCAAAGCAAGGCAGGTCTGTGGCTTCTGGCTCGCCAGCCCTTCAGCTAGCTCCTGTGAGCCACAAAGATAAGATGCCAAATCAGATCTGCCACAAAGACCCCCAGAACATGGGTTGAGCCTGTGTTTGGTCCTGTTCTATTCGAGAGTTTCTTGATGCAATACACTGAAGAAAGCAGAGAAAATGAAAAGCTTGACTGAAGGATCTCTCTGGATAGAAGTGAGGACACAATATGCTCATTTGCTGCCTGTTCTGTTTGCAGAGCATCACAGCTCTGTTTTCTCAGTCAGTTATCACTCAGCATCATTCACTGAGGATTATGCTCTACTGAGCAGGGATAGTCCAAAATCCACCTAGTTGTATCACTGCTCATCTGACTTGCACTTATCTTAGCACACACTGAAGGCACTGACAGAAAGAGAGATGCAAATACCCATTTTGCAAATATTTCTCAATCTGCTGCTGAACATAATTCATTATTGACAATTAAATTCCATTCCGAGTTCCACTGCGCTCACTCTAGAATCTGGCACGATTTTTTGGCTAAGCTTTTTTCCTGGCTATGGCAAAATCCCATCCAGGACATGGGAAGGAATATTTCAAGACAAAAGGACAAAGAACAGTTGTTTAAATATGGAAGAAAGGTGCAATCTCTCATGAAGAAAAAAGGAGGTAAAATGAAGCACTGCTAATACAGGAAGGATTAGAAATAAAAGAGATGATGAGGACAAAGAGAGAAAATTAGACTTCAGGGGAAGAGTAACTTGCACAATAATTGAGGAGTAGAAAAAAAGGTACTGAAAAGAGGAGGGCAGCATGTGAAGAACACTTCAGATGCAGCTGCCCACATTATCTTTTAGTCTGACATTACAGACTTGTGTTTCTTTGTAGTTATTTGATAATTGGCATAAGAACTTGAAGTCCTACCCAAATTCGCTTTGGATCACTGTTGCAGATCTGCATTCTCAATTTAATAACAATCCCCTAAATTCAAACACAGGTGAGAACACTGAAGCCAAAGAGTAATTCTGAAACAGAGAGCAGATTGGTTTTTAGGCTGTTTCATCTTTTTATGCAACAGATGAAACTCGATTGCATGAGCACAACCAGAATGCAAGAGAGGGTCTGAAACTGGTTTAATGGAACATAGTTTCTGGAACATCATTTCATCACCAAATTAAAAGACAAACTGAACTGTCAAATGTCTCAGATGATAACCTAGGATTTAGACAAAACTTCCAGGAGCTTTGCATGTATCTGAATTGTTGTAGAAAGAAAACAGTCATGCCTCAGGGCTAAGGACACAGAGGCTGTCACAGAGGCTCTTAAAGAAGTTTTGTGGCAATTTACTGGTGGTTTTCTTTTAAAACACAACCTAGTAGAAGCAGATGTTATCACCTCTTACTGTTTTACCTCCTTCCTGATCACCATTCTATTTCCCTTTCTAGCTTCTAGCAAAGGATAACTGAACAAATTAGTATTGCTCAGCAAACTATTGATTTTTCTTTGGGTTACAGCAAATGGTAACAAAAGTGTTTCCTTTGCCATCTGAACACCAGCAAGAAAACATGACACATCCGAATGAGGTAGCTTGACTTATTGCACTGCCTAGACATAACTCAGAGCCACTTTCAAGGATCAATAGCTGGCATGCACTGCCTTAAATCCAGCACTGAGGATTCACATTCAAAGATATTTCAGTTGCCACAGAACACTCACCCTTTCAGACCTGAACAAGTTCTCCTTTCCTTTACTATCGCTCATCCACTTCATCTCATGTCCTGGTGAGATTCTGCTCATAATTCTCCATTGCCTTGCACACTGGAGATAACCAATTGTTGTTAATGTTGAGCCTCAGTTTGTAGGCCAGTAACAGATTTTTTACTTGCCCTGACTAGGGCATACACTTTTCAGTATAATGCTACTCTCCAATTCTATCAACCATCACTATGGCACATGACTAGGTTTTGTACCAAAAAAAACAACCCAGTAATCACAAAAAAATAAATCAAAGCTCATTCCAAAAAAGAAACACCTCCTAAAAAAGAAAAGTAAGACTGAAAAACTCTTTTTACCAAGCTATTAATAGATATTTTATTACCAGATAGGGTAGACGAGCTGTATGAAAACCAAATACATAACTCTGCTGTCTCAGGTTGCATTTCTGACTGGTCTTCATGCAGTTGATTTTACTTGTGACCCCACACTACATACACAAAGGACCGCATTACATTCTATTACCGACTAAACAGAAATTTCTTCTGCCCCTCTGCAGGTGAAAATCTGGTTCCAAAATCGCAGAGCCAAAGAAAGAAAACTAATGAAGAAGAAAATGACTCATTTTGATGGCAGCAATCTTGGCTCTATGCAGAGTGACTCTGGCTCTGTGAGCCCAATGCCAGTTCCTGACCCACAGACTCATTCAGAAATGCCTACTTCTCTATTCTCTCCTCCACCACCACCGCTCCCCATGAACGGTTTGCAGCACAATGGGAACCTGCAGCAGGTAGTGGCCTCTCAGTAAGGCTGCCTGGGGATATACTGCACAATGAACACTAAAAACTGCCAGTACATGGAGCACTACAGCATCAGAGACAGAGGAGACCCCAGCACGACACTTTTGTGCACATAAGCTTCACAAGTTGAGAGCCACTTGCTAGGTCTGCAGGACAGAATAGGCCCCCAAGGGCAACGGAACTGTTGTGTGCCAGGAGTCCTAGTTGCAGGGAGCCTCTGCAAGAGGACGCCATGAGTCTGTGCCACAGACAAGGATCCCTCCAGCCACACAGCAGGTACGCAGGCACTGGGAGGAGGACAGCTGAGGGCCACACGCAGTCACTTGTCACAGTACACTGTAGGCAAAGAAAAACACAACATGGGCCCGAGGCAATACCAGATTGCTGAGGTGGTAACAGCAGCTGGACCACCAGTGCTCTGTCTGTCCCTTGCCTCTAGGTAAAGAGCATATCCCTTCTCCTTTAATCTCCACACAGGTGCCATAGAATCTGACTTCCATGGGCTTTACACATGGATCTTGATAAATGAAAAGGTGGTTTCTGTGTCTTGACCCATTTGAAGGAAAGCTTGGATTGTGGTAGCTGCATTCTACATGGTAAGGGCAAAGGTTAGGGATAAGCTTTTGGGAATTATGAGGGGTTGACAGGTATGATTTCCAATGTTCCACACACTGGTATAAGCATGCACTCTTCAATCCTACCACCAATGTTTTGAAAGCATTCTGGAACTGTGAATCTACCAAGATTTTTGGTAGAAGAAAAGTCAGACTAAGAAGAGCAAAGTGGGGGGGGAACATCCCTTTAAAAAGTGTAAGTTGCTTAAAAAATGGCTTTGTTTCATGAGACAGCACAGGCCATGGAGACATGCAAGGTCCAGTTTTCAGAGCTATTGTGACACTAAAAAAAAATCTGAGAAGCCCCATTAATGGAAGACAAAACAAACAAATATTTCACAGTGTTCTAAGCTCTCAGCATTTTTCAAGTGGATCTCAATGCCCAAAGTGTTGATCCCTTCCATATTAAGCAACATTTAGTTGGTAATCAGTACTTAAGAGTAATCTGGATACTTCTGAACATGACTGGTAATGGCATGTGCCTAACTTGTCTGCAAAGAGAAAACTTTTAAAGCACATAAGTGATGTGGGAATTTATCCCCTCCTTGTCACGAGCAATTCAGACATTTAGGATGCCTGTCCTCACTAATTTTTATCCAGGTGGCCTCTTCAGTACCTCCGTCACCACTGCAAACAAGACTTAGGAGCATTAAGTCATATAGGCACTACATTCTTGGTGGGGGGGGGTCTTTAATGATAACAAATAGTACTATTAGAGCATCCAAGTGTTGGTAATGTGAAATTACTTTGTATATAAAGAACATTAAAATAAACGACTTTTTTCATAATGATCTGCCAATGTAGTATCAGCTATGGTAGCAAGTGAACACATACATTGTCATGATGAGTCTTACAAAAAGTGGAGGAGAATGGCAAGACCAGGATGGTTCAGGCACCTGAAAGCTTCCACTAGTTCTTCCTTTTGTTTATCACTGTATGGTTGGGAGAAGGACAACACTAAATAAAAGTTCCATCTTTAATGGGCACACTGCAGAATTCCCACTCTCCCTCTTCACAGCGCTGCTGCATTTGCTGGCAACAGCAGTTTGTAGCTTTCCTAGGTGACACAGGTGAGATGAAGAACCTGCAACATAAAATTCAGCCACAGAAAGACTCCTGTCGATTTCCACACATTATGGAAAGCAGAATATGACAAACAGCATGTGGGAACAAAAGAGATTTAGCATCCATACTGCTGAGCGTGGCACTCAGACAAAACTCTGGTCTCCACAAAGAGATCTCCACTGGGTATGTCCAAAAGAGGAACCCATTGGAAGTACCCAGAACAGCCAGTCTGTCCACAGAAGGAAATGCTGGAGAGATTTTACCTACAACAATACACAGTTTACCTACAGTTATATACACACACATACACATATTCCATAGAATCATTATGGTTGGAAAAGACCTCTGAGATCATCAAGTCCAACCATTAAGCCAACCTCATTATGGCCATTACACTATGTCCCAAAGTGCCATGTCCACACACGTTTCTTGAACACCTTCAGGGATGGTGATTTCACCACCTCCCTGGGCAGCCTGTTCCAATACCTGACCACCCTTACAGGAAAGAAATTATTCCTGATTAAGTTTAATTTGAGACTGAAAAAGCATCAAGGAGAAAAGTATTCTCACTTTGGCTAATTAAGCAGAATCATGCTTGCAAACCAGAGAAAAACAATTAAAATGGCCAGATTTAGGCTTTCAAAAGGTAAGAATATAGAGGGAAACTTTGGCTGTTGTAATGATAAACAATAATTTAGGACCTAGATCTAGCTAAGTGTATAGAACACTGGCAGCAGAGTTTTGCAGGATCAAGTTCATAGCTACTCACTTTAATCACATTTCCATGACAGAGCTTGATTTTATATTAAAAAAAAAAAAAAAAAAAGGAAAAAAAAGGGGGAAAAAAGCCCTTTAGGAAAGAACTTTAAGAAATATGCCTGAACACAACTTCTTTCTCTTTAAAATTACTTAAACATCATTTAGAGAGAGGGGGGTCTGGCAGAAGGACCTGTTTTATCTTGTTTACATGGAGAAGAGTTATTGAGGAAGATAAGTGACCACTTTGAAGATCTGCCTCATTTCTGTGGCAGTTTGCAGAATGCATGCTTGCTATAGGTTGCTATGTGTTTCCAATCTGAAGTCGTTAAGTACACAAAATAAGGCTGGATTTTATTTGCAGAAGCACATGTTCAAAGGTTAAAATTTATTGCTCCCAAAGCAGTATCTATAAACCAGGGCAACACCTTAGAGATTATTAACCTTCTAGTTATGTTAGTGATTGTTTTAGGTATTACAATTTTTTTTCTGTGTGTGTAAAACTTAGCAGCAATCTATTTGACTGAATATTTTCAGTGTGCGCTTTGGTGCTGCCCACCAAAACCAAAAGAAAGCTATTTTTCTCCAAGAAGTTTGAGTAGTGTTATTGACTAGATGCTGTATTGTGTCATTAAAAATAAGATAGACATAAATCTGGAGCCAAAAGTAGTTTGATCCAACACTGTGAGTCATGTTGTATTGGTGCCAGTCTTCAGAATAACGTTTAACTTCTTCTTGGCTTTGAGTATATCGTATAAGCAATTGCTTTTATTGCATCGAAAAACGAGGGACACCAAAGCGGAGTTGCTTTGAAGATTGAGTGGTTGCTATCAAAATGCCCTGAAGAAGAACAGCATACCTCAGGCTACATCACAAGAATGTTTAAGCTCTTAATCCTAATTGTGATTAAAAACACCATCAAGGTATATTCAATTTTCAGAGGGATTCACTAACCTTTAAATCCTGTTACCCAGAGAGAACTGTGACCTAGATCAAGAAGAGAACAGCAAACAGCACCTACAAAAACTTCATGCAGCTGAGCTTGATATACAGCTCCAAATGACATTTCTAAACCAAAACCCACAAAATATGCAGTATCTGCAATCGCTATGGAATTATGTCATCATTAATGTACATATGAGAGCATCGAGCACTTGCTACCTTTATCCAAGGACTAGATTCTGGATGTCAACATCAAAATGAAAAAGCACACTCCTGTTTTAGCACCCTTACTTGGCTTATTGGTGCTTTCAGATCCAGAGTGCATGCTGAAACGGTGTGTCACTGAGTAGCTCACACAGCCAGTCTCACACGAAGAGCAAGCACAGGTTCTACGAGGAGAAGGTTCACCAGCTCCTTTCAGATTCAAAGAGCACAAATACTTTCTTGTAACAAATAGTTTTGTAACAAACTCTGTTCTAAGAGGTATCACAATAAATGGAAGGCTTAATAAAGATACATGCTGAGTATCCCTGGTCTTCTAAACCACAAGAAAACACTAAGTTAGGGCTGACTTTACAAAAATAATAATCTCTCTTACCTGGAAAGAGGAGTTAAATCCGTGCAATAGAAATGCCACTCTGACAGGAACATAAACCATATCTATGGCAGGAATGGCAAACAGTAAAGACAATCAATTCCTTTGGTACTTCATGAAAGAAAGGCCACACCAAAGAACCTCTCAGGGACTCAACAGTGAGCACCCAATAATCCCATCTTGCTGCACTCTGCTCAGCACGAATTAGTGACAGTGAGTGGGAGCCCTGGACTCAGGAAGGAAACTAAATAAATATCAATAGAGGTTTTGCTGTTCATTTTCGTGGTTCTGCTAAAAAGAATCGATTTAACCTGGAGTTCACATGCAGTGTTAAGTCTGCCTGTTGAGCAGAAAGACACATCCTTATTACTGCCAGTATTGATCTTGTAGCAGGTCTTAAATTATTTATTTCAGACTAGTAAGACCCTCCTTTAGCTCCAGAGCCTTCTTTCCTGGCAAACAAAACACTGATGAGGGTCATACATTAAATTTATTGTCACTACTATTAATAGAACGCAAAAGTTAACATTAAGAAATGAAAGGTAAATCACTGCTAGCAGCAGCTGGGAAAACAGTACTGGATTAGATAGAAGAGTAAATACAATCACCATGCTCCTACCATGCCACTTTCCACCTTTTTTGTCAAAAGGATTTGCTAACAACCAAAACATCAGATCCTGGAATTGAAAGGAACCCACTGAGGAAGGCTCCATGGACAACCAACATTCTTATTTCTACTGTTGGTCTCTTATGAAAAACAAATACATGTTAGTGACGAGAGAGACACATAGCACAGAACTGAAACTTGTGGTGTGAGTGACCTGTTCTAGTGGGAGCTGTCTCTGCCTATGGCAGGGGGTTGGAACTAGATATCTTCAAGGTCCCTTCCAACCTAAACCATTCTACGTGTCTATGAGTCTCTTTGATTTTTCCTCAGTTCAAGCAAGTGAAAACAGTTCAACAAGGGAAAATAGTTCCCCTACCCTTGCTCCTTCAGTTCGCTAGGATGTGCCACATCTGTCAGTACAGAAATAGTTTGGCAGGAGCTTACATTTGAAGCCCTAAAAATCAGGCCTAAATAGGTGCTGCCTATTAAACCAGCCCAGTTAAAATAGGCAAATAGTATTTTCAGGATTTTTGTGCTAGTATAAACTTCAGTGAAAGCAAGAGCAGGCTCATTTGCTGTGTTTCAAATTGTTGGAATCATCTGACTTCCTCCATAACCAATTTGTTCCCAAGAGAACTGACTTCAGTTGACAGCACTCCATGTTCTGACTGGTCTTTCCTCAAGGTTTATACAGCTGACTGTTAATTTTAGGAGAATCGGGGATGTGTGCAAAGCCCAGCTTGAATAAAGGGTCAGCAACACCTCTGAAATACTGCATTAGAACTATCAGCACTACAGTTTATAAACCAAAAAAAAAAAAAAAAATAGCTTGAGATTCAAAGTTATAAAGGAACAGGCAAAAAGCATTCCTAAGCCTAACATTCCTAATGTTTTATTAGAGTGGTCATCTGGAGGCAAGAAAACAAACATCTGTTCCTAGCACATTAGACAGAATGGGACATGCTAAGCTCACCTGCTTCTTTCACCTCAAAACCAAAACCCTAGATAGATTTGATATACTTTCCAAGCTTTAAAGACGGACAGATTTGCTTCTTCTTATCTCCCCATGAAAGAGTAACTTTATGAGTGAGGGTTCCTGATAAAAACTACCACAGATATAAACACCTTCATTCAAGTTATTGTTGTACAGACCAGTTTTACTCCACCAGTAGTCCCTGAAATTGCTGTTATAATAGCTGCCATTAAAGCACTTAATTGCACATTTGTGATTATATTATTATTACCTAAGCTGGAAAAGGTCTTTAGAGCAGCACATACACCATTGACATTCCCTGTACAAACAGAGCTTTAATAGTTCCTGTGGTTATCACCACACTTGTTATTATCACTAGATTTTCACCAACCACTTGTTAGAAAACTAGAAAGTTTTCTTCCCAAAGATCTCAGAGTACACTGGATTTTACACACAGAGCTTCACTTCAACAGTGAGGCAGCTCCTGTGGACACAGAGATAATACCACCATGGCCATTAAATCATGTCCCGAAGTGCCATGTCCACATGTTTTTTCAACACCTCCAGAGATGGTGACTCTAACACTTTCTTGACCAGCCTTTTCCAATGCCTGACCACTCTTGCAGGAAAGAAATTGTTTCTAATATCCAACTTAAACCTCCCCGGCACAATTTCTGGCCATCTCCTCTCTTTCTATTGCCTGATGCTAAGGAGAAAACACTGACCCTCACCTCACTCAGACCTCTTTTCAGGGAGCTGTAGAGAGCAATGAGGTCTCCCCTCAGCCTCCTCTTCTCCTGACTAAACAATCCCAGTTGTCTCAGCTATTCCTTGTAAGACTTGTTATTATTTAAATTACTAAATAATACATGGCTTTATCTCACCGTGGAAAGCGAGATATATACAAACCCCCACATTGATGAGACATCTGGATCTCCAGCTCACCCACAACTCCACAAAGACAGGAGAGGGCCCATGGTAATACACTGTTCCACAAGCACTTCTTCTCCCAGCCCTTCCTCTGCCAACAGCAATTCATTTCCATTCCCTCACGGGGAAGATATGGACAAGGCAAAGGCAGGTCATTTTTAGTTTTCCTTCTTTTTCTTCTGACAGTAACGCCCTCTACAAGTTACTGCTACACACTGAAGATGCAGCGGTTCTGTGACTCAGAAGCTACTGGATCTGAGCAGCATGACATGTGTGTGGCAAAGAAACAACTCTTGGGAAAGGAGACTCAGATTATCAGTTACCTCTCAAAAAACATCAGCTCCAGAACTTTGGTAGCCTCCAACTACTTGGCTACGTGCAAAGGTATAATTCCTTTTTAATACACCCACGTTGTCCTGCTATACAAAATGGGAGGCATCAGAGCTGGGGTGCAGAAGATCTGAATGTTGCCATTTTAGCTATCTTATTCTCACTTTGGTGTTAAAAATCTGCAGTCCTAGCCAGCAATCTTATCCTGCTATGTAAATCTTTTTAAACAGAATGCCTTAGTCAAAGATTACTATTGTTAGGTCATATCAAATCAATGTAGCAATTTGCCATCGGCATATCTTGATCTAATTATGTTCTGGAAAGAATCGAAATAGATCTAAAGAAAATTCAGATAATGGAACAGGCAAGACAAGAAAGGGAAAGGAGAAGCATAAACAAAAGATAAAAGAAGAACAGAGAATAAAGGATAAAGCTCTGAGATACCAAAACAAAACAAAAAAACCCTTAAGTGATACTGAAATTGTGGGGGGTATGCACAGAGGCATCTTGTAGAGGAAAAGCAGGGATTAAAAATGTTACCATCATCTAACGCATTCCAGGAAATGAAATGCCATTCACTGAGATGTGAAAACGGTGTGCTTAGGAGTCAAACAACATGTCTGGCCTGAAACCTATGAGCAACTAATGTTCATCTGTGCTAAGTCAGTGGATTTCAAAACTTCTCCCTCCTATGGCTCTGACACAATTGAATTGCTGGCATAAAACTCACAAGCAGGCCAAAGATTCCACAGATACTTCCAGCAGGGGAAACATGTTTAATTTGGATCATGTTCAGTGTAGCTCTTTGTTCTTTTTAGTACACAACAGTACTAAAAATTCTGTGTGCTTCCAAAAATTGCATGACAATTCTTCTTCTTTCAAGATGAAGGGAACAAGAGTCTGTTCTGATTGCTTTTTACTGTCTATTTTTATAAGAAAATACCAGTTAAGAAGGCATTTTCCATGTCCTATCCCATAATACAACTTTCCTCAGCACTCTCAGGATCCAAAGGATTAATAATCTGTAAATATAGTAAAACTAATTATCGAGATTTTGCTACAGTATCTTTCCTCAAAAAAGCCCAAATCCAACCACAAGAGGAATATCTTTCCTGTCTTCAAGTACACACTTCGAGACCTTGAGTGCTGGAATTAGAAGGGATGTGTGAATCCAAGTAGTGTCAAAATACAAAGGATAGTGAACGAAAACCCACACCTTTGTAAAGGGAAACAACTCATAGTAATTTGCACCTCTTTTGCAAGAATATCCCTTGACAAATAGCTCATTGCAAAGAAATCCATTCAACATAAATATATATCAAATTCATTCTGTAAGTTGTAGCTAGACAACCACACAGAGGCAATTCTCAAGTCAGAAGGTGTGGTTTAGCTCTCCCAGGTTACATAAAGCTCTGTGATAAGACATAAAACCACCTTAAGAATATTTTTTTTCCTCACTGGGAACACTTACACTGCTCTACAGAGCACCCATGTGTCTTTACAGAACAGCTCTTTACAAAACAGCATAAGGGCAGTTCTGATCCACTAACCCAGATGTTTCTCCCTGCTGCTTCCCCTTACTTAGGCTGCCCCCACTGAAAACAGCACTTTCAGATGAAGGAGCCCAGCCTCCGAAACAGAGAAAGACTGTCTTCAGTTTGAAACAGAAGCCAACAATATTACCAGGCCTAATCAAAGACTTCTTTTTCACTACTTTTTACAGTCATTTTCTTTGTACTTCTGACACCATCTTTGTTGGGAAGATTTATTGTCTGCTTTTTAAAATATATCAGTTTGCAAGGGACACACCAGATGGAGAGATCTCTACACATCACTCTGTATGGGAAGAATGTGAACACGTGCAATGTAGTTGGAGCCTTAATTCCTCCCAGGATGGAAAACTATGTACAAACATCAATATGGAGGGGAAAATTCTTGAGGCAGTTCTGTTCTAGGCATGCTGTTTACAAGGTGCTCTGTATTCTGAAGTTAGTGCCTGACAATTATTCACACTGATTCTGCGCCTTAATTTAAGAAGTAAAAATGAGATTGTTTTTTATTTAAGTATCTGTGCAATTAGGAGAGGTTTGGGTTTTTTTATTTGATGATGGATAATGCATCATGAAATGAAGGTTTCAGACAAGAAATCATCTGAACACAAAACTTTGTTATTATATTAACCAGTTTTTCCTTAAAAGAAAAAAAAAAAACAGCTCTATTTACTATATTACAAATACAAGGGACTGTTGCATCATCTTACAGTACTGGAATTGCTGCTGGATATCAGGGAAGGGTAATAGGATAGATAAAAGTTCTCTAAAAGAGAAAGCACCAGAACTGGCAGAAAGGTGGGGTGGGTCAGCCCTTCATTTGAATGTAAATGTAATTATGAGGCAGGCAGTTAGGCTGACGTCAGGCAAGATCTTGGTAAACCATTACCACCAGCACCTGGTAACACAGTTGGTAATAAAAGAGGATGAAGTAGAAGATTCCAAGCAGAGTGGCATTATTAGAGAAAAAACAAGCACAATTCTTTTTAAACGACAGAAGAAAATAGGGAAGAACAAGATGTTGTGACAACACCTTTACAATCTGGGACAATCATGTATGTGAGTTCCCTCTTGGATAAAGAGACCAGCATGTATCCAGGCGCTGCAAGGTGCAGCAGCAACAACCTGCCAGTGCAAAACTTTGTGTCTACTCCATCTTATTCTGACTACATGGGATACCATCATGTGCCAGCTCTGGACAGCCACAGCCAGCCTGCAGGAACCTGGGGATCTCACTACGGCCCACAGAGGGAGGACTGGAATGCTTACGGCCCAGGACCCTCCAGCACAGTTGCTGCTGCACACATCAACGGCTCATCCCCGGGACAGGTCTCCTACAGTTCTGCTGATTACAGCTCCCTCCATCCCACTGCATCTGGGGGGATACCTCCTGTAGATACAATCAACACACAGCAAATCTCTCCCAACAGCCAAAGGCACAGCTCTTACGAATGGATGAGGAAAACCGTGCAAGCTAACACTACTGGTAAGTGTCTATTCCACTTCCAACCTCAGAAAGCATCTTCTGCTATCACTGATCTTAGAAATAATTAACTTTCCTTGCAGCACATAGGTTGGTGGGTCATTTATGACAGTTATTTAACCTACTGCTGTTTAATGCTCTTTTCACTAAATTTGCACTAGTTTCACTTTCATGGCTAAAGGCTTTATGGGGTTCCTAATGTGGGATGGCCGCTGTGTTTAGATGTGGCTGCATCTCACTCCAGTCCAGCAATCTTTGCTCTAGAAAGCATTTTGGATGAAAAACATGATAGATTGAGTGTTCTGGGAAACAGAATGCAGCAACATTTAACAGTTACAGGCAAAATCGCTGCTTGGCCATGTTATGCCACAAGGTAAATATGAATAAAAAATCAGGTTGTTACCTCACCCCCCCAATACTTTTAAAGAAAATTAAGTGCTCTGCTCCAACTGTAGCTGTAATGCAATTTGCTGTTATTGTTCCCATGTCTTTGGTTTTTCTACCTAGATTTATTAGGGGAGAAGAAACACTCCTAGAGCACTAACCTAACTCAAATGATCAGCACAGACTGTTGTGGTTGCAGACCACGTCTCTCTTCAGTTAAGATGCCTTTACATTTAATTTCAAATCAGTTTTATATATTTTTCCCCTGCACTAGAATTTTCCAGCTTGCCACAATTACAAATTACTTTCTTGCAAGCCTCACTCATTGCTGTGCCTGTTTTTGTCACAAGCTACGTGCCAGATGAACCTTGCAGTGTATATTCCCCAAGGTGTAAATTGGGTGTAGCAAGCTTCGATAAATCTATTGTTAAGGTTAAAAGTAGTAAGTGTGTGTTAGAAAGCATCAAAGAAAATGCTCTTAAAGAAAGAGGAGCCACTACAATTGGAGTGATCTAGGAAGACACAGAAAATCAGCACTGCTGCTTGAGACACAATCCTCCCTCAAATGGTTATTGCTCAAGAGCAAAATTAGCCTGGTAATTGTTTCTTAGTTATAAAGCAGATTAACGCTGCTTTCCCACTGTTACTAAATCTCAACTGCCCGGTGAAGGTGAAGATATCACCATGCCACCCTTCCACTTGGAGCCTCTACAAAGATCTTCAAAGTCAGGCAGATTTATAGTCTGGCTTCTCCCTTTCTGTATACTAATGTAAATCAGCAGTAACTTCATTAATATCTTTGGAGATTTCCAGGTGTAGAAGTTATGCAAGACTTGAGTGTAGATCAAATTCAACTAAGACCACTGAATGTCAATGAGGCAACCCTGTCCCTGTCATGCTGGCACTGGATCTAATGTTAAAACATCTAATTCCTCCTTGCTGCACAGACATGGAAGCTCCTGGAAGGCTCTCACATGCTTACTCAACCTTCCTGAAATACACAATTCATGAGAATTCAAAACGTTTAAATTAATTTCTAGTCTAAAAAGCAATTCCAAGGCACTTACAGAGATGCTGAAATGCTTTATGAACTACAGTGGACAGGTGAAATAGGGCCTGGCATAGGTACACGTCCCGAGGCCTTACATTCCTAGAGCCAAGTCCTTTGAAGTGTTAAAACCGGCTCAGGACTTCCCACAACTGGGCTCAAGACATCAACCCAGCTTATTTAAAAAAAAAAAAAAAAAAAAAGAGTTGGGAGAGAAAAGCATGAATGTGGTTTTACAAACCAAGAAAAGTTGCATAGAGTTTTGGCTTTTTGCTGCTGTTTTTAAAATAATGTTAACTGTAAAAACAGAAACATTTCAATACTGGCACATAAAAAGTTGTGAAGAATGAAAGGAAATTCAAACAAATAAGGCTAAAATTATGCATGTAAAGGCTATATATTAACTTATCAATGCTTTGTCCAGAAGATAACGTAAGGAAAATTATTTGATGCCATTACAACCACTCTTTGAAACAGGTTTGCTCTTTCTTTTCCTCGATGCCACTGTATTGTCTGTGCTATCAAAGTAGCTCCTGGCTTCTCTCTTTCACTATTATCATTGCTTAATACAGTTCAGTGCCCTGAATTTTTAGAATTACAGATCTAAACTTTACAAATATATGCATAAATGTCTGCAAGTCTCTAACTTCAGTAGTGGGATGTGCTCACATGGACATACGTGACTAATGTAGAATAACAGAGAGTAAAACACATATAATTAAATGAAGGAATCTACTAAAATACTGTTCTAAAGACAAAAGGAATTATTTGTGGGAGAAGGTGTTAATGGGATTTTTTAACCCCCTCAAATATGCTACATTCTGATTTGATATTCACGTTTATCATTTTATAACAAAAATTAAATTGCAGGAAAAGCGAAATGAAAAAATCTACCTGACCAAGTCTATTCTCAGGACAAAACATCATGGAGACAGAATTACTATGTCCTTCGACAGACAAAACATGATTAGAAATCATATATCCTCTTACTAACTCTATATTCAGAACCACAACATTTTTTTAACGTCAAATACCGACACTGCAAACGTATGAGGCAATAAGAAATTTTAAAATAGAAACATCACAAGTGGGCTGGTAAAGATGTCTTCCCAGAGAGGCTGTGAAAATCAGATGGAACAGGTACAGAATTCCTTACAGTCTGCTCCTCTCTTTATTAATAATCAGTGATAAAATGCCCCTTTAGCTTCAGTTATGTGTGAGCAGAATTTCAGACTGATTCATTGTTAAGAAGTGTGTAATCAACAGTGCAAAATGTGTATTTCGTGAGGGTGAATAAGCCTTCACAGCACGAAACACACCCAAAAGAAGCTATCTGAACGAGGGCCTAGAAAACGTGGTATGAAACTTGACCAAGGAGCGACCCTCCTCAAAAGGGGATGGACTACCAGGGATCTGAACAAAAAGACATTATTTTCTTATACTTTCCAAGATCAGCCTCAGCCTTTTTTTTTTTTTAAACAGCAGTCAACACATTTCATGTCTGTGTTTAAACAAGCTGTGATGTCCAAGTAATTCAGATTACATCACAGAAATACAGCCAGAAAGCAAACTAGAAAAGGGGTGTGTGTGGGGGAGGCCTCTGCTCCAATGCTAATTTATTTTGCTTTGTAAACTGGTTGTGACATCTATTTTCCACTGGCCTACATTGTCTGAGGTTTTGAGGCCTATCTGTCATATTGAGGCAACAGGCCCTTTTAACACTTCACTTTGCTTTGATATGCAGTCTTGTCTCTTCCTTCTCCCTCTTTTCTTCAGGAGTTATATTGCCGGAAAGGGTGATGATTTTCACAGCAAATAAAGAGGCCTTCTCCCAGCTTTATTGTCTTCAGAAGAAATGCTTTGTGAATTTTATGACCAAGGGGAATGGGGAAAACTATTCCTTTTCTCCACCCCTTCAAATCATGGTCATATTTGCTGATTATAGTGAAGCCGGAATAACCCTGTTGAATTTTAACTTGTTTTCAAAGATTACCTTCTAAGCCTTCAGTTTAGAGGAAACCTGAATATCTAAACCATTGTTAACATTAAAACTATCACTCAGAGCAAATCTTTGAAAGCCAACGATTTGTACCTTCATGAAAAGTAAGCTTAGTTTTGATGACTTGGCTTCGTCTTGCAAATTTAGGCTGGAAATGTTGTACACTACAAGTCAGCATGGCACAGGATTGGGGAAAACATCTTTAATTGCCTGTCTTAAGCTACGTCTACCTCTAGCCTTCAGATAAAATATATCACAGTCTACTCTCAGTGTTGGTCCAAATCTAAGAAGAAACGAGTTGAAAATATTCCTTCATCTATTTCTGTCCTTTTATTCCTCTGCTAAGATGAAAGAGTCTGACATTTGTTTAGGGCTTGTAAATTCCAAACCAATTGGCTTGTGTTTCTGAATGTGAAAGGGGTTCTTGATAAGATCTCCTTGTCGCTCCTTTGTGTGGCGTGTGCTTCATCTTAACACCTCAATGGATTTTAGGGAACCACTTTAAAGGACTCTTTGTCCTACAGTTTGTCCCAGAAAACTCACATCAAAAAAAAACTGGGAAGATCAGAAGAAAAAGGAAAACTATCTAGCTGCCTGTTGAAAGTGCAAAGGAGAACAAATAATAGTACAGAGATCACTCTTCAACTTATTACATGTTGAACTGTTTAAAAACCTACGAAATTAGAGACATCTTCTAACCATCAAGTAATGTTTCTCTTCACAGTATTCATCCAATATATACAAGAATATTATTTCTTTGATATGTTAGAGAGAGGATGATATTTAAATCCTTTTACAAGTATTTTATTGCCTCATCTTACAAATTGCTAAGTGCCCTCAATCGGAAAGGGAAGTTCTACACACTGAGTCCTACACCCAGCAATACTTCACCGGCACTCAGCAGCTGGTGAGACTCCACCTTTTGGGAAAGAATTAATTCAAATCATTATTGAATTATAAGCACATCCTGTGGCCACACAAGAAAGTGAAAGCATTTCTAGTGGGGCATTTCTTCTTGTTAGGTGAGTTTTTAAAACTCAGAGAATTAGGACATGGTACAACTGAACCTTGGTCTTGAGATCTTATGTATTTATGCCTGCATATATATGGAAGTCATTTGAGTGAGGACTGAAACGAACCCCCTTGGAGAGCAAATATAGCCAGTACCAAAAATGCACTACTGTGAATTATTTAAGATGCTTCAGGGTGTTTTTCACTCAAGAGCTTTACATTGAAATGTACATTTACAGAGAGAGGAATATAAAGAGGGAAAGACGGTCACAATAACCAATACTCACTCTGCACTTTGCATTCCTTTTCTGTAATACACAAAACAAGCACTCTGTCATTTAATTCTATGTCTGTAAAATGTTTGAAAGTTGATATAGAAATTAAAATACAACACATTAATAATATTTTTTTCTTAAACAGGTAAAACAAGAACAAAAGAAAAGTACCGAGTGGTTTACACAGATCATCAGAGACTAGAATTAGAGAAGGAATTTCACTGCAACAGATACATTACAATCAGGAGAAAGTCAGAGCTGGCAGCAAATCTGGGACTATCTGAAAGACAGGTACAGAGAGACTATCCACCATCTGAATAACACCCTTCACCAGAAACTCCGACTGCTCGGGGACATGGGCAGCATCCACCTTATGTATCCATCACATGGCTTCTGAGCGTATCTGACACACTATATGTACAAATACAAATTAATCATGGAATGGTTTGGATGGTTTGGGTTAGAAGGGACCTTAAAAATCATCTAGGTCAAACCCCCTGCCACGGGACACCTCCCACCACAGCAGAGTTGCTCTAGGTCCTGTCCAACCTGGCCTTGAACATCTCCAGGGAGGAGGCATCCACAACCTCCCTGGGTAACCTGTTCCAGTGTCTCTCCACCCTCACTGTAAAGAAGTTCTTCCTTATGTCCAACCTAAATCTACCCTGATCTACTTTCAAACCACTGCCCCTCATCCTATCACAACAAGACCTTGTAAAAAGTACTTCCCCAGCTCTCCTGGAGCTCCCTGGAAAGCCACTATAAGGTCCCCCTGGAGCCTTCTCTTCTCCAGGCTGAACAGCCCTGGCTCTCTCAGCCTGTCCTCATTAAAAAACCCAAAAGAGTAGATCTTCACTGAAGTGTTTATCAAATTTTATCTCCTATTTAAATCATTCTACATGCCATAACCAGTTGCCACCTATTTGTGATTATTTTAGTCAACACATTGAATAAAACAGTGAACAGCAGGTCAAGGGAGGTTCTTCTCCCACTCTGTGCTGCCCTAGAGAGGACACATCTGGAGTACTGGGTCGAGTTCTGGGCTCCCCAATTCAAGAGATAGGAAACTACAGGAGAGAATCCAGTAGAGATTCCAAAGATGCTGAGGGGCCTAGAGTATCTCTGTGAGAAGGAAAGGTTGAGAGCCCTGGGGTTTTTGAGCCTGGAGAAGAGCAGTCTGAGAGAGGATCTGATCAATACTCAACAGGAGTTAAAAGGTGGAGGGCAAGAGGATGGGCCCCTCTTTTTGTTATGCTCAGTGACAGGACAAGGGGCAACAGGCACAATCTGGAACCCAGGAGCTTCTGTTTGCAGATCAGGAGAAACTTCCTTAGTGTGAAGGTTCCGGACCCCTGGAGCAGACTGCCCAGGTAGATTGTGCAGTCTCCTTCTCTGCAGAGATTCCAAACCCAGCAGGGACACTGTGATACTAGGCAAGGTGCTTTAGCTTAGGGGTTGAACTGGATGATTCCCAGAGGTCCCTTCCAACCCCCACCATGCTGTGGTTCTGGGATTCTGTAATTTGCTAAATCACCATGCTGGAGAACACACAAAGCAGAAGCTCTGCAGCCTGCAAATATATTAACTGCTGAATCCAGACCTCTTCACACAACAGAACTGTATTGGTTCTGCTGCACTGGGGAATAAGGGAAGATCTGCTGATACTAAATAAGGCATCTCATACCTTAGCAACCACATTTATTGTCCCTAGGTAAATTTAAGCAAGTGATTTCTTTTTTAAAATTTTACAAACTTTTGTTCTTGCTCAATACACACCTAAATTAGTCTCCTCTTTCAGTGGCCTCCTCTGCTTCAGCATTCAGTCTGTGCAAGAGCATGGAACAGACAGGGACCCGTTGAGGCTGGAGGTATAAGAAAGCACAGACAAACAATATCATTTTAGGATCGAGTATTGTTTATAAATATATCATACTGCAACAATGTTCAACCCCAGACTCAAACAGTAGACAGAATAACTCTGCAGACTCTAAGTGGGCCAAGAAAGTAATTATAAAAATCAAGTCTGTAGCTGATAGTCTTAAGTTTGTTATATAGCAGGATGCATCTGCACTGGAGAGTTTAAAGAGCATTGCTATTATGAAAGATTTAAAGCCTGCACCTCAGTGTTATGCAAGCTGGCTGATTTAGAGCACAGACATGCCTGGAATAACCAGCAACACTGCATAAAATCAGTTTCCTTTTACAGAACTGTTTTTCTTAAAGCCATCTGATTTTTGACTGCTGAATTTCCTTCAGGCATAATGTAAGAAAGCCACATCATCTACCTGCGTTTCTAAAGGATCCATGACAAAGTGAAATGATTTTTTTACTTGCCCTTACTAGTAAGGTCATTAAAAATAAAACTAGAAAATAACACTGACATTTTCAATACATACTGTATTCAACACTTTATAGAATGTTACAAAAACTGTCAAGAAAGAACATAAAAGTTAATTATAAGGAAAGCACAAATGGTGTTTTCTACTCATCCACACTTTCATGTAAGAAAAGAAATAGAGATACTTCAACTAAAAGTAGATTTCAAACAGCCAGGAGTCTTTACACAAGCCTGAGAAATTCACTGTCAGTAATTAATGCTGATCTTTCTATGCACATGCCATAGCACACAGGTAGCTGTGAAATATATAGACCAATAATAAAAAAAATCCCAAGCTTCTAAAACACATAAGAATATGTATTCCAGTGTTTGAAAGGGGCTACAGGACAGCAAGAGAAGGACTTCATACAAAGGCATGGAGTGACAGAATAAGGGGTAATGGCTTTAAAATGGAAGAAGCAGGACTAAGATTAGACATTTGAAAGAAAGTCTTTCCCAAGAGGGTAGTGAGGCACTGGAATAGGTTGCCCAGAGAAGTTATGGAGGGTCCAAGCCTTAAGAATTCAAAGTCTCTTTGGATGGGGCCCTGAGAAACCTGGTCTAGTAGGAGGCATCCATGCCCACAGCAGGAGGGTTGAAACTACACAATATTTAAGATCCCTTCCAGCCCAAAACATTCAATGATTAATTTGTATTTGTACATATACTGTGTCAGATATCCCCAGACACACACAAAAATCACTTGCAATATAAACAGGAAAAGAGAACTGTCACTCCTTGGGTTTTAATTAATCTATAATATATATGATTTAAAAAAATATAAATCTATAATCACATCTTCCTAAAGCCTGGCACACACCACTCTAAAAGCTTAGATGATCAACTGGGTGGACCCTGAATTTAATAGTGTAAGTTGATTACTAAATCTACAAGATCACTTTACCCCTGGTCTAAGGGATGAAAGCCATTTTCTGTTGATTGTGGTGCAGAAAATGAGTACAGATTAACCAAAATGGACACAGATTCAATGTTTTGAGTTGTGATTGTTTGGGACATTTTTGTTTGGGTTTTTTTGGGGGTAATATCTTTAATATTGCCTTTTGGCTTTTGTTTTGTTTTGCTTGTTTTAATTTTTTATGTTTGATGGGGTTTTGACACATCCCTATTTTCTTTGCTATTTTTAGTGTACCAAGTTGACCATAGCTTTGAATTAATCAGCTCTCATTTCTAACATCACAGGTGAAAATCTGGTTCCAGAATCGCAGAGCAAAAGAAAGAAAAATGATCAAGAAGAAAATATCTCAGTTTGATGGCAGTGGGGGCTCAGCTCAGAGTGACTCTGGTTCAATTAGTCCAAATGAAATCTCCAGTTCTCTGTTCCCCCTACCACATGGGATAAATGGATTACAGCCTGATGACATTCAACAGGTCATAGTTTCATAATGAACAAAGGAAGAAGGAAAAGTTAAAAAAAAAAGGCAACACATCTCTTGAAAACTCCACTTTGCAGAAGGCTGTTCTCATTTACCTCTCTTCAGAGTGCTGGTTTCAAAGTATAGGACTGGGGACTATGATCAGAGTGTTGTAATTATTGCTGAAATCTCAGGGGACTTGTGCTGCTCAGGTTCATCACTCCAAATCTTTGAGTAGCAGGTAATTTGCTTCAGACTCTGAGCCAAAGAAGGACACAACAGAAGATTCAGTAAACATAGTTCTAGTCTGATCATATATATATATATATATACATATGCAGAATTGATTGTAAAGTACTATTGCATACAAGATAAGATACTGGGTGTATTTGGTTTGTTACAGCTTATATCATTAGAGTGAGCCATAGATATTAATAAATATTCACACTGAAGTGTCCTGAGATAAATGCCACTTTCTGAACACAACAAGAAAACATCTAAAACACTTTAACACAGATTCATAGAATTTTTTTTTGGTTGAAATAGATCTCTAAGAGCATTAAGTTCAACCATCAACCTAATACCACCATGACCATTAAACCATATTCCAAACTGCCATGTTCACATGTTTCTGGAACACCCCCAGGGATGGTGACTACCTTCCTGGGCAGCCTGTTCCAGTACCTGACCACTCATTCAGAAAGAATTTTTTCCTGATATCCAACCCAAACCTCTCCTGGTGCAACTTGAGGCCATTTGCTCTTGTTCTGATACTAGCAAGAACAGACCAACTCCACCTCAGTCCAGCCTCCTTTCAGAGAGTTGTAGAGAGCAATGAGGTGTCCCCTCAGCCTCTTCTTCTCCACACTAAATCCCAGTTCTCTCTGCCATTCCTCATAATACCCAAGAACGCTCCTATACCAAGACATTTAATGCAATAACTGGTATTTTCTTTGCCCTAGTCTAACTGCAGCCATGCATGCCCATCTCCTAAGCTTACAGATCTACAAGATCACACCAAACCTGACAGGATTTGTTTCATGGTAAGAAACACCACATACATCAGTAACTGCCAAATAGTTTGGAGGAAGAGAAGTATTGCTCCAGTCTTCAGTGAGTGCACAAATTGCTGCTCAGCAATAAAATGGAAAACAGAGCTGTTTCTGCCAGCAAACCACCACAAAGCAAATAAAGAATCTATTTAATGTCTCTAAACCTTCAAAGTGAGATATACTGATTTTTTTTCCACGACACTTATTTTGGGCTAAAAGCAAGAAATTTCCCAGAGCAGCTGACACTATTTCAAGCTGTTATCAAAGCTCAGCATTCACACCATCACACCAAGCATGTAACAAACAAAGTGTTCACTTCGTGTGCACTCCTGAAAGAGCACAAATTAAGGAGAAAAACACTCACAGTGTGGTCAGCTTTAATTATTGGTCCACATTGGCAGGTGAAGGTAGCAACAGCGTGTGGGAGACAACTGATGAGGCTGGGGAAAGTAGAAAGAAAACCCAAGGCACGAAAAGGGGATCTGAGCAAACTGATCGATTTGAAGATGTACCTGCTGACTGCAGGGGGGTTGGAGTAGATGACCTTTAAAGGTCCCTTCCAACCCAGAGCATTCTATGATTTTAAATGAAACAGTTTTAGAAGTCAAATGGAAACTCAACTGGGATACAAAGCAATTAAAATCAACCTTTCCAATAAAAAGTGTTTTCTTTTTTCATAATCTTAATTTCTTTCCTCTGGGTCTATTTTAAATAGCTATTCAAAGCATATCTTAATAAAAAATTAGGGGAGGCAGTCTCTTCATTGCACTAGATATTTAAGCCTAAAGCCTCTACCAGATTATCTTCTTGGGCTATAACTATGTCATATAAGAAGTTCTTCCCCCCATAGATCATAACATCCCTTTAAATCAAAGTGTAGTGGCACAGCTGTTTCTCAAAATAATCCAAGAAAAAAAAATTAGACTAACTGGGATCATTTTTAGTAAACTTGATTGCAGAATGATTAAATATGCAGTTATATCACCATCTCAGGAGGATGTTCAGACAAAAACATGGGATATAGCAAGCAGATCAAACAAGAAAACTCTTCTGTCTCTGACAAAGTTTGGACATTTTATCTGATGGTAGCCCCCACCAGGTATTTTTCTCTGTGGCCAGAAAACATCAAGATACATTAATGACTACACCACAGGCCGACAGGAGGCCCTCTGATGTTTATGTCCTCCCAAGATGAGCATGAGAACACAAGGCTGAGGGCGTGCTGTTGGGTGGAGACAGCACAGCCATCAGCAAGCCCCACCACCACTCTTCTGGGCAGCTGTGTTTGACTCTTTTGCATTGCTCACATAAAGGCAAAGCTTCAGAAGATGTGATCCAGCAATCTGTGTTTAGTTTTTGTATTTACGTGGGTGCAAAGGAACACTAAAGGCTATAAATAACATTTTCTAATATTTATCTTCCCTCCTTTGAAGACTTCTCCAGAGACTTTTAATTAGACTCGCCCTAAGCACTATTAGGCAATTAAAACAATAATAAATCAAACACAATCCTCCTCATCCAGTGGGTTTCCTACCCATGCTCTCTCAGTTTCCTGTCTTTTTTACTTCATGTAAATGGAAAACCATCACACTGTTTAAATTCAGCTATTGCAGTTGGTATTTCTAGTTTGCAGAGTCATGAGCCACTCTAACACCATGCTGATATCAAAAGAAAATTCTGCATCACACAACTGTTCAATTCAAGCAGCCAGCAAATCCCTTCTGACGTTTCTTTGAATCATCTGTATGCTGATGAGAATATCACAGAGGTGCCAAAGCTTTGGGAACAACTGTCCTTCTCCATCCTCTGTCTATAAATACTTAATCAAGGAGGAACAATTTGCCACAACCTGTTCACGCTGAGACTCCGTGGAGCAGCACAATGATCTGGCTTCATCAACTAACTTCTAAATATTGATCTGTGGCAGGAAATAGAGAAAATGACAAATTTATCTGGACTTAGAGTAGTGACGGTATGGTAGTAGACTAGAAACTGGAATGCAGGAGAGCAAAACTTGAACCCTTAATTGGCCGCTTTTGATAGTAACGTAGGTTAAACAAATACTTGGATTAAAAACTTGACAGCCTCTTCAAACTAAGATTACTTTTCCCTCTACATTAGGGCATTTTCAGTATAAGCTGCACACTCTTGCACAAACTCCCAAACCTCTCAGATGCTAC
Source organism: Tricholaema leucomelas (assembly GCA_013400475.1). Taxonomy (NCBI): domain Eukaryota; kingdom Metazoa; phylum Chordata; class Aves; order Piciformes; family Lybiidae; genus Tricholaema lacrymosa; species Tricholaema leucomelas. Next base: position 2,205,977 of record WAAF01015816.1, read on the forward strand.
AAAATACCTGTACCATAAAAATATTTTCATTTAAGCTCCCCCATCATTCTTGACTCGCCTTACTTCTACAAATGAACACGCTCAGGTTTGTCTCAGGAGTTACACATTCCTATTTCTAAACAAAACAATGACCTCTCAGTGAGATGCTGGATGCACTCGGGAGAGGGAAAAAAACAAGCCCACTGAAATTACCAGCATCTTTTTCTCATCATAAATTCCAATGCATTAAACAGGGTCACCTATAGATGATTACAGCTCCATTCTTAAAATATTATTTGCATTGAAGAAATGATCTTTACTGTTCCATGGACATGCTAAACACTGATTATCACAGAACCATAGAATTGTTTCAGTTGGAAGAGACCTCCAAAATCACTGAGTCCCACAAAAATTCTCTGCAGCACATGGTACCATGCCATTTGGGTCAAGGTTTCCTAATCTGAGAACAGGTAAGACAGTCACAAGTAAAACAGCTCAGCTGCTGCTCTTCAGTACTAGATGGCAAAGCTGTAATGATGGATCTGAAACAAAACATTAGCTGCTGCCTTTCATGTGCAGTTGAAACTAAAATCTCTGAAAAGTCTCAGAACTCTTACAACTTAATTCTTTTATCCATTAACTGAAACAAAGGGAAATGGGCACAAACTGCAACCCAGGAGCTTCTGCCTAAACAGAGGAGAAACTTCTTTGGTGTGAAGGTGTTGGAGCCCTGGAACAGGGAGCCCAGAGAGGTTCTAAGGTCATCTTCTCTTGAGAGATTCCAAACCCGCCTAGATATCGTGATCTTCGGCAAATCGCTGTGGGTGCCCCTGCTTTAGCAGAGGGGTTGGACTGGATGATCTCCAGAGATCTCTTCCGAACCCCACCATGCTGGGATCCTGGGATTTACATCTGAAATTCAGCACTAAGGAGGCATTCTTCAAGTACAGATAGAGGTTACAAAAGGTGTGTTGCTAAAATGGTTTATTTTTATCCAGGTAGTCATTATTTTTGCTAAGAGAGAATTCTCACTAAAACAAACAAAAGTCTTCTGAAACTCCAACTTCAGCTGTGCTTTCAATCTATTAATTAAAAAGCAAAATATGTTAAATAAGAAACTAGTGTAACAAAGGATCTTTTTTAATTAAGGAGACATCCTCTCTTGGTTTGCTAATACCTCAGACACTCATTAGAAAGAGGTCAGGCAGTATACCATGCCAAAACTCAACACTTCCTCATTTTATGCTTCAATTCAGCAAATTATTTTAATCTCCGCTTCAGCACCTAACAGAGGTCAAGCCTTTATTCCACCAAATATTCACTTCTGCCCATTTAAATGCCTGTAACATTCACTTATGTATTAAATTAGAACACAAGTTGCATTCAAAGGCTCTTCAATGAAACAAACGTTATGCTGCTCCCAGATCTCATTGTCTGCCACACCTTTGCCTACCTCCTGCATCTCATTCTCAAATCAAATGCTAAAGTCGAAACTCCCTGCAGACAAGCACCTGGTTTCTTTTAATTGACTTCACACTGTATACACACTGCTTGTCTCTTTTTTAACCCTTCTAACATTTTCAGCAGTTTTCATTTGAACAAAACTGAACACATGCAAGGAATAGGAAGAAGGCTTGGCTTTATTAGCATCCTAAGTGCTCAAAAAAACCAGTCCAGCACAAATCTTCTTCAAGGGATTGATCCACATTCCAAATCAGAGCAGATGTGCTTATTATCCCAGTGAAAGCTGGATGATGCCAGCAGTGCACAGTGCCAGATAAAATATGCTGACATCAAGAAGTACAAAACCTGACACAGGAAAAGATTACAAATATCTCCACCAACATGCCTTGATGATTAAAGACAACACATTTCACACTTATCTTGGTAAGAGATAGAAACCCTACCTGTGGCCCTCTAATATTCTTTTAAGGAGGGGAAGCACCTGTAAAAACTCTTCACTTGTCATCTTAGAAACATTCTAAGAAACAGAAAGAAATCCAACAGCAAGGTTTAATAATCAGTGGCCACACAAAGCCTTAAGAGAACAGGAAGACAAAGTAATTATGGTTCACTATTTCATTCAGCGTTTTGCAGAGATGGTGCTGGAAAACGTTTCCATAATAAACTAAACCCAGCATTTGTAACTGTTCGTGGATTGCTTTGAAACACTGCCAGAGCTGTCTGACTTTGCTCAGCTCAGCACACAGCCTTGAACAGGAGTTTGTGTTTAGTTCTTCCTTACAGGAAGTGCTGGCTAGGACAGCAGGTTACATCCCTTGTAGTTTTACTTTAAATGCAATTACTTTTCTTGTGCACAGTTCACCAAAGCTACCAAGAACTAAAAAAAAAAAAGTGAACTAATTAAAGCCTGTAATGTCCATGCATGGCATCAGACCTATCATTCCTGAAAGCTCTAAGTGTGATTTTTTTTTCCACATCAGTTAAAGCATCCTGAACTTACCTGAAGAGTAAAATAAAAGCCACTACCTTATTAGTAACCTCGTATTTAATTTTATTTCAGTAGTCTCAAGACTTTCTTTCCATGGGTTATGAACGGTACTCGCGTACATACAAACGAGGATGAGCGGAAAAAAATGTCAGAACCCCAACTGGAGAATTATTTTCCTTTTCTTAGATGTTTCCTTTTAAATATTGGCAGTGAGATTATATTCTGTCCCACGCTTCTCCGCAGTTGATCTACAAAATTCATCACCAAACAGGAAAAAAATATTTTGCTAAAACCGGGACGTTTTTAGTCTGTTACAAAGACACCTTGAGAGAGACAAAAAAAGGGAGGGGGAGTGGGCTAAATAAAGCACCTTTTTTTCTCGGTAGTGCTTTATCTGCAACTCTACGTAAGATGGGTAGTGTGCCGAAGTAAGAGTGGGTGGCACTGGCAAAAGCACAGCTCACACAAATCTGCTCTTGCGAAGGGCCCTCAGCACCCCCTTGAGCCGCGTCACCCCCCGCGGGGCGGCGAGAAGGGGCGGGCGGCGCGCACGCACCTGAGGCGCACCGGCAGCAGCGGCGCCTCCTCCTGTTAGCGGGACTGCAGGCACCTTCTCCTGTTAACGGGACCGGGGCGGCCGATGGCTCCTCCCTAGACGGCTCCTCCCTAAGGACCGCGACATCCACGGAGGAGACCCAAGCCCTCCTAGCCACCGGTAGGCACCACAGGCCTCTCGCAGCAGCTGAAGGAGCGTTCCCTCACCGCACAGCGGAACGAGCCGCACCGCACGAGCCGCACCGCACCTGCGCGCGGGCCTCCCGCCGCCGGCTGGCCGCGCGGGGCTCCGCCCCCGGCGCGCAGTGCGCAGGCGCCCGGCGAGGCGGCGCCGGGGGAGGGCTTGAGATGAGCGTACTACTGCCCAATATGGCGGACTTCGACACTATCTATGAGCTGGAGGAGGAGGAGGAGGAGTCCGAACCTGTGGTGCGGAGCCAGGAGCTGCCTCGGCCTCGCGACGCGCCGGATCCCGTAGCGGTACGGGGCGCCGGGCACATCACCGTGTAAGGAGTGCTGGGGGGTTGGTGGTGGGCAGTGTGACAGGAGGCCGGTGGACTGGGGTGGGGGTGGTGGAGGCCGGGTGGGAGCAGCGTGCTGCCGGTGGTACTGAGCTGCTGAGACACGGTTACCCCCTGGAGGGGGCCGGGTAGGGAGTAAGGAGATGAGGACCGTACCCCGAGCGTTCCCTCCCTTGCGGCTGCGAGGTGCCCGGCTTACCACGAGCTGCAGCCCTGCTCCTTCTCCTCCCCCACAATGTCACCTGGTTTGTGAAAGTTCTGCTTTTTTAACATGTGTAAAATGGGAAACTTGGTGTTTTCCCGTAGGTGTAAACAACCCAAAGTCCTGAATGAACAGCTGAAGTTGTGTTCAGGCAGTTGGGTGCGGGAACAGCAGCTGATCAGCCCCGCACTACTTTTTCCAACCAATTTGTAAGACAAAAAAGTAAACTCCACATGTTTACGCAGAGCAGTCTGTGCAAACAATTTCCCTGTGACCCTGCTGAGCCGTGGAAGCCCCCACATTACAGGCACACGGCTGGGTGGTAGTTTATCTGCTCCAAACTTAGTGGAGAGTTTGGGCTAGGTTAAGTGGTTTTATTGCTGGAAGGCAACGTGAGCCAGAATGTTTGCTACTTATTTAAACAGTTGATGAGCAAACTGTGACCTTATATGTAATGTTTACTCATAGGGATTTTCGTAGTATTTCTACTCCAGCAAGTGGTGGAGTTAATATAACAAAGCACATCCACAACAAGTTGTTGGTCATTAAAGAAATTTTCACGGCAGTGAGGGGAAAGTATTGGAATTTTTGTATTGCAGCAAGCCATCCAAGTTGTGTTGCTGTAGGTCTGTCTTTGGATTGCATAAAAGAATGCACGTTTCTCTCTGTAAATAGGTGCAGTGGGATCTAGCTATCTGCAGCAAAAACATGGGTGGGGAAGGCTCTCAGCCTAAGAGATACTGTGTCCATCATGTAAGTCTAAATCAGGTTTGCATTCAGCTAGTGCCAGTGGGTAGTTCTGCTGCTCCACAGTGTATTTGCTTGCGTTGATGGAATTTCTTTCTGTCCTGACCCCAAAGAGCATGCGGCCTGACAAAAGGAGAGATGTAACACGAGCAAAATGACCAGAACACCACCTACTCATCTTATTAGTTACCTGATTTTAAGCACTAAACTGGAAAACACGTCACACACTGCTTTGTCTGTTGTGATGCTTTTTGTGTATCAGTGATGTTCCTTCTTGGCTCTAGCGTCTTTTGGGGGATGGGCAGGAGCATCTGAAAGAACTCTTGTCAACTATTGATGCCTACATCAAAAGAGAACAATGCTTGTAAGTGATGTGAAATCATGAGCGAGTACACATACCCTTGTAACTATCTCAAATGAATTCCCATCCACATTATTTTCCCTTTTGTCCTGCAACAAGTAGACCTACTTTAGTGGTAGAAGGCAGCTTTTTATCAGTTCATGGCATATTAGATCTCCTTACATTAACAAAAAGTCAGTGGATGTTAAAAAATAAACTTTGGACACTCTAGTATGTTAATCTGAACCTCCTTATTTAATGGGAAATCTTTTGCTTCCTATAAAGTTACTGGCTGATATGTCTCAGCTCTGAAATTCTGTCACCGTTTGATCAGAGAGATGGTGCTGCTTTTGAAATCAGTTGGCTTCAGAAGCAGGCTGCTCTAGTTACTGAAGGGAGATACGTTATTGAGTAAAACTTGTGTTTGTTTTCTTGAACCAGTCTGGAATGTTGCTGATAAAAATTGCTGGCCTGACAAGTAAGACACTCTATTAAAGAAAAAAAAAAACCAGAACCATTCTTTTTAAAAAGCCATTGTATTCCTTGGAATTTTGCTTCAGATACCTTCTGTTCTTCACCTGACACTGGCCTTCTTGGATACTTCTGGTGTATAGAGAAGGGATAAGTCTCTAAGTACAGGGTTATCTTCAGGTACAGTTCTCTTACAAAACTCCCAAGTCAGTAGATTCAAACTGTGTATCAGTTTCTTTGCGTGAGAGTCTTTGTCCTTATGACCATGCCAGTGAGCTGCTGCCCCTAACAGCATTCTGCTGCAGAATCCTCAAGTACTAAAGATAAATTCCAAGAATCTTCTGAGGGTTTTTAGCCTCATGCTTTTTTCACGGGGTGTTTTGCTAACCCTTTTACCCTTCTGCATGGTAAGAGCAATCATGTAAAGTGATTTTGTTTTATTTTACTCACAGAGAGAAAATGTACATGAGAGCAGTTAGCAAAATTGATGCTTATCTTATTCAGTGCTTTTTCACTGTAGAAGGTTCTTACTTTGAAAACATTATTCATCAGTCATATTTATTGTTTTCAGAAAGCTTTTGGGTTTCACCACAGTGAAATTACTAGGACCTAATAAATGTCTTTTCTTTGCTTCTGAAATTCCATTTTAATGAGTTATAAACCCATTGTTCGCTGTTCCTTGCCATAATCAGTGTGACTGTGGTTGGAGTATCCAAATATCTCAACATAAACATTTCTAGTGAAGACTGAGTCATATCCCTGCCAAAACAACAGCAATGACTTTCATAAACGGAGCAGTAAACAAACTCTGTCTTGGTTAGAAGTTTTTATTTGTCTGCTGTAATTTTTCCGTACCATTAAATCCATGTGGATGGATAGTAATGAGGTAATGAAGCAGCCATTAAGCATATTTTTGTCCTTACTGTGCAGCTTGTGATTTCTGCTTAGGTCTGCAAGCCTCCTGGTTTTGGATGCAAATGAACTTCAATTATTCCATTATATTTTCTGTAGGAGTGCCCCAGGGATTCACAACCCAGGTGCTAATGAAAAGTGTATTCTCAGCCAGCTGCTGTCAATTGTGATAAGATGACATTTGATTATTACTTCAAATAGCACATACTTCAAAGAGCAAATGAGCTCAGCTTTCTGCTGGTTACCAAAAACTTCATTTTTCCAAAGTGTTATCTGTAGGTAAGGGTCCTCTTCAATTGGAAAAGCTCCTAGACCAAGAAGAGAAATGTCAAGTGTTCAAGGAGATTTTAGCTCAAGGCTTTTAATGTCTTTGTTCTCTAATACTTGGCACAGCTTATTAAATGATACTTCATGAAGAGTGGTATGTAGGGTCTGAGTTGTCTGTTCAAGTAAGTTAATTGTAACCTGGATTAGTTATGGGAAAAGAAGCCATGTAGAAAGGAGGTTGAAGAGCCATAATAGTACAAGAGTTGACTGAAGAGGTTTTGCTTCTGTGGTCTAGTAAGGCTGATTAAGATCTGTTAATACAGTAGTGGGAAAGATGAGAATGAAGCACTGAGTGCAAAAAAGAAATTTTGCTTCCTTATGCATTGTAAACTAATGGAAGGAACTTTACGACATGGTAACTGTTACAGGTGAGGTTTGCAACTGATAATTCAGGGTGTTCTTCCAGTCCTTTATTTGAGAGGTTTATGAATATATCTTGCTACAGCTTTAAGAAGGTGCATTCTCCCCACTTTACAAATAGGGGAAAATGAGGTGATGTGACTTGTCTGATGCCATACCTTAAAACAAGGAAAAAGACAGAAGAACTACAAAGTGAGATCATCCCAGTTGTATTCCAATGTTGTTGCCTGTATGAAACAATACCTTGCTTTTAAAGATGTTTGTCACCCAGCAAGAAAATTGCAACTGAAGTATGTGGGACTTAACTGAATTTATGAATGTTAGATTTGGGCAGGTCTTGGTGTGGTGCCAGAGAAGTAGCCCAGAAATATGTAACCACCAGCTAATGTTCTAAATTATTTAAAGGACATGTAGTGGAATTTATTTTACATAATGAAGAAGAAGAATTGGTAGGCCAGATCATGCTGGATCATTATTAGTCTGTTGTAGAAGATCTAATGAAGTTAGTTATCCCTTAGTCAAGCCTTGAGGTTTTCAGTCTTTGACATAAATTGCTAACAACATTCAGTACTGAAGGCCATCAGTGATGGTGACTAAACCCAGTATTTTAATGTAGCATGATGCTGCTTTCAATATCATCAAAACATTTTCTATTTGTTTATGCATTTCCAAGTGTCAGTCTAAAAGATGTTTCTCTGAATTTTCTTGGATGTGTAATAACTGAAAGAAATGTTAACTGCTAAAAGTTTTTGGGGTTTAAATCCATTTTCTGGCAGCCTTCAAACTGAACATAATAAAATATCTTGTGATCTTGTGTTTTTAGTAAATCTAAATCAGAAAGTACTGATTTATACTGCTATTTATGGAAATTGGTGGAATGGGAATTTTACCGAGTATATGTGACCAGTGAGATAAGAGACTACCTATAGCTTAGAAAGATTTTGAACTAGGAGTTGTTGAAGGTCAGAAGAGGATTCTGGAGAAATGTTACTACACCTTTGCATTTTTGTTTTCTTCTGTTTCCTAGGCATCTATCTGCTGCTGCCCTCTGTAAGTCAGTGTTCTGAGACAGAAGGACTTTTTCTGATTAGCTGGAATTATCTGGGTAGAGTAAATAATAGTGCAGTATTACTTGAGTTTTCCAGTAGTACATTGGTTATACTGTCTTGATTGTGAAAACTGTGATAGTTTAGGTAGCTTTGTTGCTGATATGCAGAAAATCCACGTTCCTGAAAACAAGCTTGTGTTTGTGCTTGGAATTGTTAATCTTTTCTGCATATTGCTCTTTAAGCTTCCTTAAGAATAGATGTATAATATAACAAACCTTGGAAGATTTTGTCTTAAAAAGAGAAGCTACAAAAGCTGGAGGTTGATTTACCAGATTACATTCACAAAGGATGGGAAGTTCTTATATTGGTAAGCTTTGTGATTGCCTGAAGTCTTTTTTACTGTTTCTTTTTGTAGCACTGCCTTAATATCATGGCTTTCCAGCTGCCTGGGATACGCAGTAGCCCATCAATGCTGGTGTTCTGTTCACTCCCTTTCACTTCTAGATACTTTTCAGTGAAAATCAGAAAATCGCATAATTCCAGAATCTGGGAATGGGGGTTGGAAGAAACCTCTGCAGGTTATCCAGTCCAACCCCCCTGCAGGGTCACCCACAGCAGCGTCATGCCCAGCATCACAATGTCAAGGTGGGTTTAGAAGCTATCCAGAGAAAATTCCACAACCTCTCTGGGCAGCCTGCTCCAGGGCTCCAGCACCCTCACACCAAAGAAGTTTCTCTTCCTGTTCAGATGGAACCTCCTGGGTTCTCGTTTGTGTCCATTGTCCCCTGTCCTGTCACTGAGCACCATGGAAAGAGTTTGGCCCTATCCTCTTGTCCTCCATGCTTTAGCTCCTGCTGAGCATTGAGAAGATCCCCTTTGAGGCTGCCCTTCTCCAAGGTAAACAGCCTCAGGCCTTTAAGCCTTTCTCCTTGGCCTCACAGAGATGCTCCAGGCCCCTCAGCATTTCTGTAGTCTCCAGTGGACTCTCACCAGTAGTTCCCTGCCTCTTTTGAACTGGGCAGCCCAGACCTGGACCCAGTACTTCAGCTGTGGCCTTACTAGGGCAGAGTAGAGGGGGAAGGAGAACTTCCCTTGATTTCCTGGTCACTATGTTGAATAAAACAAGCACAAATAGGTGACATTTTGCTATTGTGTGTGTAATGGCTTTAGTGAGAGGCAGAATTTGAGCCATGCTTCAATGGAGATCTATTCATGGGTACTTCTTTTAATGTTTACACATCTAGTGCTCCAATGTGCTGCTCTCTACAAGAGTCAAGGCTCTGACTTAAGGCATTGAAGAACTGAGTTGGATTTCACTGGTTTTATTGACAAACATTTGAAATGTCTTCCTGGATTTCTAAAGACAGCACTAAGGTCTTTTAGAATCATGGAAATGTTTCAGTTGGACTTTTAAGGTCATCAAGTCTTACCATTAGCCCAGCACTGCCGGGTGACCATTGTAGACATGAACATAATAAAATGTAGATGTGATGCATTTTGTTAAGCTTCTCTCTTCCTCGTAGTTGACTTTGCATTTTTTGTGTTACACTGCCAAGTTTGGATGTCTGAATCATTATGCTGTGTACAGGAGTGTGTTTGTATTGTAAAATAATGGTGACTGGTAGCATTTCAGCAGTAATGGTGTTTGTACAAGTGACCAGTGAGGAGTCCTTCAGGTGACAATTTGACTAAGTGCAAGTGCTCTCTCTCCAGAAGGTTTGTTTTTACAATAAATATTATAATGTAGGTTTGTGCTCTTTTTGGCTGTGATCTTTTGGGGGTTGCAAATTTTTTAACTCAAAAATTCTCAGGATTGTTTAGCAGAGCTGACAATGAATGTGATGTACAGTATATTGAACTTTGGAGAGATAGCTTTAAGCCCTCTTCATGCATAAAGGTTGTAGCTGAGAGGCTGGCTGCTGTTAAATTAGTGAATTGCAAAGGTTAAAGATATCAATTAAGGTAGAGGGGATGGAAGATCAGAAACTAGCAGGATTAGCATCAGAGCTTGGTTAACTCCTTGCCAACCTACATACTTCGAATGAAACCAAAAAGTCAGTCCTGATGGTTGGAAATAACGCTTGTTAGAGGAGTTTTGGAGCTAGTGGTAACACAAATTTACAAGCAAAGTGTAGTTCCTTGTAGGTTTTACTGTTTATAATCAATATTTAACCTCTTGCTGAAAAACAATTCTTCAATGAATAGGCACAATCATACCTAAGACTTAATTCCTCTGAAGTTCCTAGTTGTCCTAAAACTGTTCACTGTATAGCCTCTTACATGTTTTGCATGAGTTTAACTCAGCCCAAAGCAATTTTTCTACAGCTCTGTGGTTATAAACTTACAAGATGACAATGAATGGGTTTCTTACAACTAGCTGTGACTGTTGCATGTGAATAAATTGCATGAGTAAGAAAAATAGCGTTAAAAGGATTATTGAACCTAGTAAATGTAATAGCTGGAGGTTTTTCTTAAAGCAAAGATTGAAACTTGTTGGCATCCAGTTGTAAAAGAATTTTCATTCTTGCAGCAGCTTGAAGTAAGGCAACAAAGCTGTGTTACTGTCTGTACATGACCTTATCAATGGTACTTGAGAACTTACAAGCTTTCCATCTAAATGGATATGAAATAATGTGAATCTAAGGGCAAAAGAAAATAGGATTTTTTTTGAGTACAAAAATCTATGACACTTTTTATTAAGGGAAACAAAATAAGTTAGGTGGAATATATTTTGTTTGTCTCTTTTGTTTTCAAGGTTTGGCTTGAGCAACAAGTTTGATACAGAATTTCCTTCTGTTCTGACAGGGAAGGTAAGTGTGAGATTAAACTGTTCTTTTAAATGGAAAGATCCAGTGCTTTCTGTGTTAGAATTACATGCTGGAGAATCCTCTGTGCAGGACAGGAGTGCGCTGCAGACTGAATTAGCTGTGCTGTATAAACCAGCTGGTTGAGGGCCAGTCCCACAAGAAGCAGCTATATACAGTGATTCTATCACGTTGAAACACAGAAAAGCTCAAGGTGGTATCATATTTTTTTTTCATCCAGGTGATCTACATGAAAGCAAGACTCACTTCACCTTGCTTCATGGGTATCTGGAGTTGTGCTGCCTCCTGTGTGAATTAAATTATTTCCAACATTAGACCTCTTTTCAGCTCAAGCCTTGAGTTTATATTTAGACAGATATCTGGGAAGGGAATCTGTTTTATCCAAAGCTTTAAGGAAGAAAAGATCATAGTCTTAAATCAACCCATTAATCAGGTTATTAGTGTATTTTCAGAATTTATTAATTATTTAGTTCTGAAAATTAGTGGTAAGTCTGCTTTCTATGGAGTCCTATCATCTCACTAAATGTAAGTTCATACTAAATGCAGGTTGAATATTCGTAACTGTTAATTACTGCAATCTTGAAACACAATTCTTGGTCCCGGTTTTAAAATCTCATGCTTGTTTTTTTGTTTGGTTGGGTTTTTTAGCTTTTTAAATTCTTGTTCTCCTGGATTTTTTTTTTTAATCTCTGGAGCTTTTTTTTTTGCTTAATTTTATATCCCAGATTTGTGAGGGAAAAGTTGATTTGGCTCTTACTACTTTCTTTGATGTCATGCCATACAGTTACTGTACCCCTGCAGCGTCTTGCAGTAGCTGTTGAGTCATACTAGCAATATACTAAAATGCAGATGGATGGTGTCCTCTGTCTCTGCCAAAACTACCTGGGATTCTTCTTCCTTACTTTTTACCCCAAAGTATGAATCAGATTGAGTTTGTCCAGCTCTTCTGATAGCTGTACAGCTGAAAAGCAGCTTGCTCTTGGGAGTTTTGGGCCTTGAAGCCTGGGATCTCTGGCCTTGCTTCAAGATCTCCCTGAGCTCAAAAGGAAGTTGTACTGATTCCATGGTGTGTGATGTGAGGGTTGGTGATAACACCATTTGCCTCTTACCACATTTCTCTGCTGCAGAACTTTCTGAAAAGCCCAAGAATACTTTTTGGGCATAACAATTTTAATGTTTTTTTTTTTTTTTAGTCAAGTTGTAGGTTGTTATCAATAAGCCTATAGAAAATACCTAGCAGGAAGTTTTAAAATGTTATTTGATTATAGAATTTTATCTTTTTCTGTCTCTCTAAAATATGCTTATGTATTAAAAAACCCAAAACAAACCAAACCTTCCCCAAACCTACACTTTCTATTGATGCCTGTCACATTTCCCACTCGATTGCCCTCCTCTGGTTAAATGGACAGTGAATAAATGTTTAATTTAACGTTCAGCTAACCGCTTGGACTTAATTTAGCAAAGAGAGAAAAGAAGTTCTCTTGCTTCGCATTTACCCTTCTATAGAGCTAATCAGTGACGGCACAAATGGCATGAGCAGGGATTTGTACACAGGAATGTTGTTTCTGTTGAGAATCTTGATAGCCTGTTATCTTTTTCTTATGCCTGGGTTTGAGGGGCTTTGAGGAAAAAGACAAATTAGTTCCCTTTTGTGAGGGGAGAACACCAATCAAATGAGATAGTAAACACATTTTTTCTTACTGCCTGCCACATGCTGCCATGAAAGACTTTTAACACCACAGTTGTGGAGTTTTAATACTTTCATGAATTGCAAGAAATAATCTGCTGCTTTCTCTGGTTGTGGCAGTCAGTCACTTCTATTCCTATTGAAAAGGAAAACTCAGGTTTTTTTCCCAGTAAGAAGGCTTTCTTCAAATACCCTGAGAAGTAATTTGCAGTAAGAAGCCACTTTAAGGTCTTCTGCTGTTCTGAAAACACCATTTTTATGAAATCACAAGTTATGAATAGCAAAGTGACTGTTTATATTAACAATTTGTGATTCAAACGTTTGCTCTGAAGCTGCATTATTACACAGCCAGTGTAAAGCAATATCCTGCTTTGTTCAGAATGTGTCACATTTAATGCCCACTTTACTGTCTGCAGTGAATTGATATTAATAATATATTCCCTCGGTTAATGGAGTATAAAAGATGAAGCCATTAGGTGGGACTGATAGGTGTGGGTTTTTTTCTGTGGTATTGTTTTCCCTTTTCACAAATGCAGATGAAGATAGATGTTTTTAAGCAAAGGATGACAGTGAAAAACTGAAATAGATATAGCTCTTTAGCTACACTTTGGTCCCAGAAGTGCTAAATTTGGGTTTAAGCCACTGTGCAGTCTTAGGAATTTACTTAAGCTTCATGACTCAGTTTTCCCATCTACATGATGATGATAGCAAACCTTTGGCTGTACCCCTTCTCCTTCACTCATCTCCCCTTTTCCCGCATCTCCCAGTTTTTTTACTCTGAATAAATTAGCCTAGAGCTAAGATGCACATAATCAGACCTCAGATCTTTAACTGATGTATGTTTGTTGCTGCTTTTGAGAGAAGTGAATGTATATATTGGAGGATAAAGTGTAAGCAATAAAAATAAGGTAAGGAAACTATAAGGTGTGTCAGATGTTAGACTTGGCTGATTCAGCTCAATTGACTTAATGTTTGTCTTGAATGAGACACAAGCTTCAGCTGGTTTGTAATACTGAGCTGGGCATTCAGACAGTATGTTGTTTTCAACAGAATGTTTTAAGAAAGGATTTGACTACCCTCAATAGAGAAGCAATATTTAACTTTCAGGGATATGATTAGACTTTGGGTGCTGTGTGTTTGGAGGATTATTAGTTTTTGAAAACAAGCATTTAAAAGCTTTTAACAAAATACTCTTCATGATACATGACACAGCACCACACACTGCTCCAGGTGACAAGAAAATGATGGAGGCAGTGAACCTTAAGGAAGAAAGTAGAGTTTCCTGCCCCAGTCTTAAAAGACTAAAGGTCCTATACAGAGATTACTGTGCAGTGCAGGAAAATGTGGGCCATAAAATGTGGTCTTGGTATTGTGATTGCCTTGCAGTGTGTGATTGATAGGGTTTGTGATCATGATGATTGAAAGAGAAAGATCAGGCCTGCTGGGCTTTGCTTGTTCTCTTCCTGTGTTTGTAGATTCTCTTGCATCCTGTTGTAAAATATTATGACACCCCCTCCTTTCATGGCTTCCCCCCCCCCCCCTTTAAAGACCTGAAAGGAACTAAAGTCTCTTTACAAGGTGTACTGCACAGCCAGGAGCTATGTACTTACCTCGTTCTTTTCGAGAGCCAGACAGAAACTCTCCAAGAGGCTTTTCAAAATGACTCCAAACTGGACTTCAGTAGGGAGCTTTCTTTGTGCTCTGTGAATCTTCTATTTGTTTGAAATTCATCACTTATTTTGTCTTAACCTTCAATATCTACAAATAGGGCAAAATTTAAAAACAAAAAGTCAACACAGTTCTTTTCCAAGTGAAACAGTCACAAAGCATTTACACTCTTATTTACAGACTTTGTCAGTATATAGCACTGCTTACCTCTGAGGTGAAAACTGAGAGCAGAGCAACAAACTTGTTTTGCTTGTATTTATCACAGAGTGAGGCTTACCTTGGTCACTGGTTCCATTAGTTCCAAATGAAGACATGTCATTGACACAAATATTTACTGTGATTGTTTCCTAAAGGGAGAAATGTATCCAATAGTCTGGTTTATTCAAAACCATTTGAAGTGATTTCACTTTAGGCTGCAACTAAGAAAGTCACCTTTACATGAAAGTGTTTGATGTGTTGGCAGGTGGTTGTAGTGCTTTCATGTACCACATTGAGGTAAGCATCTCACTAGAATTCTTGAAATAGACATTTTCTCTGTTCCTTGATGGCACCCAAAGTTGGATCCTGGCTTAGCCATTTGCAGTGCTATGCTCTACAAAAGTACTTCAATGTTGTTCTTATAAACTAGCATCAAACTGCCAACTTGATGTGGTCAGGGACTAGCTCCAAAGCAGCACATAGCAAGGAACCTCACCATCCCACTGCTTTCTTACTAGGTCTCCAAATTTTCTGTCAGCTGTGATCAAAGAGCCTGGCTGACTTGTTTTTCATGTTGGATGCTACAACTGATGATGTCTTACTAAGTTCTCAGCTGTGTGAATCCATTGTCATTGGTAGGTTTGGGCAGCTGGATTTTGAGGTTGAGGGGGGTTGTCAAGGTGCAGTCAGCTTTGTGTCTAATAGAAAAGGAAACTTTCCCATTTCCTAGTGGGATTAATTGCACAAGTACTAACAGGGGCACAAAAAAGCCCTACTTAGTTTTATCTTTCAAATAAACAGAATCATACTTGTACAAATTTGAAAGTTTCATATCAGAGCAAGGTATATATCTTAAATGCTATGAACATGTAAACCACCTGAAGCATTGAGGATGCTCATTTGTTAGTGTATGTGAGCTCATCTGACACTGAAGCCTGTCTGACTGCAGATGCTGTACAACAGTACTCCTACTGCATGCTCCCAGCCCAGCTGTACCGTGCTGCAAAATATTCTCCCACACTGAAGATGAAACAGTCTTGGTCATGTGCATCTGATATTTGTTCTATCCTGAGTACATGAGCCAGCACTGACAAAGAGATCTGTAAAACTCCTGTCTTGGACATGTGCAAGTATAAGCCAGTTTTCAATACCACATTGTGATTTTGATTTTTATTTTTCCTGCTGATTAAAAACGTCTCAATATAGTATCTCTGTTTCTGCTTGCAATTTTCTTTCCTTTTTTAAAGCTCTGAAATACATAGAAATGCTGATGTTGCAGTCAGTCTAATGAAAATTGTTTTACTTGATCCATTTGTATTTGAAAAAAGAACATGACAGACTATTTCAGATGGGAGATCCTGGATGACCACATGAAAAATACCTTTCTGTGCACCTATGAATTCCTGCTATAAAGTAATCACAACGTTAAATTGTATTCTTATATTACTAACTGTAGGCCTGGCTCGTATACAAACACAGATGACCTCTGGCTCTGTGGCTGCCTGGTGATCTGAATGGCCAGGAAACAGATGTTGGATTTATTTACTCCTTTTCCTGCCATGTTTTAATGAATTTAGCTCTTGTGAATAGGCAGGGGTAGCAGAATCTGGTCCTCTCCGTTTCCTGTCCTGTGGTTTTCTCCTTTGGTGGAAGGAGGCTTTTGTGACTATATTAATGCTTTTGTGTTTGCTCTTGCCCTTGTTTGCAGAACCAAAGGACCAGAGTCAGGCCAACACGGGTGGAAGGATGATGTAGCAGTTGCACAGCTTTTTACACAGATTAATTCTAGGTTGTTTGGTTTATTTTTGTTTTCATTTTTGTTTTATCTTCAATGTGGAAAACAGTTAGGACAGACTTTTCCTTTTTTGAATTGTCATGTCTGACTGGTTAAGTCTGTTGAAATGGGATCTGATTATTCTGCCTTGTGCATTCAAACACTGGATTGTGTTACAGTTTCAAGGTACCATCTTGGAGTAAATACCACAAAGCCATATTTGACTTGTCAGATATCAGTTAGACTGTAGAGATATGAGGGGGCTGGGGTCTGTAAATAGGATAGTGCACTCACTCCTTTGTAAGAAACATGCTGGTGTCAGAGAAGGGAGCTCATTTTTGATAGATGATGTGGTTTCTCCACAGTGACTACAGTAGTAATATATAGAAAATAGTAATATATAGAAATTATAGTAATATATAGAAAATTTTAAGCAAGTTCTGCTGAATATTGCTCAATTTAAATGCTTTTCAGGAGCTAGGTTTTGTTCCTGATCCTGCACAAAGATGCATTTCTCTGTCTTGAATATAATCCAGTCTATCTCTTCAAGCTTCCGTATTTTAGGGAGCAGCCACAAGTGAAGTTGTGGCCTGATGTCATTATGGATTCACTTTAGGATTTTAAACACCTCTCCCTGGGAGTGCTTAAGGCCATGTTGGATGAGCCCTTGAGCAACCAAGTCTAGTTGAGAAGGGTCCCTGCACATGGCAGGAAGGCTGGATAAGATGATCTCTAAGCCGTTCTATGATTTGTGGCCAGAGGTCCACCTTTACCCAGACACAGTAGTACGAAACGAATTTGGACAAGATTATTCCTTTTCCTTTGTGACAGGTGTTTTTTACTAGGAAGCTGCCCAACATTCCCACGGAGACAAGATTTCTGTCATTCTCTTTTGTTTTGGGTTTTTAAGTCAGCATAGCCATTCCATATGTTGCTGTGTCCTCCTTCTAGTTTTGTTTCGGGTCACCACATCATCAGGACAGTTGATACATTAATGGGGCAGTAAATAACAATGAGGCTGTTCATCTAAATGATGTTTAAGCTTTTGTAAAGCTGTGCAAGTTTTGCAAGGCATGCACCAGGTTTTTATGCTACTTATTAGAGGAAAGTGACTTTCCCTGCTCACTGTATTATACCAATGTATTAGAAGATGAGGTCGTATCGTATTATGTTTCATTTCCATGTTAATTTGTAGAGGCAGTTACGGAGAGAAAGGACCTGTAATGGCCTTCCACTGAAGTTCAGCACTTCTGTTGCAGGTTGCCCCAGAAGAATTCAAGACCAGCATTGGTCGTGTGAATGCCTGTTTAAGAAAGAATCTCCCTGTCAACGTAAAATGGCTGCTCTGTGGCTGTCTGTGCTGCTGCTGCACGCTGGGCTGTAGCCTGTGGCCTGTAGTCTGTCTTAACAAAAGAGTAAGTACAGCTTTCAGTCTTAATTGGGTTGATTTTGCAGTTGCTGATAATTTAAATAATGTTCATTAGTATCAGCCCAATTTCAAACTCCTTTTTTTGGTCTCACTTGCATTCAAAAGACAATTCTGTTTTCCACTTCTTAGAAAAGAGAAAATGGATGTTTGTTAATGAGGCAAATTGACTTAACAGTTTTAGGAATAAGCCTGTCCCATCTCACTTTGAAGAGTAGGATGGAGTATATGTAATAACCTACACTTGCAGGATTTCTAAAGGACTAAACATTGAATTAAATAAGTGCAGATCTGAACACTGACCTTCAAACACTGCCTAAACCAGAGTGAAAACTACCTTTCACAGTCCCCATCCCAACTCCAGAATAAATATATATTTTTAAATTAAAAATCACTCCTGTATGCTATAGACACCAAAACACTTGAGAGCTGTGCCTTAATTGACATATGTTACAGTAGAGGGTCAAGAAGAAACTCAGATTTGTTTGCTATTTCTCTTTTTTCTTTTTTTTCAATTGGCCAACAGAAATTTGACAACTCCTGTAATCAGGTCCAAAGTAATAACTCAGAGAAGCTTTAGCAATATCAAGTAAACATGATCCTAATTACCTCCATGGTTTACATTTAGAATTCATTTACCACAGCAGTAAATGCTTAGGAAGTACATAAATAGATGTGGTGTACTAATATTCTTTAGGAAGTACATAAATATGTGTAGAATACTGACAGTCTTTGCAGCTATATAAGATTTGTGGCCATAAAATCCTATTATCCACAAATCTAAGGTGCACTAGGAAGAAAGTGCATTTAATTGTGCATTTAATTACAGGAAAAGATCTGAAATAAATATCTGTGTAAAAGGTACTACTTCTGGCTTTTGAGAGTTTATGATCTTTAATGAAACAAACTGAAAGCAAACCAAGGAATGGGCAGTGCTGTTGAAGGGAAATAAAGCAGTGTTTTAGCAAACTTTCCTACTTGCTAAAAAAAGTAACAGTTGCATTGACTTAGATTGAAGTTTTGGTTTTAAATAAATGACTAAATAAATGCACTGAAGGCCTAATACATGAAGGTTTCGAACTGCTGACTGATAGGATGAGCTTTAGTGAAGAAACTGGTGGATGGAATTTTGTGATATGCTGTGCAGGCGCTAGAGTAGAACAGCACAGTGATCTTTATGACCTTCAAAATCATTCAAGCTCCAAGACATTTTCTCCCACAGCTGTGGAAAGAGCAGAACATGAATGTCACGTGCACTTTATATCCAAGAGTTGAAAACAGAGATACTGTTTGTTGAGAGCTGAAGTTCTGTGGTGGTGAGATTGAGCATTCAGATACCAATTACATGAGCAAAATGGATGTTAGGAAGAATTATTGGATATTAGGAAGAAACTCTTTACAGTGAGGGTGGGAAGATACTGAAGCAGATTGCCCAAGGAGGTTGTGGATGTCCCCTCCCTAGGGGTGTTCAATGGTGGACAGCCTGGTCTTGTGGAAGGTGTCTCTCCCCATGGCAGGGGCGTTGGAACTTCAAGATCCCCTCCAACCCAAACCATTCAATGTTCCATGAAAATCTGGATGTGACAGATAATGACCTTTGTGTGTTATTAGGGAACCATCTGTAGCAAGTGGGCCACCAGAAAGTGGGAGATGCTGTTTTGTGAGCTTGACTGTGGTAAACTCAAATGCAAAAGGACCTCATACTGAGTAAATGAATTCTGGGGAAGCTGCAGTTCTAAGTTTAGAAAAAAAAAAGGGGAGGGCTTTTTTTAACCTGGAGAAGATCTAAAGATGAGAAGTAGGACTTGTATTTAGAATTCTTCTTTTGCTTGGTCCTGCTTTATAAAATGAGCTTACTTTTAATTTTAAACTAGAATGCCTGGTAGAAGATTATTCGGGATGAGGCTGGCTTCTGAACCATTTCTAATACAGTTTTGACTTTCTTTTTTAGACTAGAAGATCAATTCAGAAGTTATTAGAATGGGAAAATAACAGACTATATCATAAGGTGAGAAAGGTGGAGTGTGTGTTTTTTCAGCTTTAAGAACAATAAATTGGGGTAGGGTTTTTTTTATGGTTGGTTTCTTTGGGTTTGTTTCTTGTTTGGGTTTTCGTTTGGAGGTTTCTTTGGTTGGTTTTGATTTTTTTTTTTTTTTTTTTTTTTTGGGGGGGGGTGTTGTTGGTTTGGGTTTTTTTTTCATATTTGGCATATAGGACCTTTGCAGTCTTGCTTTAATTCCATACTTTATGGACACTTAAGCCTGTGCCTGAAGTGTTCCAGATCCTAATAACTGGACATTGCTAATGCTTGTTATATTACTTACCACAACAACACTGTGGTGTGTATTAATGCTATGATGGTTCTTTTCTTAGCTTGGTTTGCACTGGAAGCTGAGTAAAAGGAAATGTGAAACTAGCAATATGATGGAATATGTAAGTATTCTGTGACTTGATTTTTTTTTTTTTTTTAATAGAGAGAAAATCTACTACTTGCTGAACTGTGACCTATCCAAAATAATTTTTCAGGAAAATATGCAGTTGTGTTTTGATATGCACCTGTGAAGGCCAGTTCTAACAAAAGCAGCCATGGTTTATATACCGAAACTTAGAAATTATCACCACAAAACGTATTTCTTCCATCATAAATTCTGCATTTGCACTAGACGTAGCCTTGTTTTGGTCTGTAATTTTTAATGAGGGAGGCCCAATGTGGGAATTATCAGACCAGACCCTAGATCTTTTAACACTCATCTACCTTTTTCGTTGCTGTTCATAATTACTTTGACTCAAACTATTTATGCAGAAATGCTGCATTTTTACAGTAGTATGGGTTTTGTCTGGGTTTTTACTTTCTTTGCCAGCTCTCAATTTCATAAACTTTTAACTAACTGCATTTGGGAAAGCAGAACTTAGAACCTTTCTGTGATCCTGCCTCCCTATCCCCTTTCATGCTTCACCAAAGCTTGAAGAAAAGAGTCACCCCAAAAAGTCAGGTGTCCTAAAGCCCTGTGTTTCAGAATTACCAAAATTTCTGCTCTGTTACCATGGGAAACTTTCCCTCCTTACGGTACCTGTCAGATACATTTAGCCTTGTGTACTAGCTAATGCTGCTTGGAAATTGTGCTGAAGGTTTGACCTTCTTGGTTACTGTGTTCTTTTCTTGTCTTTCTCTGTTCTCCCAACAGGTAATATTAATAGAGTTCTTACCAAAATATCCCATATTTCGACCTGACTGAGGAACAGCGTTGGGGTCTTTTCCCGTTTCCTGTCGTTTTCTACCCTTAGTGCCTTGTAGATGATTTTGGAAAGAAGATGGTCTACTTTGCTGTGACTTTAAAAACGTTCTTCAGTAGAGTATCTTCCTTGCTATGTTACTTTCTTTTGTTAAGAAGAGAACAATTTGCACATTTTTTTTAATGTTACATGAGGCTTCTATGTTGCACTCTGAATTTTTACCGTTCAGAAGAACGGATAGAGTTGCCACTAGGGATCTAACATCAGTGCTGCTTAAACTTGTTCTGAGCATGCTGCCTTATTAATTTCTTTATTTGCTGTCCTCCAACATACAGCCTAATGCCATGTCATACTATAGTTCATTCTAAATGTTGCAAGCCAAGAAACCCTCAAGTAGAAACATCCAGGTAAGCATCAGTAGTGATTTTAGTCTTAACTTGCTCGCATAGGACCTGCAGTCAAACAGCACTGGTTTTGTCCTGCACTTTGCAAAATCATCATTTGACATGAGGGGGTTAATTATTTTACCCACTATGGATTTGTAAATATTGACTCTTTGCATAATGTAATGTGTGGTATGCCAAGGTTTACAGAATGTAATATAGCTCTTGTTCTATTGCCAACAGTCCCACCTTGTTCTCCTTGTCACATTTGCTGTTACCCCTCTGATTGTATAGACCCATCCACATGCTGGTTTTATGGTAAAGCCATCCAAGTCTGTACATACTAATAGATGTGTAGGGCTCAATTGCACTTTGTTTAGTAAATGAATGAAAAATGCATAGCATTTCTGTCGTCTTTTGGGTTTGAAAGCATTTTAGGTGTGGTTTGTAGCACCTGAGACAGGGAGTTTGAATGCTCTTCACCTTTGATAAAGTTGAATTCGTGGGGTAGATGATGGCTGTTATTTGCAAGATGCCCTAAAGCCTCTTGTTAATCAATGATAGATGGATGTCAAGTTCTGGTTTTAGGTAAAGAAAAGATGTTTCCTAATTGGAGACTTTCATTATTGCTAGGGAGAAAAATGTGGACCAGCCAAATCAAGGTTGAAGTAGCACTTATGGTATTTTTAAAGTGTGATCATACTTCAGCATTTTAAGAGTTAGGTGACAGGGCATCATCTCCTGGGGAAGTAACTTACTGAAATCAGAGCCCTGTTTCAAAATATGCTGGTAAGTGTCTCCGTTGAAAGAGTTCACACAATGTGTTTTGGCATCCAAGTACAGTCTGAAGATCCACAAATGCCTCATGGAATTCACAAGTACTTTTGGATTCTTCCTTGCTTGCCTGATCTCAGGAAGGGAGGTAGTGGTAGGAAAACTTCCTGTTGTGGCTGGCCTAAGTGGGGCCACTTGCTAATAGTAACCAAATGATAACTGATGCAAGTTTCCGCCCTTTCCTCACTAGAAATAAGAAATCAAAGGGAAAAAGGCAGATGCCTGACTATCTGCAAGCTGTGATCAGCATCATCCTAAATGAACAGGCATTTCTTTGCAAAAACTTGACACCTTGTGACATCATCCCATGTGGCTTTTTAATTTCAGAGTAACTTGGGGTTTCCTCTGAGTGTATTTGGCATCTTTTCAGGATGCAGTATGGTATTAAAATGTAATGTTTGTAAGACCATTGCATTCTGCAAACTGTAGATCAGATTTCCTGTACATGGTGTTTACAGAAAGCAAATTTTATGCAAGTTGTTACTGGGACTCAAATGCTGGGCTGTTCTCACTGTACAGCTGAGGAGTGTCAAGCTTTGGTGCTTGCAGTAGTTTCCAATCCCAAACTGATGCTTCACCTCCTGAAATCTGTAATATTTGATGCAGAGGTTACATTTAACTGGTAAATTGGTGACAACTGTTTAATTTCATTTGTGATGTGATGAATAAAACCCAACTGTGGCATTGGGCTTTCCTACTAGCTACACCTTGCCATCTAGTTTTCTATCACAGAACCAACCAAAGGGTTATCTCTTTTTTTTTTTTTTTTTTTTTTACTGTGAGTGTTAATTAAAAGCAGAGAAAATACTTAATGGCAGAAAAATAGTGTAAACCAAACCCAGAACAGCAGACACACCTCTGGATTGTATTTTCCTTGCAAACTTCCAGAGTGAAAGGAGTTTAGCTTAATTAACACAACAATAGAAGTTTTTTACTGCTGTGCCAGAACTTTGATAGTCATTTTCTTCTTTGTATGTAAGAAACTCAAGAAATCTCAGCAGTTCCTATTTTCTTCATGTGAATATTTTCAAGATGTTCTTTTCCAACTGTGAGAACCGACAAGCCCAATGAATGGTCTAGGAACTGCCAGCAGTGAATGCTGAGCAGTCTTCAGTCTGGCTGCTAAAAGGAATCCTCTTCAGCCTGTGCTGACTTCATGGTCTTCAGTTCGAAATTTCTGATTTGTCTTGTTTCTGTGAAGTGTGGAGAGGGCACTCTGAGTTCCAAGAACTCACAGTCTCTTTGGGCTGCTCCCTGGTCCCCTCATTCTGCACAGGACCAGAGATCCAAAGCAGAACAAGACCTCAGCTTTGTTTTCCCACCCTCATCCCTTTGTCCCCTTCCTGTGGGCTTGGCCATGTCCAGTGCCAGAAGCTACTCTGCTCCTCAGCAGTATGTCTGCCCCTGTGTCTCTCCTGGGCACCACGAGGCACTTAAGCACAGAATAAAGTTTACATTTTAAGCATGTAAATTCTGTAAGTTTCCTTTGTCCATGATTGTTAATTGTATAATCTTCACACCATGGAAAGGTCTCTTCTTACTGTGTTTTAATAGACATTTTAATGCATAACCATAAAGAGCATGAGAGCCAAAACTGCCATTTACAGTAAGCACCATGTTTTATTAAGTAGGTAAATGTGCACTAAAATGCAAAACCAGCACTAGTATTATATTTGCATCTGAAAGACACGACTTTCAAAGCTCATGTTATGATGAGGGCAGCTCTAATGCTGTGAAGTCCTGCCCTTCTGTTCTGCCTACAGGTTCTTTTTTTTTGCCAGGGCTATCCTTTGCTTTAATATAAAAACATCCAACAGGAAAATGTATCTTACAAGACTGAATGTCGTTTTTGACAGTAAGTCAGTGTGAATTGGTAAACCTGTTTGTGGAGCTTGCTTGTTAAGTGGGGAAAGAATTTGTGGCAATACAACAGAGATTAATGTTAGCAAAGTGTAGTGAAAGTGGTAAAGAAAGTGCCTTGACTGGTTCCACCTAAAGAGAAAATGCTGTGCTGAGAGTAAGGGGAGAAGGGAACTAGCAACTATCAGGAGTATGAGCTTGCAGCAGATTTAAAAGCAGTTACTGTACCAAATTAATGTTTGTTTTTCATATAAACATAACACTAACTTTCCTTTCTGTTTGTTTTTTTTTAATCTGGGAAATGTTTGCATTTATACCTGCTAAGTTTTTAGTATCTAGGAGTACTGAAGTTTTAAATTGTGGCAGAGCATCAAAGGTCTTACCTGCCAATTCCTCATCTGCCTCGGTGAAATTGCTTTACTGTAGGAGGAGGGGAAATAAAACCGCACTGTTCCAAGACACACATAGACAAGTCTAGAAAGTGTGGATTCAGTTGTAGATGGGTGACTCTAAAAGAGAACACATTTTGACTAAATCTGGTGTGCTCTTGATAAAGAAAACTAATTCCTGTTCTTTCCTTAACAGGTGCAAAAAACACATATAAATGTTTGTTCTTGTCTCACATGACAATTTAATACAGTTACACTACACACTACCACTGGAGCAATAACAAAATATCAAAGCTATTGATATTCAGTGTAAATTATTTTTCATTTTAATATTACTATGTGATTCCTCTGCCATTTTGGTTTCTGCTTGTGGTGTTACAGGAGTTGTGCTGCATAAAACAAGTGGTTTTGTTTAAACTGTATGAAATGTTTTGTGTTCTTAACATTTTTACTGTGTTTACAAATGAACAGACACTTTTTTTAACAGGGCATCACATCTTGAGAGCTTGGGGCTTTGAAATGAAAACAAAATTCTAACTGAGCTAACTTTCCACAAGTTACTGCACTGGCTTGTGCCACTGAAAGGTTGTCAGAGATGCATAATTACTTTGAGATGTTCTTCTTTTAATTAAATTGAAAGATGAAAACCTTTGAATAGTGCAATGTGATTATGGGGAAAAGATATAATCATATGTGTCTCTCCCTGTAGCAGTGTGGTGCTGATCAGCTGTAGGTGGAATGGTGAGAGTGGACGTTTTTTAACCAAGACACATTTCTGATACATATAAAGTGCTTGCACTGGGACTTCATGGTTTGCTTGGTTTAAAGAACAAGACTTGGAAAGCTTATGAAGCTTTCCAGGAAGGAAAACTGGAGAATGATCACACTTCATTTTCCAGATAATTGTTTGGTTGGCTTACAAGCTTTCTGCTTGAAGGGCTTGTCACTCCACAACTCCCTGAAAGAAAGTTAGAGCAAGGTGGATGCTGGTCTCTTCTCCCTAGTCACAGGTGGTAGGACAAGAAATGGCCTCAAACTGCACCAGGGGAGTTTTAGGTTGGGTATTAGAAGAAACGGGCTTGATGATCTTGCAGTCTTATCCAAACAAAGCAGATCTGTGATTCTGTGACCTGTTTTAGCAGTCTCTTGCAGCTTTATCTCTCTAAAAATCAGGTTTTCTCCTGTGTTGCCCACCTCAAAAGGAGCATGGACAGCATGTTAGTGTGACACAAATCATAGGCTTATAGGATTGTGAGCATAGCACAATGCAGCCTTTTGTGTGTGTTAACTCTGTAGCTGCGAAAGCAGGACTTAAAGTCTTTGGCTTATCCCCAAGTGGGAAATGCTGCATTGCTGGAATGGGCATGTGCAGTGGTTTTGCTGAAAGTTGGTGTCCTCAGTTGTTCTGAGGTGTGTCTGGGTTGACATCCACAAGCGTGGAACTGCTGCTGAATGTAGTGTAAGAAATGTAGAGAACGCTGCTGGGATGTTAGGCCACATGTAGGAATGTTGGGTTAAGTCATGATGTCAGTACCTGTTGGGGTTCATGAGATGTAATGCCTAGACTACCAGAAAAGGTCAGTTTGAAAAATGCTTGGGATTTGGCCCCAACTTCTGCTATCAGAAGGCAGTTTCAGACCTGTTTGGTAGTAATGAAGCTTACTCTAAGGTCTGTGTGAGTATTTGCCATGCTGTGTCATGTCAATATTGTTCTGCAGCACAGAGTTAAGTGTTGCAGCTGAATTTATATTTCATAATTAAGCCTATAGAGACTTAAACCTTTTAGTCTTCACTTGACAGACAAATGAAATGTTAGTCTTCTCAAAAGTGAAGTTCTCTGTTTTGGTTCATCCTATTTGCACTTGCTTGCATTTATTGCAGTTTGAATTAATTTTCCTTGAGTAAGGGTGACCAGAACCAACCAGACACTGCAGAGAATGGCTCATGGCCAAGGCACCAGGTATTTCCATGACATTGTACCCTCTCTCCTCTGAAAATAATCAAAGCCATTACATTTCAAGGCTCGCATCTGTCTCTGTAATGGCTGTATTGGATTTCTGATTCATAGCCATCCTGCAATAAATTTTGGACTTTTCAGTCACTTCTAGTTTATACAAGCTCCCAACAGCCACTTATTAGTGATCCCAACAGCCCAGACTCATCATTCGACACTTGGGACTGGAATTTCTTGATACTTACATTGTTCCTCCCTGTCCTCCAGGTCCTCATCTGTGTGCTCCCCATTCCTCCTGTGAGAAAAAATTAATCTTTGTCACAGACAGATTCTCTCTGCAAAGCCAACAAAAATGTTTTTACTGAAAACATTAGTTCCAAGATGGAAGCCTGAACTCTCCTTGTAATTTTCTAAATGCCCTGATGTAAATTTCCTTGTAGCTTAGGTAGGAATAGGTAGATTTAATGGGTTTGTTTTGGTTATATTTGACCTATTTGGGGTTTGTTGATGTACACCTATTTGTTTAGCAAACACATGAACAGGGCACCTTCATGTTTAGGCTACACCACTGATTTTTCTGCATTCTTGTAGACACTGCATCTGTTCAGAGGATTATTCTTTGAATATATTCATCTTTTATTTTACATCCTTTATATAAACCATATTATCATCCACAATAGCCCTTTTTTATTTGTACAGTAAATTCAAAGCTCTGCAGGAAATAGATTTATATATCTAATAATAAATATGACCTGAGATTTCTGCTAGGAAAAAATTTCACTTTGTAAGAACACTCTGGTTCACATGGGATATGCAAAATGGTCATAAAATTGGGAGGAGGATTTGCAGTAGGTTTCAGACTAAAAAGAATTTATAGTGAAAAGGCTTCTTTTAAAGAAAAGGTAATGACTGCTCTGTATTTAGTGTAAATTATGTGATGTGGAAGTCTAAATGAGTAATTTGAAAATTACAGGTTCTCCAGACAATGTCTCTGAGGGATATCCTTGGGACACTGATGACAATGAGGTGTCTGAAAAGGGCAACAACAGCAAAAAGGAGTTCTCCTTTGGGCAGCTGTGCAGACGGTGCTCTAACATGCCCTGTGGTTGTGGTGGGTGCCAATTTGAGATGCTTTGAAGCCATATGACTTGCAGAATATGGTCTATTAGTACTTTTTGTAAACAGTAGCCCCAAGGCTGAGTGAATAAAGCAGCTCCAAGTGCCCAATTAATAATGGGAACAGTTGGAGAAACCACAGTGCTACAGTGCCTCTCAGCAGCACAGGGCTGCCCATGGACGTAATTCCATGCTTGTTTCCTAGCTACCTGCACATTTCATCCGTCATCAAAGATAAATCTGTTTTGACCTTAAAGTGACAGACTACTGGATAGTAAAAATCTAGCCACGGAGGGTCAGTCCACATCTTTTATCTGAGCTAGATTATGAACTGCAAGGCTGTAAATTTAAAACTGTTTTTTGACAGAAACCCAGCATGGTGGGGATTGCAAAGGTCCTCCGGGGGTCAACCAGTCCAAACCCCTGCTAAAGCCCCACAGCAGCTTGCTCAGGATGGGAATGTCCAGGCAGATTTGGAATATCTCCAGAGAAGAGAACCCCACAGCCTCCTAGGCAGCCTGCTCCAGGGCTCCAGCACCCTCACACCAAAGAAGCATCTCCTGTTCACGTGGAACCTCCTGGGTTCGTTTGTGCCTGTTGCCCCTTGTCCTGCCACTGAGCACTACTGAAAAGAGTATTGTGCCATACTCTTGTTCTCTACCCTGTAGCTATTGATCAGCATTGAGAAGATCCTTTGTCTTCTCTTCCATCAAAGTACAAATAACTTCCTTCAAAACCTAATTTAATTCCTACTGGGTTTTACTTATTTTTTAGATAATTCTCAAGTGTTTTTAATTCTCAACTTCCAGAAAAAAATCCAAACTATAATAGTTCACAAGGGTTGTTGGTCACTGAGGCTAAGTCATGATTTTCCACCTCTCTGTGAGTTAATCTGAAGCCATTTGTCCTATATGACCACGAAATCTTAGGGGTTGACTCAGCTGCAATTCCTATTCCAACTGCTGCAGTGAGCATTTTTTTAGCATTCCTTCCTACCTGTAGCTGAAAGCTAGGGGAAACGAGGACTGGAGCCTCACCATGTTGGAACCACAAAGAGAAGAGACGCTTCTGAGGTAATTCTTGCTAAAGAAGTTTTTTTGTTGCTGAGGATATGGAAGAGGTAACTTGCTTTATGATTCTTCCTAACTTATGGTAGCATTGAGTAGTGGTAAAAAACACACTGCTTTAGGTTTTTGTCTAGTGCTGTTGGAATTAAGAGCTTTGAAACTTCAGGGTGATACTGCTAGAGCTGCTCTGAAGTAGAAGATACCAGATGGCTTGGAATTGCAGAATAAGCAGCAGGTGCTGACTCTCTAGGGTGTAAAATGTGAAATTGACTTCTGAGCTGAAAAAACAGAAATGGGTCATGTAAATCCCATCCAAGAAGTACCGAACTCTTTCATGGTGTTCAGTGTTTTCTGAGTATTGCTATACTGACAGAACAGCTGAATGAACACAAATAGCAGCATGAATTGGAGGTGATTTGAGGCAAAAACCCTTCCAGGAATTCTGGGCTTTGCAGGCCGTTTGGGGAGCTTCTTACGGAATGCCCGTGGCTCAAGACCCACAGTGGCTCTTTGTGTTCTTATGCTCTCCGTGCTGATCTCACTATAGATCTCCAGTCTCCATCTTAGCAGAATCACTGTGGAAAGGCTGAAGAAAATGCTGGTAGCTCTTCAGCCAAGCCTGTAGACTCCTGTGAGGGCTGTGGCTGCAGAGCTCCACAGCTCCACACCAGATTTTGGCAGACTGGTGACGGAAAAACGAAAGACTTAAGTGATTTCAATGTTAGTGAAACTCAGCGTGGTTCAGCTGATGCTGGGCTCTCTTGCCAGGCTCGAGTTTCACTGGAAGATGGAAACCTTGTTCAGCGGGCTGCGGTCTGGTGTTACAACGGGGAAGCGATATCTGTGCCTACCTCAGCTGCTCTCAATGGCACCTTCCCTTACGGCGCAGGCTGCGGAAGGCGGCCCGGACCCTCCGCTGAGGCGCAGCCGAGGCCCCCGAGCTCCAATCCTTCCCGCCCGCCTGAGGCTCCTGCGCTCCCCTCAGCGCCTGCGCCTTCCCGCCGCGCATGCCCAGGGCCCCGCGCCTTTTGTGAGGGCGAGCGGGCGGCGCTAAGGCCCGGCGGTGGCCTCCGCGCCCGCACCGGGGGGTCTCGCCCTCCTCCGCGCCTCCCTCTGCCCCTTCCCCGCCCGCCGGAGCCAAAGAAAGAGCAATGGCGGCGCGTTAAGCCCGGCGTTCCTCGGCGCGGCCCGGCGGCTGTGGACATCCCCGCCCCGTCCCTACCGCAGCGGATGCGCGCCGCGCCTCAGGCCCCGGCGGGAGCCTAGCGGGGCCCCGCGCCCGCCGCCGCTTCTCCTCCTCCCCCTCCTCTTTCACCTCCTGCTGCGGGCAGGCAGGCGGCTCGGGTGCCTCACTCCCCTTTAGCGGCCATGGCCACCGAGCTGGAACCGCCAGCGGCTGGCGCTGTGCCGGGCGCGGCACCGCTAGAGGCGGAGGAGGACGAGGAGCACTGGCTCTACGGGGGTAGGTACCGCTGCCCCCGGCCGCGCAGCCAGGCCTCTCCCCGGGAAGCGGGGGAAGGGGGGGCAATGCAAAGCACCCAGCAGTTTCGCCCGGCCCCGCCTCACGGGCCGTCCCTGGGATGGGAGCATGGGGGTGGCTCCGTCTGCCCCTGCTGTGCGGGGCCCGGGCGGTGTCACCCGGCCCCGGCGAGGTGTCACATCCCTGCCCCAGCTCTCGGGAGGGAGCCGGCAGCTTCCCTTTACGGGGCAGGCGCTTTGGCTGCCTGTTTTTGGGGATGGGTTATTGTCCGTTCAACACTTCACACCGCGATGCGAAGAGGTTAACGTGATGCTTTGGTACAATTTCAGTTTACTAGTCCGCATTTTGGTAATCTGATTGGTGGAGATGAACCCTAGGGCTAGGAGGGGACTGATGCGTTTGTGTGTCCCTAGGAGAAGGCATAGGACTTTATTTAAACGTCTTTGTTCTCCTCACAGATTTTCCACACAAGTGCTTTTACATTTTCTCTTCCCTGAAATGTTAGAAGTCTGTAAAGACCTTCAGAACTGACTTCAGTCCCATCTGTGATACTCGATTTTAATCCTGTTCTGAGACTTTGCACTCATGTTTCGAATTTTGTGTCGGTGATTTCGCTGATGCGGAGAGGTTTTGTTCATAGGTTTATTTTTCAGTTGCTCCATTTGTACTTGAACTTTAAAAAGAGAACATTTGGGTTCTGGAGGTATTTATCTGCAATGCATTTTGTGCTTAAATTTAGCTGCTTTTCTTTTACTTGAATGATGGTTACTCTTATTTTTGCAGATGACACCACTGGAAAGCAAGAAGATGGACCAATTTCTGGGTGAGTCCAGAGACTTTTTATTTGTTTCAACAATACACGTTGTAAAGATCGAGCCACGGTGAGCATAGCTTTAGGAAGGCTTCAGACTAGTGCTCGTCCCAGAAAGAGCAGCCTGTCTTCTTCCTATCCCATGGGATGATCCCCAGCTGTTACTCTTGGGCAAGGCCAGCATTTAGGGAGTTGGAAGATGAACTGGATCAGATTTGACTTAGAAACTTAACTTTTCACTGTTTTTAATGAATTTTTTTTTTCTTCTTGTCCTCAGTTACTTTAAAATCAGATCTGGTTTTCCAGTTTAATTGTTTGGCAAAAACGGTACCTTGAGGATTGGCCTTTGTGCTTGCCAGGCGTGGGTAAATGTGGCCTGTGTTTTAGTGTGGAAAAGCTGAAAACTTTGAGCCTAGGTAGAATTGGACGTGATCAGATCAACGGATTGCATGAGATGTATGAAGAATGTGGTTTGAGTGAGACCTGGGGACAACTCAGCGATCAGTTTAGCTTTGTATTTATGGAAAGTGTTATCTGTCTTTAGTAACTCCTTTATATTTGTAGTAGTTTTGCATCAACATATTTTTCTCTTATCTTCACTGGACTTCTGTGGTGAGCACTCTCAAAAGTTGTGTCACAGGATGATAGAGGTTAGAAAGGACCTCCAGAGATCATTGAGTCCAACTCCTCTGCCAGAGCAGGACCATAATCTAGTGCAGGTCACACAGGAACACATCTAGTTTGATATTTATTGCCCTTTTAAGATGATTGTGAATTCAGCATCTGGAATTTCTGGTATTTGTTATGGATGCTGCCATGGTTCTGTAGTATCACATGCTTAGGGAATATGTAAACTTGTTCATAGCCAAGTTTTAGGCAGACTTGGTAAATTGTTGTCTAAAACCTCTCCATGAGCTTTGTTGAGAAGGAACAACTTCTATTTTAGGTGGAAATTAAATGTGAACTTGCATAATTCTTTAGCTCCGTTGTGACCTTCTTCTGAATGTGGTTTTACTTTACAAACAACATTAAAGATCTGAATTTCCAACAAATGTCTCTGCTAACTGTAAGATACCTGATGGGAAAGTATTAGAGGTCATACTAAAGCTCACTTTTTGGTTTTGCTCCTTTTTTCCCCCTCCTGTTTCAGTTTCTCCTTCTTTCCTTTGTTACACGATGAGACTTTTCCTAAATGAAGAGCTGTGGGATGTTTTTTAAAAAATGACTCTTTATTTGCTATGTTGTTGAGGGCTGCAGCTCCAAGGTTGTGTTGCTGGCTTCTCTGGAGTGTTTGTCTCTACGAGTGAAGCAGAAATCAATTCAGTGCTGTATGCAGCACCCATTCACATTTCTTAGTCTAAAGGATGTGTTAAATACCAGCATTCTGTCTCTCGGCAATGCGCAGGGTTATGGTGACCACCTGAGGACATCAGAACCTTTTTTTGCATGCAGATGATGGTTGTGGACCTGTCAGATTGTTAATTCTTGGGCAGCAAACAGGTTAGGGAAAGACTGTTCCATAGCAAATGTTTATTTGAGCTCAGATCATAAATTTTAATGCACACCCACAGATAACTTCATGTGACTTGAAGCTGAAGGTAATACTTGTCACTGCCTTAATTCAGTCATCGTGGATTCTTAAAATTCTGGAGTTGAGATCAATGCCACTAGTTGCTTGTGTTTGGCAGACAGAATGCAAAAGGTCTTGGAGCCACCTAGCAGCTTCTCCCCAGTGGTATATCTTTTGGCCCTCATGTGGTAGCCCCTGTCTGCAACTCTGAAGTGCCTTTAGAGGCTGATTTTCCCTTAAGACATCTTGGCTACTTCCATAACTCAAAGTGTCTTCAGCTAGTCACCTCGGGAATTTGGTCAAAATGGGCCTGCGTTTCCTTTCTTAGCTGTTAACTCTTCATCCCTTCTTCTATGCCTTGGCTTCAGCATTGAATTTCTTTGCTATGGCTCTTTTCTAACACAGGAGCTTCAGTAACTGTCCAAATTGTTGCTTTGATTTTTATTTTATGCACAGTAGGTGCTTTCTGAGTTGTGTTAGAGTGATCTTTTGGCTTGTTTGGTGTTTCCATTCCTGTCATCTCTGAACTGGCTTTCATCTGACCGGTCTGTTTATGTATGTTTATTGTCTAATGAGGGGTCTTACATTAATAGCAATATCTCCACAAAGCACTGGAGGATAATTTGGTTTCCTGGGCTATTTTAATTGTTTCTTGAAAAGCCAAAGTGATTTTGATTTTCCATTAGGTTTTCCTGATGACATTAGTGAATAATTCTTTCTCTTTGTGTTTTAGTTCTGTACCACTCAGCATACTCTTTTTCTAGCACATGTAAATAATTTTGATTTTCTCTGCTTGGCTAATGGAGTAAATAATGTTAACATTCATATGAGCTCCATTAACTGGAGGTAAATCTCAACCTGGCTGCTACTGCACCAAGACTAATTTGTAATGAGCGAGATTAGGTGCATAATTACTTGTCTTCTTTGAATTTTAACTGCTCTTTAACATAAGCTGTTTGTAGGAACACTAGAAAGTCTTATCCTTAATTTCTGTGGGGCAGGTGCCCTTGCTGCTTTCTAAAGATAGGTATTTAGCCTAAGGAAGAGCAGCCCGAGAACAAGAGCTAGAGGATGAGGCCAAACTCTGTTAAGTGACAGGACAAGCAAAAAGGGGCACAAAGTGGTTTCATCCAAACATGAGGAGGAACTTCTTTGGTGTGAGGGTGCTGGAGCCCTGGATCAGGCTGTCCAAAGAGGTTGCGGAGTCTCTTTCTCTGGAGGTATTCCAGACCCATGTGGCCATTGTGATTCTGAGCAAGCTGCTTTGGGTGACCGTGCTTTAGCAGGGGATTTGAAATGGTTGATCTCCAGAGGTCTTTTCCAGCCTCTGCTATGCTGAGATTCTGTAATAGCGACCAGCATCCTTAAGGACAAGGTGAAGCTTGGCTTATTAGGGTTTTAGTCCTATTAGTCACAATTGTGCTGAACCAAAGCTGACAGCAGTTTCAGCTGCCACTTACACGTCAACTATTAAGTGGTGTTTGGCTGGGCAGCCATGCTGTTAGGCTTTCAGAAGCTCTACACTGGTTCATTCCAACAAAAGCAAAGCCAGACAGGGATGATTAATGGTTGGAGTTGATGATCTTAAAGGTCTCTTACAACCATAACGGTTCTATGATTAATATTTTTGTTGTCTATGTGAGGTAACGGCCAGCAGAATAAGCACTCTGTGAATGAAGCCATTATATGACAGTCACCTGAACAGATGCTCTAGATTTGGCTTACCCACTTTCTGTTATCTGTCACCTTTCCTAGACACACAGAATCCTCCCATCCTCTGCAAGATGCTCCTCAGGAGAACCGGCCTGTCAGCAACGAAGACCGAGAGATGTCACAACATGTACGTGTTCCACTGCAAATGGTAGACCTAGTTATTTTTGTGCTTCTCAATGCCCATGGATGAAAAGATGTAAGTGCTACTGCCTAACATTGTTACATTTGTGCTGTAGGAGTGTGCTGATGGTCAATTCCCAATCCTAGCTACAGGAACAAGCTTCTGTTCTCAGCTTACTTCTTGTAGTGGGCAGTGAATCCTATTCTGTGCCCACTGAAGAGGCTGACAAGAGCTTCTGATGCTGCAGTCTGGCAGGAAAAGCAGAATATGATGTTACTTCCAGCTCAATATTTAGTATGACTTGTTGAGGGTCAGTCAACAATGGAAAACATTGAGGTAGTCCAAAGGGCTGGGCAGTTTTGATTCAGGCTCAGACCTCTTAAAGTGCAGTCTGGTGGCTCAGTGTTGAAAGAGTAGATTTGCTTCACCACTCTCTGCTTTAGTCTTTTTGATGGGTTTATTTTCTGCCCCTGTGGGCTAATGCAAAGAACTGATAAACTTTTGTGCCATGATCAGGGAATCAAATCAGGAACTGTAAAGTTGTTCTGTAAAGTGGCATGACTTGGGGATATGCTAAATAAGCTAAGCCAAGCTCCTCAGCAGCTTCTTCTCATTGAAGTTATGATGGGAGAGTATTTGCTCCAAGGCTGTTAGGTGAAGCCTGGTGAACGTATTTTGGTGATTGTGTACTTCCCCATGGATGATGGAAAGAGATGTATCAGAAAAGCCCTAGTTATTTTCAGGAGAGTAAAGGAGAGGAAATGTGGGACATGACCGATGAATCCTGAGTTAAGTTTTGGGCCTCTCACTCCAAGAAGGACATTGAGGAGCTGGAGCAGATCCAGCAAAGGGCAATGCAGCTGGTGAAGGATCTAGAACACAATTCTTGTGAGGAGCAGCTGAGGGAACTGGGGTTGTTCAGCCTGGAGAACGGTAGACTGAGAGAAGACCTTGTGGCTGTCTGCAGTGCTCTGAAAGGAGATTGCGGTTGGGTGGAGGTTGGTCTCCCAAGCAACAAGTGACAAAACAAAAGAAAACTGCCTTAAGTTACACCAAGGGAGGTTTAGGTTGAACATTATGAAAAATTTCTTCACTGAAAGGGTTGTCAAGCCCTCAACCAGGGCGCTGGTGGAGTCCCTGTTCCCTGGAGGGATTTAAAAGCTGTAAAGATGTGATGCTTGGTAGTGTTGAGTTAATGGTTGGAATCAATGATCTTAAAGATCTTTTCCTGCCCAAATGATTCTATGGAGAAATTCTTGGAACTGAGCTTAACATTCCCAACCTTCAGAAATCTTATCCTAATTCTAATGTAGGGTCACTTCTTGAAAGAACACAAAAGTTTCTTTGCGGACACTTGTCTGTTTCCATAGAAGACTGGTTGCTTTCGTGGCTTTTGCCTCCAAAGCTGCATGGCCATGGAGTGCAGTAAAAGTTATGTCTTGTTACCACAATCATTCTTTCTCATAGTCCTCCATCATTCAAACATTGTAACATTGGAGGGAAATTCATCACTTTTATGTATTAATGAGCCTCAATTTTATGTACTCATGAACTTTTATTATTGCTAGGCCCTTCCAAGTGGTGAAGATGATGAAGATGACAGTGATAGTGACAGCGATGATGATGACGTTAAAGTTACAATTGGCAACATTAAAACGGGAGCACCGTCGTACATGTATGTATGGCTGATGGTGGTGTTGAGTTCTTGTATGAGTGCATTATCTGGGCTTGGAGGCAGGAACAAGAGCTGATTGTCTGCTGGGAAAAATGGGAGTAGTGGTTGGAACACTGGAATGGGATTAGAAGCTGATGGGCAGCTCTGTCCTGCTTGTTGGAGAATCCATCTGTAAAGTAGCAGTGATAATTCATGGGGTTGCTGTTGGGAAATTAATCATGTAATTACTGTGCTCCATCAGGCAGAATCAAAGGTGGGGAGGTTACATTTAACTTCTCATTTGTGAAAACTTCAGGAACCCAAATCTGCATTCATTAGAACTTTTGTAAGCTGTGAAACATACTGAGTTCTTTTTCCTCACAATTCAGAAATGGTGAGTCTGGCTTTTGCCAACCAGGAAGTTATGTCACTGGCTTCAAATTCTGCCTAATTTGCATTGAATAAAAATAAGAGGACAACACTTTTGCTTGCTGCTAGCAGTCTTTTCCTTGAGGAAATGACACTTGTCTGCTTCACAGCACACCCTAGTATTTCCACATTAGGATTTCCACTGTAGGGATAGCTTCCTTCTCTTATTGTAGAGGTGATTTCAGGATGGATTTACTGATGGCTTACGCTGAGTAGCTCCACCTGTTAACAACTCAGACATCCTTCTCAAAACCTGCTTTTTCTCCTCCTGTGATTTTCAGTGATTTCCCTTCCATTTAACTACCACTGTGTGAAATAACCTTTCCCCTCAGGTTCCAGACAGCGCTCTTGGCTTCTCTTGTTGGTCAGAGACTGCTGCATTTTTGTAGGGTTAGAGAAACTTCTGTGGCAAATCAATTTCCTTTCAAGGTGTTGAGACTTGGTACTAGAAATCACAGAGAGGAATGAATAAACCCAAATGAGCTAAGCTTCTGCTGAAATCTTCCTGAGAATCTTTGTCCCAGTGACTTGTTCAGATACCAATGCAGTGATTCTTTTCCATACAGGGGAACTCCTATGAATCTGAACTTAAAAACGGGTAGAGGCTATGGAGCATCTGCTTCAGGTACTGCTGGTGGTTTTATCCTTCATCTTTTGCAATACTTCACTTATTTGTCCCTTATCTGACAGCTGGAGCAGTTGCAAATCTTGGTCTGTGTTTGAGAAGATATTAAATTTCTGCATTTTATTTAAACTAGGAGTAGGAAGTGGGTTCCAGGATAGTCTTGGGGTCCAGGGTCCAATGGAATGATTTAATTACTTGTCTCTGAACAAGCTGTTATAATATAATTCTATTATTCTGTTATATTCTGCAATTCTAAATCTGTAATTCTATTAAAACTGGGAAAAAGCTGACATCAATTATTTCTTCTGTAGTGAAAAAAAAAAAAAAAACAACAAAATATTTCTAAACTGCTTGTTTAACTGGGCCCAAACATTCTAAATTGCTTGGAAAAAAACCCTTCGTGGTCAGATTATTGAGCTACTTGCAGTGTAAGATACTAAAAGAAGTAAGCTTTGGCCCTGAGTGTCAGCTACACATTTCTGCTGATGAAACTTTTTCCTCTGTTCACTTTAGTTTATAGTGTATATTAAAACTTGGATTCTCTCCTTCCACAGGCTTCATATACTTCCTTCCATTAATTTCTTTATGCAAATGACTTTTCTAATTGACTAAATTCCCCTTGAAGTTTCTTTACCCACCAGATTTTTGCTGACTTCTGTTAGTTCACAATCCTCTTAAGTCTGATCCTGAAGAAATCTCTTGTTATAAGAAAATCTGTGTGCCTTGGGAGGGAAAAAGAAATATTTGTCTGGCTAGGAAAATATTTTTGTTTTCATTTGGGGTAAATTTGACGCATGCTTTATTAATTTTTTTCTGTCTGCAGCACCATTCTGGGCTAGATTTGCTTCTCTGCTCTTCACCTGCAAATGCTGCATACCCTGGATATTTTTTTATAGAGTGGCTAAAGTAATTTTTACTAGAAGTTGATTGGTGGTTCCTACATACTCTAAAGTCAGCAATGAATTCATAGTAGCACTTTTCTTTTTGACTGGGCTAATTTGCACAGTAAAGTAGAGGATTAAAGGCACTGCATTCAAAATAGTAACAGTTTTTCTTCTCTCCAAAGCCAAGTTGCAGCCCAAAGGTATTGACTTAGATGCTGCAGGGAATATAAATGGATTGCCTGTTATCGAAGTGGATTTAGATTCATTTGAAGACAAACCATGGAGGAAACCAGGTGGGGCCTCACAGTTCCTTGTGGTAAATATTTTCTGCAGTTTTAGTTCTTTCCCTTTAATGTCACTTGTGATTTTTGTCCATTTGTTGCTGCCAGGGAGTAGGAAAGTCAGAACAATGCATGTTCTTCAGCCTCCGATACCTATCCAGACAATCAGTG
The DNA here is from genome assembly GCA_013400475.1 of Tricholaema leucomelas. Taxonomy (NCBI): domain Eukaryota; kingdom Metazoa; phylum Chordata; class Aves; order Piciformes; family Lybiidae; genus Tricholaema lacrymosa; species Tricholaema leucomelas. Next base: position 2,244,046 of record WAAF01015816.1, read on the forward strand.
ACATTCAGTGATTATCAAGCCATGCTTCTACCCAAAATGGGGTTCCATTTCCTCTAGTATCTTAACAACTTTTTATTTAAGGTTCTATTTTATTAGTTCCCTATTCCAGAAAATTGTATATTGTACAATACAGGGGTCTGGCAAACAGTTATTGTGAGGAGCAGCTGAGGGAACTGGGGTTGTTCAGCCTGGAGAAAAGGAGGGTGAGAAGAGACTTTGTGGCTCTCTACAACTCCCTGAAAGGAGGTTGGAGTCAGGTGAGAGTTGAGCTCTTGTTCCAAGGAACAAGTGACAAGATGATAGGAAGCAACCTCAAATTACACCAGGGAAGGCTTAGATTGTGCATGAAGAATAATTTCTTCCCTATAAAGGGTTGTCAAGGCCTGGACTAGGCTGCTCAGGGTGGTGATGGGGTCATCATCCTTGGAGGTATTTGAAAGCCATGTAATGTGGTGCTGAGGGACATTGTTTCATGGTGACTTGTTTAGTGCTGAGATAAAGGTTCGACTTAATCATCTTGGAAGTCTTTTCCAACCAGAGTGGTTCCATGACATTGATATAATAATATTTGTTGGCCTTAAAGTCAATTGAGTAGGACCAAGATTTGACTGTTGATTATGTTTGCTCTCCTCTCCATGTGCAGCAATTTGCTTACTCTATCTTTTCATGGCCAAACTCAGAATCATCACCATGCACTCTTCTCATTTGGATCCTGCAATGTCCACACTTCTGCAGGATAGTGCTCTTTGCAGAGGGCACTGATGGTGGCTATTACCACGAGTGTGTCAGGACAGGAAAGCCATCTTTTTGGGTTGAATCTCCTGCTGCAGACAGATGAGTAAAAGGAAGCAAAACACTGTCTGCTTTGACAGGAAAGGCTAAGATTTATTTTTTTTTATAGAAAAGCTTCTCTGCCTAATTCTTTGCTAGATTCTGCCCCTGCTGCATAACTACAAGTAGCAGTGCCCACTTCTGTCTTCTGGATGATATTGTCTAGATTGTGCAGACCTTAAGTACTTTTCACAGCAGGTTTAATATGTACATGGTCTCTTGTCTTTCTGGTTAGTTCTGGGGAGATTCTTACTCAAAAATGGCTCTTGCATCACAGCTACAAATTATCAGGATTTGATACAATGGGAAATGAAGGATCCAAAGAGAACCAAACTTTTGCTGTGTGATGTAAACCCTGCTACAGTTAAACATTGTTAGATGCAAAACCTCTACTTACCTCTTCTCAGAAATAATTCTCCCTTCCAGCCCCTCTACTTTGTTTATCTTCCAGAAATACTGCTTATTGAGTGTGTTCTGCTTTTAGAAAGTTGTCTGTGGTCTGTTTTGGTAGCTCTTGGCCACCTGAAATGAAGGGCACCAGAGAACAGAACTGTTAATAACTACATGGGCATGTTATGGTATAAACCAGCACTGAAGCTCTCTGCTAGTAGCTCATTGAGATGTAACAGAGCACTTAGCCTTTCCTCTGCAGGGGATTTTCTAGGGGCTGTGAGAAAACAAATTAGAAGGAAGTCAACATAGTGAAGTTGAGAGATAAAGCATGGAAATTCTGGTCATGCTGACATCCCTGGACAAAAATGAAGCCAACTGGCCTTGAAACAGTGTTGAAGTACAGATAGAGGGAAGCTGTCTGCACAAGTGTGTAGCCTGTAAGCCTACAGAGGTGTAAGTTTATTTTAGATAACAGGTAACTTGTTACTCAACAGCATTTCAAGTTTATAGCCAGTTAATTGTTCAGCAGGTTGGTATCTCTTTGAAGTGAGAAGAAGAAGAAATATAACGTGGAAGAGCTGATAGAGGCTGAAATAAAGGCTGATAAAATAGATATGTAAATATCATGTTGCTGAGTCTGTACTGGGGCAATTTGCATGTTTGGGTGGTAGGACAGGAAGAGCAGCCTGCCTAGAAGATAAACTTAAACCTTGCTGTGTAGATCCAAGCTCAGCACGGTCAGAGTGTTTTGCATAGCCCTTATTTATCATCTGCTTGGTTTAGGACTGGTCTGTCTAGGAGTAGCTTTGTGAGGGGGATGTTTGAGGGATACCTCAACAGGGCTCAGACATGCTTTGTAATGTTTGTTTTGGTGAGGTGAGCGTTCAGAGTTAGGTTACATTTAGTTACATTTGTCCTTCTGTATCTCTTTTCTTGGCAAGCAGTCTGTGGTCACCTCTCACTCTGAAGTGCTCTTGCTGAATTAGCATGTTTCACAGACTATCAAGTAAGATCTTGGAAGGCTGTGGATAGAATCATGACTGAACTTGTGTATTATGAGAGTTATCAATAAAAAGCTTCCACTTCAGCCATGTCACACCAAGGTGCTGGAGCAGGTCCAGAGAAGGGCAATGAAGCTGGTGAAGGATCTAGAGCACAAACCTTGTGAGGAGCAGATGAGGGAAATGGGGTCATTCAGCCTGGAGAAGAGGAGGATGAGAGGAGGCCTTCTCACTCTGCAGCTCACACAGAATCGCAGAATGTCAGCTCCCTGAAAGGAGGCTGGAGCCAGGTGGGAGTTTGTCTCTCCTCCCAAGGAAGAAGTGACTGGAAAGGAGGAAATGGTCTCAGGTCATGCCAGGAGAGATTTAGGTTGGACATGCAGAACAATTTTTTCCTGAAAAGGGTTGTCAAGTCCTGTCCCAGGCTGCCCAGGGCAGTGGAGGAGTCTCTACCTGTGGAGGGGTTTCAAAGGGGTGGAGATGTGGTGCTGAGGAACATGATTTAGTGGTGACCTGGCAGTGCTGAGTTAATGATTGGACTCAATGATCTCGGAGACCTTTTTCTGCCTAAATGATTCGTGCCTCTGTATTTCACAAAATGAATGAGTCCCAGAATTTCTTCTCAAAGCAGAAGAGGTCAGGAATGGAACATGTTTGCTTTGCTCTGCTAAGAAAAAGGTTTTGTATCACCATCCTATTTTTTGGTGGCATCCGGGACCATCTTTCCTGTGTTCTCCCTGGCACTCAGCTCCTTTAGACAATTGCAAGGAACCAGTCTGAGAAAATCCAGTTGGTGAATAATTTGTTGCAAGTATGTCTTAATAGCCTGCACATGTGCTGGATTCTGTGTCCCAGATGGTCCCACCACTGGTCAGGCTGTTGTCCACCTGCCGCCAAAAAGTACAGCCATCTCCACTGTGCCACACAGCAGCTTCTTGACAGAACAAGTGGACAGGGAGCTAGAATCTAGAAGATTTTTGTTTTCTTAACTCTACATTTAAGCAGTTAAGGGACAACTTGAGAATTAAGTCTGTGAGAATCCCTGTGTTAACTTTTGCTCCCTTTGGCAGGTGCTGATCTTTCTGATTATTTTAATTATGGATTCAATGAAGAAACATGGAAGGCTTATTGTGAAAAGCAGCGACGGCTTCAGCTGGGACTGGATCCTGCTCCTCCCATCAGCACAGAAAATAAAATCACAGTAGGTGACATGTTACTGCTGTGTATGGCTAGAGTAAAGCTGGAATTTGGTAGTCACAGAGGTTAGAGAGTAGGAGCAGAGAATACCTTAATGTCTGTGTTCCTTTTGTTGGTAAGTGCTGCAAAACTGTCTCTTTAAAGATCAGGTATCTCTGCTGAAAATTTTATGAAACAAACAGTTCCAGCTGCCTAGAAAGACTTCTTTGAGTTTCCAGTTGACTTTGAGGGGACTACTCAGCAGTAGGGGTGACTGGTGGGAAGTTCCTGTGGATGTGAGAGCTTGTAGAGAGCACTCATGGCTGTTTCGCTTGTTACTAAAGACTTGCAATTGTATGTCTGCCTTTTGTATTTGAAGTCTGCTTTGGCCACCAACCTTTGCCTTGATCAGTCTGGTCTAGTGGGAAGTGTCTTTGCCTATGGCAGGGGAATTGGAATTACCACAGGAGGTTCCCCCTCAGCATAAGGGGGAACAAGGGGCAACTTCTTTATTGTAAGGGTCACAGCACTGGAACGGGCTCCCCAGAGAGGATGCAGAGTCTCCTTCTCTGGAGACTTTCAAGGCCTGTCTGGATGCGTTCCTTGTGTGACCTGCACTAGATTATGATCCTACTCTAGCAGAGGGGTTGGGCTCAGTGGTCTCCTTGGGTCCCTTCCAACCCCTAACCTCTGTGATCTTTAAGGTCCCTTCCAGCCCAAACCATTCTATGAATCTATGAAGTTTATGAGGTGGCCAAGAGCTGTTAGAACTTCAGCCCAATACAGAAAATATTGCCTTTTCTGGTTTTGCTTTAAGGACTATGTGAAAAAGAATATGAAATAATTATACTTTTGGACTTGCAACAGGAGGCAGCAGATAGCAAACTGAGGTTGGAATAGTTAGCTGATGTACAGAACTATCTGCTGCTTTGACTGAAGAGTAGGTTTCTTATCTGCAATAGCTCTCTGATTGTTCCTCAAGGGAGCCCTTTTTTGTTGCTGAGAGTTGACCTCTGACACTGTGTTCAGTTGGAAGGAAGAGCATTAAACCTGTGTGTTACATTCTACCTTCAAAGGTTCAGCAAGGAAGAACAGGAAATGCTGAAAAAGAAGTGGAAAACAACATCATCAAAACAGAATTCAAAACAGACTTTTTGGCTCTGGTGGGAGGACGCATGAAGGCTGGACCTCCTCCCAACAGGTAAGAGATGGTGCTGACATAAAGCTCGAGTGCACTGTGGTCTTCATGGGGGTAGCTGTGATCTACCTGGACCTGTTTTTAAATACTTAAGGATGGGTGTCAGGAGGACAAGGCCAGTCTTTTTTCAGTGCTGCCCAGTGACAGGACAAAGGATAATGGATGCAAACTTGGAACAGAAGAAGTTCCATCTAAACATCAGGAAGGACTAAATTACTTTGAGGAAAGCAGAGTGCTGGAACAGCCTGCCCAGGGAGGTAGTGGAGTCTCCATTTATGGAGACATTCAAACTCCCCCTGGATGCATTTCCGTGTGACCTTCCCTAGGTGAATCTGCTGTGGCAGGAGGGTCAGACTGGATGATCTCCAGAGATCCCTTCCAATCCCTGGCATTCTGTGATAGCTGAATCTTCTCAAGCCTGAAAGAGGGCAAGCTTGTAAACATTGCAGGAAACTACTGTGGTCACTCGTTTAACTATCCTCTTAAGCAGTGCTCTCCTGAGGATTGTGCAACTCCATTTACTTCTCTTTGGTGATCTCCTCAGTATAGAGCTACACAAGGAAGGAAATCTATACCCCAGCTGAAGTGTCTGGGAGTAGAAGAAACAAGGCAAACACCTGAGCTTTGAGGGCTTACATTGCTGTCTGCTTGTGCTTACTTGGCTTATTCTCACTCCCACGATGTTAATCTTTGCCCCTTGAAGTGGAAGGGGATGACACTTCTGGCAGCTGATAAGAGGAGCATTTGGTTTCTGAGCCTGTGTGCTAGCTGTTTCATACGTGCTAATTAGTTCTGCTCTCCAGTGAGAGAGGGAATCTGTAAGGCTGGACAGAGCAAAACAGTTGAGTCATTGTGATTGGCAGCCTCTACTGAGAGAATCACTTGGTTTTTCTGAAGCTTTTGACCAAAAACCAAGGCCAAAGCCATGTGAAACCAGAAGAGCCAGAGCTTTGAGATCTGGATGTTTCATAGAATCATTTAGGCTGGTGAAGACTTTTTTTTTTCCTGGATGGAAAAGCAAAGTCTAGTGGGGATAACTGCTCCTTCTGATGTTTTTGAGCCTAACAAGATTCATGCCGCTGCTTTGCACCAGGAAGCTGGGTGGGACCATTGATGTGATCGGTGGCCAGGCAGGCACAATCAGGAGAGTAGAAGGAAGACGTCGCGATAAGCACGCCGCTGAGGAGAACCCAATTCAGGTACATGTTTTGTTCTGGCTTGGCAAATTTCTAACTTTGTTACTCTTCTGGTGAACTCTGAGCAGATCCCTATTGTTTCTGACCTCCCAGGTCAGTGTTTCTGCCTGCAAAGTAATAGGTGGTATATCAGAAGATTGAAGGGACCTCTGGAGATCATCTCGTCCAACCCCCCTGCTAAAGTAGGGTCACCTTATTGAGGTGTGTCCATGTTGAATTAACCTTCTGCAGGTTCAATTAACTTTTGTGTTAGGAGCTTTATCTTGCTAGGAGATAGGGATTGTCCTTTAAAGACTAGCTTGCCATCTGATTGGTAACACTCAAGTTCCCTTCCTCATCAAGTCTCCCAAAGAATCCTTTGGAGTAGGTGGAAGGCTCTTAGGTGAGTTATTCCCTCCCTTTCCACAGTTGTACTGGAATCTACAAGTTTGCAGAGGAGGAGTTCCAATTAGGGGGTGTGTTTCTTTGTACTTTGAAATAATATCTAGTTGAAGCATCATTACATGCATCCACATTTCAGACTTGGAGTGGGCCTGTGTTACTGGATCTTATCCTTGTAAGAAATAAAAGCCTGGGGGTTAAAAGTGGACTCTGTTCTGATCTTGCACATCCAGTGTATGACATAACGTCCTGGTTGGCTTCTAGATAGGAAGGTGCTATGTGTAGGATTTGAGGACCATCTGCCAAGAAGTCCTCTCTTAACCACCTTCCTCCTATCAACCACTCACTAAAAAAAAAAAACCAAATATGGAATCTTTCCCCTGTTTAGGCACAGTTCCTGAACTTGTTTTCATGTTTTTGCTTTGTTTTGTTTTCTATTTTTTGTGGTCATTTTCCAAATTCTGCCACCACTGGCCCCAAAATGAATCTGCCTGAGAGAAGGAATTTTTGGGGGGATGGTTATTGTTCCTCCTGCTTACAGACATTGACACCTGCATTTCCAAGTCTTTCTGGTGTTTGTATATTGATCGTTCCTTCAGCAGTAGTGGGTGTATCACCTGCTTTTGTCAGGCAGATGTGAATGCAGCTTTCCTTTTGACCTATGTGGGCACAAATCTAGAGCAGAATTTGGCTTCTCACTGCCATCAGGAAAGATAAATTGGGCTGAAAAAAAATAAGAAAGGAAGCAGTACTATGTCACCCTCAAATATGGCAGGTTGTAATCCAAAGCCTTTATTAGTGGTGATTCTCACAAGCAGAAGATATTCCTAACACTGAAGCTGTCTTGCACAGTTGTATGTGCAGCTGGAATCTACTCTCAGGAGAGAAGAGACCTTGCTAAGTGTGTCGTTTTGCTCAACCTTCCTTCCTCCCCAGAAGGTCTTACCCCTGGGTATAGCATAGCGCAGCACAGCTTGGTTTCTAGGTGTCACAGTACTGCCTACTCAGTCCTAGCTGCAAGAGCAAAGAGATTAAAGTTATCTTCTTACTCCTCTTCCTTCTAAGGTCCTTGGAGACCATGGAAGCAAGCCCCAACCTCCCCAGCAGCCCCAGCAGCCATCACAGCCCCAGCAGCCACCTCAGCAGCAGCCGTTTGCACCACCAGCAGGCCCACCACCTCCCCCACTGGCTGGACCTCCTCCACCACACTTCCTCCACCCTCCTCCACCAGTTACTTCTGTCCCACCTCCCCTGCATCCTCCAGGTATGTGCTCACCCAATTATATGTAGCATTCTGAGACTGCAAGTTAAAATGTCCCAGGCTTAGAGCAAGTCAAAGGTTTGACTGTTAAATGCTACGGGACAGTCAAGCAATTGAGTAACAAATGGATCCTTGGACCTGTCAGTCTTTGTCAGGTGTCTCCATCAGCATGTTTAACATTGGCCCTTCAATGCTTACAAATTGACAGCTGTTCCTTATCCTGTCACTGGGCACCACTGACAAGAGTCTTACTCCATCCTCTTGCCCCCACCCTTTAGCGTTTGCTGAGCATTGATCAGATCCCCTCTCAGACTGCTCCTCTCTAGGCTCAACAGCCCTGGGTCTGTCAGCGTTTCCTCCTCACAGAGATGTGCCAGTCCTCACTTGGTCTTTTTTGGTAGCTCATCAGAGTGTCTGATTTCACTTTGCAGTTAATGAGTGACCTTTTTTTTAAGTTTAAAAAATAAACCCCAAACCAACTGATAACAAACAAGCAAAAGGATCCACTGGCACCTGCAGCAGGATCTCCAGCCCTTTCAGTTGTTCCAAAGCCAAATCTTTTGTGTAGATACTACTGGAAAAAAGAGTTCTCCAGTGTGAGGGAGCAGCAACATTTCAAATTATCTATAATATGAAGGGAAAGAGATCATTGTTAGAGAAAATTAGATTGGTAGGCTAATTGCTGCTTAATAGCACCAGAGTTTTTTTGCTGCTCTTTTTGCTCAGATATGTGGGGTTTTATTCAAAAGTGTGGTGTTAGGTCTAGCTTGAGGTGCAGCAATGATCTGCTTTCCTGTTGTCCTCACTTGTTCTGCTTGTTTATCTCCACAGGTCTGCCACCACCCGGTCCTATTCCAGGTAGGTCTTAATTTGCTCTCAGCAACAGCAGTAATTCTGAACACACAGATGGTTCTGCTGAAGTGTTTGAATTAAGCAATACAAGATTACATCAAGACCCATTTTAAAGAGTTATTTAGGGCTAATAAGCTGCAGTGCAGTGTTGAACTCCAACTGCTTACCTTATATTGTGGACCTAATAAATAATAATCTGTAGGACTTCTTAATGCCATCTTGTTTGGTCTCTGAAGACCAACTTAAGAAGTGAAATGGGGAACTTCAGATAGCAAAAGCCACTTAGTTCCATGTGAAATGGTTTAGTTCTTCTCAGGGCATTTGCAGAGTGACAAATTGATGCTTTGTGTGGCAGCTGGTAGGAGGAGACTGAGTAGAACAAATGTCATTTCCATCAGAAGCCTTTGCTCCCTGCTGTGCAGTGAGGATGGTGAATGCTGATAGAGAAATGTAACAGTCAATCTCGTGCCTGAATTAAGAGCTGAACTAATTCAGAGCTGCTATAAAACAGACTTTCCTCTAGCAGTAATTTATTTCTCCTTCCGGAAATTTTGCCTAGACCAGGGAAACAAGATGTAGCTGTTTGTGCAGCAGACCAGCTGGAGTGAGTGTTATGACCAGATGCCATAGATGTGAAAATCCTTGATGGTGACCATGTACATGCAGTCAGGCCACTGCCTCTGTGTTGTGCTAGACGTTTGGTCCACGTACTCAAAAGGTTGTGCACCAAAAGCACTTGGGACTTATCCTCACTCTGTCAGATGTGTTGGACTTGATCCACAGCTTTTGTGTCCGTGCCTTTGTATTCACACTCTATCTTGTGTTTCCCAAATGGAGCTATGGAAAACCAGTGCTAGCTGGGCAGTCCCTCAGCCAGAAAATTCCTCTGTGTGTTTGTTAAAATGCTACTTTCTGTGCTCCTCTCAGCATACAATAGTATTTCAGAGCTGATTTTCATCTTGTACTGGAAGGAACCTGCTCATAGTAAGCTCAGATTTAGAAGACCCATATTACAGTGCAGCTGGACACAAACTGGGTTTTGCTGTTGACGTTGCAGTGCCCAGCTGCTAGTCAAATGCATTTAGATTCAGACTGTTTGGGAGGAGCAAGGTGGGCATGATGACCAGGCTATTTGTTCCTGAGTACTTCTGTTTCAGGTTGCTGGGTTGGAAAGGGAGATGAGGGAAAAAACCTGCGAGTTATGATCGTAGTGATCCAGCACCATTAAAGTTGGGTGCTTGTCATAGCAGTGCTTTGAAGAACTTGCTCTTGGTGAGCAGGTGCGATTGAAATGCTCTAGGCATTGCATTTTATTGGAACATTTGAGGAAGAGGAGGAGGGGAAAAGCATCAAAAAAAATGCAAGGTGTCTCCCAACTAGTTCACAGTGTAGATCTCCACTTGCTGAGCTGGAGACGTCGGGCTCTTTTTGCAGTGAGACACTTCTAGGGAGGGCTTCTCCTGACCTACTTTAGGTGTCCACAGTAAGGTGGTGACCTGTCCCACAGTTTCAATGACTCTGCTGACTTAATCCTTGAACAGGAACCTGTGGGTGCCAGCCTCATAGTAAAGCACTGCAGAGGGACAGATGATTCCTACCCTCAGTATCAGTGCTGTTTGAGTCTCCATTTTTGCTGCTCAATGCTAAACAGAGGAATTACTGTGCAAACAAGCCAGTGGATAGTTAGTCTGCTCTTGTTGGTGTTGGTAGGTGCCTGTGGAAGTAATGGTTGCTCATGGTTATGGATACAAGTTTAAGAAGCTCCTTTATGAGCAGTCAGCATGTCTTTCTCACTTTCAGGCTGGTCATGAGGCCTTTGGTTTCCAAGGTTTATGTAATTTCTGGAAGCAGCCTTCATAAACATCTGCTGAATTGTGCTTTGTTGGAGATGGTCCCTTGTGATTTTGTATACCAGCTCACCATGTGTTTGACTCTGGGCCCATAGTTAGTGCCAGACCTTTCAGACAACTCTCTCCATCATTGGTGCTGTGACTCTTCATGGTTTTTAAATGTCTGTGAGCTCACAAAATCAACTTCCTTTATAAACAGCCAAACCAGGTGATTCGTTACCTCCTTTGCAAGAGACAAACTTCTGCTCAGTGGAGCAATAAAACCTTTGCATTAGGTGAAACCTGTCTGCAGCCCAAGAGCTTTGTCTTCCACAGGACTGCAAGGGTTAATGCTTACTCCTTAATTAATCTTATATTTAAGATTAATAAGCCAAAATAAAAGATAGTTCTTTCTTTGTTTTACTTTCCATGCCCTCACAGCTAACATAGCTTGTAGGGCTTTAATTCTGCTAGTAGATACAACCATGGGGGAAAATCACAAACAGGGCCTTGTTTAGAGTAAAAAGAGTCTTGAACTGCTTTGGAACTGTAAACAACAATGAAGTCTTGCTCTCTCAAGGGGAGCTGTGAGATCTTTCTGATGACTTCTACTTCTGTACCTAGGGTTGTTCCCGCCTCCTCTGGCACCACCACCAGCTCTCCTCATTCCAACCTTGGATGGGTAAGACCACACCTGGGCTGAGCCATGCTTCATAAGGAGGAAAGGAGGAGGATAAATCTCAAATCAGGGTTAGGAATTCTTAGTCTGGTGATGGATTGGGTTGAGAGCAGAGCCCATAGGGAGTTCTATGTAGGAAATCCACACCCTAATGTGGTGTATTCATGACACAGGAAGGAGGCAATGGAAGCTGGGTCAGTGGTCAGGTCTAGGCAGAGCAGTGGAAAGCAGGTTATGTTAGGCCTGATGTTTTCTGTAAAGATCTCCTAGTACTTTGCCAGGGCTAGTTGTTTCCCAGTGCCTGATTCTGCCCAATTCAGGGCAGGGAGGGGTAAAGCAAGACAAGCAGTTGAGGTACAGCAGTTAAAAAAGATAAGGCAAAGCAACTGCACCTGTATGAGCTTCTGGTTGTTTGCAGTGCAAAATGAGTCATAGATTTGGGTTGGAAGGGACCCTAAAGATCATCTAGTTCCAGCCCCGTTGCCATGGGCCAGGGACACCTCCTACAAGACCAGGTTGCTCAAGGCCTCATCCAGCCTGGCCTGGAACACTTTCAGGGTTGGAGCCTCCACAGCTTCTCTGGACACCCTATTCCTGTCTCACCAGAAAGAGATTGACAGAAACCACATGTTTCCTACAGACCTTTAATAAAAATGGGGTGAGCTTGCAGCACATAAGCAGGGGTCACTGGTGCTAATAATGTGTGTCCTCTTCTCTCCCCACAGCCAACCAGCCAGCTACAACAACAGGCAGCCTCCACCGTTCGGCTACAACTCCGCAGGTGAGCACTGAAGATACCAACAGTCAAACTGCTCTCATCTCTTCTCTGGTACTTGGTGCTTTAGGCTATCCCTAAGCTGATGGACATCACGTTTGCTTTAGCTGTAGGGTCCTGCTTGTGCCTGCTTAGGCAGACTATCCCGGTCACTGATGACACCACACAGTGTCTGGCAACACTTTGCACTGTTGGCGGATACAGTTCTGTAGCTGACTGCTAAGCCTCAGATCAGGTTTTTGGTGCAGATGTCCAGCAACAGAGCAGCTCCCCACGTGCCTCTGCAACACCTTCTTGTCCTTGTTTGCACACGTATGCTCTCACTCCCTCGAGCCTGTCTCTTTTACCTCACACCCTCAGCTTCCCGTCTCCTCCCTGAGCTTTAGAATGCCCTCCTCCCCCAGTGGATCATCTGCTTTGCCTGCGGGCACATGCAGACTTCTGTCTCCTTTGTTTGGTAATGGAGGAGGCAGTGCCAGAATTCTAGCAGATTCCCTTCCCTTTCCCAGGCCTGCCAGCAATGCCCGTGTCCTCCTCCTGTTTCCTTAGTGACCAGCACTTAGAGCAGCAGCTCTTCATTGTGCTGAACAGACAGTGACAGGCAGGATGGACAGAACGATATGCAGCATCATGCTGTCACCTCTGAAACGGGTGGTTGGAGGAGTGGGCAGTGTGGGGCCTTCATGAGAAATGGGAGGCTCAAGTGTTGTCTCTTGCAACTTTCCATCAGGTGATTCTACTCTGGGATATGCCCTCACTGGTCTAGCTGAGCAGGCCCCAGCAGGCTGGCGTCTGGATGGGGAAATGCTGGTGGCTCTGGGCTTATGGAAGTGTTTTGGTTGGAAAAGTCTTCCAAGATTTTCAAGTCCAGCTGGCAACCTAACACCACTATGGCCATTAATCCTGTGTCATCCTTGATTAACAGCTTGTGTCCCTGGCCCTTTCCCCAGGTACCACCTTAGGCCAGAAGGTACCTGTGAGAAGTGAGACCTTGTGAGTGTGGCTGAGAGTCTGGGGCTGACCAAATTCATTTATCTCAGCACTGCAGGCACCTTTGCTCTCCAAGCCAGGATGTCTGAGAGGGACAGGCTAAAAGTTTTCTCAGTGAATACCTTCTAGCAAGACCTGGAGAGCAGGAGCTGGGGGATGTTGCTGTGATGTTTGTAAAACTGTGGATTCACCCATGTCTTCATGAGGGAAACGATGTTCACATGTTCCTACCAACTGCTGAAAGTGCAAAGGGAGAGTGAGGACAGCAGGGAGCTGGGCTGTTGTCATCTTGGATTCTGCCATACTTCCAGAGGGTATCTTTGGAAAGGGCAGGACAGAGGATGCTGTTAGTGCTTCAGATGAGCAGGGTTGTGCTCTCTCGCTGCAGATTCAGGTTTCATCAGCTACCCGCCCATCTCCACATCCCACACGCCCTGGGTGACGACGGTGGACAAAGGCACGAGCAGCTCCAGCAGCAGCCACTGGGAGTACTCGGGCTCCAGGCGGGAAAGGGAGCGGGAACGGGAGCGGGAGCGGGAACGCGAGCGAGACCGGGACCGTACCCCCACCACCAGCGAGTACAACAAGTGAGTGCTGGGCTTCCACAGCCTCTGCTCACTGCTGCCCAGCTGGGAGCTCTGGCATTGCCCTGGAGCACCAGAAGGAGTTTGATCAAGGGATGGCCTTGTTGGTTACCACAGAATCCCCAAATCCCAGCATGGTGGGGGTTGGAAGGGACCTCTGAAGAACATCTGATCTAAACCCCTGCTAGAGTAGGATCACCTGGCATAAATCATACAGGCACATGTCCAGGCAGGTTTTGAGTGTCTTCAGAGACACAGACTCTACGACCTCTCTGGGCAGCCTGCTCCAGTGCTCTGCCACCCTCAATACCAGTATAATGTGCCGAAATGTCTAGGGAGGGGATACCTTGGGTCAACAACCAGAGGACAAGCTAAGAGCGGATGTTGCTGGCTGGTCTCCTGTCTCTGTTTTTTGTTTGAAGCCAGCAGAACCAGTTCCTCTTGTTCTTACCTGTAATGTGAGGCCAGTACATGAGCTAGCCCCTCTGTCTAGTAGATACTTCACAGCTCAGTGTGAAACGTCAGTCACAGGAGCTGCTGCTTCATGTCTTCTAAACACAGCCCTCGGATCAAAGGCAAATCCACCCCTGCTTTGCTCAGCTCTGCTGCAGGGACTCCTGGGGCAAGGAGTGTCCTTCACCAGAACCTGGAAACCTTTAACCAGGCATTTCTGTGGCAGTGCTGGCGACAGCCTCTCAGGTGGGAACTGGTGTGATCTCTGGTGACAGCAGTGCTGGAAGCGCTCAGGGAGGGAGTTTTTCAGCCTCCCAGCATTGATCTAGAGAGCTGAAGGCTGGGCTGTGAGGCTCTAAAGCCATCACTTGTTCTGTCACAGGCAGCGTCAGTGTTTTGCCAGCTCAGATATCCCAAGAGTCATTCCAAACACGCTCAGAATGTGCATTCCTGCTGGGGAACTTCCCTGCCCAGGAGCTGAGCAGATAGGGAAATGTTTTCCTAATCTTTGCTTTCCCCCACAACGTTTTTTTTTGTTTTTTTTTTTTACCTGACAAACTTATGGGCATTGTGGGTGGAAGGGGGAGGAAGAGGAGAGAAGACAAAGTTGCTGCAACTGGGAGAGCTCAGATTCCCACACTTCCTGAGCAGGTTGGTGCTGCTGCCAAGTCCTGTGGTCAGCATTGCTGAGCAGATTGTTGGCATTGCTGGAAGCTCTGGAGCATGGTGACCTCTCAGATCAGGGCAGGTAGCCGTGCTCCATGGAGTCCTGTGGGGCACTCCCAGGTGATTGATACTGGATCTTATTTGTCCAACTTGATTCCACAGAATTGTGGAATGCTTTGGGTTGGAAGGGGCCTTTAAGGGTTGTCTAGACCAGGCCCTGTGAGTGTTAGAGTGATGTTTCAGATTCCATTTCTCAGAGTCTGAATATTGTTTCCTGCAGTGGGACTTGTAACCCTTTAGACTTAGGCTCTCAGAAGTGGAACAGGGGTTGTGAGGTGTAGAGGGGAGTGTGGGATGGATCTGGATTTGGGATACATCACTCTCACTCTGTGTGGATCAAGTGAGGTGCCTTCAGTAGGTAGTTAGGGGTAGCAGAGAGACCATGTCAGCTGTACTTAGAGTGTCAAAGTTTTGAACTCATGGGGAAGAAATTGATCCCTTAGCATCTCATGCACAAGAGTCACAGGTTGTCTGCAGCAAAGGCTGTAAAAGTAAAACTCAGCACCAGGGGAGGTGGAACAAGAGAAGCATGTTTCTGTTGCTTCTGAACAAGGTGTTTGGATGTCTTGGGCATATTCCAGAAGCACTGTGGGAGCAAAAGCCCCAAGACCTTGGCCATATGCTTGCTGATAAGGTACTCCTTTGGCAAATCTTTGATGCTCAACTGTTTAGGCTTTCCAGCTGCATAGCAGTCCAATGGAGAAAGTTACTTCATGGTGGTGAGAAACCGAGATTGGGTCACAGCCTGGGTTCAGTGAGCAGCAGCAGCTTATAGGTTCTTTCAGGAGCATCACAAATACCTGTTGCTAGAGTAAGAGGCAAGAGATGCACCAATATGTAAACGATGGCTAGCAGGAGGGTGGAGACTCTCTTTGTACAAGGAGTCAGATGGAAAAGGATTAGGGCCGATGGGGTATGTGTTACTGCTGGGGAGGTGTCAGTTGGACTCTGTAACAAAATGCTTCCCCGTGAGAACAGGGAAGCATTGGAGCCATCTCCCAAGGGAAGCAGTGGATTCCCCTACGCTGGTCGGTGTTAAGACCTTGACAGGGTGCTGGGCCAGCTCATTTCAGCTACGCTGTCACCTAGAAAGGTTGGACTAGATGGTCCGTGGGGTCCCTCCTAAGCTGGCATTCTGCGTGATGCAGATGTTGGTGAGGATGGAGTGGTACAGCCCTGTAAAGGCAGCTGCTGGCTGGCAGGAGCGGCCTGCTCCCCTGCCTCACTCCTCCCTTCCGCCCCGCAGTGACGACGAGCGGTACCGCTACTACAGCCGAGAGCGCAGCTACGACTTCGAGCGCGACTACCGCCGCAGCCGGGACCGCAGCCGCGAGCGTGAGGATCGGCACCGCGAACGCCGGCACAGGGACAAGGAGGAGAGCAGCAAGCATAAGTCCTCCAGACGGTGAGAGAGCTGCTGGGCTTCAGCGGCTGGGGGCACACCTTAGCTGCAGACAAGAAGCTGAAGTGAATCGTGGAATGGTTTAGGTTGGAAGGGTCCTTAAAGATTGCCTAGTTCCAACCCCCCTGCCATGGGCAGGGCCACTTCCTAGGTTGCTCAAGGCCCTGGCCAACCTGGCTTTGAACACTTCCAGGTTTGGAGCCTCCACAACCTGTTCCAGTGCCTCACCACCTTCAAGGGGAAGAGTTTCCTCCTAATATCTAGTTTAAATCCTGCTTGTTTCACTCTGAAGCCGTCACCCCTCATCCTGTCACTCCATGCCTTTGTGAAAAATCCCTCTGCAGCTCTCCTGTAGCCCTCTTCAAATCCTGGAAGGCTGCTTTAAGGTCTTCCTGGAGCCTTCGCTTCTCCAGGCTGAACACAACCAACTCTTTCAGCCTGACCTCACAGCAGAGGGCTTGCAGCATTCCCATCATTGCTGTGGCCTCCTCTGGCCCTGCTCCCAACATTTTCATGTCTCTGCTGTACTGAGGACTCCAGAGCTGGCCCCAGCACTGCAGGTGGGGTCTCAGCAGAGGAGAGGGGCAGAATCCCCTCCCTCTGCCTGATGCCCATACTGCTGGGGATCAGCCCAGGACAGGGCTGGCTCTGGGCTGGCAGTGCACAGTGCTGGCTCACGTCAGGATCTTCACCCACCAGCACTCCCAAACTGGTTGTTCTGGCTTATACTGGCTTCTTGTGACCTGATGCTGTCCTGAGCCATGACATCCACACAGAAAAAGTGCTCTGGGGCAGAAACCTGGGCAGGAGGCAGAACAGAGAGAAGAGCCTTTGGTGTGGGTAAGGTCTGAGGCAGTTTTGGGGTGGCAGATCCCTGCCACAAGGACACAGGACACTCAAAAGCTGATGCTTCTGCTAGTTTTGTGTTTTGAGGAGAGCTTCCTTCAGCCCGTAATCCGAAATTTCCTCCTGGGGCAGCAGACTGCATGATCAGAGCTCTCTGGCCATTGCTTCTGGTAGTGAAATAGATGATGATCTGGGCAGAGCTAAAACACTTGGAGCACAGCACGATGTCTGAAAATCCCAGTTTTGCTGGAGAAAATGGATTTGCTGGAGATGATCTTCCTGTGAGAGTATCCCTCTTTTCTTTGCTCCAAGGCAAGGCTCAGCTGCCATCTCTTCACATCGCAGTAATGGCTTGAGCAGACTTGCTCCCTTGTTTTTGGTGCTTTAACTTCCTTCTTTCAGATGAAACCCTTGCCAGCTCTGTCAGTAATTTACCTTTGTTTTGAAACTGCTATCAGAAAAACTCCTACACGGTGGCTGGAGGCAAAAAGCTGCTCTTGTCCCTAAGGGAATGAATAAAGTGGAAGATAGGATGGATTGCTGAAGGGTTGGGAACAATGGGAGCTGAAGAAAGGCCTCAAAACTGAAAACAAACCAAATGGAAGCTGAGCTGATACCAGACTAAGAAGCCAATAGCTTTAAGGGTTATTTCTCAGCTTCCTCTGCTCAGAGCTGAAACCCAGTGTTAGAAACCTGACTGCTTAAACAGGATGGGATCCACCAAAGCAACATCAGAGCCTGCCTGAGGGCTTGATTTTTCAGAGCTGGGTTATAGCGTGAGGTTGGAGTGAGGTGACTTAGACCCTGCTCCTCAGACCACACAGGCACTGTGGGTTGGGGAATGTTTGTTAGCAAGAGCAAATGGAGGAATATGCTGTGCTGAAGGCCACTTAGAGCAGAGGCTCCTTCAGGCACTGAGAGCACTGAGCCTGCTGCAGGCATTTGCAGGAAGGTGAAAGGGTTTCTTTGGGGTTTCCAGTTTCCATAGCTTCAACAGTCTAAAGGAAGTCACTGATGCTGCTTTCAATATAAGAGGATACTCGCATTGCTCAAGCACAAGCCACTGCCACAGTGCTGTCCACCAGGTGGCTGGAGATGTGCTGAGGAGCAGGAGGCAACAGCCTGCTAGTTTTTTCTTTCCCCCTCAACGACTGTGAAACCATTTAAAAAACAAGTCAGAAAATGACTCAAAGCCTTCCATGGCTCAGTTAGGGCTGTCTCTGCTAAACTGGCATCCAGATGTGGCAAGAATTTGTCTGTACATCTGACTGTCCACACTGGTAGAGGTGTGTGTCTGTCCTGTGTGATCAGGCATCTGCTTGTGATCAACTGATCTGCTTTTACCTGTTTGAATCCTGGCACCTTCATACCACAGTCAGCTCTGGAGACCTCACTTTTTTTCAGCCTGAGAAGAAAGAATTGTATGCTTGAGGAGTGGCAGAAAATCCCCTAGGAGGGGCCAAGGACCAGAGTGGGCACAACCAGAGCTCCCACCTTCCCTCCATGGGAGCATGAGGCTGATGGGGAGGCTGTATGTCCACACTGCAGCTGGCTGTGGGCAGTGGCAGGGCTCAGGTGTGCACCACCTCATCAGAGCTGCTTCTGGCTGGAGCCTCTCCCACATCACAGAAAATCCACAGCTCACCATCTGCACCTGGAAGACAGCTTTGGGAGAGAAGGTAGAGGAGTTTTAAAGCACAAAGCAAGTCAAGTAATAGATTGGTTGTGTGAGTAGAAGCAGAAACAGGATCTGCCTCATCAATCCCCTTCTTGCCTCTAGTCCAGCAGTTTCCCAAGGTCTTAAGAGGACTGAAGGTTTCAAACACCTTCTGGATTTAATGTTTCATGATGAAGCTTAAGATGTGTCAAATTTGTTAGAGCTTCCTTTGGAGTGGGAGGGACAGATCTGGGCCACTCACTCCCAGGACATTGAGGTGCTGGAGCAGGTCCAGAGAAGGGCAACACAGCTGGTGAAGGGTCTGGACAACAGGTCTGGTGAGGAGCAGCTGAGGGAACTGGGATTGTTCAGCCTGGAGAAAAGGAGGCTGAAAGCAGACCTCATTGCTCTCTACAAGTCCCTGAAAGGAGTTTGTAGCTAGGTGGGGGTTGGTCTTTTCTCCTTAGGAACAAGCGACAAGATGAGGAGATAGCCTCAAGTTGCCCCAGAAGAGGTTTAGGTTGGACATTAGAAGAAAATTCTTCACTGAAAGGGTTCTTGACCACTGGAACAGGTGGAATGAGGGCAGATTTGATGTGGAACAGAATGCCCAGGGAGGTGGTGGAATCCCTGTCCCTGGAGGTGTTTAAAAGCCACAGAGATGTGTTGCTGAGGGAAGTGGTTTAGCACAAGACTTGGCAGAGCTAGAGAATGACTGGACTGGATGATCTTGAAGGTCTTTTCGCCCAAAAAGCTGTGATTGCTCATAAAACCCACCCTGGGATCATCCTGATAGCATCTGTCTTGCTCTCTGCCTGCTGTGTGCTGAGGGAGCGCATGGTGCAGAGCTGCCCCCTCCTGTGGTTTGTAGGCCCTGCCCTGAGTGTGGGCATCAGCCCAGGCAAACAGCCCAGCCTTTCCCTGTCTCCCTGGTGCTGTCTGCACTTCTGCTCTGCCTGCTGCTTGTTGGAGATGAAAGCGCACTGTTGCCTCCATGCGCAGCGTTGGTATGTTTGGGTCTGTCCCGTGCTGAGGCAGGCTGTGTGGGACCTTGGCAGAACTTTATCTCCCTTTCCTTCCCCACCACAGCAAGCAGCACGAGAGCGAGGAGGGAGAGAGTCACCGGCGTCACAAGCACAAAAAGAACAAGCGCAGCAAAGAGGAGAAGGAGGCCAGTGAGGACGGTGCCCAGGAGGGAGAGGAGCAGGATGCCAAGGAGTAACCCATCACCTGCAGCCCTCAGCAGGAACTCGCTCCGTTGGAACCGGCGTGGCAGTGGTGATGGTTTGGTTTGAGGCTTTGATTTTGACTTTTTTTAATTATTATTATTTGTTGGTATTATTATTTTTCTTTCCAAGGGGACAGAGAGACTGACTCTAGGCAAGCAGCAGTGCACGCTGCAGCAGGTGGAGAGCAGAGGCTGCAGGTGTGCTTCGACTTGGGTTGAGTTTTCTTTTTGATACGAGACAAACTCCAGCAGTCCTGAGATACCAAGCACTGAGCTACTCCTAAGCATCCCCGGGGAGAACGTTGTTGTGTCAGATCCTATGGTTTCTGATGGAAGATGGCTTCAGCTGAAACTAACATGTTTAAGTCATAGTTTTTATCATGGGTTGTTGTTTTTTTCATCATCATCATTCCTCTTTGAAAAACAGGACAGTAAGTGCGACTTCAGATTTATTGTCCAAAGAAAGGTGTGATTTAGGATCCTGAGAGCCAGCTTAGAGCCTGGCTTCTAGTAGTGAACAAGTCTCATTCCCAAATGAATTTCTTTAGAGCACAAAACCACCTCCTGATTTCTTCATGGCCAGATGGGCAGCACATGAGGAGGAGGAACTGCTTTCACTGGTGGGCTACAAGTGCCTGCCTTGCTCTTGTTGGCATTGAGAAGCTATCGTGTGTGTTTACAGAAGGTGTGCGAAGACTCCAAGCCTGTCTGCTTTTTTTGTGTGGTTTTCTTTTTTTAAACTAAAAATAGTTCTGTCCTATGTGACAAAGTGGGAAAGCCACTGAAGACCCAGAGCATGAATTTCTCTGTGATTAGATCTGACTGTAACTTGGTTTTGTTTTTACTAAGACTTGAGCTGAAGAACCCAGGGCAGTAGAGAAGGTGAAGTCCCATCTGGCAGTTTGCCCTCCTGGGCTTGGCTTCTTTCTGGTTTTGGTTCTCACCCACACTCCTGTGCCACACATTCCTTCCCCCTAGAGCTCCAAATAAATCCAGTTAAATTCCAAAGTTCTTTTGGATTTAGTCTTGGGTGGGGAGGGAGCAAACAGAGAGATTTCTGGGTGGGAACAACAGGGGAAATAATTCTGAGGGGGTTGGATCTGTATAGTGCTTAGGACACTGCACCTCCCTTTGTGTCAGTCCACAAGTGTCTCATTTTTTAAAGGATTTTCCACTACTTTTGACTTGTTATTTAAAACTGTCTGAAATATTTGCCCTGTAATAATCTGGTTCTGAAATCTTCTGAGGTTTGTGTATTGTGCTCTCAAGTCTGAGTGTCCTGTGAAGCCTCAGAGACTCCAGCCCATGAAGCACCATGATAACAGTTTCTGTGCTGTGACATCTGGTGAGTCATTAACTGTCAGACCTGCAGGGAGGAGGGGGGAATCTGTTTGGATTTGGGGGGGTTAATACAGGGTTTTTTTTAATGTGCTTTGGGACTGTGGGAGATGTGTTGTAGAGAGGTGTGAACTGATCCAGAGTGAAAGGGCACGGCCTGGGAGGGGGCACCCAGATGTTCCTCTCTGCAGTTGTCAGAGCTGTGATGAAGCACCAGGATCTGCAACAGGACATCTCTCAGCTGCTGCCTGTCTGGGCACAACTGAGAGAAGGTTTGTGGCAATCCTAGCTCTTGCTGAGCATTGAGGAGATCCTCTCTCAGGCTACTCTTCTGCAGGCTCAACAGCCCCAGGGCTCTCAGCCTTTGCTCCTCACAGGGATGCTTCAGGCCTCTCAGCATCTTGGTAGCCTCTGCTGTACTCTCTCAGGGGGTTGAACTTGATGGTCTCCAGCGGTGCCTTCCCACACCTACCATTTTGTGATTCCATTCTGGGATGTTCATCAGCGCTGCCTGCACTGCAGCAGCCACCATACCAAACACCAGCTCTGCCACAGCCTGGAGCTCTCTAGGAGCAGCCTCTGTGTTGCTGAGCTGTGCACACACCCAGCCCAGCCTGGTTAAACAGCGCTTTGGTTACTCCCTGGCTTGGCTTTTCAGTCCAGGCCCCTCTGATTCCCACAGACAGGAGCAGAGGCACAACTCGGTGAGAGAATGGTTTTGGTTTGAAGAGACCCTTAAGCTCATCAAATCCAGCTGTTGACCCAGCACTGAGAGAAAGGGTTTATGGATTTCTGTTTGCCCAGGTGTTTTTGACCCAGTCTCAGCAGTAGACTATGTCAGGATGGCTCAGCTCTACACTCCCTTCCCAGGAGAAGCAGGCTCTCTGTTTGTTATCTCCTGCTTCACAAGTCCTAGCTCCAGGAGGTGACCAATTCTGGGGCTGTCAGCTGATACAGACTGGAAAGAAAGGTTTAAAAAAACCACAATCCATGTTTTTCAGTAATATCACAATAATTTATAAAGGCATTAAAACATTCAACATCTATTAACAAGCTGGTCGTGGAAACAACACTTAAATTAGGAGAATATTCTGGTGAAGTACAAGGCACCTTGGAAGGAGGTGGAGGAACAGGGAAAGCCAGGCTAGTTCCTGCAGCAGGCTCCTCACCCCAGCTGCATGGCTTTTTCCTGCTGTACTTTGTACAGGGGACATTAGGTCCTTCTCAGAGAGAATCACCCTCTCTCCAGCTACAGAAATATTTACTGCTCCCCACCAGGCACAGTTTCTGCACATTGATTTGGAAAGAGAGCAAAAAAACCAAAATCACTTCAGGTTCCTCTCTTTGTGGCAGAGGCTGAGTGATTGGTTTGCCACAGGAGGAACAAGAGAGGGGAAGAAAGGCCCCAGAGCCCAACTGAGCCCGGTGGTGTTTATCACCCAGAGAGGTCAGGGAAGCTGTGGTGAGGAGCTATTTTGGCATCACAGGCTCTGATGAGAGGCCCTGCCATACACTGCCCAGAACTAAGAGCCAGAGGAACTGAAGTCAGTCAGGCTGGAGGTAAACTGAGGAACCATTGTGCTTTGCAGCAACAGCTAATTAGGAAAGCAGCAAGCCCTCAGAGAAGCTTTGCTGAAGGCAGTGCTGGGCACTCACTTGCAGCCAGCTCAGAAGAGACATTAACCTGTGCAGGGAGATCAGCTCCCTTGGATCTCAGAGCCTGAGATGAGCCTTCGCAGCAGAAACAGCCCAGGAGGGAAGCTCTCCGCAGGCCACCTGGCTGGAGACAACTGTCACTTCTGCTGCTCATTGACAGCCTCCTGAAAAGGGAGTTGCTTCATGGGGAGTTTGCAGGTAGGAAGTTCACAAGGCTTCACAGGTCAAACCAGCCTGCCTTGGCTTCAGTTCTTTGGTTCTAACCAGTAACCATATAGTGGATTTGAACTGAGGCCACACTGGTGGCACTGTCCCTCTGAAGGTGGCTTGTTTCCTAAGCCCTGCTGAGCTGCTCCAGCCAGCTCCCTCCAGCTGCAGGGGGACGCAAAAAGAACTGCCGGAGTTCATCTCCCATGCCTGACAGGGCAGACGCTGTATCAGGTACATCCTCCTCCTCCCTCCCTGCCTTATCTCTGCCTCTCATCACGGGAAAACTGATAAGAGTGTCCTGGGACAGAGGTTGCTTGTAACAAGCCTCTTTATCTCCCTTCTGTGGGAAAAGCTGCTCAGTTTATCAAGTCTTAAATCCAGGGAAGCAGCTGAGGAAGGGGTTGAAAAATCAACCCTATCTCTGGCTGCTGGGATGGACGCACTCAACTCCGCTCCTTAACCAAACTAGTGGTAGTTTGCCAGAGGCCCCACAGGAGGTAAAGTCCTGAGCCTTCAGCAGGCCAAAAACATCCCTTGTTCCAAACTCTGAAAACCCACCAATGAGCAGTGACTCAGTGAGCTTGGGCTTGGAACACTGATCATGCTATTAACACCTGAACAGCAGGTGGCTTTTCTATCACTCATTCATGAAGGCACAAAGCTGTGGGTACAAGGAGTCCCATAGATACCTTCCCAGTGCATGGGACTCCGCTGCAAACCAACCACTTTATCCCAAAAATACAAAAGCCTGAGTCTTCTCTGAGCTCTCCCTGCATAGCAGCTGGCTGCATGCTCTTCTAGAGCAAGGACACCTCTCCAGGTGGCTCCTCAAAGATGAGACCTTTCACCAACAGATCTTTGGTAAGCAACTTATATTTGTCTTATGGCAACATTGATTTGTGTTTTAGTAACTTGAGTCGTCATTAAAGTGATGCTACATTGGGCAGTAAGAAAGAGACAACTTTGCCCTCACCTGTGGTTGAAGTCACTCTTGGACATAATGCCTCAAGGAAACTACTTTTGCTGATGCCTTTGACAGTGATTCTTCAAGCAGTAAATCATCCAGTTGCAGCAAGTCACCATAAGCAGGATGCTAAATGGGGATTCACCACACACTGGCATACTGGGCAGGATCCTAACCCATGATTCCTGACAGATACCTGCTGATGGGACCTTCATGCAGGTCAACAGCTCCACTGTACTGACCAAGCAGCTCTGCAGCTGTCAGCTGCAAGTTACAGTTGTTTTTTATAAACACATTCACCAGGTTTCAATAACCTAAAAACAGCAAGTGTGGGGGCTAGAGGAGCTAAGTCATTGGGTCCTCATTCTTAAGAGTTTTCTTAGTGGCTTTAAAAGGTACAAAATTACTTGGTAGCCAGGAATTGTGGATCAGGAGCAGAACTGCACTAAATCAGGAGGAGAAATGGGACCTTCATGCCTCTTTTAACCTGTTCAAAACATCAAATCTACAGCAGAGCTCTAAAGTAGAGGCAAGTGCCTCAGACAATTTGTAGAGAAACACTGGGAAGAGCTTTCTCTGCAACACCAACCCTCAAGAGCTTTAATGAGCCCAGGAAGCTACAGCACTGTGCAATTAACAGTTACTGGGAGGCCAAGGACCAGACGGGTGGAGAGCCCCAGTGCAGCAAGGAAACCTTTTCTGCAGGAAGGCAGCTCGTGTCTTCTGTGGCAATGCACCGTGGGGAGAGTTCAGCGTCCCCTTGTCTGTCAGGTGTTCAGCTCTGTGCGGTGGCCAGCTGCTGGCTGATACCTGAAACTGGGCTGTTGCTTTCAGCTTTCAGACCAGGCTGCCTGGCCAGGACACAACTGTCAGCGTGACTTTGTTCCTTTGCTCCTTCAGCATCGGGATGAGTTCAGAGTTGCTCATTCCTATTGCTGGCACTCCGTTTACTGCCACAATTTCATCTCCACACCTAAATCAAGACACAGGAAAAATGCTTGTCAGGACTTAATTCTTGCTAGCACTCCTTGTTAAAGGACTTTTTTCACTTCTGAGCCAGAGGCAGTGAGGGAAAGGACACTGTTGGTACCTGAGCGAGGGCAGTGAAGGTCAGCAGCGTGACGAGCTGGCCAGCCAGCAGAGGGAAAAGTCACAGGAAATCCTGTGCTGATAAACACATCCCCAAGGTCACTCCTACAGCTGCTGGAGCAAGGTGAAGTACTCACGAGGCTGAAGCTTGCAGTCATACTGCATTTCAGCACAGGAGGCTTTAGAGTCCTGCTTGATCTGCCTACTCCAGTGACACACCAATCTCTTCCCACCTTCACTGTGTCTCTTGGGGAACACACACTGGTGGCCTAGCACCAAGAACCCAGCTGCCCCCAGTCTTCCCACCAAGGCTCTAACCCAGCTCTGGTCTGTCACACCGGTTTCGGGGCAGCAAAGCTTAGCCTACTGCAATAAACATACATCCCCTGCAAGACAGGAGCCTCACTTGGGGTTTTCACAGCCCAGCAGCTTGCTGTGTATTTGTGGGGAAGCCAACTCCGTTGGTTCCTAGAGATGACACTTCACAAGAGTTC
This sequence comes from Tricholaema leucomelas, assembly GCA_013400475.1. NCBI lineage: Eukaryota > Metazoa > Chordata > Aves > Piciformes > Lybiidae > Tricholaema lacrymosa > Tricholaema leucomelas. The sequence continues at coordinate 2,269,255 of WAAF01015816.1, forward strand.
TGTGGAGTTCTCCAGCTCCACCATCCACTCCTCACTGCCACTGCCAACAAGCAGATCAGCAAAGCTCCATTTCAGTTTCCAGCACAGGAGAGTTTTTGTGGCTTCTCCTAATCCAGGAGATTCTTCATTTTTTGTTAGCTCTGGAACCTCCAAAATTCACCTCAGCCGTCCTGTTTTTTTCTTATAGCAAACTACCCAGTAAAGCCTTCATGGCCTTTTAAAATCTACCTGGTAATTCCCTTTATTTGTGGCTTTATAGAGAAACCAAACCCCTCATTAGCACAGGACTTGGTTTGTTCCAGTTTTGGTAACTGCTCAGGTGAGTGGCTAAGAGTTAGAAGTTAACTTTTAGCTCAGCTCATGAGCAGGGTGAAAAGCAGCCCTCAGCAGACTGCCACAAGTCCTGCTAGCACAGCTGGTACAAACATCGGCCCCCTGGGGTAGCTCACACTTACTTCAGCTTCCTGTCACGGAAAGCAGGAGTCCCAGGCACGATGGTTTTGATGAAGAACGGTTGGTTTCCTTTACTCTCCTCAAAGCCTCCCACGATGCTGAAGCCCCAGCTTTCCAGGTTGCCTTTATTGAGGACAATATCTTGACAGCAGTGAAGGTAGCTGTGGAAAGGCAACAGGAATAGCTGAGAAGTGTTTTAAGGAAAACTGTCCCACCATGAACTGATGCTTTTTTTTTTCCAGAGCTTCATCTTCATTTTCCGATTTTAAGGATTTGAAGCAACCCTTTTGCAGGGCATGTTAGGGGGACAGTTTTCATGGCTGGAGAGGCCTGTCCTCTGGAAATCTTTTCCCAGTGCTTATTTGGGAGCAAACAGAAAAATACTCCTTTAAAGGGGGTTGAGACAGAGGCACAGAACGGTAGGAGCTAGAAGGAACCTCTTGAAACTCATCCAGTCCAACTCCCCTACTAAAGCAGGGGTGCCCACAGCAGCTTGCACAGGATCACAATGTTCATGTGAGTTAGGAATCTCTCCACAGCCTCTCTGGGCAGCCTGCTTCACACATCCCTGAAAGATTCGTTAATAACTACATGAATTCTATGTAAGGAACACACACAGTGACAAACCCAAACTAGTCATGAGCAGCAGCTGCACCCATGCACTTAAAGAGAATTGAGCTGGTTTTATTCCCTCTGTACCACACATTTGGTACAATGAAGGTTTTCAGTAGCATGGTGTTGGGTTGAGGATTGGACTTAATGATCTTAGAGGTCTTTTCTAACGGTAATGATTCTATGATACAGCTCTGACTGAAAGCAAACACGGGAGAAGAAAGGAGGTAGAGCAGCCTAACTACCACATCAGAATGCGAAAGGTCCTTCCTGTAGGCCCCGGGCCCAAGATTGCCGTGTACAGCTGAGACACTGGATGCCTTGCAGACGGCACAGGGCAGCTGGGGAACGGTGCCCACTGAGGAGTGTGTCCTCAGCATGCCTGAGGTATGCTGCAGCACTAGAGCTGCCTTGGAGAATGTGATGTTGAAGTGCCAGCGGCACTTGCTTCTTGAGTTTGTCCACAAAGACACACAAAGCCTTGGGAGGCAGCTCGGAAGGTGTGGCAGCAGCTCGGGGAGGCAGCTCTCTGGCTCGCAGTCAGGTTATATTCTGGCACCGAGCTGGAGCTACCCTGTGTGAAACTGCTGCTGATCACCCTGCTGAGGTATTCCAGCAGCTAAACTTTTCCCAATAAACGTTTTTGCCTGAAGGGCTTTGCTTGAGCAGTTTGCAGGTGAGTCTCAGATTTCAAAAGCCTTCTCAGTTCTCACTAGGAGAAAGAGCCAATTACCCACTTGCAAACTGTAATTTACTTTTGTTTGAATTCTTCACACACAAATGCTGCAAGACCCAGCTCTACCTTCCTGGTGCCTCAGTGTTTTTTCTTCTGCTGGTGCCACCCAAGTGTAAAAAAGAGACCCCTGTGAGAAACGTGGGGGTCATCTGGAGCAGAGTGGTCACCACGAACATAAAAAGGTTCTTTACTAGAAACCAGTGTTGCTGTAAGAAAAAAGGGAAGTTAGGAAGAGAAATGTGAATTTGCTGTAAGATAAAGTGACTGTGGGGGAGGAAAAAAATGTATGTTCTTGCTAGTATCAGGTGATAGAACAAGAGGAAATGGCCTAAAATTGTGCTGGGGGGGGAGTTAGGTTCGATACTGGGGACAATTTCTTTCCTGCAAGAGCAGTCAGGCATTAGAGCCACTAGACCATGTCCCTCAGCACCACATCTACGTGGCTTTTTAATCCCTCCAGGAATGAGGGCTCCACCACTGCCCTGGGCAGACTGTTGTAGGGCTTAACAACTTAAGGAAGAAACTGTTACTCATGTCCGACCTAAACCTCCCCTGGTGCAACTTGAAGCTATTTCCTCTTGCCCTCTTGCTTCTTCCTTGGGAAAAGAGACCAAGACTCTGCTGTCTCCAACCCCCTTGCAGGGAGTTGTAGAGAGCTACAAGGTCTCCCCTCAGCCTCCTTTCTCTGGGCTGAACAACTCCACGTCCCTCAGCTGCTCCTCACCACCCCTATTCTTCAGATCCTTTACCAGCTTCATTGCCTTTCTCTGGACATACTCCAGCCCCTCAATGTCCTCCTTGGAATGAGGGGCCCAAAACTGATCACAGCATCTGAGGCGTGGCCTCAGCAGTGTACTGGGGGACAATCCCCACTCTGGTGCTGCTGACCACACTACTGCTAATCCAAGCCAGGATGCTGCTGTCCTTGGCCACCTGGGCACACTCTGGCTCATCCTCAGGCAGAGGATGGACCAGCACCCCCAGATCCTTTTCTGCTGGGCAGTTTACAGCCACTCTGCCCCAAGTCTGGAGCATTCACAGGGCTGTTGTGAGCAAATGCAGGACTCACCCCTTGGCTTTGTTGACAGTTTCCTCTAAGGAAGAATCCTTATATCTGCTGGATTGGAGCAATAATAGGAAAAAAAAAAAAACCAAAACAGAAAGAAAGAGACACAAAAGCTGAACAAACCCAAATCAAAATCATCAGCAGCACTTTCTAGGAAGTTTTGGTACATTTCAAGGGAGTATGAAACAGACAAGAGTCCAAGTGGCCATTCCTCTGAGGCACTTCTGAGTTAAAGCCCAGTTTGCGTGGGTCGAGAGCTCTCTGCAAGGTGAACCAAAAAGCAGTGAGGGCAACTGGGATCCTCACTTCAACTGCAGATTCCTGAGCTGCACTAAACGCCAGTGCAGAGGTGCCCTGAAGGTTTCCAGGTGACAGACAAGGGTAACATTCAGGTTATGGATTATTCTCAAGCAATAATTAAACATGATCCAGTTGTGGCAGCAAATCAAATACATTGCTTGGCTGAAAGGCACATTCTTAGCGGCTCTAGGGCCATTCTGAGGATGACCAGCTAGTTGCTACCAGGTCTTACAGTGAGCAGATGGGAAAATGAGTGAAGAAGCACAAGACAAGGGCAAATCATGCCTGACAAATTTGGTGGCTTTTTATGATGTAGTCACAGCTGCAATGGACAGGGGAAGGGCAACTGATGTCGTCTACCTAGACCTGAGTAAGGCATTCGACTCTGTCCCACATGACATCCTGGTCACCAAACTGGAAAAGCACAGACTGGATGGGTGGAGCACTCACTGGATAAGGAATGGGCTGGATGGTTGCATGCAGAGAGTGGTGATCAATGGCACAATGTCCACCTGGTGACCGGTGACAAGTGGTGTTCCTCAGGGGTCAGTGCTGGGACCAGTGCTCTGTAACATCTTTGTCAGTGATATGGACAGAGGAATTGAGTGCACCCTCAGCATGTTTGCAGGTGACACCAAGCTGTGTGGCACAGCTGACTTGCTGGAGGGCAGGGATGCCATCCAGAGGGACCTGGACAGGCTGGAGAGGTGGGCCCAGGCCAACCTCATGACGTTTAACAAGGCCAAGTGTAAGGTCCTGCACCTGGGTCGGTGCAATCCCAGGCACAGATACAGGCTGGGTGGTGAATGGCTGAGAGCAGCCCTGAGGAGAAGGACCTGGGGGTCTGGGTTGACGAAAAGCTCAACATGAGCCTGCAGTGTGCACATGCAGCCCAGACAGCAACCCTGTGCTGGGCTGCATCAAGAGCAGTGTGGCCAGCAGGGCAAGGGAGGGGATTCTCCCCCTTTACTCTGCTCTCCTCAGACCCCACCTGGAGTACTGTGTGCAGTTCTGGAGCCCCCAACACAAGAAGGACATGGAACTGCTGGAGCGGGTCCAGAGGAGAGCCATGAAGATGCTCAGAGGGCTGCAGCAGCTCTGCTATGAGGACAGGCTGAGAGAGTTGGGGCTCTTCAGCCTGGAGAGGAGAAGGCTTCGAGGAGACCTTATAGTGGCTTTCCAGTATTTGAAGGGAGCCTACAGGAAAGCTGGGGAGGGACTCTTTACACGGTCTAGTAATGTTAGGACAAGGGGGAATGGGTTTAAGTTGGAAGAGGGGAGATTCCGACTGGATGTTAGGAGGAAGTTCTTTACAGTGAGGGTGGTAAGACACTGGAACAGGTTGCCCAGGGAGGTTGTGGATGCTTCCTCCCTGGAGGTGTTTAAGGCCAGGCTGGATGAGGCCTTGAGCAACCTGCTCTAGTGGGAGGTGTCCCTGCCTATGGCAGGGGGTTGGAGCTGGATGATCCTTGAGGTCCCTTCCAACCTAAACCATTCTATGATTCTATGATTCTAAGACTGACAGCCATTTTTAGTACTGGAAACAAGGAGGAAGGCTTTGTCAGATCCTGAAATGAAATAACCCTGGCTTTGTGCCTCCTAACAACCCTCACACCCTCAGAAGAGCTACATATCAGTTTGGATGCCCGAGTGTAGGTTGGAGAAAGGCTGAAGAGCAGGAGTGGCATCTGAAATCATTGCTTCTTGCTTCAGGAGTTAGGAATAGAAAAATGAAAGAGAAGCCAACACAAATACCAGCAGCAAAAGGCTTTCAAGGCATGTATTAAATGGCAGGCAATGTCACTGCACTCCTGCAGTGAAGGCAAGTGGCCAATCCAGTCCCTGTAGCAGAAAGGTGGAGAAGCTGCAATCCACCAAATATCAAAGGGAGAGAGGAGAGATCAGAGACAGGTTTTGCCTGGCTCCACTGCAGGAGCCACAGAGGAGGAGCCAACACCAGCCAGCATCTGAGGGGTTGTGCTCACGTCTAGGCTACTCAGGTGCAGCTCAGGGCCAGTTCCCACCAGAGCTGCAGAGATCAGGCAGGCTGATTCCCTGGGAGAGCAGAGCAAGCCGGTAGGATGGTGCTGAGAACTACAGCTGCTCCAGACACAATAGCTCCCTTCCTTGGGCTGTTTTGTGTAGCATTTACAGGCTGCTAAGCAACACCAGGGCAGTGTGACAGACGCTTTGTTAGTATTTCTTCTTTCAGGTGCCTCAGGAAATAAGGCTGTAAATAACCCAGGCTTCCCGCAGAAGGGTTTGGCTTTACTGTTCCATGTGCATGATGCTCCTCCAGTCAACTGGAATTGCAACAGCCTCTACCTTTAAAAGCTGAATGTATTTTGATGGAAGTGAGCAAACGAGAGGTTAGCCTCTTCAGGAAGGAGACAAATTCCAGCTTGCAAAGCCCAAACCCTGTCATCTGGAATTTACCATGTTGCTGTTAAGTCTATGACATAAAGCATGGCAGCAGGAAAACTCAGATATTCAGAATAATTTCTGCTTCACAGTGAAGATGACACAATTGTGACAGCCAAAAAGAATTAAACTGGAAGAATGTCAGCCCCTATCTGAGATAGTAAACAGCCCAAGTATCTGCTGGCTTCTGTTGTATGATCCAGCAAGAACCATAGATTCAGAAATTCACAGAATAGTTTGGGTTGGAAAAGACCTTAAAGATCATCTAATTTCAACCTCGCTACCATGGGCAGGACACCTTCTGCTCACCCAGTTTGCTCAAGGCTTCATCCAACCTGGCCTTGGACACTTCCAGGGAGGGGCATCTACAACCTTGCTGGGCAACCTGTTCCAGTGTCTCACCATGGAGCGGGTATTTTAGCATGGACTGTATCTGTGTTGACTGTGTCAGCTCAGAACCTCAAATTTAAGAATTCAAAGTCTCAATTTCTAGTTTAGTTCTCTTAGATGAAAAGACTGTCAGGAACTTCTGAAACACTATCCACCAGTAGTGGGGACAGAAGGGGGGGAACCATGGGTCACACCGTAAAAAGCAGTGGAAGTTCCTTCTGCATTCATGACACTGTCATCTCGTTCACAAATCCACTACTTTAGAGCTACATAAGGATAGCAGCAAAGCTTCCACATCACCCCACGAAGCTGTTAGCGACTGGTGTTTAGGTCAGCTCTGCACCTGAGCGGACCTCTGCACAGTCACCAAGCAAACATACCTGGGCAGTCCAAGCCATGTGATCCAGAAGGGAGACCAGCCAAATCCCTGATCCTTGAGATCTGGAGATGGCTCTGGTGAGTTCAAACAAAGGATTTCCAGGGCTTTCAGTACGACTGAGTGGGAGGCTGCATTAGACTTCAGAGCTGCGACAGCTTCATAGTAGTTCAGATGAGTCAGATCAATGCCATTTATGCTCAAGAGTACATCTCCTGTTGATGGAATAAGACAGGACTGTTACAGACCTTCTTCTATGAAGCACGTTCCTGCCCCAAGGTCTTGTGTGGAACTCTGTTTCCAGCCTCACTTTGATGTCCAAGTCCAATTTCCACTGAAAAAAACCAACCAATTCCTGAAGGATAAAGGGTCTGAGAGGCTCCTCACCTCGCTTGATCCGGCCGTCCCTGAAGAGGCACCCGATGGGCTGCACGCTTGTTACATATATAGGGAGCTTGTTTTTGTTATCCCTTCCACCTCCAATGGTTATTCCTAAAGATTCCTTTGGTTCCTTTTTTATTGCAACTGTCTTCTCATGACTGACATATCCCTGAGGTAAATCCTACAAAGGAATGACAGAGAAAATGTAGCTTTGTTGAAATAATTAACATGAGGGGCCCAGAGCTGGAAGATAATGACCTATCTTCCATCTTTAGTGTAGAGCATTTCAGCCATGGTGCCTGACAGAAATGGAGCCATTGATGAGTCTCACCTGAGAAATCACAATCAGAGAGCAAACAGTGGATCTGCTAGATCAGAGCAAGCACAGCTTTTGCTGTCAGTTACAGAACTCACCTTCTGGTAGTGAGATCTTCTTCTGTAGTGGCTCTGGTCCACTCGTCTGCGATGGTGCACTGGGCTTCCTCCATTGCTGCTACTGCTACTGCTGCTGTTGTTGGAGGTGCTGCTGTCTTCTACTGGGTCTGACAGATGCATGCCTGACTGCCTCAAGATGACAAAGTTCACTCTGGATTCAGTGGTCTGCCAGGAGAAACACGAGTGTCAATCAAATAGACAGGAAATACTTGAACAGGTACCTAATCTAGTTGGAGATGTCCCTGCTCACTGCAGGAGGGTTGGACAAGATGATCTGTGAGGGTCCCTTTCAACCTGATGCATTCTATGATTCCGTGATAAGAAATCAGAAGTTTGGGATGGCATTTTCTTGAGGAGAGAGAAGGGCTGGAATTGCTTTTTACGGGGTCTGAAGCAGGACTATGCAACATGAGGCAATAGATTTATGGAGAGCCACAGAACCCTACAGTGGAGAGAAAAAGGGAACAGCAAGTGTTAAAGGAGCAAGAGGAGAAGCTGTCTTCACTCATACCTCCCTCCCCACAAACAACAAATGAGAAAGTGCAGAGGGATGACTAATGCCTCCACTTCAGTACAAAGAAGCAAAGCAGCATGTTGTGTTGTGACAGAAAAGGAGCAGAGCTAGAAGGTTGGCTGGTCCACTTGCTGGACCATGATATGAGTGCAGGATGCTTTTTCCTTTGTAAAGAATCTTGTTAAAACCCTTCCCCTCCCAGCTCACCTACCATGTCTATTGTTCAACATCTCCCACCTGCTTTTCTACTCCCCACAGTACCTGAAGACATGACCTTTAGTCTAAGAGTACTGCCAGTTAAGCACCTAACCAGCTGTAGGCCTGGCCTCGGCAGAGCTATACAGGGGAAGTATTTGCCATTGTTCCTGCCCCTCTGCTTGAGTTGTTCTTCCTGATGGACAAAACCTTATTGTGAAGGACTCCATCAGGGTAAGCCTCAGTGCTTTCTTGAGGCATCTCCTCCCAGGGATGAGACACTCAGATTGATTTGGACTGGAAGGGACCTTAAAGATCACGTAGTTCCCCATCATCTATTAGTCTAATCTCACAGACCAGGTTACTTCAGGCCCCATCCATCCTGACTTTAAACTCTAGGCTTGGAAACTACATAACTTTTCTGGATAACTTACTCCAGTGTCTCACCACCCTCAAGTGGAAGAATTTCCTCCTAATGTGAAATCTAAATCCAGCTTCTTCCAGTTTGAAGCCATCACCCCTCACCCTGTCACTGCATGCCTTTGTAGAAAGTCCCTCTCTTGCTCTCCTATAGCTCACTTCAGATCTTGGACACTGCCAGCTCATCAACCAGCACCACAAGTCCTTCTCCTCAGCACTGTTCTCTGTCGTTTTTCCACCCAGCCTGACCCAGGTGCAGAATCTCGCACTGCTCATCAAGCATGGTTGTCACTCTTGCTTCTTGACATGAGATCTTGGGTGACCCAGCACCCTGGCAGGAGTGGATCCTCTGGCATTGGGACTGCAGCAACTATTTGGTTTGGGGATTTTTTTACATTTTTACATGAGTACAGCAGGGTTTTGTTTCTGAAACTGAAGGTAAAAGCCACTTGTCTCCAGAGCCTCAGCAAATGGTGCAATTTTTTTCCCAGACAAGTTGGCACAAATCCCTATCTTCATAAAATACAGTGTAAACATCACATCCTAAGGTGGGGATTTGCCCTCTCTTCCCACCAGGAGCACCAGACTGCACAGCAGGTTTGGCTGTGCACACACAGATACATCCAGCTGTAAATCTTGCTTTATAATAAGGGCAGAAGGACCGCTGTGCAAATGGCTAGCAATCCAAATTAGATTACCATGCAACCAAGGATTTGAATTAGCCCTCAGAAGAACAGATAACATTTGGAAGCCTCTCACCAATGTCACATCAAAAGGAATTCACTCCCCAAACCTAAAGACGACAGTTTTGAGACTGATTTCAGTGGAATCAAGAAGAGTTCCTTATGTGGGAGTTGCGTTTGCGCATGACAACGGAAACATGGCAGCACTTGTGGGATGCCAACAAAATTCTAAGAGGCCACAGAACAGAATCACATCAGTAACACAGAACAGCAGCTCAGTGATGGAACTCTTGCACTTTCCTTTCTCCCATGCCACTGTGCTCCTCTGCTGATTACCAGGAAGAGGCCTGGCTCGCTCTCACTGCTGACCTCAGATCCTTCCCGAGATATAAACAGTTTGTGATGAGATGTATTGTGTCAGGATCTTTAAATAAAAAACAAACTGCAGGTCACTGCCAAGGGAGATAAAGAATTTAAACTGATCTACAGGATATCTGCTACACATGGAGCAATCCTTAATCCTCCACCGAAAATCCTTGCCTACTCCATTCACCAAAGCACTTGGCATGCTGCAGCAGGAGCACATTCCTGTTGTGCGGGGAAAGACCACCTCTCCCTTACCCATTTTGTACTTGAGAGTGGTTTTTAGCCCGAGGTGATTGCTAGACTCCCTTCCCAAATTCAGGTAAAGGCGGGGAGGAAGGCTTCCAATCAATAAAAAAGGTTCTGTTCTGTGCTGCCAGCTTGTCACATCTCACAGCAAACGCCCTCAGTTTGACTGCTTGAAGCGTGAGCCTGTCCTAATCCCTCCTTGTCTCTGCTGCATGCTACATGGGGCATACGAAAGGCTCCAAGCAACACACCATAAAGCACGATCCAGTGGCCTCAGCTGAACTGACATGCCATGAGCAACTGCCTGGCTTCAGACTTGCCAGAGATGACTCATGATGGATTCCCACTCTTCATGTTTATCTTCATTTGGAAGCAGCGCTTCCCACACAACCGCAGGGAAGTCACTTTCCCAAAGAGACAGTGCGGGGAATGCAGTTTGCTCCCGTGAGTTCTGTTAGCCCTTGGGCCAGAACAGGAGCCCTGCCATCAAGGCAGAGAGCTGCAGAGTCATTCACCATGTAACCTCACCATCGAGTCAGAAATTACCTGGATGATCTGTGCAGCAGCCTCAGGTGTTCCTTGCCTCAAATCCTGGCCATTTATTGACAAGACTCTGTCATTCCGACTCAGCTTCCCATTTTTGGCTGCCAAACCTCCCTCTAACAGATCCAGAATAAAAATCCCTGCCTCATCAGTCTTCCTGATCAGTTTGATTCCCAAGGGCTCGGATCGATCTCTCTTTATCAAGGTAACGTGGATCACTTCCCGGTTTGCAGTAGAAGTGGAATCCTGCTGTGCAGACTTGTTGGAAAACCCCTTCTCCTGCAGGACCATAAGGTGGAGAACAGGACCTGGGTGGCGCAGGAAGGAGACAGCTTGGCAGTGAGTCACACTGCTGATGTTGACGCCATTCACCTAGAAAGACAAACAAACCAGAGTCACTAATCAGGACCTGCATAATTTAGGCACTGTCCACAGCGAAACATCACCAAGTCAAAGACAGGATGTGCAACTCCCTGTGCAGTGCTGGGGCTGAAGCAGCTGCTTCTGAGGCACTTCAGAAAGCAGAGGTTTTTACAACAGAATGCAGAAAGCAGATGAGATGAGATCAAAATTGATGGTGAATAGTGCAAGGCAGGGCCTGGACAACTCAGAGAGCTAATCTGAAGCAGAACTCCTTTCCCTTAACTTCCACCACTTGACACACTCTTTGAAGAGAAGACTCAAGTTGGAGACTACCCATCCTCACTTTTAAGGTGAAGAGTGGTCCATAGTCTGTAAGCTTCTGGAATCATCACTAATCATCTAGCTCCGAGAAGCTTCTTTTTGCTTTGTCTGCTAGTGCATTAGATGCTGTGCAGGATGTCTGCTAGCACATTAGACTCTGTGCAGGGCTACCCAGTGTGGGGACCTGCCCTATTTACAGCCCAGCCCAGACCAAGACATGTCAGAAACCAACTCAGAGATTGGATCAAGCACTTGTGCATGTGGGGCTGCCCATCCTTACTGAAGTCCACAGTCCAGCAGGATAATTAGGTCTTTATGGCTTGTCAAATGATCAGGCAGCCATAGCCAGGAGGTGCTAACAGTCCTCACTGCTACTGCAAACAAGTTTCTGTCCCCCTGCTCAGCCCACTGCCATGCAGTGTGATTCATTTGTAAACCAAATTTCACCATGGGTCAGCACAGGATGAGGTTGGTGCTCTTGATTACTCCCATTATATATCTGATGCTTACTTCAAGTCATAAGGTCTTAAACTTTGGTCCTGCCCATTGAGAATATGCAGCTTAAGCAACATAGCAGAGCAAGCAATTAGGTTTCCCAAGTAGAGCACACAGTGCTTTGGAGAGAAATGGTGCTACTGAGGGAAATTTATTGGATAGGAAGCTTTTTACTTTATCACAAATGGTCTACATTTCCAAAAGTTGTCAAATTTATGAGATAAATATGAGTATGGCTGAACCACAAAGGTCTGCTCATTAAATATCTGAAATGGCATCTGCTGTGACAGGACAGGAGATGATGGCTTTAAACTAAAAGAGGGAGATTCAGGTTAGATAGAAGAAGACATTTTTATGCTGAGTGATGAGGCCCAGATCGCCTAGGAAGGTGGTAGGTACCCTGTTCTTGGAACCTTGGAACCGGTCCAGATCAGGTTGTTTGGGGCTCTGAGCAACCTGCTGTGGTTGAAGATGTCACTGCTGAGTGCAAGGGTGTTGGACTAGAGGAACTTTAAAGACCCCTTCCAGCTTGAACCAGTCTATGCACAATCATCAGCCAAGAATCACACACAAGTCTAATCACAGCTCTTAATCCCTCAGCTGTAGACTTCCCTGTTTCTTAGGCACCTCTCTTCCCCCTGCCCTCATCCCAAGTCAAGAGAACCCATGGGGTTTGACATACCTCAAGAATATGGTCCCCAGGTGCTATTCTTCCATCTGCAGCAATGACAGAGTCCCGCAAGACTTCCTGAACAACAATGTTTCCTAGGGGGGTGTCTTTTCCCCCAACTATCCTCATCCCCAGTTCCTCCTCTGGGTCTTCTCGGTGAATTTCAATTGTGGTTGTTTCAGCCACCAGACTAGTCCTCTGAGGAAGGTCTGATTGTGGAAGTTGAAGAGATATAAACAAGACATTAGTAGATGTTTCCCTTCACACAGCACCACAAGATTTGCAACGTTGGCAGGTTATAGCCAAAGTAGTGCCTACAGAGAAAGCAGTTATCAGGAGAGGGAAGAACAGGTCAGCTTAAAAGCTCAAAAGGGCCCCATTTCTTTACAGCTTCTCCAGAATGTTTCACATCATCTCCTATCTTATGGCAAATATAAACTCTTTGATTATAATTTGTGAGTGTTAAAAGGCAGGCAGTATGTTTCACTCACTATTTTGAGATTTCTTTTCCTATGGTGACAGCTGGCCTACTGGAAGAGCACAAAGAATGCCAAATCCCATGGTGCCCATTAGAAAAGGGGACTAGTGAGCTGTAATTACTGTTCTCCCGGCTTTACCAGAGGCACCTCACTCCACTTCCTTCCTCTCATTTCCTTTCCTCCTCCTTTCCCATCCCCCCGTAAGACAGGAGTGATGTCTACCTATTTCACAGCATACAGAAGCCTATGCAGTGCTTCTCAGCCACTTTGAAGATTGATATATTCACAAATAGTATGGGTTGGAAAGAACCTTGAAGATCATCTAGTTCAAACCCCCCTGCCATGGGCAGGGACACCTTCCATTTGACCAGATTGCTCAAGGCCCCATCCAGCCTGGCCTTGGACACCTCCAGGGAGGGGGCATCCATGGTCTCCCTAGACAACTCGTTTCAGTGTCTCACCATCCTCACTGTAAAGAATTTCCTTCTAACATCCAGTCTAAATCCACCCTCTTCCAGCTTAAAGCCAGTGTCCCTCGTCCCAGCCCTACAAGATGAGAAGTTGTTGTTAGCAAGTGGTATTAAATCCACCAGCGCTGCAACATCCAGGGCCACTTGAATAAAAGCAAGCATGCTGCCTGGCAGAGTGAGCTGCAGCTGTCACACAAGAGACACCAAACCTGCTCCAAGTGTACTTGCCAAAAAGCCAACAGAGAAGTAAACTGACCTGTGGGTTAACTCTGGCACAGACCCAGCAGTTGTGTGCCTGGAAACCCAGACTAACTTTGAAACAAGGCACTGAGATTCTCATACTGCGCTGCCGCCTTCTCACAGGGGCTGAGATGAGCAGCTCTGCACTGACCTGGGGATGGTTATGTTCTAAAAGCACACTTGCTACACACCATTAGGGAGGTGCTGCCCACTCCAGGAACCAACTGTATATTTATCTTTCTTAATAAGATTAAGAAACTGGAACCTTTCCTAATTACCAGTTATTTGGCTGCTGCAAGTGCTTTAAGTGATGCTTGTCCCCACTGACAGGGGCTGCCTTTGTTCCTGCAGAGAGTGCTGCACTCAGTTGCAGCCTAACAGAGATTGTCTGAACTGATTTGCCCAGGCAGTTTTGGCTTGTCAGAAGATCCTGCCACACCTCGTGCACACAAATGTCCTTCTGCTCAAGGACAAGAAGGTTGGACATCTAGAAACGTTGGATGAGATGATTCTTGGGGTCCCTTCCAACTTGGCATTCTACAATTCTGAGACAAGCTGAGGAAAGAGGTAACTGATGGCTACTGATGGCTGAAGAGCACTGAGGATATCCAGGCATGTTTGTGGCACTTTACAAATGCAATGGCCTGAGATAATGACCTCATTTTTACATGATAAAAGGTAATGACATAATTACATTTCTGTATCAAACTCTCACCTTCCTCTGTCTCCTCAAAAGCTGGATTAACCAGTCCAGGCTCTGCAGTCCCCAGTGACACCACAGCAGCTGCAGAGCTTTCTGCCAGGAGCGATGATCCCCCACTTGGTACCTCTGGATCCTTGGATGTGTTGGTCTCCACCTTGGCAGGAAGATCTTCCTTCCCTTTGGAAACAGAATTCTTTCTCTGCTGCAGTTCAGATCTGTACTTCTTGAAGCCAGGACACCTAGAGAGAGATTGTCAGGGACTGTAAGCGGTTAGTCTCCTCCTGTGGGGTTTACCCAGCACGTGGAAGCTCTGACTGACAAAGATATGTGAAGAAACATGTTCAAGGTCTCACCAGCTGCAAAGTTTGCATCACGGATGCTAAAACGTATTCTCATTTCACCTTCATCTTCTGCTTGTAGCAATACCATCTTACGAGTAAGGAGGGGTTTGTTTACTGTCAAAATTATTAAGCAAATAATTTAAAAGAGGAGAATGTAGTAGGAACGGGAGTCTCCCTTGCTAAATATTTACCTGGCAAACACTTGGTGAAGAAAATACCTCTTCAAATGTAAGGAAATACTTAGCTCTGACCTTTTGGAGAAGACTGTATCTTTACACAAAGGAAGCAACTTGACTTTTAAGCTCACCCTTGAATTAGGCTTTGTTTTTAATAAACCAGACACATGCAAGAGCAAAAGACTAGGTTTGGGGTTGATGTTTTTGCTGAATGAGACCCTCTCCAGTCCACACGGAGGGACAGTTTAGAGGAGTTTATACTCCTACTGTCTGCTTCCCACAAGAAGGGTCAAGAAGTAATCCTCCACTCAACAAAACAGGCTCTGTTTGCAGCCACACCACAGCCAGCCTATCTCAGCAAAAATCAGTGAGGAAAAACAAGCTCTTTTATCAAGAGTACCCGTGAAAAAACGAGGTGGCAGGTGAGAAGGGTGATGAATGCAAAAGCATGGCTTTCAGAGACATGAGCAGTATTGGGTGTTTACCAGAGTCACTTTTCAAATTAAACTGCACTATTTACAGTCTGGCTAAACAAGTCTGGTCCCAGTATTACCTCCTTTGGTTTATTCCTGGGCATTTATTCTCCAAGTACTAAGCTGACCCTCAAACTTTGAGACAGAAACCGATTGATCCACTTATGCACACGTGCCTCTTGTCAAGAAAAAAAAAAATCACTTTGCAACGAGCAGAGAAATCCTCAGTCAAATGAAATTTCTAGATGCGTCTTAGTTCCTTGAGTCTTCTGCTACCAGTTAATCTCACTTCAAACTAAAAACCAGGAACACCCAAATGTCACTGTGATTTTTCCTTTTTTTTTTTTTCTTATATATATGTATTTTTCACTCTGTGCTCACAGCCCAAGTGAAATAGGCTCAATTTTTAGCACAGACCCTCCCCAAAGAAAGGGGACCAAGAACTATGAGATGTAGAAGAGGATGATACAGTTTCCAGACAAGTCTCCAAGGTAAACATTTTCTTGTGCCTCTCTCCTGCATCTAACTCTGGTGCCAAAAGGATTAATAAGTGACAGAAGTTTACTGATAGGAGGGGAGATTTGCAGAGCAGAGAGGAAGGCCCAGCCCTGGTGTGGGTCATGGCACCAGCTACACCACATTCAGGCAGCCCTGTCCCTGCAGGCTAAGCTTTCAGCCCTGCCCGGTGACAAGAAAGCAGCACAAGGTGCTAGTGCATGACAACCTTCATGGAATAAGGGAAAGGGGCAGACAAGACTTTTTGTCACTTCCCCTGACACTAACAGAAGCTCTCAGCTCATGGGTGCTGGTTAACCTATTTTAAAAGATGTCATTGTCACAAAAAGGCACAGCACAGCTGAAGAGAAACAAGCCTGATGCACTCCTCACTGCCCCCTGACAAAACACACACTGCCAGGGAAGGTTTGCTTCCATCCAGTTTTGCACTTAGCTCCCTTTCCTTCAATCATTAACCAGGGAGGAACAAGTGTTCAAGCAAGACCTCTTTGTCACTTGCACCTCTTAAAGTGACAATATCCTGCTTGCCACCAACTCAGCCAGCAGTGGAGGTACCAAAGCACATCTCTGCTGGCAAGCACAAGGAAAAGTGTCTCCTTTCCTCTACACATGAAAGGGGAAAGAAAAAAAAAACCCCAAACCAAAAAACTATTTTTCCTTTGTTTCTCAACAAAAGAGAGGAGAAAAGAGGAGAAAAGAGGAGAAAAGAGGAGAAAAGAGGAGAAAAGAGGAGAAAAGAGGAGAAAAGAGGAGAAAAGAGGAGAAAAGAGGAGAAAAGAGGAGAAAAGAGGAGAAAAGAGGAGAAAAGAGGAGAAAAGAGGAGAAAAGAGGAGAAAAGAGGAGAAAAGAGGAGAAAAGAGGAGAAAAGAGGAGAAAAGAGGAGAAAAGAGGAGAAAAGAGGAGAAAAGAGGAGAAAAGAGGAGAAAAGAGGAGAAAAGAGGAGAAAAGAGGAGAAAAGAGGAGAAAAGAGGAGAAAAGAGGAGAAAAGAGGAGAAAAGAGGAGAAAAGAGGAGAAAAGAGGAGAAAAGAGGAGAAAAGAGGAGAAAAGAGGAGAAAAGAGGAGAAAAGAGGAGAAAAGAGGAGAAAAGAGGAGAAAAGAGGAGAAAAGAGGAGAAAAGAGGAGAAAAGAGGAGAAAAGAGGAGAAAAGAGGAGAAAAGAGGAGAAAAGAGGAGAAAAGAGGAGAAAAGAGGAGAAAAGAGGAGAAAAGAGGAGAAAAGAGGAGAAAAGAGGAGAAAAGAGGAGAAAAGAGGAGAAAAGAGGAGAAAAGAGGAGAAAAGAGGAGAAAAGAGGAGAAAAGAGGAGAAAAGAGGAGAAAAGAGGAGAAAAGAGGAGAAAAGAGGAGAAAAGAGGAGAAAAGAGGAGAAAAGAGGAGAAAAGAGGAGAAAAGAGGAGAAAAGAGGAGAAAAGAGGAGAAAAGAGGAGAAAAGAGNAAAAGAAAGAAGAAAACAAAAGAAAAAAAAAGAAACGAAGACAAAAAAAAAAAAAACAAAAAAAAAAAAAAAAAAAGAGGAGAAAAGAGAAGAAAAGAGGAGAAAAGAGGAGAAAAGAGGAGAAAAGAGGAGAAAAGAGGAGAAAAGAGGAGAAAAGAGGAGAGGATAATGGAATTCTAAGTAGGTGATTTAGCAGCTGCATAATGTACAGCTTGGAGAGACTTCCATTATTTGGATCAAAGACTTATGCATTGCACATCTTAATTGGACCAATTAAACTGGCAACTCTGCACCATCCCTTGCTTCCAGAGTGTTGACTTTGGCCTTTCCTTTCTTCTCTGCCCAAGTGCTACAAGAACAAGCATGTTTGTCAATTTGCAGGCAGGTGCCACAGATCCAGACACAAATTTATATACATTTGCTACATTATAGACATTTGAGGCCAACAGGATGATGTTCAAGAAGGCCAAGGGTCCTGCACTTGGCTCATAGCAATCCCATAAAGGCTACAGGGCAGGAGCAGAGTGGCTGGAAACTGCACAGTGGAAAAGGACCTGAGGGTGTTGATTGACAGTAGGCTGAAGATGAGTAAGTGTTAGTGCCCAGGTGGCCAAGAAAGCCACCAGCATTCTCACCTGATCAGCAACGGTGTGGCCAGCAGAACCAGGGCAGTGATCATGCCCCTGTACTGGGCACTGGCGAGGCCACATCCCAAGTCCTGGGTTCAGTTTTGGGCCACTCACTCCAAGAAGGACATTGAGGGGTGGAGCGTGTGCAGAGAAGGGCAACAGGTCTGGTGAGGAGCTGGGATTGTTCAGCCTGGAGAAAAGGAAGCTGAGGGGAGACCTTCTGGCTCTCTACAACTCCCTGAAAGAAGGTTTGAGCCAGGTGGGGGCTGGTCTTTTCTTCTAAGGAACAAGCAACAGCGTGTGAGGAAATGGCTTCAAGTTGTGCTAGGAGAGGTTTAGGTTGGACATAACAATTTCTTCCCTAAAAGAGTTGTCAAGCCCTGGAGCAGGCTGCCCAAGAAAGTGGTGGAGTCCCCATCCCTGGAAGTGTTCTAAAGCTGTGTAGATGTGGTGCTGAGGGACCAGGCAACGCTGAGTGATGATCTTGGAGGTCTTTTCCAACCCCAACGATTCTGTTAGGTTGTGTGTCTGCAGACAACTCGCAGACAAGCATCTCACCCTTTGCCTCCAAAGCACATGTGAGCTGGCCTCCCTCACACACAATTACACTGTCTTCACCCACCCACCTCTCCAGCCTCACCCTACATCTTTTGTCTTCCATCTTGCCCCAGTTTAAGAACTGTGCTGGCAACGGATCTCTCTGGTCAGGAGCACAGCAGACAAGGGGCACTACTAAGATAATGTGAATGGGAACACACCTGTTCTGCAGGTGAGCTTCTAGTTCACACCGCTGCATTGTCTGCTGGCACTCAGCCTTGAAAGGACAGAAGACAATCAGCTTGTCCAGGAGGTTCCGCACCAGAAGGCTGGACTTGTGGCACTGCTGGAACGAGAGCTTCTTCCGGTCCATGGGACAAAAGTTATACTCCTGCATGAAGTTCTCAAGGCACTTGAAACAGTAAGTATGTCCACAGGGGGTGTCCATGGGCTGCAGCAGAGGCTGAAGGCAGATGTGGCAGATGAGTTCATCGTCCACTTCATCCTGGAAGTTGTAGAGATGATTGTCCAGCAAGAGGTGGAACTGACCACATTCACAGCAGAGTTCACTAACTTGGGATGTGTGTTCATCTGCTGCAGGGTCAGCCATGGTGGCCAGCATCAGGTAGTCTGGGCCCAGCAGCAAGTAAAGTTGTCACGAAGTAGCTGCACGACTGAGGATCTCTAATGATAGGGAGACAAAGAGACATTTCCAGCCAGCTGTTAACAATTAAATTGCAACCCTTACCCTAAGTCCCCTGGTATCATCACCCCCACCTACCCTCCTTAGGGTTCTTCCTTCCAGAGTGATCTTATGAATGATCAACTCAGGGAACAGTGAATGCAAGGATCTGATTAAACACATGGATAAACTGAAGATTAAAGTCCTTTACACACACCAGTGACACCAGCTGGGCAAAACCCTAAAACATGAACCAGAAAAGCTGGGGGAGGAGGGGAGAGGAGGACAGGGAGACAGAGGGAGGAGAGATTTTAACTGACAATTTTTCTCTTTGGCTTTCCATATTCTTTTAAAGATCTGTAGTTTGGGGAGTTCTGTTTGTTTGGATTTTTGTGTGTTGAATGGGGATGAGGAAAAAGGAAGAAATTTCAAAAGAAACTTCAATCTAACCCACATTTCCTTCCTTTCAAGCCCACTCCCTCCAAAAAAGCTCAGTTTAACAAACAATGCATTGTTCCCTGCTCATCCATGCCCAACTTCACCCATGGAAACAAGTTTCCTATCGAAGACAAAAGCTTCCTAAGTGGAAAAAAACATCAAGAACTGTCCACATGGGCAGTTTGCTGGGATGCTGCAGGAAGGCTTGAGCCTCGGCTCCTTGCAGTTTGGGAAAACAAAATGGGGGGGGAGGGGGGAAGGGGCAAACTGAGGTCTTTGGAGCTGCTGTTCTGCTGCTATCAACAGAGGTGTCCCCAGCCACAGCCATTTTGAACCTTGCCTGTTGTAACTAAAAACAAAATTCACCTCAGTTTGCTAGCAAATTACTCAGGCACAGAGATCACTGCAGGAAGGCTTTTTAACCTGACAGTTAACTTAATGAAGCAGAAATGTGGTACTAGATGAAGTTCATGCTCTGGATCAGACAGTGGGGGGGTTGTGGTGGTGGTTGGTGTTTTTGCTAATCACACAGAATGCCAAGTTGGAAGGGCCCCTCAGGGATCATCTGGTCCAACCTTTGCAGGTGATAGTATACTTTAAATGAGATTTTGGAGAGAGTAAATGAGTTTTGTTCTGGGTTTGTTTAAAAAAAAAAAAAGAGAGAAGAAAATCCTAAAGTCTTTTACAACACCACCAGCAAAAAAATAATTGCAGAAGTGTGATGAAATGGAAAACTTCTGAAAGATGACATGGAAAATGAAAACAATTCCTTTATCTGGAACAGGTCAAAGCCAAAGCGAGAGTGAACACCAGTCTGCACCAGTGCCTGGAGGACATGGCTGGCACGCAGCAGCAGCTTTGCAGGAGGGCAGGCAAGAACAATAAGATAGCAAGAGCGGCAAGAAAAAATTAGTCATGGGTTTCTAAAAAAATAAAATCATACATCACTGCTATTAATTGTCAAGTGTAAGTCAGCTATTTAATTAAAAGGATAATGTAGCACCAACAGAATCAGGCCATTTTCCAGGCAAACTTTTACCTAAGCCATAAAAACTTGTTCATGTTAAAAGACTAAAACACGACTGTCATGGTTCCAGGTGGGTACAGGGCATGAGTTATTTGCTTCTCCTGCTGCTCCAGTGCCAGGAAGAATCTTCCCCCTAAGGAAAACGCTTAAGCTGGATGTACAGACTTATGGTTCCATTTACTTCTTAACTCCTGCATGACTGCCTTGGTGCTCCCCAAAAGAGAAAAGGCATCTCACAGACAGCACAAGCACATGAAAGGATATTCAGAGAATCAGAGAATTGTATTGGGAAAGATCATCGAGTCCAACCATTATCTAACTGTACCAAGCTTGGTCCCTCAGCACCACATCTCTGCAGCTTTTAAACACCTCCAGGGATGGGGATTCAATCACCTCCCCAGGCAGCCTGTTCCAGTATTTGAGAACTCTTTCAGTAAAGAGGTTTATTCTAA
This sequence comes from Tricholaema leucomelas, assembly GCA_013400475.1. NCBI lineage: Eukaryota > Metazoa > Chordata > Aves > Piciformes > Lybiidae > Tricholaema lacrymosa > Tricholaema leucomelas. The sequence continues at coordinate 2,289,835 of WAAF01015816.1, forward strand.
TGTCCAACCTAAACCTCCCCTGAGGCATCTCTCTCTCAAACTACCACTATTATGAAGGAAAAGAGACTGAAGTCCACCAGGCTCCAACCTCCTCTCTGGGACTGTAGAGAGCAGGGTGGTCTCCCTTCAGCCTTCCCCAGGCTGAACAAACTCAGTTCACAGAATGGTAGGGGTTGGAAGGGACCTCATTGAGTCTAACCTCCACGCCAAAGCAGGTTCACCTAAAGAAGATCACACAGGACCTCATCCAGGCAGGTTTTGAATGAGTTCCCTCAGCTGTTCCTCTACAGATCTGTTTTCCAGACTTTCACCTGCTTCACTGTCCTTCTCTGGACCAGCTCCACCTCTTCAGTGTCCTTCTTGGAATTAATGAGGCACCCAAGACAATCCAGTACACAGCACTGTGCTCCTCCTCTTCTATTAAAGGTAACCCTGTTCTTCCTACTTACGTCCACCTGAAACAGACATCCCCATTGTGTCTCTTATAAAAAGGCTTAATTTGATCCTGAATTATCTTGCAAGTGTAAAGCAAACATTTCATCACCAGACAATCACTTGAAGTCACCTCCCAATCCTAATCAATCAGCTCAGCACCAGCAGTTAACAAAACACCAAGGCAAACATCTCCCAATAAGAAATCCTTGTGCTCCAAGTTGGGAGTATTTGCATAAAACTTTGGCAGGTGATGAAACAAATCCACTTTCTCAGCAAGAACAAACCCCGTGGTAATTTTGCTGATAAACTACTTTTATATGGTGGGGGTTTTTTTTGTTGTTTTTTTTTTTTCCCTGAGATTATTTACCAAATTTTCTTTCCTTTGGTTGTGTTTAAAGGTTATACAAGATGAATCCCATTTATGAGTCATCTCAAAATTCAGGGAAGATAAAAGTATCACCACAATCTCACTGCCTCTTGGGTTTTTTTTTTCTTCCCTGGAACTCTTCTGCTCTCTCAATTCTAGATCCTCAAAAACAAGGTGTGAAGACTTCAAGCAGAAGTGCCAAAATCAATTTTTCTTTTAAGCCACTGTCCTTTCAATAAGGAGGACGCTCCTGCAGACACCAGGGAACCTAAGCCTGACACCTCGATGATGAAAGCCAGCCCCACACCCTTTGGCAAGGCAGGAGCTGGTGAGCGGCAGAGGACAGCAGGCTGAAACAAGCCTGCTGCCTGTGCAGTGATTCAGGCAGAAAGCAGATGTTCTAGAAGAGGAAAATCACTAACATCTTATTCAGCAGAGATGACTACTGCAGTGGCTAGAAGATGCACTGTTTCAACATAACAGGCATGGTTAAAGAGACCAGCTTCAAGAGAGTCTATCTAGAGTCCTGAAGGTTCTAGCTCTGGAGGTGAGATTTGAGATATAGTCAATTTTTTGCAGTTTCCATCAAATTTCTGAAGGTCAGACCAACCCAAATACCACTCTTCCTTCTTAGACATAGAATCGTTTTGGTTGGAAAAGACCTCTAAGAACATTGATTCCAACTGTCAACCCAGCACCACCATGACCCTTAAACCATGTCCACACATTTCTTGAACACTTCCAGAGGGCATGTCTCTTGCCTTTCTCATCTTGCTACACCATTCCCCTCTCCAGCATCCTCCCAGTGATACCTCCAGTGTTTAAAAGACACTTGGATGAGGTGCTCACAGACATGGTCTAACAGTTAGAGATGTTAGAAGATGTTAGGTTATGGTTGGACTCAATGATCTTAAGGTCTTTTCCAACCAGGCTATTCAAGGACTCCCTGCTCCCACCATTCTTACTAGTTCTGGGATCTCTCCCTCAGCCTTACACGTTTTAGCTTACGCACAATGCACAGAATAGGAGGGAATCACAAATCTGGAATCTAGTGTGCTCTCAAGTTACTGCTTATGGGCTGTATGTTAAAGCCTGGCATATACATAGAATCATAGAATCATAGAATGGTTTAGGTTGGAAGGGACCTCAAGGATCATCCAGCTTCAACCCCCTGTTCACACACATGTTGCTGTCCTAATCATTGAATGGTAGGGGTTGGAAGGGGCCTCTGGAGATTGTCCAGTCCAACCCCCCTGACAAAGCAGGATCACTTAGGGCAGTTCACACAGGAATGCATCCAGATGTCTTGAAAATCTCTAGAGAAAGAGAAAGGAGATGCCACAACCTCTCTGGGCAACCTGCTCCAAGGCATCAGCACCCTTACAGTAAAGACGTTTTCCCTCACCTTGAGATGGAAATTCCTGGGTTCCAGTTTGTACCCACTGCTTCTTGCCCTAGCAATACCCTATTCCTACACATGACAGAGAACTGAAGGAAATAAACCAGAAGAAACCTCTTTATCTTTCCCCATTTCTTACACCTTGTGGGCTCAAGGAAAGACTTCTGGGGAATCATCTTCATCTTCACTGTATTTTTTCAAGCTGTTAGCTTGTTTTGGTTGAAGTAGGATTCCTTGTGCTGCAACTGACTCAAAGAATAGACTTCTTTTTTTTTCCTTTTTCTAAAGGCAGACTTATCAGGTTGTCTAATCTCTTTCCCTGCCAAAGCAAGACTATTCTTGACAATATTAGCACATTGCCTATTCTTGTTTTAACTCTGCTAGGGCAGAGAGCCTCAGATACAAACCTCCTCTGCACAGCTACAATACTGTTAATAGCTCTAGCAGGGACTACGCCAAGAACCATGCCAATAGCAAACCACTCAGCACCATTCCTGATGGACAACCTCCGTTCAGTTCTCCCTGGACTCACAAGCAGAAATGAGTAATTCTAAATCTTAATTATGTAAGAAATCCTGCTCTTTGTTTTTAACCATTTCACTCTGCATTGTCAGTGTGGACAACAAATCATGGTACAGTTCAGTCCAGCCTTGCCTGCTCATACAATTCCAGCATTTGATATAAGCCACTTTCAGAGCTGGGGTCGTTCAGCCTGGAGAAGAGAAGGCTCCAGGGAGACCTTTTGATAGCCCTTCAATGCTTACAAGGGTGGACCAGAAAGCTGGGGACAGACTTTTTGAGCAGGACTTGTTGTGACAGGACAAGGGGTGATGGTTTGAACTCAAAGAGTTACTAAGGGGTTGTTCAGACTGAAGAAAAGGATTTTTTGACACCAGAGCTCTCTCTATGTCGCCCAGAGAGGTGGTAGATGTCCCATCCCTGGAAGCATCCCAGGTCAGGCTGTCCAGGGCTCTGAGCAATCTGCTCTAGTTGAAGATGCCTCTGCTGACTGCAGGGGAGTTGGACTAGATGACCTTGAAAGGTGCCTTCCAACCCAAGTTATTCTGTGATTCAGTCATG